>OY992537.1:73489539-74130395 GCA_963921195.1 Pegoplata infirma | reverse complement strand
AATCGACACATGTTTAGAAATTTGTCATATTCCATTGTCAAGATTATTTAGCAAATATAAAAACCCTTTACTACAAGAAGCAAAGGGTTTTTAATGAAAAATCGTTAATGATCAAACTAAAATATTAATACGTATTCGACTCTACTCCCATTGGGAATTAGAAGACGAAAATTGTACAATCGTAGTAAGATCACGATCGTCAACTAACCAAGAAACCAATTTTCGTCTTCTAATTCTCAATTCTTTAAAAATTTAATTTTTATGTTTTCAAATGATTCTTTAAGCATTAACACAGAAAGAATTAAGAATTTTTAAAACTTCCCAGCAAAAAATAAACGAAGTGGTTCAAAAAGAATTAGTGGTTTCACTACATACAAAGTAGCGATAGATGCCGAACTTCATATTCCGTACGAAGTACTTTTAAAATCACTTCCAAAAATGCTATAAAATAACAATAAAAACATCTTTCACCAGTTCTTTGCTTAATGATTTTGAAGTACCTTTTTCATATGTTCTTAGGAATCAAATCACCACAGCATATGAACTTCTTTTTTAACTGAAACAATTAGAATGAGGGTGATTCACGAAGTATGCAATTTTTTCTACGTCCAGCTTCAAATAGATTTAGGTTTTGCAAAAATGGTGACGAAATTTGGTAGTGGCATTTCATTTCTCTTTATTTAGAGCTTAAAAAATCGAAAAGACGAAAATCGATTATTGATAAATTTTTCAAATTTTATATCTTATATCAAAAAAAGTTGGTCCTAAATTAAATAAATACGTTTACGGACTAAAGCGTATGTTGCTGCATCACATTATTAAAGATTGTTTAAGCTTTTAAGAAAATTGAGGTATAGGCTTGTGGTCAAAACAAACTTGTGAATCAATTCGCCGTGAATTTTAATTGTTTTGTGATCTCTATAATTACTCCTTTTTTAATTCGAAGTATATACGTTAGATTACACCGCTCTACAAATCTTAGGTTTGTCGCTGCGTTTTGGATGAAACCAAAAAAAGTTGATTGGGTTTGGTGCCCCGATTCCAAAACGGTCACTCAAATTTTTCTATCACATCACAATTTTGAGAAAATCGCGGTTAAAGTGTCAAAAAATGCCTATAAAATAAGATCCTGACATCCAACTGACTTGGTATCTAGTTCATTCGAAAGTGTGTAATTTTCTTTTTCAGACAAGATCAAATCTTCTTGAAATTTAATTTTCTAAAATGGTAAAAAAATCATTAGCCACAAGTGCTTTAAATCTAAAATTTACGTATGCTTTAAATCTAAAATTTACGTATGTAAACTAAATATTGAAAAAATGGAAGGTTTTTTGCTAATGATTTTTTTACCATTTTAGAAAATTAAATTTTTAGAACATTTTGTCTTATCTTTAAGAGAAAATTATAGGCTTTCGAATGAGCTTAATACCAAGTCGTTTGCATGTCAGGATCTTATTTTATAAGCTTTTAAAAAGGGTCAAAAATGCCCTTTTTCGGCACTTTAACCGCGAATTACTCAAAATCCTGACGTGATAGACAAATTTGGGCTCCGGATTTGGAATCAGCGCAACAGACACTATCCAAATCAATAACCAGAATCCAATACGCATTTCCTTGTTGAGCTGTGTTATCAATGAAATTCATTTTTCTATCACGTAAGGTTTTTAAGATATTCGCGTTTTAATATTGAAATATTTGGGTCTCCTCTGTAACGTATTCTTAAGTAAAAATAAGGCATCTTTATTCCAAATCTGACATCCAAATTTTTCTATCGCGTACTGTTTTTGAAATATTGGAGTTTGAAAAACTCAAACTCTACTGTTACGCACTTATATTCTTTATAAATCACACTAAAATTTTCAAACGCGAATATCTCAAAAACAGAACATGCTTGAAAATTGTGGATTGCAGTTTTGGAATCAGGAGGTCCATTTTATATGAAATCAAGTCCTATTTCGTGAAAGCAACGTAAGAATACGTAACAGTGGACCCCTAAAAGTGCTTTTTTTACTTTTTAACAGCGAATATCTCAAAAACGGTAAGTGCTAGAAAAATTTGGACGGTAGATTTGGAAGCAGGAGAACAAAATCTATAAGTACCAGTTAGAAATTTCACTGGAAAGTTTTTGCTGTCGAACAGTGTTTTTAGTGTAAATATTACAAAAAAATACTCTTTCAATCAATCTTACAAAAATAAGTGAAAAAAGAACTTCTAATTTAGAAGTTCTAAATCACCAAATAAAAATGACATAATCACACCCAAAATGCCAAGAAATATGTACTTCTAAAGAAGTGATGAAAAAAGTGCTTCCAAAAGGTCAAGTTATATTAACATCCGGATCACTTCTTCAGAAGTTGTGATAAAAACACTAGTGATGTATGTTATACTTAAGTGTCAATCTTTCGCCACTGAAAAGTGGCGATAAAAAGAACATACTTTGTGTGTCACGCCCATATTAAATTCATCAATGTTTCAGTTGAAGAAGAAGTACATCTGGTTCATAAGTTGTGGTGAATTTTGTAGTGAATGGTAAGCTCTTTTTTTGCTGGGTTGAAAAAATTGGCGGGTTTTCCAACGTTTAAGAAATTAAAAAAAATCCCATGACCCTTTCATAGCGCTTGAGACGAGCTTTCCCTTAAACTTAATTTGAGACAAATCAAATCATTTTAACCCGTAGCGCCCTTCGATCAAAATTTTGAATTTTTGGAAAACTGTTGGAAAATTTAAAACTTTGATCGAAATGCAACACGGTGTCAAATGATCCGATTTGATTCAAATAAAGTTTAAATAAAAGCTTGTTCCGAGCTTCACATGAGATTCAATTAAAAAAAAATAATTTTTTTAAATTTCTTGAAATTAGGAAAAACGTCATTTTTGGAAATATTTAAAAAAAATTTAAATGGCGATATCTTGAAAACCGTTTGACCGATTAAAGAATTTAATCGATATTCGTGTTCAGCATGCCAAAATTAATAAAAACAAGTAAGAAAGTTATAGTCGGTCATGACCGACCATATGATACACCAGTGTTTTCCGAAAAAATGGGTCCAAAGTCTAAACATGGACCGATTGGATCTACGTTTTGTTAGAACTTTAATTAGCGTAGAAACACACACAAAAACTAAATTTTAGTGGAATGTATTTATTTTTGTTGCCAATAGACAAAATTAAACGAATATGGGTCGAAATTTTTATATGTGGGACTAACAAGGGAAGTATCTCAACCCTTATGAACCGATTTGCCTGAAACTTAAAATATATATTAATGAAACGATTTTAAGGTTGGGGTGTCTCGGCTTATCGGCAATATCGGTGTTTAAAAATTTCGTTGTCCCCTTATGAAACCATGTGGACCTTCGGGAAAATTTTGATAACTTCCGAACTAACAGGAATATCATCTAGGGCAAAAATACGGGTCGACTTAAATTTAATAAAGATTATTTCTTATCCATATGGATATCGTAGGTCTATGTCTTCATATAAGTACCCCCAAAATTTACACATTTTCCTGAAAAAAATATTTAAAGAAGCCGAATTTTTACAAGGTTATGTCACCGTTAGATAGGTTATGTCACCGTTTCTTCTCATATGAAAACATTATATAGTTTCTTAAAAAGAAATGGCTGAAAAATCCAAAAAACGATTTTTTCGCCATTTTTTGATCCATGTTTTGAACCCCTTAATCCCCGATATGGCCGATAAGCCGAGACACCCCAACCTTAGAATTGTCTCTTTGATATATATTTTAAGTTTCAGGCAAATCGGTTCATAAGGATTGAGATGCTTCCCTTGTAAGTCCAAAAATGGTCCAATTATATTCAGATTTGAGTAGGTTACGTAAATGTTTAACACCTACAAATAAAATTTTAACCGAATATTTTGCATTTTCATAAATTTTGAGGGAATTTTGTAAGCAT
This sequence comes from Pegoplata infirma, assembly GCA_963921195.1. Classification (NCBI taxonomy): domain Eukaryota; kingdom Metazoa; phylum Arthropoda; class Insecta; order Diptera; family Anthomyiidae; genus Pegoplata; species Pegoplata infirma. The sequence continues at coordinate 74,126,478 of OY992537.1, read as the reverse complement.
CAGGAGGGTGATTTGTATGGAAACTACAAAAAGGACTAATCCGATTCCTTTAAAATTTGGAATACATTTTAAAATATAAAATTTTAAATAATTAAATTTTGTATGCACGAATAATCATGACAAATTTCAAAGAAATCCGGTCAGTCCTTCTTGTAGTCCCGATACAAACCACCACCCACTTCACAAAAAAAAAATGGGAAATATTTAATTAAAATTAAGTTTGTAGGTATTAAACGTGTGACCTAATCAATCTTAATATAATTGGACCATTTTTGGACTAATTGTAAGTCCCCGTATAAAAATTTCGCCCGTTATTCGTTATGTCGGTTGGCTACACAAATAAGGCAGTTCCACTCAAATTTGATTGTTGTGTGGTTTCTACACCTATAAAAGATCTAACAAAAGATAAATTAAATCGGTCCACGTTTGGACTTGGGACCCATTTTCCGGAAAACACTAGCGAAGGGTATCGGTCGGTCTTTTGTATACTTGTTATTGTTTTTAGTTTTCAAAAATCCAAATTTTTGTTGGAAATTTTCAAAAAATCAAAAATGTTTATCGAAGGGTTGGTTTATCGAAGGGGTGGTGATTAAAATTAAAATGATCGAATTGGGCACAAATTGAGTTTGAATAAAAGATCGTCTACAGAATTATCAAAAGGTCAAGTGAAAAAATTAAGATTAAAAAAAAAATTACGTATAAATGGGTCCTAACTTTGGATCCAAAAAAGTTAGCATTCCCGAAAATTTTAAAATGCTTATATCTCGGGAAATATTGCCGACACAGCAAAAAAACCAAAAGCATTTTCAAAAGCTCTCCGAGTAATATTTTTGAAGTTATCGAGTTTTTTAACTCTCAAGACCCCAGTGGTCCCCTATAATCACGTATCTCAAAAACTAAGCAAGGTAGAGCGAAACGGACACTAATTTTGGATCAAAAACTATGACGAACCCAAGTAGGTCTAGGCCCATCGGGGTCTGGACCTATCGGATCCGAACCCAATGGGGTCCTCAAATGTGTATGAACTAAGTTGAAACAAAAAAAATTTCAGTTAACAAATTTTTAGCAAAACGTTTTTGCTAACTTTACCAAAAAAATTGTGGGTTCAAAATCAGCAAATTTTCTTGTAGGTTAACAAGCTTTTTTTGCTAACTTTACAGTTTTTTTTTGAGTGTACATTTAGTCTCTAGTTTCAAACGTTTATTGTCCAGTTCGTGATTTACGACTTTTTTTCATTTTTGTCGGACGGTGTAAGACATTAAGACATTAAGACATTTTTTTCCTTTTTTTAATTTTCAAAAATCCAAAACTGTGATCGTCGGGCACCTCGGCTTAATTTAAGCTGAGGTTGGCCTCAAATTTGTAGCACACAAGTTTCAGGCCTAAGAGAATAAAAGTTTACCCAGACGTTTTTCATACAATTTTTTTTTTTCATACAAAAATTTTTTTGTTGGTTTAATGTTACACCTTGCCAATAAGTGTTAAATTTTGTTTGCTTACTTTGAAACAGGTCATTTTTCAACTTAAATTTTTTTGCTATTGCCTGTAGCAGCTTCAGTTTTTTTTTATTTATTTTGAAGTTCTGTTGTAAATTTTAGAGGCTTGTCTCTTGTTATTTGAACTTTTAATACATTTGCTTGTCTGGTTATGGTGTTTTTCTTATATATTTTCTTTATAATTTTAAAAACATTTTCATTGTAGTTGTATTAAGTTTTTTTTTCACCAAATGCAACAAGTTATTGCAGTTTATTGTATTTATTTTTATAATTTTTTTTTGTTTTATTCCATTGGCAACATTTTACCAAGTTGACCTTATCGTAAATGTCAGTCATTGGAATTTTATTGTATTTACTTTAGGTAAGTTTTAGTGTTCAAAATTTGAATATAATCTGAGATTTAAAAACTAGAAGTTGTTTAAGAATCTGAGAACGTTTAAGAAAATTATAAATGATTTTTTTTTGTTTTTTGAAATTGTTAGGATTTTTGAATTTTTAACGAATTTATTATTTAGCTTATAGGAATCCCATAATTTCAAAAAATAATATTACAAAGAGCAACGAAACTCAAATTAGTGAACTGTTAAAATTAACAGTTTTTCAACTTTTGATTCTCCTTAGTGTCGAGGAAAATTTTTATTCTACTAGACCTTAAAATTATGTGATAAAATTTAAGGTCAATCGAATTAAATTAACCGCCCGGCGCTAAAATTTTTAGATTTTAAAAGATTTAAAAAAAATATGTCTTTCGATTGATCATATTTATTAATTTAAGTGCGCTGAACACGAATATTTAAAAAAAAAAAATAAATCGTATGAACGATTATCACCTTTTGAAGTTTGCCAGAATGGAGGTTTTTCCTATAGGCAAGAAATTAAAAAAAAAACTCAAAATTTGTTGCATTTACCCTTTCATAGAGCTAGAGACAATATTTTATTTAAAAATAATCAGATCATTTCAAATCCGGTCATTTCAACATACTATGAGAATATCATGGTGTGATTAGTAAAAAAAAAATGACCTCGAGCTAGAATAAACCTACTCAAAATATGTGTTTTATTTTTAATTTTTTCAAAAATTAAAAATTTTGATCTATGAGCAACACAGGTTAAAATCATCTGATTTAGCTTAAATTAAGTTTAAATGAAAGATTGCCTCAAATGAATGATTGTCTCAAGGTCAAGGAAAAGAAGTTTTTAGACTTTTTTTTTTAAAATTCTTAAACGTAGAAAAAAACGGCGTTTTCTGCGAGTTTAAATAGCGACACCTCGAAAACCTTGCTACTGGTTTAAAATATTTAAAATATTATTACATATTTTGATATTTGTGTTCAGCGCATTAAACTTTATAAATATTTTTCTTTAAATTTTCAGAAATCCGAAATTTTGATCGCTAAACACCATTGGTGGATTCAATCCGATTGACCTAAAATTTGTACCACATAATTTTTAGTCAAGTGTTTTTATATTCAATTATATGTTTATTATATAAAGAAAAAATATTTTTTTTTCCTATTTTTCCACTTTTTAAAAATTGGCCATAAGTAATAATCAAAAGACTTAAGACACAAACTTTGAAACCAAAGAGGATTAACCGAGATGAGGCTAAGATGTGTAAGGTCGAGTTTTTGAGATCTCGATTATAATTATTTTTTTTATGTTAATCTACATTCCAAACTATAACTGTACTTTTTTTTAACCCAGCAATATTGCTCGGTTAAACTTAGCAAAAAATAAAACCGCTGAAATTGTGCAAATGATAAACATCAAGTTTTTCTCATTTTGACTTTAATTGTCCATAAAATTCAAAATAATTGCAGAAGATGAGTAATATTATAGTTTTGTTAATAATGCTTAATAAAAATTATCTTTACACGAGAATAATAATAACAGACATATGTATAAAAAAAAAACTTAAATAAACAATAAAAATTTTATTATGCAAAACATGTCGGAAACAAGAATATTTATGAATAAAAATTAGACAAATGATAAAAATTAAATGTTTATGAGATGGAGGAAGAAAACAACCGTTATAATATAGACATTTTGAATATGAAACGTAAACAAACAATTGGTAAGGGGGAAAAAAGGTTCTGGTCGACGAAAAGAAAAAATATCTATTGTCGAATTAAAATTGAAATTTCAAGGGAACGTTTGTAATTTCAGATAATGCAGTTTGTTAAAAGTTTAAATCCAAACAAATTTTCCACCAAAATTTTGTAAAATAAAATGAAGAATAAGAATTAGGCATCATTTAATTTAAATTATCCCGAGTAAAAATGTTTAGATATATTCTTATATATCACATTTTATCCGAGATTTAAAAGATCAGTACTGATCAGAGTAAGATAAGTACTGATCCGATATTTGAAAGATCAGTACTGATCCTAAAAATGGATCGCTAAGATTCGATCAGTTTTAATCGGACATAAACAACTTCATCTGAATAATATGTTTATGTAATTAGATAAATCCATTTTTCGGATGAAATTGTAACTTTCCGATTAAAACTGATCTAATCTTAGCTATCCAATTTTCGGATCAGTACTTATCCTTTAAATTTTTACTTGGGATGGTTTTTTTATTTTAGTTGAAAAATGAAGAAGAAAATTTAATTTCTAAAAATTATAGACATTACTGGTATTTTCATATCGGTATCAAACACTCCTTTTAGTGTTATCATCAGAAGAATTTTAAATTTTGGTTTGTGTTGTTATTGTTTTTCATATATATATGAATTTTTTCATATCTTTACCCCAGTCTAGAATCGAATAATATTAATATTTTCGTCACCTTAGACGTCACATCCACCAAATTGCCTGCATATGCTAAGACAAGTACTCGTTTTGTATTCTATTACTGTTGTGTTTTACATATTAATACTTTCTACTGAAGTTAAAACAGTTACAACAAATTACATTTTTTTTTTTAATTTCTTAAGAGTTTTAATTTTTTGTTTGACAAAATTTCGAAATTATTTTCTCTCTTACCCAATACTTGCCAAAATTTCAATGTTAACTTTTTCTAATCTGCCTCATTAAATTATGTTAAGTTTAATAAAAATTCCCATCACACAAATTAAAAGAAATTCCCATAACATCATTATGATCATTGCGATCATTATCATTACGATCATTATCATTAAACTACAAGTTTAATCTTTAAATAGACTCGAAGGTGTCATCCACCTGTTTTTTTTGTTTACAATTTAATATTGCGCAATCTTTTTAATTTATGTTGCTGCTTTAACTGTTGCTTTAGCTGTAAAGACATTTTCATTAATTTATCATACATTTACTTGTACCATTTTATATATTACAGTACATATTTATTAAATGAACTTGAGTCAAGGTCTTTGCCACACCAACAAATATCAGTAGATACGGTTTAAAAGTATTAATCGTGTAATATCTGTTTGCTCGTAGTGTCTCTTTTTTAAACTGCTGCTTCTTGTGTATTTTTCTTTTTTTCTTGGATTTTTTGTTGGTGCCTGTGCCTGAATCTTTACACACATGTTGTTTGTTGGTGTGTTGTTTTTATGATTTTAAACATGATCTATGTATGCAGCAGGCAACAGGCAATAACAGCAACACAACATATGCTACTCATCCGTGAAATAATTAACCTTTACTTGGAACAATTTAATTTATAATTTTTGAAAAAAAAAATCCTTACATATCGTGGGCGAATATTCGAAACTTGCTATCTGAAATATTTTCGAAAGAGAGTTTTTGATAGAAATGTGTTCACGGAATTAGTTGTCATCTATCAAATCAATTTTTTAGTGAAATATTTGAAAAACAATTGTTTTTAATTATATTGAAGAAAAACGATTAATAATAACTCTTAGAATTACCTAAAAATAACAGTTATTTTTGATCTCCTGAAAAATTTTTATTATGCAGATAGAAAGTTTTGAATATTACCCCTCGATATTATTTATTGTTTTTTCTGTTAGTACAGACCTAGCTCGGACTCTTATTTTATTTTTATACCCTCCAACTGCAGTATTATTGATCCATGATAGATTCTAAGACATTCTGTGAATGTCCGTCTGTCCGTCTGTCTGTAGATGGCACGATGCAGTCCAAAATAAAAGAGCTAGCCTCCTGAAATTTAGTACGAATATGTCTTATGTTCCAGGCAGGTTAAGTTCGTAAATGGGCAAAATCGGTTCAGGGGAAAAAAAGTTCCCCATAGGGGAACTAAACCAGCTTCTGAAAAACAAGATTTTTTACTTGTTTTTTATATTTTTGTTAAATAAATAAAACATGTTTATGCAAGAAAAAGTTCAAAGTCCCGCAGTAGGACCGGGTGAACTCAAAAATTTAGTTTTTTTTGGCCCGCCCCCTTTTTAGGGCGTGGATATAAAAAAATAGTTTAAATAAAGAAAAAAATGTATAAATTTAGTGCAAAAAGCATAATGAATAAATTAGTAAACATTTTTCGAGAGAGGGAGGTGTTATCCACAACCCCCACCAAAGCCACTCAAAAAAAAAACGCCCCTGTAATTTTTTTAAAACATGTTGGAGGGTTTAACAGATTCGGCACATCCGAATTTAACACTCTCACTTGTTTATATTGGTTTAAGTTGAAAAATGCAGAAGAACATTTAATTTCTAAAAATTATATACATTTCAAACCGGTTTCACTCCAGTTAGTGTTATCATCAGTAGGATTTTAAAATGTCAGTTTTTCTGGTTAATAGGAAAATGATTTTCATTTATGTGATTTTTTTAAACATTTACCCCAGTCGAGAATCGCACCATGGTTATTTTGTCATATTCATACATTAAGTACCCATGCTAACAGGCACCTTAGACGGTACAACCACCACATTGATATGATTTGACAAATATTAGTTTCTTGGTTTATTACTGATGTGTTTACATATTTACAGTTTCTTCTGAATACATTTTCACAGTTTCCAATACTTAAATTCTATTATTAGTAATCTCGACTTTGCCTCAGACTATCTTTTAAATTCTTTGTCTCTTAATTATTTCGCAAGGGATACCAACATGTTCTGGAATTGAAAACACAAATGAAGGGATTTGCATTTTTGTTTCGGAGACCTTCCTAATGGCGACATATTTTGTTAGTATTTTTATTTATTGTTTTTTCTATTAGCACAGATCGAGCTCGGGCTAATAATGATTTGAGTTTAAAAATGCAGAAGAAATTTTAATTTATAAAAATTATAGACATTTCTGATATTCCCATGCCAGTTAGTGTTATCAATAGTAGGATTTTTAAATTACGGATTGTCTGGTTTATTGGAACTTGTTTTTGATTTATCTGATTTTATTGTAAACATGTACCCCAGTCGAGAATCGAACCATGGATATTTTTGTCGTATTCAGACCATTACCAACACAGGCTGACCGGCACCTTAAACGTTACAACCACTACATTGATAAAATATGGTTTGACAAATAGTCATTCTAAATTTTTTAGTTCGTTTTGAGTTTATGTTAAGTATTTCTGAGAAAAATTAAGTGAAAACACCGACTAACAAAAGTAGAGAAGTCGACAGCTTTCGGCAGATGCCACCCTTTCATTAAATGAGCTTTTCGAGTTTTACATATAACACCGTCCGACAGCCAATATTAAACATAAACAGGATGATATACGTCTGAAAGTAGATATCGTATGGAGTAAAACTGCATTTACAATTTTTTATTGAGTGATCCTGTTTCCTTTTAAAAGGACTTCAAATTTTTAAAGGCCACATTTTGTAAAATATTTTTGAAATATTTGTACTTGTCCTAAGATGACACTGGTGATGGCAATTGAAAGAGGAGGATCTCCTATAATTCATTTGTTTATTTTGCCATATCAGGATATAACGATGCATCGCGATGTAAATAAAGTCATTTGAAAACTTTATCAAAATATTTTTTGGAAAATTTTGAATGATATTGAAGGATACATTTTTGAAAGGACGTAACTTACCTCCTTTTTCTGATATATAAAATAATAAAATAGGAATATTAGGGGCGAACCTCCTTTTTAATTTTCTATTACTAGTGGCATCCTAGACCAATCCTATAAAACTTTAAAGTCCTTTTAAAAGGAAACAGGATCACAAAAAGAAAAGCTGCAAATGCAGTTCTACTACATTTAGTCTCTAGTTTCAAACGTATACTGTCCAGTTCGGTGTAATGTGTTTATGATTAAGATCAGCTATTTAAATATAACTTTGAAAAAATAGAAAATGAGAGTTAATTATTTTACATTATCCCAGACGCGGATTTCTTTCAAAGAAACAAAAAAGGAAGGGAAAGGAAAAAAAGGGGAAATGAAGAGGATGTAAAAACTTAACCTGGACAATGTTTAATATCGGACAGGTTTTTTGTATGAAAACTCATTTTGAATCTTAAAACTTTTCTATAAAAAATTGTTTAAAAATTTAACAATTTTCAACATGAGTTTTTTACAGAAAAAATATTAGAATCTGAGAATTCGTCTTTATAAAAAATCTCTGAGAACATGAACATCTTTCAGTCGGAAAATTATTTTTTTAGAATCTGAGAATTTTTATAAAGAAAAATTATATCAGAATCTGAAAATGATTCTGTAGAAAAAATGTCTCAGAACTTTTCGATAGAAAAATATTTCAGAATCTAAAAACAATTCTATAGGAAGAATCTCGGAATTTTTCTAAAGCAAAAATGACTAGAAACCTGAAAGTTTTTCTATATGAAAAGTGTTTTAAAATTTTAAAAAAGAAAAAAACCAATAACCCACATGTTTTTTTATTCTAAGAAATTATTTATCTAAAAATCTTCTTAAATGCATGGCCTTGAATGCACTGTCTCAGAATCATATAATTTTTCCATAGGATAAAAATGGTTTCAGAATTTAGAGTATACCAAAATATTTTTTTTGCGAACAAATTTCGGTTTCTGGATGTTTTTGAAGACGAAAAAGTTTTTTCAGTATGGTAATTATCTCAGAATATTAGAATTATTTCAGGATCTAAAAAAAATCTGTACACTAAAAAAACCTTGTAAAATTACAAGAAAAACTTGTAACTTTTTTTTGTTTGCTACCTCCTATTTGACAAAAATTTCTAGTAATTTTACAAGCTTTTTACCAATAATTTTGTAATTTTACAAGGTTTTTACCAATAAAATTGTAAATTTATAAATTTTTTGACACAATAAAATTTACAAGGTTTCGTAATTTTACTAGATTTTTTTCTACCTCCTTATTTTACGAGAATTCCTAGTAATTTTACAAGTTTTTTACCAATAATTTTGTAATTTTACATGCTTTTTACCAATAAAACTGTTAATTTACAGTTTTTTGGCGCAATTGAAATTGCAAGGAATTCTAGTGAATTTACTAGATTTTGTTTGTAAAATTATCTTGAAAATTTGTAAAATTACAAAAAAAAGAAAATGTAAAATTACAAAAAAAATTTTAATTTCGATCCAAATTTTTTTGTTAGAAAACAAGAAAAACTGTCAAAAATTGGTAAAATGGGATTACAAGACTTTTTCTAGTAATTTGACAAAGTTTTTGTTTTGTGTGTAAGAAAAGTAACTAAAAATTTGGGAATTTTCTACAAGAAAAATGTTATGAAATCTAAGATTTTCTAAAAAATTTATAATCTCCGATTTCGAGAACTTTTCTATATGAAAAGCGTATTAGAATCTAAAAATTTTTCTAAATGAAAAATATATCGGATTCTCTGGCTTGGTTAATTATTAGAAAAGTAGCGCATTTTTCGTATTATTGGAGGAAATCGGATTTGAATATTGGATTTCATAAAAATTCTGTAATTCTTTCGTATTTTATTGTGACAACATCGCGTATGAGTAACATTATTTGTGAAATTTGTTGATAGGCCCCTTTTCAGTCTCATTTTACCAAAGTAGGTTTAAAAGTTGTAAACTTAAGAAACTAATAAAACATTCAAAGAAATTGTAAACCTATATATTTTTTTTTTGGTTTTTGAATCTGTGAACATGGTTTTTGTGTGTCTAGGATTTTTTTTGCTATATTTTTTTGCCCAATTTTTATGTCTTCTTTATTGTTTTTGTTTGTTTGCAATAGCCTTAAGGTTTTATTTACATCTCAATTGTTTGACGCTGAACTTGTGTCTTTTTTTTCAACTGGTTTTTCGTTTAAATATACTTAATTTTTTATTGTGCCAAATTGTTTAATTTTAGCCAAATTATGTTTTTAGTTATGATGATTATGATGACCATTATTATTTTCAACACAAAATTAATAGCTTATTATAAAGTTTTTTTTTTTGGTTGTGTTTATAGTATATTTTTTTATTCATTCAAACATCTTGTTTACATTAGAGTTGTTAAATATTAAATAAATAAATAAAATTGTTAACATGCGTGTAACATTAATTTGGTGGTTGTCTTTTTATATTGTCAATGGAAAATGTCAGTTGGTTAAATAATGACTTTAATATTGAAAAAGATTCAAAAACTTGTTATTAATAAATGTGATTTAGTTATGAGAAAATTGGCAAAAAAAAATATTAAATAATAACCAGGGCGAGCCAATAAGATCTAACGATGTCCGTCCGTCCGTCTGTCTGTCTGTTGAAAACACGCTAACTTTTGAAAGATTACGGAGGCTCCTGAAGTTTGGCATATATGTTGGACATATACCTGGTCAGGTTGGTATTGCAATCCAGCGAAATCGGACCAGTGGTTCAAAAGTTATGAGCAAAAGACTGAATTTCGCAAGGGTTTTTCGTGAATTTACGAGATAAAAAACACTATAACTTTCGAAAGGCGATTCTGAGGATGCTGAAGCTGGGCATTTATTTATATTTGCCGTTCCTCTAGCCTAGTTCGTATTGAATTTCTGCCAAATCGGTCTAGTGGTTCAAAAGTTATTAGCAAAACCGTGAATTTCAGATTAGCTTCACCTTAAATTCACGTGTTGAAAACCCGTTAAACCTGTTTTAAAAACATTGGTAAGTCACAAAAATATTTTGCAACGTATTTTTATCACTCAAAAATATTTTTATACCAAAACCAAAAAAAAATTAAACTCGAAAAAAATTTTACACTCAAAAAAAATTTTACACTCAAAAAAAAAATTTGTAAATTATTTTTTTTTTTTCAAAAATTGCTAAAAAAAACTTTTTTTACACAAAATAAAATATTTCTTATCAAAAATGTTATTTTTTTCACGTTAGAAAATTAACTATCACTTAAAAAGGGCATTGTGGAGGGTATTCATAGATTCGGCCAAGTCGAATTTAACTTTTCTACTTGTTTTATAAGAAAAGTGTCTCAGAATCTGACAGTTTTTTGATAGGAAAACTGTCTCAGAATGTGAAAATTTTTCGAAAGGAAAAAATGCCAAGTCGAATTCAACTTCTCTACTTGTTTTATAGGAAAAGTGTCTCAGAATCTGACAGTTTTTCGATAGGAAAACTGTCTCAGAATGTGAAAATTTTTCTAAAGGAAAAAATGTTCTAGAATTTAAGAATTTTTCCATAAAGAAAAAATGTCTCAGAATCTGAGACTTTTTCTACATCGAAAAAATTTCTGAGAATCTGAGAATTTTTTATATAGAAAAAATGTCTCAGGATCTGAGAATTTTTCTATATCAAGAAATGTCTCAGAATCTGAGAATTTTTCTATATAGAAAAAATGTCTCAGAAGGTGAAAATTTTTTTATATAAAACAAATTTTCCAGAATCCGAGACTTTTTCTATATAGAAAAAATGTCTCAGAATCTGAGTCTTTTTCTATATAGAAAAAATGTATTGAAAAACTGTCTAAGAATCTAAGACTTTTTCTATATAGAAAAACTAAGAACCCGTGTAAAAAAATAATTATATCAAAACATATCTCCTTTGATAAAAACATATATGGATCATATCTAAATGGATATAATCAGATCTACTCCATATATATTCATATCTGCTTCAGATATGTTTTGATCCGTAAATTGAGTCTCAATTTACGGATCAAAACATATCTGAAGCAGATATGAATATATATGGAGTAGATCTGATTATATCCATTTAGATATGATCCATATATGTTTTTTATCAAAGGAGATATGTTTTGATATAATTATTTTTTTACACGGGAATCTAAAACTTTTTCTATATAGAAAAAAATTGTCAAAATCTGAGAATTTTTGTATATAGAAAAAATGTCTCAGTATCTGAGAATTTTTCTATATAGAAAAAATGTTTCAGAATCTAAGAATTTTTCTATATATAAAAAATGTCTCAGAATCTGAGACTTTTTCTATATAGAAAAAATGTCTCAGAATCTGAGACTTTTTCTATGTCTCAGAATCTGAGAATTTTTCTATGTAGAAAAAATGTCTCAGAATCTGAGACTTTTTTGTATATAGAAAAAATTTCTCAGAATTTGAGAATTTTCTTGTTTTGAGAAAATGTCTCAGAATCTGAGAATTTTTCTATATAGAAAAAATGTCTCAGAATCTGAGAATTTTTCTATATAGAAAAAATCTCTCAGAATCTGAGAATTTATTTATATAGAAAAAATCTCACAGAGTCTGAGAATTTTTCTATGTCTCAGAATCTGAGAATTTTTCTATATAGAAAAAATGTCTCAGAATCTGAGAATTTTTCTATATAGAAAAAAATGTCTCAGAATCTGAGAATTTTTCTATATAGAAAAAATTTCTCAGAATCTGAGAATTTTTCTATATAGAAAAAATGTCTCAGAATCTGCGACTTTTCTATATAGAAAAAATGTCTCAGAAACTGAGACTTTTTTATATAGAAAAAATGTCTCAGAAACTGAGACTTTTTCTCAGATTCTGCGAGATTTTTCTATATAGAAAAAATATCTCAGAATCTGAAACTTTTTCTTTATAGGAAAAATCAGATTCTGAGACATTTTTCTATATAGAAAAAATGTCTCAGAATCTGAGTCTTTTTCTATATAGAAAAAATGTCTCAGAATCTGAGACTTTTTCTGTATTGAAAAACTGTCTAAGACTTTTTCTATATAGAAAAACTGTCTAAGAATCTAAAACTTTTTCTATATAGAAAAAATGTCTCAGAATCTGAGAATTTTTCTATATAGAAAAAATGTCTCAGAATCTGAGAATTTTTCTATATAGAAAAAATGTCTCAGAATCTGAGAATTTTTCTATGTAGAAAAAATTTCTGAGAATTTTTCTGTATAGAAAAAATCTCTCAGAATCTGAGAATTTATTTATATAGAAAAAATCTCACAGAGTCTGAGACTTTTTCTATATAGAAAAAATGTCTCAGAATCTGAGACTTTTTCTATATAGAAAAAATGTCTCAGAATCTGAGACTTTTTCTATATAGAAAAAATGTCCCAGAATCTGAGACTTTTTCTATATAGAAAAAATGTCTCAGAATCTGAGACTTTTTCTATATAGAAAAAAATGTCTCAGAATCTGAGACTTTTTCTATATAGAAAAAATGTCTCAGAATCTGAGACTTTTTCTATATAGAAAAAATGTCTCAGAATCTGAGACTTTTTCTATATAGAAAAAATGTCTCAGAATCTGAGACTTTTTCTATATAGAAAAAATGTCTCAGAATCTGAGACTTTTTCTATATAGAAAAAATGTCTCAGAATCTGAGACTTTTTCTATATAGAAAAAATGTTTCAGAATCTGACACATTTTCTATATAGAAAAAATGTCGCAGAATCTGACACAGTTTCTATATAGAAAAAATGTCGCAGAATCTGACACATTTTCTATATAGAAAAATGTCTTTGAATCTGAGACTTTTCTATATAAAAAAAATGTCTCAAAATGTCTCAGATTCTGAGAATTTTTTTCTATATAAAAAAAAATTTAAAAAAATTAAAAAAAAAAAAAAATCTATATAGAAAAACAGATTCTGAAACATTTTCTATATAGAAAAATTGTCTCAGAATCTGAGACTTTTTCTATATAGAAAAATTGTCTCAGAATCTGTGACTTTTTCTATATAGAAAAATTGTCTCAGTATCTGTGACTTTTTCTATATAGAAAAAAATTCTCAGAATCTGAGACTTTTTCTATATAAAAAAATATCTCAGAATCAGAGACTATTTCTATATAGAAAAAATGTCTCAGAATCTGAGACTTAAGTAAGTAGTAGTAGTAAGATTTTCTTTATTTACAATAAATTTTTGTTTACAAATTTCATCTTAATTTATAAAATAAATTCTTATTGAAAATTAGAAAATTGAAAGTAATATTCGACAATGTTTTTAAAAAACGTCTGTCGATAACCAGAAAAAATAAACTTTAAAATTCTTATACAAAATAGTTAATTATATTCTTGTATTAAAAATTTTCTGTATTGTAATGCTGACTTTAGGTAATCCACCAGTTTTTCCCAGTCTGTATCTTTTTCACCATTAAGTATATTAATCATTTCAGTGTAAAGTAAATTCGGTTTCTCAAAATGAACAATTCGGAACTCCTTGAGAACTGGACAAACACCTAGGAAATGTTCAAATGTTTCCATTGTACCCATATTACAAAGCTTGCATAGTTTATTCTCAGTTGTCGCCCCGAAAGTGTTGTAATTCAGTTTAATAAGACCACATCTTGCTTTAAAGACCCACGTTATTTTAGATTGATTTATGTTGTCAATAAAATAATTGAAACCTCTTTCGAAATCTAAATCTTTATAAATTCTTGAGGTTGTAGCTTTATTTTGTAACCACAGATTAAGTTGATGTTGTTGTATTCCATGTAGTATTTCATTACTTTGAGTGACCCATTGTTGTTTATTTGGTTGTGTACTGGACCATGGAATATTTAAATTGTCTGCAACCTTTTGCAATTCTTTAAAGCAAAACAAATTTTTTTCGGCAAGTATATGTGCGATTTTAAAAGGTAACCTATTGGCCGGGTATTCAAACATAACTCTAGACATGTACAGTAGATGTAGTTCTAAGGTATATAAATGGTTGTTTACGGCGGCGGTTTCAAGCATCAAAGCATAATTAGGTGTAAAATCTGGCAGCATTAATACTTTTTTCAGGAAATATCTTTGTAGTAAATCGATCTCCTCAAAATACCCATAACCCCAAACTTGTGCTGCATATGTTTGAATCGACCTGCATACAGCTAAGAAAAGGTTCCACTTCTGTCTCAATTTAATTTGTCTGTTAGATATAAAGTTTTTCCAGGTACAGTTAATAGCTGTTTTTGCCTGTGTATTTCTACTTTCCACATGTTTCGTAAATTTCATTTTCGGTGTAAGAATTACTCCTAGGTACTTGTACTCATTGGTAATTTTGATATCGTTTCCATTAAACTGCCATTTTTCTTGTGATTTTAGTCTCCCACCATTTCTGAATACAACTATTTCCGATTTATTTAAGTTTACCTCTAGGTTCCATAAATCGCAATATTTTTCCAGGTTAAAGATCATTTCTTGTAGAGTACCTATATCATCAGCCAGTATGACTATATCATCCGCATACATAAGTAACCGGATATTTATATCTTCTATGAGTATGCCACCGCCTAGGGAGTCGTGTAAAGCGAAAATAAAAGTGGGGATAGTAAACATCCTTGCTTAACACCTGAATTCGTTTGAAAATACTCAGCTAGCTCCTCGCCATTCCATACAGTGGATTTTGTATCTGTATAAATATCCTCCAATATTTTTAAAAATTTGTAGGAAACACCCATTGAATACAATTTATATATTAGTGATTTTCTAGCCACTTTGTCGAAGGCTGCTTTGAAGTCGACAAAAAATGCATATACCTTTTTATTTTCGGAAAACTTTATATTAACGATACCAGCCAGATTGAATATATTGTCAACTGTTGAATACTTTTTTCGAAAACCAGCTTGATATTCTGTTAAAACGTGATTATCTTCCACCCAGTTATATAACCTGTTGTTTAAAATTCCCATCATAACTTTTGCTAAGGTATTCTGTAGTTTTCTGGCATATTTGGATCACCTTTTTTGAATATAGGAAAAACCACTGTCTTGCTAAAAACTTCATTTATTTTACCATCCTTATACATTTTGTTAAAAGAATTTAACAGATGTATTTGGAAATCTTCCGACGAGTTTATAATAAACTCGTATGTGATTCCATCCTCTCCAGGGGCTTTATTTACTTTTGCGTTTTTTAGAACGTATTTTAACTCATCAAGTGTAAAATTTGAATCGAGTTTATCGTCTTTGATAAGTATTGGCGCATAAATAAACTCATGTGAGACTTTTTCTATATAAAAAAAATTCTCATTTTTGTAAATGAAGAAAATAGGTTGAAAAAAGTTTGTAGCTTAAGTCTTTTGTATTTAAAATCAAAATTTAGGAAATTCGAGATTCTCAGAATTTTTTTCTAAACAGAAAAATTTTCAGATTTTGAGACTATTTCTATATAGAAAAAATGTCTCAGAATCTGAGACTTTTTCTGTATAGAAAAAGTCTTAAAATCTTAAAATCTTAAATTTTTTCTGTTTAGAAAAAAATTCTGAGAATATCGAATTTCCTAAATTTTGTTTTTAAATACAAAAGACTTAAGCAACAAACTTCTGTTCCACCTAATTACTTCATTTACAATTAACTGCTATATATTTCAATATTTAATACACTTTTTTAATCTTTTACAAAATTTTTAAATCATTAATAATACTTAAGTATATTTATTTTTATTATGCAATTGACCAAATGCACAAATACATTTTGAACTTATTATGAATACAATATGATTAGACACAAAACTAAAGAAAATCAATTTATTTTTGTTATTTAGCCTAACTAATGATTGATCTTTGTCTGGTTTTAAATTTCATTTAAGCTTTAAAAATGATTTAGTTTTTTTTTCATGTTTGCTTCTTAAATATAATTTGCTTAAACAAATTTCCTAAGTGGTCATTGCAAAATAATAATGCAATAGAAATAAATTTAAGATAAACAAAACTAACAATATGAAACAAATTGCATATTATAAACTATTTTTGCATACAAAAATCAAATAGAGATAATTGTAAAATGAACATGAGTTAAATCATTTATTGTTTGGGGATTGAATCATTTCGTAAATATTTAAAAAATTAAGATTAACTAGATTTTTTTTTGTTGTATGAAAATATTTTGTTAACGATTTTTTTTTTTTTTTTGTTTTTTGAGAATTTGTGTAAGTGTTTATTACACAATTGCTGTGCTCTAAATTTGATTATCAAACAATAGGTGCAGTTGTTGCAAAAATTTGAACGGTTTTTTATTTTAGGGGGGAATAATTATGTGAAACAATTGGCGCAGGCGTAAAAATATTGTTTTCGTTGCAAAACAAAAAATGTTATTCTTAACAAAAACAAAAAACAAAAAAATATGAATTATTATGTGTCTGCTGTAGAAATATTATTTTCGGTTTTGTATGTTGTTTTGTACGATGATTTATATGCGTTTAAATGACACACTTTTTATGCCAAACGATTTAATTGGCATTTAACTAAAAATAATTTGACAACATATAAAATATGTACTTTATTTACAACAGATTTTAAATTGAACATGAAATAGATCTTAATAAAAATATTTCTACTATATATAAGGCAATCCACAAATGTTCAGCGAAAAAAAAACATAAGTCCCATAAATATCTGAATGGGTGGTATGGACAGGCCTATAGGGAACTAAGATAATTGCGGTTTTGGTTTTTCAATTTTTCAAAAACTGTGCTGAGGCGTTGTTAAATATTGAAAAAATGGTAAAATTTGTGTCTCTTCCCTTGATTAAATATTAATAAAATTAAAACAAAATGCACCCCAATCTCAAAAATTTTTATTTTTGTGTATTTAATATGGGTGGGTTATCAATTAAAAATTTTTATTTTGGAAAATTATTAAAACCCGCTGCAAAATTTTTAAATTTTTTATAAAGTCAATTTATCAGAAATCCGGCCACATTTTTTTCGAATTTTTTTTGTATTTTTCGCGAAAATCGCGTTAAAATATTGGATTTTATAAAAATTCTGTTATTCTCTTGTATTTTATTGTGTCAACATTCGTTTATTTGTTACTCATACGCGATGCTAACACAATAAAATACAAAAGAATTACAGAAATTTTATGAAATCCAATATTCAAATACGATTTTCTCGAAAAATATAAAAAATGTCCTCCTGATTTTTTTGTGTGGATAGACTAACCTAACTAAAAAAAAAATAAAAGAAAGTGGCCGGATTTTTGATAAATTGACTTTTTTAAAAATGAAAAATTTTAGAACAGGTTCTAAATATTTTCCAAAATGAACATTTTTAACCAATAGCCCAAATGTACAAGAATGTAAATTTTTGAAATTGCGGTGCATTCCGTTATAATTTGATAAATTTTTAATTAAGGAAACTTGTCCCAAATTTTACCCAGTTTTTTAAAAATGATATATGGCTATCCATATCATCTATATAGACATTCTTGTCATACATGTTTTTCTGTAGCGGCAAATTTAGTGTGAAATGCCTCATATGTGATGTAAAAAACATTAGCGTAGCAAGGTAAACTATATCTTCATCTTGTGTTTTTTTGAAAAACTAACTCTAACATTAATTTTTTTCAGAAATTTCAATTATTTTTTAAGTTTTTAGTGATATTTTTAAGTTTTTATTGATATTTTCTAAAATTTATTTTTTTTTGCTAGAATTATTTTGAAAACCTCGATTAATGATTTAAAAAAGCTTTAATAGTACCATACGTACAATACAAGCTTTTATAGATTATTGTTAGCTTGAGGTATGAGCTTTTATATAATTTAAGTTATTGCTGTGACTAAAAGCTTTTATTAAGCTATAATTGAAATTCAGATTCAAAGTTTTAAGCAGATCAGGTGTAAAGCTTAACATAAGTTTTTATAATCCCACAATTAAAGTTTTTATTTAGATGTTA
This sequence comes from Pegoplata infirma, assembly GCA_963921195.1. Classification (NCBI taxonomy): domain Eukaryota; kingdom Metazoa; phylum Arthropoda; class Insecta; order Diptera; family Anthomyiidae; genus Pegoplata; species Pegoplata infirma. The sequence goes on along the minus strand of OY992537.1, from coordinate 74,108,117 downwards.
CCTGAAAGTTTTTAATATAAGACTTAATTAAAAATAAAATCTTTAATAGAACCACGATCAAAGCTTACGATGTTTTCTGTTACACCGTCCGACAGCCAATTTTAAACATGAACCGGATGATATACGTCTGAATGCAGAGATCAAATGGAGTAAAACTGCGTTTACAGTTTTTCATTTCGTGATCATGTTTTTTTTTAAGAGGACTTTAAATTTTTAAAGATTGACGTTTTTTTTGACATTTTGTAAAATATTTGTATACCCTCCACTTAGTGATAGAGGGTATATATAAGTTTGTCATTCCGTTTGTAACTCATCGAAATATCGATCAGGGACCCCATAAAGTATATATATTCATGATGCCCGATCGATTTTAAGACATTCTAGCGAAGTCCGTCTATCCGTCTGTCCGTCTGTCCGTCTGTCTGTCCGTCTGTCTGTCTGTTCGTCTGTCTGTTTGTCTGTCTGTCTGTCTGTCTGTGGAAAATGCTGTCGCGGACAAAATATTGCACAGAGATGACTGAAACTTAACATATTTATTGGAAGTTCTCCCGAGAAGTTTGGTATTGCATTTGAGCAATATCGGTTCAGCGGTTCAAAAGTTATGAATGAAAATGTATGCACACCTCAAAAATTTCAGTACATTCAACATAACCTAAAAATACAAAATGCTTTAATTCGGCTTCTTGTTGACATATGTGAACATAATTGAACACCAAATGGTATTTAAACAAGTGCGAACATATTTTTTGACAAGAAAATAAAAAAATCGCGGATTTTTTTTACCAAATTTTTTTTTCGCGGAAATTTTTTTTTTTCAAAATTAATTTCCTTTTAAATAAAGTTTTTTGCAATAATCTTTTTGAAATTGTGGAGGGTATCACTACATTCGGCAAGGCCGAATTTAACTTTTTTACTTGTTTTAATATGTAGTTGTGATTGTCTTATAATGTCACATTTAATTGCAAATGAATGAGGCGAATCTTCGCCAATTTTTCAATATTTTTTTATTTTCTTATTTGAGGAAAAATTATGTAAATTAATATTTTAGGATAAAGTTTTGAAATGATATTACTTACCTCCTTTTTCCTGATATGTCAAAATAATAAAATGGGATAATTAGCGGAGATCCTCTTCTTTCATTTGCCATCACTAGTGGCAGGCTAGGACAAGCACAAATATTAAAAAAATATTTTACAAAAATTAATCCTCTAAAACTTTGAAAGGAAACAGGATAAGGAAATGAAAAACTGTAAATGCAGTTTTACTACATTTACTTTCTATTTTCAAACGTGTATTAAACAGTTTGTGTTTAACGACTTTTTTTCTTTTCGTCGGACGAAATTACCGATATGAATGGGACTGTCACAGAGACAATTCCGTTTCAAAGTTTTTCTCTAAAAACATAAAACTAAATACATTTTCGGAATAGAACCTTTTTTATGCAATTCAATTTCACTTCAATTTTTGAAAGCGATTTCAATCCGAAAAAAAATATTCGTTTTGTGTTTTACGAATGAACCAATTGATTTAATTTCATTCCGAACGGAATTGTGTCTATGACATGCTTTTATAGCTAAAAATTATAGCTTTAAAAGAGTTAGGACTAAAGCTTGATATAAAATATATATGAGCTTTTTTAAATCTGGAATTAAAACTTATAAGCTTTTATACTTATAATCATGATTTAAGTTCAAAAATCAATACATATTAATACTTATAGGTAAAGCTTTTTTAGAACAATAAATAAAACTAAAAATAAAAGCTTTAGTATAACCACGATTAAAGTATGAAATATTTCGTTAGCTCAATATGGAAAATAGCTTTTGATAAATTTTATGGGAGAGACAGAAGCTTGCTCAAATCTTTTCTGTTTTATGATTTTTATACCATCCAACCACACTTTGGGGCTCTACTCACTATCATTCCCTGTGTTACACATAGAAATATCGTCCTGGGCACCCAAAATTATATTTATTATGAATCCATCATCGATTCAAAGACATCCTATGACTGTCCGTCCGGCTGTGGAGAACACGATGCAGTCAAAAATAAAAGACCTAGACCTCTGCAATTTGGAATATTTTTTGGTCATAGACGTCATAGGCAAAGGGTTAAGTTCGTAAATGGGCCAAATCGGAACAGGGGGAAAAGTTCCCCTTATTGAACAAACCCAACCCCTGAAAAACTTAACTTTTTTACAGTTTTTTGTTAAACAGATCAAACATTTTTATGTCAGTATATGTTTAAAAATCCTACACTTTTACCGAGGGGAAACAAGGACGTAATTTTTTTTGGCCCGTCTCCTTTTGCGGACGTGTATAAATAAAAAAATTTAAATGATGATAAAAATTGAGTGCATAAATCGATATAAATGAATTTGTTAGCATTTATCATGAGGAATCATCATTGAGGAGGCACCCACATTCCCAACCAAAAAACAAAGGTCTCATTTCAAAATGGTCTGATTTGGCTCAAATTAAGTTAAATAGTTAATGGGAAACACTTTTGAGATTTTATTAAACAAATTTCTTGAACGTAGGAAAAATCGCTCTTTTTGGAAATTTTTATCATAAAGAGCAAGAGACACTCAAATCCCCACCCCAAAAAAAATTGTCTGATTTCAAAATGATCTGATTTGGCTCAAATTAAGTTTAAATGAAAGTTTGTCTCAATCTCTGTAAAATACTTACCCCTAGTTTCTGTAACACGAATGTCATTAGTTTGTGACGAATTTGCATGTATTTTGTTTTTGTTACAATAACAAAACACACGCAAATTCGTCACGAACGAATGACGTTCGTGTTACAGAAACTGGGGGTTAGTTAATGGAAAACAATTTTGAGATTTTCTTAAAAATTTCTTGAACGTAGGAAAAAACACGTAAATTTTGGAAATTTTTTGACAAATTTCAAATGGCACAATCTCGAAAACTGCTCTAACGATTTCAGAAATTTTTGATATTCGTATTCAACATGCCAAAATTAATAAAAGTAATGTATTGCCAGACTTTTTTATTTTTTGCGTTTTCAAAAAGTTTTGTTGAGAATTTTCCTAAAATCTAAAACATTGATCGAAGTTCACCAAATTATCGGATTTGGCTCAAATTAAGTTTAAATGAAAGATTATTTCAAGTTCTATAAAAGAGTCCAGCAAAAATAGTTTGAGATTTTTTTTTAAACTCTTGAACATAGGAAAAAACCGCACATTTTTTTGCAAATTTCAAATAGCGATATTTCGAAAACCGTTTGACCGATTTTAATTGTTTTTTGATATTCGTGTTTAGTGCATCAACATAAAGGTGATATATCTAAAGATATAAATATTATTTTTAATATTCAAAAATCCAAAACTTGATCACCGGGTGCCAGGGATAAACTTTATCCGACTGGCCTTAAATTGCTTACATCATAAAATTTAGTAGAATCAAAATTTACCTGAACATAAAAAATCGGAACAAAAACTGTTTTGGCATACAAAAAATAGTCACTCTTATGGGCAAGTCCAAGATAATTTTAATTTTGTGATCACAAATTTTTAGTTATCTGATAGAACTTGATAAATGATGTAAATGTTTTTTTTTAATGAAACTTTGGAAGTTATGCGCATTTAAAAAATTAAAAAAATTTGAATTATATACACAATTTTGAAGGATGGAAACCATCACCAGCCGCACTAAAAATACCTACGCCCCTGTTAAAATAAAAATAAAATGTAATTCAAAAATTTTCCTCCAACTAATAAATACATATTTCAAACCCTTTATTAAAAAATCTAGCAAATTGTCAATTTACAAAAACACGTGCATATTTCAAATGTTACTCTGTCATCTCTTGAACATATCATTTTGAATACTATATATATTTTTCTTTGTGCAAAAACATTCCTTAAAACAACAATGAATTGTAAATTTTATTATAACATTTTTTTTTTTATAGTTAACATTAGAGATGGGCGCTGGTCACGTGATTTGCGTGATTCACGTGAATCACGCGTGAATCACGCTTGAGTGTGAGTGATTTTCATTTCAATCACGTGATTGTGAGTGAGTGTGAGTTGAAAAAAAATCTGAGTGAGTGATTAGTGAGTGAGTCATTTATTTTTTGCGTGAGTTTGCGTGATTAGATTTTTTGATTTGCCCAATTTTTTTTTAATTTTTTGTAAAAAATTTTTTTTTCGAATTTTTTTCTTTTTTTGGTAAGAAATTTTATTGCGTGAGTAGATTTTGCGTGACTCACGCGTGAGCGTGATTGAATCTTGCGTGAGTCATGCGTGAGCGTGAGTAACTTTTTTATTACTCACGTGAATAGTGAGTGAGCGTGAGTAACAAAAAAAATTGCGTGAGTGATTAGTGAGTGATTCGATTATATTTTGCGTGAGCGTGAGTGAGTGTGAGTCAAAATCCACTCACGCGCCCATCTCTAGTTAACATGCTTTTACCCTTAAGGCTAAAATTTCTGTTGTTGCTAATAATACAAAAAGTGGGTGTAGTTTTTATTTTATATCTACTTTTTTCGTTTTCATTATTTTTATTAAGAGCTCTTAATGTTTTAATATTATTTTTGCTTACTTGCTATGTGGTGACATAAGTTGACATTATCGTGTCTTTTTAATTCATTATTATCTTTTGTGTATTTTTTTTTATTTATAAAAAAAAATAAAAAATTAAATAAAAAACCGCAACAAAGAAATGTGTTAATTGTTATTAGTGTTAAATAATTTTTGTATGTATTTTTATTTATGTGGGGGCTGCTGTTACGGCTGCCTGCTACTATGTTATGTTAAACACGTTCTTTGCTTAAGTCTTTTGTTTGTGGTTTCGTTTATGAAGAATTTTTTTTTTGTTTTTTTGCTAATTTTATAATTTAATCTGTTAAAATGATCTGATTTTTATTAATCAAAATGTCAATGAACTTTAAGTTTATAAAAAGTTTTTTATTAAAATAATTCATAGGTCATGAAACTTTATGAAACAACATGAAAAATAGTAATTGTGGTTGCTATGGAGGATATATTCAGATATTGTATACAAACTCTTAGGAAAATTTTCCTCAAGGTTTTTCTGTTATTAAATTCTGAGTCATTTTTCCTGGAAAAAGAATTCTCAAATTCTAGAAAAATTAATTGAGGTTCTGGAATTTATAAATTCCCGACTAAAAATAAATATACAAGTGAAGTTGAGTCATATATAATTTCATATGGTCCAACACGTATTTGGATAAAATAAGATGATGAAATTGGTGGATCAAAATAGCTCAAAATTTGTTATATTAGATTAAATATGATCGTTTTTGATCCGAATATTGGGTTTATCTAATTTGATATAATTGTATATAATTTTATATCATAAAATAAAATATTTTGAGGATGTTTATTCTGGCTCGAGGTCATTATTTTCTTTACTAATTAAAACCATGATATTCTCATAGCATAATTTTCAAGAAAATTAATTTCTGTTTTAAATTTATTTATGTTGGTCATTTTTGCAAGACTTAATCGACACGTGTTTCGGAATTTGTCAAGATTCCATTGTCAAGATTATTTAGCAAAAATAGAAACGATTTACTACAAAGTAGCAAACGAGTCTAATGACAAATCGTTTGTGCACAAACTAAAGTATAAGAACATATTCGACTCTATCCACAATGTGAATTAGAAAGACGAAGAAATTGTACTATACTAGTAAGGCAACGATTGTCAATAACCAACAAAAATATTTAAAACATTTTACATATGATAGTCCAATGGACTACAACAATATGTTATTTGTTGTTGTGAATGTAATAACCACATTAGGGTTATTCATCACTATGGCGTGCCAACCATTATGTTCAAATTCTGATTAATTTTTATTAAAAAATAAAAATTGTTTTATTCGACCTCTAAAATATTATATTTTGAGGATGTTTATTCTGGCTCGAGGTCATTATTTTCTTTACTAATTAAAACCATGATATGCTCATAAAATAAAATATGTAGAATTTTGCATAAAATATTTTTTTATCTCATAATTTTCAAATTTATCTTAAATTTTTTTCTGGGAAATGCAAAAACAAATTGCAAAAAAATTTGTGTCCGGGACTTAGAAATTAAAAAAAAAATCGAAATTTAAAAATTTTTTTCTTAAAACTTAATAAATTTTTACTTCAAAATGCAAAAAATGTACCAAAAATATTTTTTATCCAGGACTTAGAAAATTCTACAAAACTTTTTCAGGACTTGTAAAATTTTTCAAAATTTGGCTAAATTTTTTTTTGTTTAAATCATTTTTAACGAAATTCTTAATTTTAAAAAATTTTCTCGGGACTTAGAAAACTTTTTTCCCCCGATTCGGCACCATATATATATGGGGCATTCCATGTCAAATCGGACACTTTGAAATTTTTTTTTTTTTAGATTTTCCCAATTTGTTTACAGTTTTTAGTACCCCAGCAAAACTTAGATTACCAAATAAGGTATAAAATAAGGTATAGGTTCTCTTATTTTATACATTGCAGCATTGATGATTTTAACAGGCGATGAGACTCAAAGTAATGCATCCACATTATCACAAAGAATACCAGTAAGGTATAAAATAAGTCATAAATTTATAACGAAGAATACGAGTAAGGTGTAAAATATATGATATTTTTTAGGTTACGAGAAATGAAATAATATAGCATACCAGAAGATAATATGTAAGGTGTTACGAGTAGTGAAAAAGTAATTTTGTATTAAATTTACTCACGTTATTGTATGTGAGTGTAAGTAGATAAAATATGCTCGTGAGTGGGTGTGTGTCGTTAGAAGTTTCCTGTCGTGAGCCCATCTCTAGTTTAAACTTATGCATTTTTTTTATAAAATAATTATTTTTTATGTTATTGTAATGCATTATGCATCCAATTATAAATAATACATTATTTCAAACTTTCAAATAATACATAATGTAACCAAATATAAGTCATCCATGATTTAATGTTTAGAAATAACAAATATGAAATACATTTTTTCCAATAATCATGCATTACGTAGCAAATTATTAGTAATGCATTATTTTTCACTTGAAAATAATACGTTGTGGAACAAATGTTTGGTAAGACATCATAAAATAATGCTACAAATAAGTTATATGCATTACCTGGTAATGTGTTATATAATTACTACCCATTACCAAAGTTTTGCTGGGACCCTTCGAAAACTCATTCGTGGTAAATTTTCAGATTTTTTTGGTGACCCGTTCAAAAGATATCGAAGTTTAATAAATTCGTAGTTTGTTCCTTTGCTCAAACTTCTTTTACTCATAACTTCTTCAATAATGGTCCAAATTGCAAATTTTTTTTTCCAAAATTTTTGTTTTTTAAAAAAATCCGAAAAAATTCTTAAAAGCGCTCTAGTATGCGATTTTTAAGTTTTAAAATTTAAATCTCATTTTTTGAAACGTTTGTACTCTTCGATTTTTTTGAAATTTTTTTGTGTAAAACTTCTATCAATTCTACAAATTTTTTGCCCAAAAGGCTCGTGGGTTAACGATTATTACTATTTTTTTAAATTTTTTGAAAAAATTTTATTGTAATTTTCCAATCTTAAAATCATTTCTATTGCTCCAATGATGCGTCATGGAGGGGTCATTTACAAGACCGACCCCCATTAATTTTTAAGTCTAAACATTTCTTTGGAACAAACTAATACCTTATCTCCAATTTCTGAGGGGGCTCCCACACAAAACGACATATCGAGGGCCTATATTCAAAACCCTCTATCTTCCATTTTCACGAAAATGAGTTTTTGATGGCAAAATATTCAGTAAAACGGCCCTCATCTATGGTGTAAAATTCAGAACAAAAATATTTTTTTTTGCTATTTTATTTGCATTTTTGGTTTTCTCTATATCTTACACAATTAATTTTTCTGAATGCAAAACCCTCTATCTTTTCAAATAATTAATTCATAAATATTTTTTTTTGAATAATTTCATCATGCATTACATGTTTTCATACTAATTTTTGAATGCTGCACATGAATTTGTCAACAAAATTCCAGAACCACGATTTGGTCGCGTTTTTAATTTTTTTACTATTTTTTGCATAACATAGTCAACAGTTTGTCAACTTTTGAGACGAATTCGGTAAATAAATATTTTTTGTCTTAAAAATCCGCATCTGTGGACCAAAACCGCGATTTCGGAATTTTTTATAAGCCGTTATCATTAATAAATTACGTTAAAAATTTAACGATGTCGTAAATGAAATCATAATAATCAATTTTTATCATGATCATTTTCATTCATGTACTTAATATTTTTGAGAAACAAACCCCTCTATCTATCCTCTAAAACCCCCAATAGTGCAAAATTTTAAAAACGAATCATATGTGAGATTCAGTAGTTGATTTAAAAAAATTTTGTAGAATATCGAATTTTAATTACTCTAATAATACGCGAAATAAACAGTTTTTTGGCTCTCCTGAAAAGTTGTGTTTTTTTAGATAGAGGGTTTTGAATATAGGCCCTCGATATTTTAAAATTTGCTCCAACCGCTCTAACTGCCCTAAGAGTGCCCTTAGAGCAATCAAATGTATGACTGACCCACAATATTTTTTATTCCAAACATTTTTTCACAGCACACCTACCCTCTATCTATAACTATTAAGGGGTCCCCAACAACAAAACAAACAAAATTCGTATAACTCGCATAACATAATTTTTGTAAAATAACAGTTTTTTTTTGGTAAATCAACTAGAATCCTCGTAATAAAAACATTGTTGTAAAATTACAGTTTTTTTTTGTAAAATAACCTTTCAAAATGGTAGAATACAACCAAAATGGTAGAAATAAATTTGTAAAATTACCAATAAAACAGTAGTTCTCGTTTGAGCAAAGTACAATATTTTTTGTTAAAAAGCAAGGAAAATTGTTAAATATTGGTAAACGGGATTACAAGGCATTTTATCAGGCGTTTTACCAGTTTTTTTTTTTCAGTGTACCTTTCTGAGTATCAGAAATTTCTAAAAGTCGTCTTTTCAAAAAGTTTTGTTTCGATGGAGGATCAAACATTCGAAACATCAATTTTTTTTTGCTTTTTAGAATCGAAACTTTTGCTAGATTATCCTTCATTCTAGATATAAAAAGTACCAAATTATGATTTTTACCCCTGCAATTAGAGTTGCTGGGTTTTGTAAAAAGTTCTTTGCTTAAGTCTTTTGTTTTTTCATACACAAATATTAAGGTTGTTTTCTTTAACCAGAGTTTTGATCAAATTTGCACTTTCTTAGAATAATTTCTATATTCCGTCAAAGATCATTTTAATTTTGCCAAACGTGCCTTATGTTTGCCACTTATGTTGACTACAAAAATAAAATCCCTCAGCTTTAAAAAAAACTACCAAAACAAAAAAAAAAAAAAGCAAAACTTTTATTATACTTGTACTTATTTATTACATGTTTGATATTGACTTTTTGGCAACGTCTCGTTCAATTGGATTTTAAATGATTTTGTACCTGTTGTCAACAAGGTTTGTTGTTTTTTTTTTTTTTTTAATTTTATTGTTTGTTGTCTGTCTTTCTCACTGTCTATCTAAACGTCTTCAAATAGGTTTAGGTTTCTGCTCCACTAAACTATAAGTACACTTAAATATTTTCTATACACAATTGTTATTGACAAATGTTATGCAAGCTTTTGTTTGTAGTTTTTTTGTTGGCTATTTTTTTATTGGTTTTGTTAGCAAAACAAAGTAGCAAATATTTTGGTTAAAACTAAAAATAATTGTGGTATGTTTAATGATTTATGACTGGTTTATTTATAACCACCATGTTTAGAGTATCAATATCCGGTGGTCAAATTAAAAAAAAAATTGCATTGGAATTTATGCAATTTTTGATTGCAATAATTTGCTACTGTATTGCGAAATAGAATACAGGAGGAATTATTGTAGTTCTTGAGAAAATTGATTTACATTAAAAACAAACAAATTTCTAAATATGTCTTTCTCTTGGATGAAAAAACTTATCCTTTATGTCAAATTTTGAAATTTAGATTTTTTTTTAAATCTCTAAATTTTTCTTCCTTGACGCTTTCAAAGAGCTTAAGACAATCGTTGATTTAAATTTAATTTGAGCCAAATCCAATCATTTAAGCCCATGGAGCCCTTCTTTGATCGAAGGGCGTCATTGGTTAAAATAGAATGATATGTCTCAAATTAAGTTCAAATGAAAGCTTGGCATAAGCTTTAGAAAATAGTAAATGGAAAACAACTTAAAGTTTTTTTTAAAAAAATTTCTTAAACGTAAGAAAAAAACCGTGTTTTTTGGAAATTTTTTGACAAATTTCAACTAGCGATATCTCAAAAGCCGCTCGACCGATTTCAGATATTTTTTTTTATATTTGTTTTCAGCATGCCAGAATTAATAAAAATAAGGTATTGCGAGATATTTTTTTATAAGGTAAAAATAAGGTATTGCGAGATATTTTGGTATTTGTCATATATCAAAAATTTTGGTGAAAATTAGCCAAAAATGTGAAACTTTGATCAAAGGGAGTCGTGGGTTAAAATGGTCGGATTTGGCTCAAATTAAGTTTAAAGGAAATTTTCTCATAAGCTCTATAAAATAGTAAATGGAAATAAATTTTGAGATTTTTTAAAAAATTCTTAAACGTTTTTTTTTTACTCAAAAACCGCTCTGAAAATTTTTGATATTCCTTTTCGGAATGCCAGAATAAATAAAAATAATATATCGCGAGTTGTTTTTATACCCTTCACTCTAGTGATAGTGCGTATATATATAGGGTGACCATTTTTTTCTGATCTCAAATCAGTACGCCCAAGTTTTTTTTTTCTGAAATAACTCTGTAAAAACTCTTTCTATGGGAAAACACTGATGATTTTTCCAACACTCAAAAATTTCGGTAAAACTAACAAACTTGGGGTCAATTAGTATTTTAGTGAAAACAACTACCGTTGTTTTAGAAAATTCAGTTGACTTCAAACCACTTAATTTTAATGTATTGATCGTTTCAGTGCAGAAAATACAAAAACCCAAAGGTTTTGATAATAAGAAAATCCCCTTTTTCAATTAAGTTTTGATAACGCTTTCTTTTAGAAAACTTTCCACATGTTTTTCTAATAACCTTGATGCGTTTTTGCCGATAAATTCTGATGATATTACCTCATCTTATCATTTGGATGCATGCAATTACATTATCTTTAAAATAGCTTGATGTTCTGAGCGCTTTTTCCGATAAATTCTGATGATATTACCTCATTTGGACTCATGCACTTGCATCAGCGACGTATCCAGGAATTTGAAAAGGGGGGGGCCCAACTCGAAATTTTTTTTAACAAAATATACTAATACTATTTGTTAGGACTACCCCCCCCCCCCCCCTGGCCTAAAAAAAAATCTAGAAATTTTTTTCGAGCAGTAGAAATGATTTTAAGATTGGAAAATTACAATAAAATTTTTTCAAAAAATTTTAAAAAATAGTAATAATCGTTATCCCACGATCTTCCTGGGCAAAAAATTTGTAGAATTAATAGAAGTTTTACACAAAAAAAAATTAAAAAAAAATCAAAGAGTACAAACATTTTCAAAAATGAGATTAAAATTTTAAAACTTAAAAATCGCATACTAGAGCGCTTTAAAGAATTTTTTGGGATTTTTTTTTTAGAAAGTACTTCAAAAAACAAAAATTTTGAAAAAAAAATTTGAAATTTGGACCATTATTGAAGAAGTTATGATTAAAAGAAGTTTGAGTAAAGGAACAACCTACCAATTTTTAAAAATTCGATATCTTTTGAACGGGTCATCAAAAAAATCTGAAAATTTACCACGAAGGAGTTTTCGAAGGGTACTAAAAACTGTAAACAAATTGGGAAAATCTAAAAAAAAAGTTTTTCAAAGTGTCCGATTTCACATGGAATGCCCCATTTATATTCATGATGCCCGATCGATTTTAAGACATTCTAGCGATGTCCGTCTGTCTGTCTGTGGAAAATGTGATCACGTCCAAAATACAAAACAGGTGACTGTTATTAAACATATATGTTGGAAGTTTTCCCGAGAAGTTTGGTATTGCATTTGAGCGATATCGGTTCAGCGGTTCAAAAGTAATGAACGAAAATGTAAGGACACCTCAAAAATTTTAGTACATTCAACATAACCTAAAAATACAAAGTGCTTTAATTTGGCTGCTGGTTAACATATGTGAACATAATTGAACACCAAATGGTATTTAAGCAAGTACGAACGTATTTTTTTGACAAAAAAAGAAAAAAAATCGCGAATTTTTTTTTTTACCAAACATTTTTTTCGCGGAAATTTTTTTTCAAAAATTTTTTTTTAAAAATTTTTTTTTCTTTCAAAGTAATTTTCTTTTAAATAAAGTTTTTTTGTAATAATCTTTTTGAAATTGTGGAGGGTATCACTACATTCGGCAAGGCCGAATTTAACTTTTTTACTTGTTTCATTTGCCATTTTCATTTTTCATAAATCAAAAATTTTGGTGAAAATTACCCAAAAATTTGAAACTTTGATCCAAGGGCGTCACGGGTTAAAATAATCGGTTTTTTCTCAAATTAAGTTTAAATTAAAGACTGTCTCAAGCTCTTTAAAAGGTCAAAGGAAAGAAATTTCGAGATTTTTTTAAAATAATTTCTTGAACGTTATTCTTAAAAAATTTCGATATCTCGAAAACCGTTCGATCGATTTTACTTTTTTTTTTGATTTTTCAAAAGTCCAAAACTTTTATCGCCGTGCGTCACGGGTTAATCTAATCCGATTGGCCTCAAATTCGTAACACATAACTTGTGGGTCTGGTAGAATAAAAATTTGCCCGGACACTTGGGAAAATCGAAAGTTGAAAAAAAGCCACTTTACTGTGTCATGCTCTGAAATGGGTAAAAAATCTACAAAATTGCGGTTTTGGCCCTATTTAAGGACAGGATAACGATGCCAAAGAAAGGAAAAAAAACTTTTTTATGAATATTTATTGGAAGTTCTCCCGAGAAGTTTGGTATTGCATTTGAGCGATATCGGTTTAAAATGTAAGCACACCTCAAAAATTTCAGTACATTCAACATAACCTTAAAATACAAAATGCTTTAATTCGGCTTCTGGTTGACATATGTGAACATAATTGAGCACCAAATGGTATTTAAACAACTACGAACATATTTTTGGACAAAAAAAAGAAAAAAATCGCGGATTTTTTTTTTTTACCAAAATTTTTTTTCGCGGAAATTTTTTTTTCAAAAGTAATTTCCTTTTAAATAAAGTTTTTTGCAATAATCTTTTTGAAATTGTGGAGGGTATCACTGCATTCGGCAAGGCCGAATTTAATTGTTTACTTGTTTGACAATAAAATTGTAAATTTACAACTTTTTTGGCAAAATAAAACTTACAAGGCATTTAATTTACAAGATTTTTTTTGTAAAATTATGTTGGAAATTTGTAAATTACAAAAAATATTGTAAAATTACAAAAAAAAAAATGTTGATCGAAATTTGTTTGTTAAAAAACAAGGGAAACTGTCAAATATTAGTAAAATGGGATTACGAGATTCTGGTAATTTGTCATTTTTTTTTTGATGTAGTGGATAAAAAAATCAAAGAAGAACGGCTAGAGTAGGCTGACCATTCGTACTGATTTGATCAGTACATTTACTGATTTTTGATCACGTGTACTGATCAAAAAATGTTGTACTGATTTGTACTGATTTTTTGAAATATGTACTGATTGTACTGATTTATATCCGAAAATTTTATAAAAAAAAATTTCATTTTCATAAAATTAGTCGTCAGAGTAGTTTTTTATAACTTAAGTCTGACAATAAGATAATTTATAATAAATTATTTCTCAGGAGCCTAGAGTTCGTGTATCAAGAGGTTCCTTAACGCAAAAATGTATCTAAGCATGCTTTTATTTTGATCTTCATAAATTTAAATGAAAAGGCGGTTTTAAGGTTTAAGAATTTCTATAACGTAAAGTTCCCGATATCATTAATTTTCTATATTTTTAGAAAGATAATGTAATTGCATGAGTCCAGAGGAAAAAAGTCCACAGAATCTGAGGGATTTTCTTATTCTTAACACCTGTGGGTTTTTGTTGTATTTTCTGCACTGAAACGATCAAAACATTTAAAAGAAGCTGTTTGAAGTCAACTAAATTTTCTAAAAAACAACTACAAAAGTACATGTCAGTAGTTTTTTAACAGTTTTTGTTTTATTTTCTGCACTACCAAAATTATCAAATGAAGTTTATTAAAGTCAACTAAATTGTCTGCAAAATAACAACATAAGTTGACGGCAGTTGTTTTTTAACAGTTGTTTTTACCGAAATACTAATTAAGTTTGTTAGTTAACGGACATTTTTTAGGTGTTGAAAATATCATCAGTGTTTTCCCATAGAAAATTATCAGAGAATTATTAGAGAACAAAAAAAAAAAATTTGGGCGTACTGATTTGAGTTCAGAAAAAAATGGTCACCCTAGGCTAGAGGCGTGGCAAAAAATTTTTGGAATCGTCTTTAACTGATCTTAATTCTGCGAGGTGACTGGCTCAACTTTTTTTCGACCCATCCTATTGTACATTGTTTACTATAACTACAGTTTTGTTTGCCTGCCCAGTATTAATATTTTTTTTTTCTTTTTTTGAAAATAAAAATTAAGTAGAAACAAATGTTTTAACATTTACAAAAATTTAGCAATTTGCACTAATTCCAAAGTAAAAACATGAATTGTATGGCACGTGATAAGGTTATAAGACATTTTAAACTTCAATAAAATAACCAATGTTTTTAATAGACAATTGCAATTATTGCTTAATAGTTGAGATGGTATTGATTTGGTTTTGAAAATGATGACAAAATATGTGTTTTGAATTTTAAAAAATAAAGAAGATTAACATAAAACAAACTTTAAACAATTTTAAACAGGAAAGTAAATTTAAATTAAACAGCCTTGACTTAAATCTTTGAAAATAAAATACATGCATGATTTTTTTCTTCAAAACCAATTTCTAATACCAAAAAAATGTGGTGAAATAATGTTATAAAATGTGGTTAATACTTAATAAAAAATTCCAAATGAGTCATTTAAATTAAATTTTCAAAATTAATATTTTTTGAAATTTTAAATCATAAAAAACAAATATAATTTCTATTAAAATTTAAATGATTAATCATAAATTTAATGATTTGACTTTTTTCATATGAAAAAAAAACAAAAAAAAAAAATCGTTTAATTTTTTTTATTTTTATTTTAATCTAACAATTTCCGTAATGTCTTAAACGAAAGAGTAACAATCACATTTTTTTTTCAAGATTAGTTACACTTTTATATTGTTTTGTTATAGATTTCCACTAAATGAATTAACAATTTATCTATGCTCAATTATTTATAATAATGTAATATATTTTTATCGGCTTCATTTGGATTTTTTTTTAAAATATTTTTTTTTTACAAAATCATCTCAAGTGTTTTATTTAATGTTTTAAACCTCTTAAGGGAAAGTATTTTGTTTTGGAATCTATACACCAATCAATTGTTTTTTTGGATTTTTTTTTTTGAAATGAGCAAAAAAGTGAACGTTTTTTTTTAATATAAATAGGGGTATAAATGTATTATTTATCTACTATTTACTTAAAAAAATAAAAAAAAGTATATAAACAAAATTTGAATGTGTTTATTGAACGGTATTTTCAGTTTTTAACATGAACAAGTGAGTTGTACTCTATAATTGTCAGCTATAAAAATAAAAATTAATGAATGTTGTAGGTACAAATAAATAAATAAATGATGTTAAAGTTTAATTTCTGTGAGAAAAATTTGTAGAAAGTGTTTATTTAAGTTTTGTAATAGATATACATAAATATTTATTATGACATTATTTTATATGACCTTTAAAGTTATGTTGGTCATGGAATTTCTGTTGGAATTTGTGTTAAAATTTGGGTTTTGCGCTTACGGGCACATTAGGGAAAACAATTGTAATAGACCGGCATTTTTGGTATGGCAAAAAAAATTGTTTTTCTTCCGATTTTAAATGTTCAAAACTTATGTGGTACAAATTTAAGGCCAATCGCATTCAAGTAACCTGTGGCGGCCGGCAATAAAATTTTTTGATATTTGAAAATTAACAAGTAGAAAAGTTAAATTCGACTTGGCCGAATCAATGAATACCCTCCACAATGCCCCTTTTAGGTGATAGAAAATTTTCTAACGTTAAAAAATATAATTTTTGATTAGAAATATTTTATTTGTGTACAGAAACTTTTTTTAAAAGCAATTTTTGAAAAAAAACAAAAATTTACTAAATTTTTTTTGAGTGTAAAATTTTTTCTGAGTGTAAAATTTTTTTCGAGTGTAGTTTTTTTTTTTTAGTGTAAAAATATTTTTGAGAGACAAAAATACGTTGTAAAATATTTTTGTGATTTACCAATGTTTTTAAAATATGTTTAACGGGTTTTCAACACGTGAATTTAAGGTAAAACTAATCGGAAATTCACGGTTTTGCTAATAACTTTTCAACCACTAGACCGATTAGGCTGAAATTCAATACAAACCATGTTAGAGAAACGACAAATATATATGCCAAGCTTTAGCATCCTTCTCAGTGCCTTTCGAAATTTAGCGTGCTTTTTGTCTCGTAAATTCAAGAAAAACCCTTGCCGAAATTCAGTCATTTGCTCATAACTTTTGAACCACTGGACCGATTTTGCTGGATTACAATACCAACCTGACCAGGTAAATGTCCAACATATGTGCCAAACTGCAGGAGCCTCCGTAAAGTCTTTCAAAAGTAAGCGTGCTTCCTACAGACGGACGGACGGACATTGTTAGATCGACTTAGAATCGATCGAGGACCATGAATATATATTCTTTATGGGGTCCCTATTTCGAGGTGTTACACACGGAATGACAAACTTATATATACCCTCTATCACTAGAGTGGAGGGTATAAAAAAAGTGTGCCATTTTTATGAATTTTGATGCGTCAAACAAGAATATCAAAAAAACTTTAGATAGGCTGTACTGTTGAACGGTTTTCGAGATATTGGTATTTGAAATTAACAAAAAATTACGGTTTTTCCTATGTTCAAGAAATTAAAAAAAAAATCTTAAAATTTCTTTCCCTTGACCCTTTCATAGAGCTTAAGACGATCTTTCATTTATACTTAATGTGAGCCAAATCCAATCATTTAAGCCTGTGACACCCTTCAAACAAAATATTGGATTTTTGGAAAATTGTCGTACAAATTGAAGCTAATGGACTGAGTTAACCAATGGCAAATTTTTAGAAATTTGATAATTTGAAAAAAAAAAAACAAATAAGAGTATTAAATTCGGCTGTGATGAATCTTGAATACCCTTCAACATGTTAAAAAATTAAAAAAAAGTGCAGGGGCGTTTTTTAGGGTGTGGGAGGGGGTTGAAAGGGGTCATTGGGGTATACTTATTTCTCGCGGTAAATGTTTATACAGTTTTATCATTATTTTAATGAAATTTTTCATATTCACGCCCACAAAAGTAGGCGGGTCAAAAAAATACATTTTAAATTCTCCTGTATCCAAGTGTTATTTATTTATAGAAAACGCGAAGTTTTTAGCTCGGAATTTAAAAGTGCAATTTGTGACTACAAAAACATTGCAATTGCAAAATGCGAATTTGCAGTTTTATTGTATTTTTTTCTGAGGAATAATTTTTGGCTTAGTCAATTTTTCATATCTCTTATCGTTTTCCGGATAAGCATAAAATGTAAATTTTTTGACGTTTGACCGCAATTTATTTAAAAACGGCTCTGGCGAAGATTTTGATTTTCGTTGAAATATAGTAGATGGGCACTCCCCTTCATAATCAAGAGAGGCATTTACAATGTTTGCAACTTGAGGTTAAAGTTGTTACGGCCGAGCCGTGTGTAAGCATATTTTTATCAAAATTAGGTTTGCGTTCTTTTTCACTCATGAAAAACATAACCAAATATGGATCCAATATAGATTCAATCGGTCCATGTTAGACAAGAACACATTTCCCGGCAGACATTTTTGTAGGTTATTGTATATTCGTCCTTGATTGACTATAATGCTCTTACTTGTTTTTATTAAACAAAAGACTTAAGACACATACATTAAAAATAATATTTTTAGTGTTGTTCTAAAAAACCTGCTGTAACAATAAAAATATGAGATTTAACTATATTTGTATGTAAATAAATCAATAGAAAAATATTTGAAATAATGCTTAATTATTTTTTTTTTAATATCGTCTTTTCATCATTAATGTCTTCATTTAACAACTTACATGGGCTTTTAATCACCATTTATTATATTTGTTTAATTTTTGTAAACGTTTTATTTGCATAAATAAATAATTTAAATCTTTTATGCAGCTAATTTTTTATTTGTCTTTTTTGTATCTTTATTTATTTATGAATATTTAAAAATAAATATTTGTCTATTATTATCATACATATTAACCATAACAAATTGTATTTAATATTGAAATAGTTTTTTTTTTACTATGTTAGATTTTTTTTTTATCAATGTTTAATTTTTTTTTTAAATTTGAATTTTTAATTGTTAGCACAAGATATTTGTTTTCAAGACCAATAAGCTCCTGCAGAGTTTTTATAGCCCATAAATATTCAAATAGTTTGGCACAATTCAAAAATTTGTTAAGTGTTAAATGTTTAACACTGGTAGTTTAAAAAAAATAGATTTTGATAGGTGTTTTATGATAAATTTTAATGCTATTTTAGATATTTTAGATTTACTAATAAGGTTTTAGATTGTGATAAAATAAAACTTTAGAGAGCAATCTTAAATTGTAAGAGAAACTCTTGTATTGATAAATTCTCTTCGGTTAACGAGTTAATAATACTATTTTTAAGTTTCTACAAGACCCCTTATAGTTGCAATTTAATTATTTCTTTAATTTTGCTGTTTTATTAACAATTTAAAATTAAACAACAATGTTTATTCATATCTTAAACATTTAAAATTACAATTAGCAAACTATACATAATAAATGTACACAATAATCTTCATCCGAAAACGACAGGTACATACTACAATTATCCATGGAATAAACATTAGGGTGGTTCATATTAAAATTATACAAATATCTAGGTATCCGAGTAGGTACATGGGTTAGGCAAATTTGGGGTTAGGAAGTTGGCATAAAAATACCAAATAATATTTGGTATTATGTATTTTTTAGCCTAGCGCTGACCATATACATTACAGTTGCATTTTTATTTCAGACATATACATTATTTTGAGTCTCATTCAATATAAAAATAAAATTGTGTTGAACCACCCTACTGGACAGAAAAGAAATAGTAAAACATTTTATTTAAGCAATAAACATTTTAACTATTTTTTTTTGTATTAATAGCATTTTCTACTTTTTTTTTTGGTAGTTTAACATAATAAAACCATGTTGGTTTAAAAAAAAAAAACAAAAAATCTATTAAATTATTTTATTAATACAGTCACAGAAATAAAGTTAAAACCATAACGATTTTCTTAGCATCATGTAATATTTTTATTATGGTGTCTAAAATTTTTTAAACTTTTTAAATTTAAGTGCTAATGGCGAGAAAATGGATGAAAAAATATTAGCAAGTAAATTTTTATTATTTTGTTCGGTTTAAGTCTATATTACTTTTGATGAGTTCTGAGAAAAAATAATTTTTGTTGTGCAATTAGGAACTTAAAAAAAAGGTGAATCACATGCTATGTGGAGATGTCGACGGCTTTTCGAAGTTGACATACTTCCATCATCAGCGCTTTTTGATTGTCACACTAAATGTGTGTCATATTTTTAGTTTAAAAAAGTATTGCCATTCCAAGAATTCGCCAAACGCAAATGCTGGCAAGGTAAATTCATATCTATTAAAAGGTTCGTGTCTTAAATCTTTTGTTTTTATACCACCCAGCTACAGCATGGTAGTATGAGTCTAGGTCTCCACAAAGTCAGTGATCAGTTCTAAGACATTCTATGATTGCCCATTCGTCCTTCTGCCTGTATAGGACACGATGCAGCCCAAACTACGGAGCTAGACTCCTGAAGTTCGGAAATAAGCAAGATTGGACCAGGGAAAATTTGTGAAAAACTAAATCAGCCTCAGAAATTTTTTTGTTTGTTTGGCTACAACGACTAGCACTAAAGCAGCATTTTTTCAACTTTTGATTTTACCAAGTGTCTGGGCATTTTTTTCTGTTAGGCCTAAAACTTATGTGGTACAAATTTTAAGCCAATCGGATTAAATTAAACAGTGGTGCCCGGTAATCAATTATTTTTTTTTATACCCTCCAACTACAGTATGGGGGTATACTCACTTTGTCATTCCATATGTAACGCATCGAAATATCGGTCGGGGACCCCATAAAGTATATATATTATTGATCAGTGATCGATTCTAAGACATTCTAGCGATGTCCGTCCGTCCGTCTGTCCGTCCGTCAGTCCGTCTGTAGTTAACACGATGCAGTCCAAAATAAAAAAGCTAGACACCTCACGTTTGGCATAAATATGTCTTATGCTCCTAGGCAGGTTAAGTTCCGAAATGGGCCAAATCGAACCAGGGGGAAAAAAGTTCCCCCCTGAAGAACTGAACCAACCTCTTAAAAATGCTCATTTTTTTGACGTTTTTTTGTAATTTTGTGAACCAAATGAGACATTTTTATGTTCGTAGAAGTTTATAGTCCTGCGCTTAGACCCAGGGGATTAAAAAATTTCGTTTTTTTTGCCCCGCCCCTTTTGAGGGCCATGGAATCACCCCAGCTCACCGACCCCTCCCCATTCCTTGCCCCCCCCCCTTTAAAACAACGCCCCTGTCAAAAAATTTTTTTTTTAATTTTTTTACATGTTGGAGGGTATAATAGATTCGGCACAGCCGAATTTAACACTCTCACTTGTTTTAAATTTAAAAGGTAAAATAAACAAGTGAGAGTGTTAAATTCGGCCGTGCCGAATCTGTTATACCCTCCAACATGCAAATATAAAAAAAAACTGCAGGGGCGTTTTATTTTTTTTGGGGGGGGAGGGGTCTATAGTGGTAATTGGGGGGAGGCATTTCGTCTCGAATATATGTTTAAGAATTCATTCTTCTACTTTTTGCTCTAAAGAAATACAAGTTTATCATTATTTAAAAAAAAAATTATTCCACGCCCATAAAAGGGGGGGCGGACCGAAAAAACGACATTTTCTAATTCTGTGGGTCCAAATGCAGGACTTTGAACTTCTTGTAGCATAAAAATGTTGTATTTGTTAAACAAAAACAAAGAAAATCATGTAAAAATAAGGTATTTTTTAGAGGTTGGTTTAGTTCTTCAAGGGGGAACTTTTTTCCCCCTGGTCCGATTTTGCTCTTTTACGAACTTAACCTGCCTAGGAACATAAGACATATTCGTGCCAAATGTAGGGAGTCTAGCTCTTTTATTTTGGACTGCATCGTGTTAACTACAGACGGACAGACGGACAGACGGACAGACGGACGGACGGACGGACATCGCTAGAATGTCTTAGAATCGATCACTGATCATAAATATATATACTTCATGGGGTCCTAGACCGATATTTTGATGCGTTACACACGGAATGACAAAGTGAGTATACCCTCATACTGTAGTTGGAGGGTATAAAAATATATTGTTTATACCCTCTACTCTAGTGATAGAGGGTATATATAAGTTTATCATTCTGTTTGTAACACCTCGAAATATTGGTCTAGGACCCCATAGTCCCGACGGACATCATAGCGTTGTCCGTCTGGCTGTTGAAAACACGCTAACTTTTAAAAGTCTTTACGGAGGCTCCTGAAGTTTGGCATATATATTGGTCAATTTACCTGGTCACGTTGGTATTGCAAGCCAGCAAAATCTAAAAATCTAAAAACACTCTTACTTTCTGAGGATGCTGAAGCTTGGCATATATATTTGTTTTTCTCCTGGTCTGGTTCGTATTGAATTTCAGCCAAATCGGTCCAGTGGTTTAAAAGTTATTAGCAAGGAGAGGACTTTCATGCAAATGCATGTTTTTTCCCTTTGGTCATAGAACAGCATAAACAATTGCATATTTTGCTTATAATGCATATTTTTGCATATTTTGCTATTATTTCGCTATAAATGCATATTTTTAGGTCATATTTTGTATAAATTTTAATTTTTTAGCTATTTTTAGCTATTTTTAAGATTTTTTTTTGATATTTTTTTTTGCATTAAAGCAATTATTAAATTTTTTTAGATAATTTTTATTTTTTTAATAACATTTTATACACACTGTATATATGCATATCTAAGCTTAAAATGCCAGACTGAATTCAAATTTTATGTTTTTTTTAATAAAAGTAAAAAAACAAGTGGATATTTATGATTTTAAGTGCATATTTTAAGATTTTTAGTGTATATTTCAACACTTTTTAGTGCATATTTTAGGCGCCTTAAACATAGTTTTTTAGTGAATGAATGTCCTGTCCCTGGTTATTAGCAAAGCCGTGATTTCAGATTGACTTCACCTTAAATTCACGTTTTTTTTTCTTGTCGGGGGTCCTTGGAGACACCTTCTCTCTAGTCAAAAGTGTTTACAAATTTAATTACTATGCTTTTTGTACAAAAGATATACAATTTCATCATTATATAAATTATTTGCTAATACCCTCACCCACAAAAGGGGGCGGACCAAAAAATTTCGAACTAAACCAGCCTATGAACATAAGACATATATGTGCCAAATTTCAGGAGTCTCGCACTTTTATTTTGGACTGCATCGTGTTTTCGACAGACGGACGGACGGACATCGCTAGAATGTCTTAGAATCGATCACTGATCAATAGGGATGAGATTTTCATGCACTAAAAAATCGAAAATATGCGCTTAAAATATGTGCTAAAAAATCCAAAATATGCATTAAAACCCCTAAAAATATGTACTAAAAAAATAAATTGTGCACAATAAAAATCTTGTTGTCATATGAAAAACTTCTTAAAAAGCGAAAAATAACAACGGACTTAAGTATTAAGATTTAAAACTTTATAAAAGCAATTTTTTTTTAGAAATTCAGACAATCTACAAAAAAAATTAAAAAGAGAACAATTTTTTTTCTTGTTTAAAAAATAAATTTTTAGAATTTAAAAAAGTTTTTAAAAAAATAAATTTAAATTTGTGTTTTTGCTAATTTATACAAAAATATGCAAAAATATGCACTTAAAAGTTGGAAATATGCACTTAAAAACAAAATATGCAAAAATATGCATTTTCACTACAATATGCAAACATATGCAAAAACAAATCGATGCCATTTTAACGTAAATTTTTTGATTCGGAAAGATAATTGGTCGATATCGTTTTTAGACAATCGACAAAAACAGGCATTTGCAGGGAAATCTCATCCCTACTGATCAATAATATATATACTTTATGGGGTCCTAGACCTATATTTCGATGCGTTACACACGGAATGACAAAGTGACTATACCCCCATACTGTAGTTGGATGGTATAAAAATTAGTAACTAAATTTTTATTTTGTTCGGTTTGAATCCATATTACTTCAAACTTATCCAGACAAATAATAATTTCTCTTGTACAATCAGAAATCTGAAAAAATTAAGTGGCATCAAAGATTCGGCACAGCCGAATTTAACATTCTCACTTATTTTTGATTAAATTGAAATTTTGAAAAACCGATAACTCCAAACCGACTTGAAATTAACGGCTGAAAATTAGCATGCAAATTATATCCAATTCGTACTGAAATATATAAACACAAGTAAAAGTTTTAAATTCGGCTGTGCCGAATCTTTTATACCCTCCAAGATACAAAAAAATAAATAAAAAAAAATTCTTATGTTTTTTGCACTAAAGAAATAAAAGTTTATCATAATTTAATTTTTTTTTTATTCCACGCCCATAAAAGGGGGGGGGGCGGACTGAAAAGAATGACATTTTCTAATTCTCAGGGTCCAAATGCAGGACTTAGAACTTCTTGTAGCACGAATATGTTGCATTTGTTAAACAAAAACACAAAAAATCATATAAAAAAAATATATTTTTCAGAGGTTGGTTTAGTTCTTCAAGTGGGAACTTTTTTCCCCCTGGTCCGATTTTGCTCATTTACGAACTTAACCTGCCTAGGAACATAAGACTCGTGCCAAATGTCGGGAGTCTAGCTCTTTTATTTTGGACTGCATCGTGTTAACTCCAGACGGACAGACACACGGACGGACGGAAATCGCTAGAATGTCTTAGAATCGATCACTGATCATAAATATTTACACTTTATGGTGTCCTAGACTGATATTTTGAGGCGTTACACACGGAATGACAAAGTGAGTATACCTCCATACTGTAGTTGGAGGGTATAAAAAGCGAAATCGAAGGGGGTTTTGTCTCAAAATCTGTGATTTGGCATGGAATGCCCCTCACAAACCAATATTTCGATGAGGTACAAACGGAATGACATACTTTTATGTACCCTCTATGTTTAAGTAGAGCGTAGTGAAACGTTTCCCTATTCGCCCACTCCAAACACAAGAGATGGCTTTGTAAATTAAGATTTATTTAAAGGTTTGTGCCTTAAGTCTTTTGTTTTTCTTTTTATATTAATCCTATGTTTATATCAAAAATGCTTGAGTGCAAATTTTTTTTAGACAATTTTAAAGTATATCTCTCTAAAATTTAGAGTCTAAATACATTCCCAAAATATTCATAAATCTTAAATAAGTGCTAGTTTTTAACATAAATTATAATTTCTAAATGTTGTACCAATTCAAGATCTTTAATTTTTAACAAAAAAAAAAAATGTTTTAACATATCAATTATTTCATCAGACAAACATTGCAAAACTAAATATATAATTAAATGCATATTTAACAATTTAAAATTTTAATTTTTAGCTATAATCTTTCATTAATCTTTAACTAATTAAGCAGTTATAAACAACTATAAAAATTTGTATGTTACTAGTATAAAAATATTTAAAACGGTAGTAGTCTGTATGGTGTATTCAATTTAAATAACAATTGAATATAGCCTGGATTTCCTTGTTAGCTGCAAATTAAATTAAAAACAATTAATTATAGCCAGTAGTGTTTCATATCAATATTATCCATTTTGGTTTTCTTCATCATCAGTGCAGTGATAAATTAAAAAAAAAAAAAAAACAGAAAAAACAAGGAATTGTATAATAAGACATTATTTATAAACTAACAATATGTTTGTCATTGTTTCATTAAACAAAAAAACAAGAAACAAATACTTGAAGACAGCAATTTGCATGTTATCTACTTGCATAGGCCACAGTCATTTCTGGATAACTGTAATCACGAGTAAGAAAGTCATTAAGAAAATCTTATTAAACTAATACAAAAATTTAAATTTACAATTTTTTTTTAGTTATATTAAGTAGACTGTATCATGTTAAAGAGTGTTAGAGTCACCTCAGGCTTATATGATAATAGCAACTATTGTATAAAAACTTTTAAACTGATTTTGATTATAACCTGAATGGATGAATAGATGAATGAATGCAATTGTCGGTGATAATAATATGTAATAATATAATTCTTTTGCATTATTCCACAAAAAATCAAATATAAAACAACTTTCATTTTCGTTTGGATGTATATTTATTTTTCTTTAAGATTTATAACTTAATAATACAATTTTTTAAAATAGGATTTCAAATATTTAATGATTATTAAAATTTTTAACACTAAACCAAATAAAATTAATTTTGGATTTTTATGTTTAGTGTATATTAAAATAATGTTTTTAATTTTGGAGATTGCACTTGCTATCTCCAAAATTTTTTAAATTTTTTTTGAGACATTTTCGTATAGAAAAAGTGTCAGATTCTGAGACATTTTTCGTATAGAAAAAATTTCAGATTCTGAGACATTTTTCCTATAGAAAAAGGCTCAGATTCTAAGATATTTTTGCTATAAAAAATAAGATTCTGATGCAACTTTCCTAAGGAAAAAATCTCAAATTAAAAGATATTTTGCCTACAAAAAGTTTAAGATTTTGAGACATGTGTCCTATAGAAATACATTTTTCGTATAGAAAAGTCTCAGATTCTGAGAACCAGAGACATTTTTTCGTATAGAAAAAGTCTCAGATTCTAAAAAAATAATTTGCCTATACAAAAAGACTCAGATTCTGATAAATTTTACGTATAGAAAAAGTCTCAGATTCTGCGACATTTTTTTGTATAGGAAATGTCTCAGATTCTGCGACATTTTTCTCAGATTCTCAGATACTCAGACATTTTTCCTATAGAAAAAGTCTTAGATTCTGAGAAATTTTTCCTAAAGAAAAAGTATCAGATTCTGAGACATTTTTCTTATAGAAAAAGTCTTAGATTCTGAGACATATTTCCTATAGAAAAAGTTTCAGATTCTGAGACACTTTTCCTATAGAAAAAGTCTCAGATTCTGAGACATTTTTCCTTTAGAAAAATTGTCAGATTCTGAGACATTTTTCCTATAGAAAAAGTCTACACAAAAAGTCTCAGATTCTGATAAATTTTACGTATAGAAAAAGTCTCAGATTCTGTGACATTTTTTTGTATAGGAAATGTCTCAGATTCTGCGACATTTTTCGTAAAAAAGTAGAAAAAGTCTCAAATTCTGAGGAACTTTTCATTTAGAAAAAGTCTCAGATTCTGAGATATTTTTACTATAGAAAATGTCTCAGATTCTGCGAAATTTTTTCTATAGAAAAGTCTCAGATTCTGAGAAATATTTACTATCGAAAAAGTCTCAGATTCTCAGACATTTTTCCTATAGAAAAAGTTTTAGATTCTGAGAAATTTTTCCTAAAGAAAAAGTATCAGACTCTGAGACATTTTTCTTATAAAAAAAGTCTCAGATTCTGTGACATTTTGTCTATAGTAAAAGTCTCAGATTCTGAAACATTTTTCCTATAGAAAAAGTCTCAGATTCTGAGACATTTTTCCTATAGAAAAAGTCTCAGATTCTGAGACATTTTTCCTATAGAAAAAGTCTCAGATTCTGAGACATTTTTCCTATAGAAAAAGTCTCAGATTCTGAGACATTTTTCCTATAGAAAAAGTCTCAGATTCTGAGACATTTTTCCTATAGAAAAAGTCTCAGATTCTGAGACATTTTTCCTATAGAAAAAGTCTCAGATTCTGAGACATTTTTCCTATAGAAAAAGTCTCAGATTCTGAGACATTTTTCCTATAGAAAAAGTCTCAGATTCTGAGACATTTTTCCTATAGAAAAAGTCTCAGATTCTGAGACATTTTTCCTATAGAAAAAGTCTCAGATTCTGAGACATTTTTCCTACAGAAAAAGTCTCAGACAGTCTGAGACATTTTTCTTATAGAAAAAGTCTCAGATTCTGAGACATTTTTCTTATAGAAAAAGTCTCAGATTCTGAGACATTTTTCTTATAGAAAAAGTCTCAGATTCTGAGACATTTTTCTTATAGAAAAAGTCTCATATTCTGAGACATTTTTCTTATAGAAAAAGTCTCAGATTCTGAGACATTTTTCTTATAGAAAAAGTCTCAGATTCTGAGACATTTTTCTTATAGAAAAAGTCTCAGATTCTGAGACATTTTTCTTATAGAAAAAGTCTCAGATTCTGAGACATTTTTCTTATAGAAAAAGTCTCAGATTCTGAGACATTTTTCTTATAGAAAAAGTCTCAGATTCTGAGACATTTTTCTTATAGAAAAAGTCTCAGATTCTGAGACATTTTTCTTATAGAAAAAGTCTCAGATTCTGAGACATTTTTCTTATAGAAAAAGTCTCAGATTCTGAGACATTTTTCTTATAGAAAAAGTCTCAGATTCTGAGACATTTTTCTTATAGAAAAAGTCTCAGATTCTGAGACATTTTTCTTATAGAAAAAGTCTCAGATTCTGAGACATTTTTCTTATAGAAAAAGTCTCAGATTCTAAGACATTTTTCTTATAGAAAAAGTCTCAGATTCTGAGACTTTTTCTATAGAAAAACTGTCTCAGAATCTGAGACTTTTTCTATAGAAAAACTGTCTCAGAATCTGAGACTTTTTCTATAGAAAAACTGTCTCAGAATCTGAGACTTTTTCTATAGAAAAACTGTCTCAGAATCTGAGACTTTTTCTATAGAAAAACTGTCTCAGAATCTGAGACTTTTTCTATAGAAAAACTGTCTCAGAATCTGAGACTTTTTCTATAGAAAAACTGTCTCAGAATCTGAGACTTTTTCTTTAGAAAAACTGTCTCAGAACCTGAGACTTTTTCTATAGAAAAACTGTCTCAGAATCTGAGACTTTTTGTATAGAAAAACTGTCTCAGAATCTGAGACTTTTTCTATAGAAAAACTGTCTCAGAATCTGAGACTTTTTCTATAGAAAAACTGTCTCAGAATCTGAGACTTTTTGTATAGAGAAACTGTCTCAGAGTCTGAGACTTTTTGTGTAGAGAAACTGTCTCAGAGTCTGAGACTTTTTCTATAGAAAAACTGTCTCAGAGTCAGAGACTTTTTCTATAGAAAAACTGTCTTAGAATCTAAGATTTTTGCCTGGACATTTTTTTCTGAAATATTTTTCCTAAAGAAAAAGTCTTAGATTCTAAGACATTTTTCCTATAGAAAAAGTCTCAGATTCTGAGACATTTTTTCTAAAAAAAAAGTCTCAGATTCCGAGACATTTTTTCTATAGAAAAGTCTCAGATTCTGAGACATTTTTCCTATAGAAAAAGTCTCAGATTCTGAGACAATTTTCCTATAGAAAAAGTCTCAGATCCTGAAACAATTTGCCAATAGAAAAAGTATCAGATTCTGAAACATTTTCTATAGAAATAGTCAAAATTTCTAAAACATTTTTCCGATAGAAAAAGTCTCAAATTCGAAGGCAGTTTTCTTCTAGAAAATGTTTCGGAATCTGAAACATTATTCCCTTGAGTTCTAAAATTTATACTTACAGGATTATGTTATTAAAAAAAAATAATTCAAATCCTGTTTTATCATTCACATGTTTTTTCATTAATTTTTCCTTCACTTCACCATTTTCAACACTGACTTTATTTCCTTTCTTAGTTCGTTGGATTTTTATTTTTACCACTTTATCTATGTTTTTAAAGCATAAAGGCACCTGCAAGTTTTATTACAGTTTTTATTTTGTTACACTTTGTTAATGCATTTTCATTACAAATTTTTTGTTACATTTTACCAAGACTGAGTACTGCTGCATTTCATGATTTTCCATTCGAGATATTGTGCAATACTTTGTTATGATTTTTTTTTCATGTAGTTTTTTTAGTTTGCAACAAAAACTACATTAATTTTTCATTTTCAGTTTAAAAAGATTAACCAAAAATACAAAATGTTAAGAAAATGTATTAGGTTTATAGCCGAAAATATATATATAAAAAAAACACATTAATTACTTCCTCTTTTGGTGGCCGTTTACTAAAACTGTAAACAATTTTTAGTTTATTATGGATGTTTTACATGATTTTTTTTTAAGAAATACTAGATACTGCTGCTAATGTAATGGATTTTTATTTTGGCACATAAGTTTACCTTCATTTTTCAAATTAAAGTGTTAGAAATAATTTGACATCAATTAAATAAAACGTACCTGAAAAGAGAAGAAATAATATTTGTTTATTAATAAAAATATTCTATAGCAATTGAATTAAGGAGAAAAAATATTATTTGTTTTATTAATTTTTTTGAATTTCGATTTCCTCAGATTTATTTTTTTTTATTATTTCCCTTTACCGAAAATTAAAATTTTTAATAGTTTAATTTTTAACCATTTTATTTAGTTTTTTAGAAAGGAAATTTTGTATTTTTGTATATCCAGGAAATATGATAGCTATAGGTTTCCACATAGCACATGTGCTTGCTCTTTTTATTTATCTTGCATATCCTCCATTTTTTGTTTAACTTTTTAATTTCAAATTGGTCAATATCAGTTTTTTTTTTTGTACAGTGACTCAAACTAATAATGGAACAGCATATATTTAACAGCAGTTATTTAAAGGAAAAGTTATCAATTCTATTCCTGATTATTATCAATCGACTATTTTTGGAAAAAATCCTATATAGGAAATTTTTCAAGCTTGGTAGCGTCCATATTTGCCAAAAATTAAATGAGATACGAGAGTCGCGCTGGAAATTGAAATTATTAATAAATATTTTTTGGAATTTTTTTTAAAATATTTCTAAGTCGATTTTTTCCAAGTTCAACATGAAAAATTTAAAAAAATATTCAATTATTTTTATTCAGTTATCAGCTAGTTTTTTCAACAACCCAAACAAAAATAAAAAATTTAAATACAGTAGAAGAAATCCTTATTTTTTGATCTCCAACTCTTTTGACCACAATTTTTTTGTAAACAAAGAAAATATTTTATTGTTTATTAATTTTAGTAGACATAAGTGTAGGTATGGTAATAAGATATTAGAATAATTAAAATTTTTCTTTGTTTACAAAAAATTGGTAGTCAAAAGAGTTCGAGGTCAAAAAATGCGGATTTCTTCTATTGTGTTTAAAAAAATTCATATTTTGTTTGGGTTGTTGGAAAAACTAGATAAGAACTGAATAAAAATAATGGGATCATTTTTTAAAATTTTTGGTGTTTGAACTTGAAACAAATCCACTTAGAAATATTTAAAAAAAAAAAAAAATCTATAACTAATTTCATTTTCCAGTGCGACCCTTGTATCTCATTTAATATTTGCTCAATTTGAACGCTATCAAGCTTAAATTAAAGCTTGGAAAATCTAAAAAAAATAGTGGATTTATAATAACATGGTTAAGTATTTATAACTTTTCCTTAAAAAACTGCTATCAAATATATGCTGTTCCACTATTAGTTTGAGCCACTGTAAAATAACTTTTTTTTTTTTGAATTACTAAGCACCACGTCTTAAACGTGCATTTTCATTTAAAAAATAAATGCAAGAGTTATGACCCAGAAATTAGGCCTACTAGTCATTATGTATTGAGACATCCTGAACTCGATTCCACCACCAGAATTGAACTCTACGCTCGTAAGAAAAATTTTCCCAATAAAATCTGTAACAACTTTCAGTTTGAATTATCCAACTTTTAGCAGATTTTTCTGCTAAAATTGATATTTAAACTAAATTCTCTCTCATTCATTTTAGTAAATACAGAGATGGGACTAATGCATTATTTTTCAATTAACATTGAGTGTTTCATTGTCATTGAATATGGTCAATGTTAATGAAATTAAAAAATCATTATCATTAATTTTATACAATGACAATGAAACCAAATTTTCATTAGCAATTTTTTACATAATGATAATGAAAAATAAAATCATTATCAATTCATCAATGATAATGAAAAACAAAAATTTCATTGAATTCTTGGAAATATTTTTTTAAAGAAAAAGATAAAGAGATAATAACAAATTTTAAAATTGTTATAAAGGTGGAAAAAATGTCTCAGAATCTGAGACTTTTCTAATAGATTAAATGTATTAGAATCTGAGACTTTCTTAAGAAAAAATGTCTCAGAATCTATAGAAAAAATATCTCAGAATCTGAGACTTTTTCTGAAGCAAAAATGTCTTAAAATCTGAGACTTTTTTAAAAGAAAAATGTACCAAAATCTGATACTTTTTCTATAGAAAAAATGTTTCAGAATCTGAGACTTTTTTTGAAGCAGAAATGTCTCAGAATCTGAGAATTTTTCTATAGATAAAATGTATTAGGATCTGAGACTTTTCTTAATAAAAAATTGCTCAGAATCTAAAATGCAAAAATGTCTCAAAATTTGAGACTTTTTCTATAGACAAAATGTTCCAGAATCTGATACTTTTTCTATAGAAAAAAGGTTTCAAAATCTGAGACTTTTTCTATAGAAAAAATTTCTCAGAATCTGAGACTTTTTCTTTAAAAAAAATGTCTCAGAATCTGAGACTTTTTGTTTAAAAAAAATGTCTCAGAATCTGAGTCTTTTTGTATAGAAAAAATTTCTCAGTATATGAGAAAAAATTTCTCAGAATCTGAGACTTTTTCTATAGAAAAAATGTCTCAGAATGTGAGACTTTTTCCATAGAATAAATGTCTCAGAATCTGAGACTTTTTCTGTAGAAAAAATGTCACAGAATCAGATATTTTTTCTACAAAAAAATGTCTCAGAATCTGGGATTTTTCCTAAAGAAAAAACGTCTCAGAATCTGATACTTTTTCTATAGAAAAAATGTCTCAGAACCTGAGATTTTTTCTAAATAAAAAATATCTCAGAACATGAGACTTTTTTTTATGGAAAAAATTCCTCAGAACCTGAGACTTTTTCTGTAAAAAGGTTTTAGAATATAAGACTTTATCTATAAAAAAATGTCTCAGAATCTGAGACATCCTATCGAGGACCGTCCGTCTGAGAAAGCACGATGCATTCCAAACTAAAAAGGCAAGACGCCTGAAGCTTGCCACAAATAAATCTTATGATCATTGGCTGGTTTATTGCGTGAATGGGCAAAATCGGATCTTGGGTATTAGGGTCCCTTATTCCTTTCGCTTACGTACACTCAAATAATACATTAGTAGATTTACTATTTTTTTTGCTAATGCTGGTTAGCTAACTTTTAGCAAATTTTTAGTTGAGATTAGCATGTTAGCAAAAATATCTTGTAAACTTCATTTAGCGCATTAGCAATTTGAAACAAAATTTGAACTAATTTTTATTGCTAAAAATTTTTTTCAAGCTTTTTTGCTAATATTAGCAAAAATAAATTGTAATTTTTTTTTTGTTTTTTAAGAAAACTTAAAAAGGCGCTATCTCGGAAACTAAGCCAGATAGAGCAAAATGGAGGGCATTTTTGGTTCTTAGAATCTCCATACTTTCGCGGGTCCTCTTCACATGTGTGGACCCTAATGGGTCCAAACTTTGGATCCTAAAAAGTTAGCATTCCCGAAAATTTTAAAATTCTTATATCTCGGTAAATATTGCCGACAGAACAAAACGTCCAAAATCATTTTTCTAGCTCTCAACAAGTAGAACAAGACCGCAAAATAACCAAAAGCTCTCTGAGTAATATTTTCGAAGTTATAGAGTTTCTTAATTCTTAAAACCCCAGTTGTCCCCTAAAATCACGTATCTCAAAAACTAAGCAAGGTAGACACAAATTTTGGATCAAAAACTATGATGATTTTTAAGGAACCCAACTAGGTCTAGGAACATCGGGGTCTGGACCTATCGGGGCGAACCCAATGGGGTCCTCAAATGTGTATGAACTAACAAGGGAAGTCTACCTGGTGTCACCCTCCGATCTTCATGATCGGAGGCCCAAACTCATTTTTAGGGGAGGTCGATTTGTATGGGGGGAAATTGACCTTTTTCAGTTTTTTACGATTTACGCCTATTTTAACAAAATTAATATAGGCATGTGTGGTATCAGATTAAAGGTATTAAAAATACCTATCGTGGTGCTAACAACGGGCCAAAGATGTTAATATTTTTTGACTTATTAACAAAAATGTCCTAAAATTTTGGTATTTTACTTAATATGACGAAAAGTTGTGAATGTTCGGTCACGTTCTTAGCACACGTAGATAGGTTTTCCAATGACCTTTCATTTGGTATGTAACATGGCTAGGTTTCTTTGCATAATATAGGATATAAACAAAAAAAAACTGAAAAATGACCTTGTCTTCCCATTCCATTTTACCCCCTAAATATGAATTTGAGCCGCTAAAAAAAAATACGTGTCCCTTTATTTTTTCCGATCTACAAAATGAAACCAATTCCATAAAGATCCGCGGGTGACACTAGGGAGACTTCCCTTGTAAGTTGAAATGAAGAAATAATAAAAATTTCAGTTAACTCATTTTTGGCAAAACATTTTTGCTAACTTTACCAAAAAAATTGTGGGTTTAAAATCTGCAAATTTTCTTGTAGGTTTACAAGCTTTTTTTTGCTAACATTACAGTTTTTTTTATTAAATAATGTAAAAACGAAAAATTAAATTCAATAAACTTGTTAATTTTCAGATTTTGGAATCATGTGCTTGTGTTTTAAGGTAAGATTTTTTTTTTTATTTTTGTATTTTTATTTATAATCCTGCATTTGAATATTTATATCATATGGACATTTTCTATTTGTTTTATTGTTTTTTGAAAATAAACAATTTTGTTTATCAATTCGCAAATCTTTCCATAGACAATTTTTAAAATGTCTATCTGTCTGCGCCGTGTTTAACTATATTTTTTTTTCATAATTCATTAAATTAAGTGAATAAAAATAATCAAGATATAAACATAATTTTAACAAACAATTTATAAATTTATTACTTTTAATAACGCTCTTCTTAAAATTTTTGTAAATCAAGTCACGCAATATCTTAACAAAGTTTAATTAAAAAAAATACACTTGAGGTACAACATAAAAATCTCATAAAAACAATGAAAAAAAAAAAATACTCGTGTTTACACAATCAGCTTTAAAATTAACAAATACTTATATTGCAAATCTTTTTTTGGTTACTTTGGCGGTAAAATTTCTTAATAAAAAGAAAACGCTTAAAACACAAATTGGCATCATTGATTTAAATAATTAAAATTTATTTTAAAAGGTTTATGTTTGGGTCTAAACTTTAGACCCAAATCGCCACAAAGTGTTATAGTTAATAAACTTTAATTTTTGTTTTTTTTTTTTAATATTAATGGAATAAAATATATAGACATATTGAGGTTATCATTAAACATCAATCAGCCGACGATTTGATATGTTTTTTTATATTTTTGGTAACACAAAAAAATATTTTTCATTTACAAAAAAACGAGTCATTTTAACAAGATATAATCTAAAGAAAAGATATATGTGTATATTAATTTTTTTTATTTTCTGTTGCAAAAAAAAGTCTTACTCATGATTATTTTTTTTTCTTAAGAGCTCCTTTACTTTTTTACCACTTTTTTGTGGAATTTTACCAACAATAAGTCTTAAGGGATTTAAGTTGGTTTGTTACCTTTTTCTTGAAAGAAATAGTTTTATAGTTGTGGTTCAACTATATTTCGGCTGAGATGTAATAAAGTTATTTTCTGTTGTTTGTTAAGTTGTTTATGGTCTGAAAGTGACACTCTTTTTTTTTTTTTGAAGTGGAAATACTTTTTTTAGGTGATTTAGTTTAGTTACATACTAAAAACCCTAGAGACAGTAGAAATTTTGGTTAAGAAATATGTTGGGAAATTATGTATTTTTTTTTTAAATAAAAATTATGTTCAATTGCTGAAAGACTTCAAAAGGACTATTTTTAAAGCATACAAAATACATAATGGGGTTAATAAAAGATTAGAAATTTAATTTCGAATATAAAATAAAAATTAAAATATGTTTTTTACGACCAATTATCTTTCCGAATCAAGAAATTTGCATTAAAATGTCGTCGATTTGTTTTTGCATATTTTTGCACATTTTGGTGAAAATGCATATTTTTGCATATTTTGGTTTTAAATGCATATTTTGTGCATATTTTCAACTTTTAAGTGCATATTTTGACATAAATTAGCAAAAACACAAATTGAAATTTATTTGGCTCAAAAACTGTTTTTTAATTTTAAAAATTTATTTTGGAAATAAGAAAAATTCATTTTTTTTCTTTAAAATTTTTTTTTATAGATTGCCTCAATTTCTAAAAAATCTTGCTTATATAAAGTTTTAAATGTTACTAATTAAACTCGGCGTTACTTTTTGCTTTTTAAGAAGTTTTTCCTATGAAAACAAGATTTTTATTGCACACATTTTATTTTTAAGTGCATATTTTTAGGTTTTTTAATGCATATTTTAAATTATTTAGCGCATATTTTTTAGCGCATATTTTAAGTGCATATTTTCGATTTTTTTGTGCAAGAAATTCTCATCCCTACATATAACATTTGTATGTTTAAAAATTAATCAGAATTTGAACATAATGGTTGGCACGCCATGTGATGAATAACCCTAATATGGAGTATTTGTCACAACAAAAACACAAAAAAACATATTGTTGTAGTCCAATGGACTATCGTATGTAAAATTGTTTTAAATATTTTTGTTGGTTATTGACAATCGTTGCCTTATTAGTATGGTACAATTTCTTCGTCTTTCTAATTCTCATTTTGAATAGAGGCGAATATGTATTAATATTCTAGTTTGTGCACAAACGATTTGTCATTAGACTCGTTTGCTACTTTGTAGTAAATCGTTTCTTTTTTTTCTAAATAATCTTGACAATGGAATCTTGACAAATTCCGAAACACGTGTCGATTAAGTCTTGCAAAAATGACCAACATAAATAAATTTAAAACAAAAAAAATAATTTTTCTTGAAAATTATGCTATGAGAATATCATGGTTTTAATTAGTAAAGAGAATAATGACCTCGAGCCAGAATAATCCTCAAAATATTTGTATGTTTTTTTAATAAATCGAAGAAAAATCAGCAAACAATTTAAGAAAAACACAAGACTTAGGAAACGAACTTTTATTGTTACACTTTGTTTTTAAATCTTCTCTGTTTTCATATTGCAGTTCTTATTTGCTGTTTCTATACTATTTTATATTTTTTCATACTTTTTTTTTTAAAAAAATAGGATGACCTGTTCTAAAATCTACAAATTTGAGCCAAATCGTACAACTTTGAGGCGAAATTGACAAAGGTTCAAGTTTGTTGCTTTCCCTCGAGAAATGAGGTAAAAATGTACTTGTATAACTACAGTACTGAACATTTTAGAAAAAAATATAATGCGACTGGGACGCGACCTTATACAGTTAATTGTATTTGTTATGGCTATCATAAATCTGGTCTCCAAACTTTTTCATCACATCAGGGTTTTAAGAAAATTGGGGTCAAAGTTAAAAAAAATCGGGGTTTGGGTGTTTTTGACAACCCATAGCGGATGATGAGATAGTGATTACAAATGAGATAGTGATTAAAAAATAGGTTGAGAGTAAAGCTTAACCATTGCTCTAAACGATGCTGAACTCATTTGGCCAGTCTCCTTAGCTCTTATGGCACCAATTGTCTTTCAATGATGTCGTATTCCCCAGAAATGAATTTTCCGGAACTAATGATATAAAAACGAAGCATTAAAGACATTGGATGAGCCCGATGTGCTGACGACTTCAAAAATAAGGCAGGGGTAAAGTTTAAACATTGCTTTTTGAAATGCATAACTCACTTGCTCAGTCGCTTTAACCGTTGGAGCACCAATTGTCTTTTAAAAAGGTATTTACCCCCCCCCCCAACCGTTTTTTTCGATGCTGTGGAATAAGACATCAATTAAAGAGAATTGGTGCCCTAAGGGTTAAGGCAACTGACCAAATAAGCTGTGTATCTTAAAGAGTAATGTTTAAGCTTTAATCCCGACTTTGTTTAAAGTCGCCAACACATCGGCTTCATCCGATATGAGTTGCCAAAAATGCTCAAAACGGCGATTTTATTGAGCTTTGACCTCAATTTTCTCAAAAAACAGATGTAATGGAAAAGTTTGGATACCGGAATAACCCCCTCAGAATCTAGCTGATTTTTTGTATACATCTGAGACTTTTTCTATAGGATAAGTTTGTAATATATCAAAAGTCTCAAATTCTATGAAAAAAGTCTCAGATGCTGAGATATTTTTCTTAGAAAAAGTATCAGACTCTGAGTCATTATACCCTACACCACTCTGTGGTACAGGGTATAATGAGTTTGTGCTGATGTTTGTAACTACCCGAAATATTGGTCCTAGACCTACCTTCAAGTATAGCGATCGACTTAGAATTACTTTTTGAGTCGATTTAGCGATGTCCGTCCGTCCGTCTGTCCGTCCGTCCGCAATTTTCAATCAATTGACTTGAAATTTGAAACTTAAGCATCTTTTGGCCCAAGGACGAAGCCTATTGAAATTGGAGAAAATCGGTCCAGGTAAACCCCTAGCCCCCATACAAACGCCCCCCTTTGGATTCGGCTTAAATGACTCTAATAACCATATTATAATAGATATCGCTTTGAAATTTAGCAGGTAATCAAATTTTGTATGCACAAATCACCATTATTCACACAATTCCCTCAAAATTCATAAAAATAGAAATATTTGATAAAAATTTTATTTTTATGTGTTAAACGTGAACTTTAGTTCTGATCAAATCGCAATATAAATCCATCATTTTTGACTTAGTCCCGCAATAAAAAAATGTCAACTGATATTCAGTTAAATCGGTCTATTGACAAAAAAATAAGTCAATTCCACTTAAATTTGATCTGTGTGTGTTTTCTACACTTAATAAAGATCTAAAAAAAGACAGATCCAATCGGTCCATGTTTGGACTTGGGACCCATTTTCCGGAAAACACTGGTGTATGGTATTATATGGTCAATTTTGACCGACTATAACTTTCTTACTTGTTTAATAGATATTGCTTTGAAATTTTACAGGTAATCAAATTTTGTACGCACGAATCATCATTCCAAATTTCAAAGGATTTGGGTCAGTCCTTATGGTAGTCCCCATACAAACCACCCTCTCGATATTCACATAATTCCCTCAAAATTCCTAAAAATGGCAAAATTTGATCTGTGTGTGTTTTCTACACTAAATAAAGATCTAACAAAAGATAGATCCAATCGGTCCATGTTTGGACTTGAGACCCATTTTCCGGAAAACACTGGTGCAGGGCTTTTTTACTTTGCAGCTTTTTTACTTGTTTGTTTTATTATTGACCGCAAAAGGCAACTTTTGCGATCAGGAAAATTTCGAAATTCGAAAAAAGCTAAATGTGCTCCACCTTAGTATACAATGGAGATTTGAAAATACAGAGCTACAAAAAAAGTTCGTTTCCTTAGTCTTGTGTTTTGGCTTAAAATTTGTATAAAGTTTTTATTCTGTTATTATTTTTTCTTTTAATGAAATTTTTAGATTTCAAATGTCTTTTTATTATTTAAATATATTTAAATTTTTAACTTAAATTTTAACTTAAAATTTTATGGAGTCGAGTTACATCAATTTCGAGTAAGTTTTCTGAATTTCTGTTTTGTAAACCCTCTAACCACAGTATAGGTTGGACGTCATTTGTCATTCCATATGCAGAACATCTAAGGGGAAGTTTTCTTTTTTTTTTGGCATTGCTATTCGGATTCCGGCCCCGGCTTGGGCGCTATTTTCTTGGAAGTTTTTTCAGCATTTTTTTTTGAATTTTTATGATTTAAAAACCTTCAACTACAGTATGGGGTTGGATTTTATTTGTCATTCCATATGCAGCACACTCATAATGGTTCTAGGAATCCATAATGTGATCGAATCTGAGACATTCTAGCGATGCCCGTTCATCCGTTTGTTTGTAAATGACACGATGTAGCCCAAAAGAGCTTGCTTCCTGAAGTTTTTCAGGAATATGTCTTATGATTTAAGTCTGGTTGAGTAATAGGGAAAATGTAACCAGGACACAGTAGGCGAAGTTCTTAATATGTCAACACCAATCAAAACAGAAGCAATTAACGCAATTTTCTGTGGCTCCAATTTGGGCGCCATTTTTTTTTAGTAGTTGTTCTGTTTTTAGTAGTTTTTCACAGTATATATTGGAGCTTATTTGTCATTTCACTCAATGAAAAAAAACTGTAAAGTTAGCAAAAAAATTAGTTAAATGTAACTAAAAAAGAGCCTGATTTTGGGCCTACTAAATTTCTAGTTAATTGAACTAAAAATATTTAGCTAACTTTTCGTAGATTGAATGTAGCAAAAAAACCGTAACTTTAACTTAAAATTTTGCTGAAAATTTCGTAACATTTTTATGTATATATTTACGAGAAAAATTAGTTGAATTCAGCTAAAATTTTTGTTACTTTTCGTAAACTAAAATTAACAAAATATTTTGTAATTTTTTTTTTTCATTTTTAGGTTGACATTTTTTTTTATTTCACCGAACACTTTAAACACTAACACTTCACTTATTTTTTTCTTTTTTTTCACAGCAATAAGTTCAGCTTAAGTAGAACTTATGAGATTTGCATAGGAGGCTACACAAGAAATTTCTTAAATAGTAACCACTCTTTTCACTTAACAAATATGTTACGAAAATTCAGCAAATTAATTAGTAAAAATTCGTTAACTCAGTTTTAAAGTCAACAAAAAAAAATTAATTCAAAATTTGTTCAAAACTATTATTTTCGTAAATTGAACTTAACTAAAAAAAGTAGTTAAAACGCTGATTTTAACTAAAAATTTGCTAAAAAGCCAGTTAACTCAACTTAACTAAAAAAAAAATTTTAACTTTACAGTTTTATTTTTTTGAGTGTTCATATGCAGCACACCGATATGTGGATTTGGCGAAGTTTTCTTTTTTTTTTGCATTGCTATTCTGAAAGTTTTTTTTTTTTAACATTTCTATGATTTAAAACCCTTCAACTACAGTATGGGTTAGATTTCATTTGGCATTCCATATGCAGCACATTAATAACGGTTATAGGACTCTATAATGTGATGGATTCTAAGAATCTCTAGCGATGTCCGTTCATCCGTTTGTTCGTAAAAGACACAATGTATTTCAAACCAAAAGAGTCTTGTGATCATAGTCTGATTAATAACTTTAATAGGGAAAATGGAATGAGGGCACAGTAGGCGAAATTCTTAATATGTCAACACCAATCAAAACAGAAACAATTAAAACAATTTTCTGTGAATGCCCGATTCAGTATTGCTATTCGGAGTCAAACCCCAGTTTGGGCGCCAATTTCTTGAGCATTTGCTCGATTCAGTATTGCTATTCGGAGTCATCCCCCAGTGTGGGCGTCATTTTCTTGAAAGTTTTGTTTTGTATTGAGTTACATCAATTTCGCACAAAAAAACTTTGAATATTTTTGTTAAAAAATTTTAAATTTTGTTTATTACACCCAAAGTTGATGTAGCTATCTTTTAAAAAATCACATAATAAATAATGTTTAAGCATATTTTGTATTATCTTTATACAATCAATATTTAAAAAAACAAAAAAATACTCTGCACACGTCTGCTCATAAATTTTTATTAATATTAAATATGCGTTAATAATAACACAGTAAGTGTGTTGCAGAATTACTGCCTTATTTTTATGAATGATCTAAATTACGTACAATATTTAATGCAATCGACAAGCACATACAAGTCATAAAATATTGAAATTCAGAAAAAAATATTGAAATTCACAAAAAAAAAAAAATATTAAAATTCATAAAAAGATATTGAAAAACATTTTTGCTGTGTGCCAAAAATTACTAACTAAATTTTTTCAAAACATCTGTATAGAATTTTTTAAAAT
Source organism: Pegoplata infirma (assembly GCA_963921195.1). NCBI lineage: Eukaryota > Metazoa > Arthropoda > Insecta > Diptera > Anthomyiidae > Pegoplata > Pegoplata infirma. The sequence continues at coordinate 74,066,905 of OY992537.1, read as the reverse complement.
TTTTATTTTTTCGTTACCATTTTTATTACTACTACAAGGAAATATACTCCTTGATATAAAATCCGTCTAATATCTTTAGTCATTTACATTCATAACTACTTTTTAATACATTTTCCTGGTAAAAGTAATTACAACACTTATTTAAACAAATGTTAAAATAAAATCCAATCTATGATTTATGATGTTGCATTTGTTTACAAAAAAATAAATATTAAAGAAACAAATAAAGCACACAACATTAAACTAATTTCAAAATAATTTCTTTAATAAAAAAAAAAATTGTTATAGTTTTATGGTCATAAAAAAGAAATACAATGCCAACTAAAGTCTAAATACATTAAAATATTCAAATGTTATGAACTAAAGACACAATAAACTAAAATGCTAAACAAATATATAAACCACAAAACAGGAAATATAGTATGAGTATATAAAAATTTACTTTCTGAAACGAAAAAAAAAACAGAAATATTAGTTAAAGCATTTGTTGTGTACTCTAATTTTTTTATCGATTTTTTTTAATAAACTTTATTTATAAACTATTTTATGTGATTTTTCTTAAACATTTAAATAGCACTACATCAACTGAAAAAAAAAATGAAAGAAAAAATATATATGAAATATTATATAATAAATGCTTAAAGGCCCCGTATGAATTTTTTCTTCATATTTTCCTTTACTTTTTTAACTTTTTCATAGAATGTGCTCCAATTTCATTCAATTGGTCTGCAAAAAGTCATAGTATTAGGGTGGTTTTTAGATGTCAAAGATATTTTAAAGGATAAATTGTAAATGAAGATTTTTCCACTTGACAAATATGCCTACAAGACATTTACAATTAATTAACAAAATTTATTTTTTATGAACTTGGACTTTAACGTTTTAAAAATAGGAAATATTTTTAATAAAAACCCTCCTAATATTTAGTAAGTGGCCTGCTTTTTGTCTTTGGCTTGTTAGTGTTTTAGACATACAAAAAAAAACCATCTGAAAAAAATTTTGTTTTCTATACTTTTGAATGCTGTAAGCTGTAGCACCACTCACAATCTGTTTACTATTATCTTGGATAAAAAAACACACAAATGTGTGTTACACTTTCTTCTTCTTCTTTAGTTTTTAATACTGTTAAACCTAAAGTTGTGGGACACGAAACTAACCATATGTTTAAAGTCATTTATTTTCCGAAAAAAAAAAATAGATTGTAAACTTTAATGCTTTATAGGTTTTTGTTACACTTCTTTTTTCCTACTCCACAACAAAAAAATAACAACACTTTTCATTTCTATAAATGCTGTTTTATATATTAACGTTGACCACTAGACATTTGATTGGTTTACCCCATAAACAGTTTTATACATTTAGTAATGGCAATCATCGTTAGACGGTTTTTATTACGATTTTTTTTCTGGAGTATGTATAAATTAATTTTTTATTTACGATCCAACAAGTTTATTTAATTAAAAGTTACCGCAACTAATGATATTTCTTTGAAAAATAAACTTTAAAGTTTGTGTCTTAAGTCTTTTGTTTTTTTTAAAAGAAATTTAAAAAACACAAAGCTTCAGAATTTTTAAAGATTACCTGAAAAATTAACTAAATGTGAAAGTAATAAAAAATTCTAAATAACATTTTCAATAGAAAAATTCTCAGATTCTGAGAAATTTTTTCATTAAGAAAAAGTTTGAGATTCTGAGACTTTTTTTTTAAAGAAAAAGATTCAGATTCTGAAGTTTTAAGAAATTTTTCGTATACAAAAAATGTACTTATGACGTTTTTCTTATAGAAAAAGTCTCAGATTCTGAGACATTTTTCTTATAGAAAAAGTCTCAGATTCTGAGACATTTTTCTTATAGAAAAAGTCTCAGATTCTGAGACATTTTTCTTATAGAAAAAGTCTCAGATTCTGAGACATTTTTCTTATAGAAAAAGTCTCAGATTCTGAGACATTTTTCTTACAGAAAAAGTCTCAGATTCTGAGACATTTTTCTTATAGAAAAAGTCTCAGATTCTGAGACATTTTTCTTATAGAAAAAGTCTCAGATTCTGAGACATTTTTCTTATAGAAAAAGTCTCAGATTCTGAGACATTTTTCTTATAGAAAAAGTCTCAGATTCTGAGACATTTTTCTTATAGAAAAAGTCTCAGATTCTGAGACATTTTTCTTATAGAAAAAGTCTCAGATTCTGAGACATTTTTCTTATAGAAAAAGTCTCAGATTCTGAGACATTTTTCTTATAGAAAAAGTCTCAGATTCTGAGACATTTTTCTTATAGAAAAAGTCTCAGATTCTGAGACATTTTTCTTATAGAAAAAGTCTCAGATTCTGAGACATTTTTCTTATAGAAAAAGTCTCAGATTCTGAGACATTTTTCTTATAGAAATAGTCTCAGATTCTGAGACATTTTTCTTATAGAAATAGTCTCAGATTCTGAGACATTTTTCTTATAGAAATAGTCTCAGATTCTGAGACATTTTTCTTATAGAAAAAGTCTCAGATTCTGAGACATTTTTTTTATAGAAAAAGTCTCAGATTCTGAGACATTTTTCTTATAGAAAAAGTCTCAGATTCTGAGACATTATCTTATTCTGAGACATTTTTCTTATATAAAAAGTCTCAGATTCTGAGACATTTTTCTTATAGAAAAAGTCTCAGATTCTGAGACATTTTTCTTATAGAAAAAGTCTCAGATTCTGAGACATTTTTCCATATAGAAACAGTCTCAGATTCTGAGACATTTTTCCGTATAGAAAAAGTCTCAGATTCTTAAACATTTTTCTTATAGAAAAAGTCTCAGATTCTTAAACATTTTTCTTATAGAAAAAGTCTCAGATTCTGAGACATTTTTTTTATAGAAAAAGTCTCAGATTCTGAGACATTTTTCTTATAGAAAAAGTCTCAGATTCTGAGACATTTTTCTTATAGAAAAAGTCTCAGATTCTGAGACATTTTTCTTATAGAAAAAGTCTCAGATTCTGAGACATTTTTCTTATAGAAAAAGTCTCAGATTCTGAGACATTTTTCTTATAGAAAAAGTCTCAGATTCTGAGACATTTTTCTTATAGAAAAAGTCTCAGATTCTGAGACATTTTTCTTATAGAAAAAGTCTCAGATTCTGAGACATTTTTCTTATAGAAAAAGTCTCAGATTCTGAGACATTTTTCTTATAGAAAAAGTCTCAGATTCTGAGACATTTTTCTTATAGAAAAAGTCTCAGATTCTGAGACATTTTTCTTATAGAAAAAGTCTCAGATTCTGAGACATTTTTCTTATAGAAAAAGTCTCAGATTCTGAGACATTTTTCTTATAGAAAAAGTCTCAGATTCTGAGACATTTTTCTTATAGAAAAAGTCACAGATTCTGAGACATTTTTCTTATAGAAAAAGTCTCAGATTCTGAGACATTTTTCTTATAGAAAAAGTCTCAGATTCTGAGACATTTTTCTTATAGAAAAAGTCTCAGATTCTGAGACATTTTTCTTATAGAAAAAGTCTCAGATTCTGAGACATTTTTCTTATAGAAAAAGTCTCAGATTCTGAGACATTTTTCTTATAGAAAAAGTCTCAGATTCTGAGACATTTTTCTTATAGAAAAAGTCTCAGATTCTGAGACATTTTTCTTATAGAAAAAGTCTCAGATTCTGAGACATTTTTCTTATAGAAAAAGTCTCAGATTCTGAGACATTTTTCTTATAGAAAAAGTCTCAGATTCTGAGACATTTTTCTTATAGAAAAAGTCTCAGATTCTGAGACATTTTTCTTATAGAAAAAGTCTCAGATTCTGAGACATTTTTCTTATAGAAAAAGTCACAGATTCTGAGACATTTTTCTTATAGAAAAAGTCTCAGATTCTGAGACATTTTTCTTATAGAAAAAGTCTCAGATTCTGAGACATTTTTCTTATAGAAAAAGTCTCAGATTCTGAGACATTTTTCTTATAGAAAAAGTCTTAGATTCTGAGACATTTTTCTTATAGAAAAAGTTTCAGATTCTGAGACATTTTTCTTATAGAAAAAGTCTCAGATTCTGAGACATTTTTCTTATAGAAAAAGTCTCAGATTCTGAGACATTTTTCTTATAGAAAAAGTCTCAGATTCTGAGACATTTTTCTTTAGATTTTTTTTATAGAAAAAGTTTCAGATTCTGAGACATTTTTCTTATAGAAAAAGTCTCAGATTCTGAGACATTTTTCTTATACAAAAAGTCTCAGCTTCTGAGACATTTTTCCTATAGAAAAAGTCTCAGATTCTGAGACATTTTTCATAAATTTTTCTTATAGAAAAAGTATCAGAATCAGAATTATAGAAAAAGTCTCAGATTCTGAGAAATGTTTCTTATAGAAAAATTCTCTGATTCTGAGCAATTTTTCTTTTAGAAAAAGTTTCAGATTCTGATAAATTTTTCTTATAGAAAAAGTCTCAGATTCTGAAAAATTTTTTCTTATAGAAAAGTCTCAGAGTCTGAGACATTTTTCTTATAGAAAAAGTCTCAGATTCAGAGAAATTTTTTTCTTATAAAAAAATTCTCAGATTTTAAGACATTTTTCTTATAGAAAAAGTCTCAGATTCTGAGACATTTTTCCTATAGAAAATGTCTCTGATTCTGAGACAATTTTTCTTATAGAAAAATCTCAGATTCTCAGACATTTTTCTTACAGAAAAAGTCTCAGATTCTGAGACATTTTTCTTATAGAAAAACTCTCAGATTCTGAGACATTTTTCTTATAGAAAAAGTCTTAGATTCTGAGACATTTTTCTGATAGAAAAAGTCTCAGATTCTGAGGTATTTTTCTTATAGAAAAAGTCTCAGATTCTAAGACATTTCACAGAAAAAGTCTCAGATTCTGAGACATTTTTCTTATAGAAAAAGTCTCAGATTCTGAAAAATTTTTTCTTAGAGAAAAAGTCTCAGATTCTGAGACATTTTTCTTATAGCAAAAGTCTCAGATTCTAAGACATTTTTCTTATAGAAAAAGTCTCAGATTCTGAGGCATTTTTCTTACAGAAAAAGTCTCAGATTTGTGGCATTTTTAAATTCTGAGTCATTTTTCTCTATGGAAGATTTTTCAGATTCTTAGACATTTCCCGTATAGAAAAATTCTCAGATTCTGAAACATTTTTTGCGCATAGAGAAAATCGTAGAACCCGGGACATTTTTTCCGTATAGAAAAATTCTCAGATTCTGAAACATTTTTCCGTATAAAAAAAGTTTTAGAATCTGCAACATTTTTTCGTTCAGAAAATGTCTCTGACTGTGAGACATTTGGCCGTATAGAAAACGTCTGAGACTCTGGGACATATTATCATAAAAAAGTCTCAGGTTCTGAAAAATGTTTCCAAAAAAAAAGTTTAAGACTCCGACACATTTTTCTTAGATTCAGACAAATTTTTCGTAATGGAAAAATATCAGATTAAATGATGATGATAATGTTTCTTTTAAAATAAGTTTTCAAGTTTGTGTTAAGTCTTTTGTTTTGTAATTTAATAAATGAAAGCATACGAAATTTTTATGACGCACAAAAAAAGGTTTCCCCCAACGTCCCCCAGAAAAAGTCAGAGATTTTGGGACATATTACCATAAAAAAGTCTCAGATTCTGAAAAAATTTTCCGAAAAGAAAAGTTTAATATTCTGACACGTTTTTCTAAGATTCTGAAAAAATTTTCGTATTGGAAAAATGTCGGATTAAATGATGATGATAATGTTTCTTTTAAAATAAGTTTTCAAGTTTGTGTCTTAAGTCTTTTGTTTTGTAATTTAACAAATTAAAACATACGAAATCTTTACGATGCACAAATAAATGGTGTCCCCCAACGTCCCCAGTCAAAGCACCCATCCCTCAAAAAAATATTTTTTTGTTCTTTAGAGGTTCCGCACCGCCAAATTTTATACTCCAACGTTGTTATGTTAAAAATATGTAAGATACTGAGACAACAAAGGTCTAAAATGTTGAATAAACTATTCGAAAAGTTTCTAAAAACAAAGTTTTTCTTATACTTAATAGTTCAGCTACTGTAACATAATCTTAACTCAAGATACTTTAGCTACAAACAGTTGTTTCTAACAAATTCATATTTTTTTCACTTAAACGTAACTTAAAATCAATTTTACTTTTAGTTTTTTTAACTCTTACTAACAGCTCTAATTTCACAAGATAATGTACTAGTTTTACCTGATTTTTAAGCATAAAATTTTAAGTATTTTTTTTTTTAACAGCAGCTGTTTGCATGTAATTCCTCTTTAAACTAAAATTTTATTACTATTAACCTAATTTTTTATTTGAAAATAGAAAACATGAAATTATATTTGAGTAATTTAACTTAAAAAAAAAACACAAAAAACGATTTCAAAAGTTTAGTGACCCAGTGCCAAGTAGCAACCATAGTAGCATGTGCTTGAATTTGTTTTTAAAATATCAACAATTTGTATTTGTTAAACATCATCAAATATTTATTTTTTAAGATTTTTCAATCAGTTTTGAATAATAATATAAATGACAATGGGTGCAGCAGCTTATGTTAAAAATTACTAATAATATGTTAATACTAATTTATGGTTAAAAAATATTACGACTATTAATTAAATTTTGTTAAATAAATATACACTAAAATGTTAATATTTTAAAGGGAAGTGTCAAAATTTTAATAAATAAAACATCATTTTAAATCAATAGTTAAGATGACACATAGCTATTTTATATTGAAGGTAATTATTTTGAATTGAGTGGCAATGAAATTTTTTAATGTTGTTTTTGAAGCCTCAGGCAAATTTGAGATCATAATTAAATTTTAAGAAAGAAAATGTTTGTTTTATTAAGTTTTTCTTTTTTAAAAGGAAAATATTTTTATACCCTCCAACCACAGTATGGGGATATACTAACTAGTCCTTTTTTTAAGTCAGGAAGAAAAAAAATTCATATTTTGCAATTTTAATGTAATTTTTTTATATTACACCATCCGACAGCCAATATTAAACATGAACCAGATGATATACGTCTGAAAGAAGAGATAAAATGGAATAAAACTGCATTTACAGTTTTTCATTTCGGGATCCTGTTTCCTTTTAAAGGGACTTCAAAGTTTTAAAGCATACATTTTGTAAAATATTTTTGAAATATTTGTACTTGTCCTAGGATGACACTGGTGATGGCAAATGAAAGAGCAGGATCTCCCATAATTTTGCCATTTTTTTATTTCACCATATCAGGATAAAGGGATGTGAATAAAGTCATTTGAAAACTTTATCAAAATATTTTTGTAAAACTTTTGAATGATATGGAAGCATACATTTTTGAAAGAACGTAACTTACCTCCTTTTTACTGATATGTTAAAATAATAAAATAGGAAAATTAGAGGAGACCCTTCTCTTTCATTTGCAATCACTAGTGCCATCCTAGGACAAGTACAACTATTAAAAAAATATTTTATAAAATTTTATCCTCTATTATTTTAAAGAAACAGGATCACAAAAAGAAAATCTGTAAATGCAGTTTTACTACATTTAGTCTCTAGTTTCAAAAGTATATTATCCAGTTCGTGTTTAGCGACTTTTTTCATTTTTGTCGGACGGTGTTATCTTTAAGAACTAAAAAAAACCCAATTTTTTAATTTTTTTTCATAATTTTTGAACAAATGAAAATGAAATAAAGTTAAGATTGCTAAAAATAGAATGGTGGTGTTGGAAAATGTGACAATTTATTCTGTACACACAAAAAAAAACCTTGTCAAATAACTATAAAAATTCCCGTAATCCCATTTTACCAATATTTGACAGTTTTTCTTGTTTTTTTTTTACAAGAAATTTTCGATCGAAATTTAAATTTTTCTTTGTAATTTTCTTAAATGTTCAAATCTCCAAGGTAATTTTACAAAAAAAAAAATCTGGTAAAGTTACAAGAAGTCCTTGTAATTTTTATTTAAAATTTGTAAACTTACAATTTTATTAGTAAAAATCTTGTAAATTGTTTGTAATTGTACAACCTTTTTATCAATAAAATTAAAATTTTTACTAGGAACTCTCTCTTTACGAAGATTTTTTGGTAATTTTACAAGATTTTTGTTTAGAGTAGAAACTATTAATATGTCAACACGGCAGCAATCGTACAAGCAACAATTGTTTGTCACATCATATAATATAAATGAGGTTGCATCGTCTAAGGTGCTGGTAAGCCTGTGTTGATAATGGTATATTTATGACAAAAATATCCGTGGTTCGATTCTCTACTGTGGTAAATCTTAATAAAAAATCGCATATTTGAAAAACTTTTTTCTATTAACAAAATAAACCGATATTTACAATACAACTGCTGCAGACGCTGATCTACTGGGGGTATAAGAAAGTTTCCCTCTCCCACCGAATTGGAAAGAAAAAAAAGAAAGGGAAGGAAAGCGGAGGAAAACAAAGAAAAAAAAGGAATAATCTATACGAAAAATGACTCGGAATCTTAGAATCTATAGGAAAAATGTCTTGAAGTCTTAGAATTTTTTTGGAAAAGAAAGGAATGAACATTTTTCTATAGGAAAATCTTAAAACAAATTTTCTATAGAAACCTTAAGAAATTTTTTATAGGAAAATCAAAAAGGAATAAAGGGTGCCTAAAGAGAAAAAAATATAGTCAGAGATTTTTTTTTCTTCCAAAATCCCTAAGAGTCACAAAATTTTTCTATAAAAATTTCTTGTAATCTTAAAATATATCTATAGGAGAAATATTTTGGAATCCTTAAATTTTTCTTTAGGAAAACTCTAAACATTTTTCTAAAGGAAAACTCTGAAAATATTTCTGATGGAAGAGTTTGAGAATTTTTCTACAGAAAAATCTGATCGGCAAATCGGCAAATATATACGCCAAATTTTAGCAGCTTCAGAATTGCCTTTCTATCACTAGAGTGGAGTGTAAAAAATTACTTACAAGGGAAGTATCTCAACCCTTATGAACCGATTTGCCTGAAACTTAAAATATATATAAAAGAGACGATTTTAAGGTTGGGGTGTCTCGGCTTATCGGCCATATCAGCGTTTCAAAATTTCGTTGTCTCCGTATGAAACAATGTGGACCTCCGGGAAAATTTCGATAACTCCCGAACTAACAGGAATATCCTATAGAGAAAAAATACGTATCGACTTAAATTTAATAAAGATTATTTCGTATTCATATGGGCATCGTAGGTCTATGTCGTCATATAAATACCTCCCAAAATTTACACATTTTCATGAAAAAACTATTTAACGAAGCCATACTTTTACAAGGTTATGCCACCATTGGATAGGCATTAAAAAAACCTTTCTTCTCATATGTAAACATCATACAGTTTCTTAGAAAGAAATGGCTGAAAAATCAAAAAAACGATTTTTTCTAAATTTTTGACCCATGTTTTGAACCCCTAAATCCCCGATATGGCCGATAAGACGAGACACCCCAACCTTAGAATTGTCTCTTTTATATATATTTTACGTTTCATGCAAATCGGTTCATAATGGTTGAGATACTTCCCTTGTTAGTATCTGAAAATTTGTCTATATATTTTGGTGTTGGAAGATCGTTTGGAATCTCAGACTTTATTTGTTGAAAAAATATATCAGAATCATAGTATTTTTCTATGGAAAAAGTTTTAGAATGTGCGTATTTTTCAATAGAAAAAAATGCAGAACCTGAGAAGTTTTCTATGCGAATGATACCTCTTAATTTGGAAGTTTTTCTATATGCCAAATTTTTCTTCATACTTTAATTTTTAGGCGGAGAAAATTACGAAGTGAGAACTTTTCTACATAAAAGTGTATCGGATTCTAAGAATTTTACCATAGCAAGAAATTTTGCAAAGTCTAAAAGGTTTTTTGTAGGCAAAATTCCTCAAAACCTTAGAATTTTTCTATTGGGAAGATGTCTCAGAATCTTAAAAATTTTCTTTGAGCAAATGTGTCAGAAAACTTTTTGAATGAAACATGTATCAAACCTGACAGTTTTTCTATCAGACTTTTTTATAGTAAATTTGTTTAAAAAAAAAATTTAGGGAATCTTAATAAATACTTTTTTACTGGACTATTCATAATGAGTAAATTTAATCTAATTTATTGTTTGTGTTTTGAAAATTGTGTCTTCTAAAGATTAAATTAAATGTGGATTTACCCTAGACCAATGGTTGCCAACCTTTTTTGCGCCATGACCCACTTCTAAGTTAAAAAATACTAAAATGTCCCCCTAAATTCATGAAAAAATTTTTAACTTTTGAAATTTGTTTTAAAATTCAAAATGTACTTGTTGGTTAAGCAAAGTTTTTGTAAAGATCAAAGTTCTAAAGAAGTTTTTAGAAAAAGTTTTCAATAATCCACCAAATAATTTAACTAAAATAATATTTTTTTAGTTTATTTAACAAAAAAACTCTTCAAAATTTGCTCGTTGCCCCCCAGAAGCATTCAAATTGCCCCCCAGTGGGGCGAGAATCAAAGGTTGGGAACCATTGCCCTAGACCATGGTAATTTAGTTTTATTTTACACATGTTGCATGAATATTTGTTAAATAAACCTACTTTAGGTATACTTTAAGTATTATGAATAACCCCTTTTAATATATTTTCAAAGTAATAAATGTTCACGCTCCAGGTGTTCATTGTTTAAATGTTTTTTTTTTTATTTTTTAATTTTAACTGTCCCTGAAGATGCTTTTTAATGAATCGCGAAATATCGGAAGATTCAAATAAAAAACATTTAAAAAACTTAGGCCTCGAGCTTGAATATGTATTACCTTGAATATATGTTAAAAGAAGGTCGAATAAAAATAAATATTATTAATTTTTTAATATTTTTCAAAAATTTTATATTAATATTGTGACACAAAAAAAAAAATTCGGCCAAATTTTTTTGGTACAAAAAACTTATTTTTAGTTGTTATTTTTTACCAAAAACTTTTTTTAAGATTTTTTTTCAATAAAAAATAGTTTATTCAAGTTCGAGTCCATTTGAATGTTCCCCATCATCAGCATTCTTTAGAAAATTAGGTAATACAGCTAGTGTGCAAACACCAAATATTAATATTCCCAATTATTCTATCCTAGTGAGAAAGAAATAAAAGAAAATCTTGATTTCCATCTGTACCAGTATCAAAACCAAATATAAGTTTTTTGTCTTTCAACCATTTTTTTAACAAAATTTTTTCCCAAAAATTTTGTTTCACCAAATTTTTTTCCACCATTTTTTTTCTCAACAAGTATTATGTTCAAATTAATAAATTGGGGTTTATTATTAGAACCTGAATACATTTCTATACAGGAAGTGCCTTAATTAATGTTTGTGTCTTAAGTCTTTTGTTTTTCTTTCTAAAGAAAAACAAATATTACTCTAAAAACACTTTAAAAATATGCAAAAATCTTGTTAAACTTAAAATTCATTCAATAATTGAGTTATTAACATTTTCATTTATTCAATTTCACTTTTCAATCCATATTGTATTTGAAATCTCATTTCAATTTTCTACACTATTTTTAACACCGCCATAAAAAAAACAAAAAACAACTCAAAAACAGCAGTTATTTTTACACACAAAGACATAAAAGATTTTTAAAGCCTGCCAGTTTTTTTTTTTTAACAAGAAGTTAAAAATACTGGCATGATGGTGTTAGTACACGTATCTATAAAGTTTTAAAAATTTACATTTAATGTCTCTGGAGGCGCTTGTTACGTAGAATTTCAAAACACTAAACATCCTGGTGGCTCTTGTTCAGCTTTTAAAGAAAGAAACAGAAAATATAAATAAGAGTAAACAATTTTTTTTTACTAGCCATTGGCATAAGAAAATAAAATCATGACAACTTGCTCTAAAGCACCAAATAAAAAAAAATGCATATAAAAAGAGTGCAGTAGAAGTGAATGTCCGCTGAAAAACCAAACGCTGTAGAAAAAAAAGAAGTGGGCCACATTGCATAATAATTTTTATTTTTCGGTATAAAAACGAATGTTAATAGATTTAACAATTTAAGCTCATGCAACCACAAACAAAAAATCACAAAAGGCTAGCTACTAACTTAACTTACTGCTTTAGTTCTGCTATTTTTTGTATTTTAGGAATATATAAACTAAGAGCTAAAAGTTGCGCTAGAAAATCCAATACTTTTAATTTTTAAACTGATCTTTGGTCATGCCATAAACAACACTCTATACCGCTTAAACTCTGAATTTAATTTTTAGTTTTTTTTTTGGAAAAATAAAAACCACGCCTAACAAGCTGACAGACTTAAAACCGTGTCTTATGGTGGCGTGTATTAAATTTAAAATCGATTACTTTCATTTGATACAAACAAAATTCAATACAAAGCGGTATTATTCACAAAAAAAAAAAAAAAAACTGAAATGAAAACTAAAATTTTGATGAAATATTTAACAACAGCTGAAAAGAATAAAAAAAAAAAAATAAATAAATTAATGTTTAACCCTCAGAATCTAAAACTTTTTCTGTAGAAAAAATATCTCAGAATCTGAGACTTTTTCTATAAGAAAAATGTCTCAGAATCAGAGACTTTTTCTACAAGAAAAATGTCTCAGAATCTGAGACTTTTTCTATAAGAAAAATGTCTCAGAATCTGAGACTTTTTCTATAAAAAAAATTTCTCAGAATCTGAGACTTTTTTCTATAAGAAAAATGTCTTAGAACATGAGACTTTTTTCTATAAGAAAAATGTCTCAGAATCTGAGACTTTTTTTTTACAGAAAAAGTCTCAGATTCTGAGACATTTAAGAAAAAAGTCTCAAAAAAATATAAGAAAAAAGTCTCAGATTCTAAGACATTTTTCTTATAGAAAAAATGTGTTAGAATCTGAGATTTTTTCTATAGGAAAAATGTCTCAAAATCTAAGATCTTTTCTATAAGAAAAATGTCTCAGAATCTGAGACTTTTTTCTATAAGAAAAATGTCTCAGAATCTGAGACTTTTTTCTAAAAGAAAAATGTCTCAGAATCTGAGACTTTTTTCTATAAGAAAAATGTCTCAGAATCTGAGACTTTTTTCTATAAGAAAAATGTCTCAGAATCTGAGACTTTTTTCTATAAGAAAAATGTCTCAGAATCTGAGACTTTTTTCTAAAAGAAAAATGTCTCAGAATCTGAGACTTTTTTCTATAAGAAAAATGTCTCAGAATCTGAGACTTTTTTCTATAAGAAAAATGTCTCAGAATCTGAGACTTTTTTCTATAAGAAAAATGTCTCAGAATCTGAGACTTTTTTCTATAAGAAAAATGTCTCAGAATCTGAGACTTTTTTCTATAAGAAAAATGTCTCAGAATCTGAGACTTTTTTCTATAAGAAAAATGTCTCAGAATCTGAGACTTTTTTCTATAAGAAAAATGTCTCAGAATCTGAGACTTTTTTCTATAAGAAAAATGTCTCAGAATCTGAGACTTTTTTCTATAAGAAAAATGTCTCAGAATCTGAGACTTTTTTCTATAAGAAAAATGTCTCAGAATCTGAGACTTTTTTCTATAAGAAAAATGTCTCAGAATCTGAGACTTTTTTCTATAAGAAAAATGTCTCAGAATCTGAGACTTTTTTCTATAAGAAAAATATCTCAGAATCTGAGACTTTTTTCTATAAGAAAAATGTCTCAGAATCTGAGACTTTTTTTATAAGAAAAATGTCTCAGAATCTGAGACTTTTTTTATAAGAAAAATGTCTCAGAATCTGAGACTTTTTTTATAAGAAAAATGTCTCAGAATCTGAGACTTTTTTTATAAGAAAAATGTCTCAGAATCTGAGACTTTTTTTATAAGAAAAATGTCTCAGAATCTGAGACTTTTTTTATAAGAAAAGTCTCAGAATCTGAGACTTTTTTCATAAGAAAAATGTCTCAGAATCTGAGACTTTTTCTATAAGAAAAATGTCTGATGTCTCAGAATCTGAGACTTTTTCTATAAGAAAAATGTCTGATGTCTCAGAATCTGAGACTTTTTTCTATAAGAAAAATGTCTCAGAATCTGAGACTTTTTTCTATAAGAAAAATGTCTCAGAATCTGAGACTTTTTTCTATAAGAAAAATGTCTCAGAATCTGAGACTTTTTTCTATAAGAAAAATGTCTCAGAATCTGAGACTTTTTTCTATAAGAAAAATGTCTCAGAATCTGAGACTTTTTTCTATAAGAAAAATGTCTCAGAATCTGAGACTTTCTTCTATAAGAAAAATGTTTCAGAATCTGAGACTTTTTTCTATAAGAAAAATGTCTCAGAATCTGAGACTTTTTTCTATAAGAAAAATGTCTCAGAATCTGAGACATTTTTCTATAAGAAAAATGTCTTAGAATCTGAGACTTTTTTCTATAAGAAAAATGTCTCAGAATCTGAGACTTTTTTCTATAAGAAAAATGTCTCAGAATCTGAGACTTTTTTCTGTTATCTGAGATAAGAAAAATGTCTCAGAATCTGAGACTTTTTTTAAAAGAAAAATGTCTCAGAATCTGAGACTTTTTCTATAAGAAAAATGTCTCAGAATCTGAGACTTTTTCTATAAGAAAAATTTTCTTTAGGAGGAATTTTTTCATAAACAGAATGTGTGTGACTTTTCTATAGAAAAATGTCTCAGAATCTAAGAATTTTTCTAACGGAATGTTTTTCTGAATTTTTTTGAGAAACATTTTTCACCAAAAATATTTTTTGTGAAACTGTTTCCATAGAAAAAAAATTTAATCTAACAATCTTTCTGTCGAAGTTCTTAGAGGGTTAATTTAACAAATCTGTAATTCTCCTTTAATTTTTGTTGTAAAATCAAAAAAACTCTTAAAAGAATAAGTAGACCAAACCCCTTTTTATGTGCCATTAGTAGCAAAATTTTAAAAAGTCTATAAAAATATTTTTATTTTAGGTAATTGCTGTCTTGGTTAGAGCTACCCTCAATTATTTTACATTGTTTTGAAAAAAAAAAAAAAAAAAAAAAAAACAAAACCACCTTTTAGCCATCACGAAGTGTGATACATAATGGTTTATAAGTTTAAATTACAAAAAATAAAAAAACATAAAAACCAAAAATAATTTTATTTTGACGTATGCATGCTGTTTTCTTAATATTGGTTGACAATTTGTTACAAATATTTTGTAGTATTCCATTTTATTTTTAAATTATTGTTATTTAAGATAAATTTTTCATTAGTTTTAATAAGGAAGTTTAGAGTTGTAATTTTTTTAAATTAAAATTGTTTGTGCATGTTTTGTCTTTTTTTTTTGTAATATAACATTAAATTGTTTTTGAACATTCCTTTTTGACACCTACTGAACAAAATTACAAAAAAAAGACATGCTTAATTTTTGGATTTTTATAGCGAATTTGGATTTATATATTTTTTTTTATAAATTTTTTTATTTACAACAACAAGGTGTTTATTAGCAAATATCACCATTTAAATATAAAACATGTCTGTCTGTCACAAAAAATTTTTCAAATTACTGTAATTTAAAAATTAATTGAAGTTTTTTTAGGTTTTTGTCTTTTACAAAAAATGAAATTTAAAGTCACTTTTAAAAAGAAGTGGATTGATTATGGTTGATGCATTTTAGTGGTAAAACTATACCGAAAACTAATAAACGACAATTTGTTTGAGAAAAAATCTCATATTGTGAGAAATTTTTCTAAGAAATTCTAATCATTAGAATCTAAGAAATTTTCCTAGAGAAAAAGCCTCAGATTCTGAGACATTTTTCTTATAGAAAAAGTTCTTGATTCTGAGACATTTTTCCTATAAAAAAAGGCCTTGATTCTGAGACATTTTTCCTATAGAAAAAGTCTCAGATTCTGAAACATTTTGCTTATAGAAAAAGTCTCAGATTCTGAGACATTTTTCTTATAGAAAAAGTCTCAGATTCTGAGACATTTTTCTTATAGAAAAAGTCTCAGATTCTAAGACATTTTTCTTATAGAAAAAGTCTCAGATTCTGAGACATTTTTCCTATAGAAAAAGTCTCAGATTCTGAAACATTTTTCTTATAGAAAAAGTCTCAGATTCTAAGATATTTTTTCTATTAAAATGTTTCAGATTCTGAGATATTTTGCTTTTAGAAAAAGTTTTGGATTCTGAGATATTTTTCTTATAGAAAAGGTCTTAGATTCTGTGATATTTTTCCAATAGAAAAAGCCTCAGATTCTGAGATATTTTTCTTATAGGAAAAGTTTGAGATTCTGAGACATTTTTCTTACAGAAAAATTCTCAGATTCTGAGATATTTTTCTTATAGAAAAATTCCCAGGTTCTGAGACATTTTTCTTATAGAAAAAGTCTTAGATTCTGAGACATTTTTCTTATAGAAAAAGTCTCAGATTCTGAGACATTATTCTTATAGAAAAATTCACAGATTCTGAGAACATTTTTCGTATAGAAAAAGTCTCAGATTCCTAAGACATTTTTTTTATAAAAAAAGACTCAGATTCTAAGACATTTTTCTTATAAAAAAAGACTCAGATTCTTAGACATTTTTCTTATAAAAAAAGTCTTAGATTCTGAGACATTTTTCTTATAGAAAAAGTCTCAGATTCTGAGACATTTTTCTTATAGAAAAAGTCTCAGATTCTGAGCCATTTTTCTTATAGAAAAAGTCTTAGATTCTGAGACAATTTTCTTATAGAAAAAGTATCAGATTCTAAGACATTTTTCATATAGAAAAAGTCTTAGATTCTGAGATATTTTTCTTTTAGAAAAAGTCTTAGATTCTGAGACATTTTTCTTATAGAAAAATATCTCAGATTATAAGACATTTTTCATTTAGAAAAAGTCTCAGATTCTGAGATATTTTTCTTTTAGAAAAAGTCTTAGATTTTTCTGTATAGAAAATGTTTGAGATTCTGGACAGTTTTCTGTTTAGAAATTGTCTTTTTGACAGAAAAAGTCTCAGGTTCTGAGAAATTTTTTTTATAGAAAAGTCTCAGATTCTTAAAAAATTTTTCTATAGAAATAGTCTGAGACTCTAAGACAATTTTCCTATAGAAAAAGTGTCAGATTCCGAAAAAAGTTTTGTATAGAAAAAAAGTCTCAGATTCTGAGATATATTACATTTTATTGAGACATTTTTCGATCGTAAAATAAACAAATTTTGCAAGATATTTTTCTATTTAATTGTTTTTTTAATATCTTGATAAAGCAACTATTATAGCCTACTTTAATGATTTTATTTTAGTGTATAATGATTTATGAGTTTCCATTTAATATTCTTTAATTACACACTCGTGTCTTATGTGTTTAGTTTTAAATGCACTGTCATGTATTAAAGTTTCTTAATTACACGCATGTGTCTTAAGTCTTTTGTTTTGCAGTTATATTTCAAAATAAATCTTTTTCTTTGATTTTTTTCTCAAAACTTGTTTAGTTTTTGCAAATTTTCTAAAGAATTATTGTATAAATTTTGATTTATAATCTATAATTGTTCAATTTTGTATATGACCTGTTTGACATGTTTTTATTAAATTATTGTCAAAAAAAAAATTTTAAATTGATAAACAATTTTTTAAGCGCTATTGGTTTTGGATAGTAAAACATACATATTACTGCTATTTTTCTTATACACTCAAAAAGTTATGTTAGTAAAATTAACTGAAAATGTCATTTAAAATAACTACGTTGTAAGTCGTTTTGGGGTCAACTACTTTTTCAGTTAAATCAACTAACAATGTTAGTTATTTTAACTGACAAAAAACAACTGACTTACGTAGTAAAAACTACTAACATTTGTAGTCAAAACAACTAAAATATAGTAAAAATAAAATAATCAATATATATATATTTTTTTTTTCAAAAAAAATTTCAGAAAAAAAATTGAAGACCAAATTTTTTCAAAGTTTTTTTTATTTTTTATAAAAAAGTTATGAAAAATAAAAAAAAACGAAAATTTATTTTTATTTTTTGGAAAAAAACTTTGAAAATTTTTTAGAGATAAAAATTTTTTACCGATAAAAAATAAAATTAACTACTTTAAATAACTGTTACAGTACTTTTTTGTTAGTTGTTCAAAAAAACGACTTAAAATAACTAACAGCAATAGTTGTTTAATATTTTTCATACAAAAACAACTGACTTTTTAGTTGAAAACAACTAACTACTGTAAAATATACACCCAAAAAAAAAACGTGGGTATTATATACTAAAAATTTAACTAATTTTAGTCCAAAAGGACCTAGTGCAGAAATTGGTAACCAATACTAAAATTTTTTACTAATATTAGTCAAAACCAGTAAAAATTACAAATTTTAGTACTTTGAAGATACTAAAATTAGTAACCAATTAGTAGATTTGGGTACAATATCACTTACTAAACCTTTTACTGTAGAATTAATTTGAGTGTACAAACAACTAACATGTAGAAACTTACATAATTTTCTTAGTGTACTATTCTTTTTTATATTTAAAATTAAAAAAAAAAAATATCATGCAATTTTTGTTTAACCAATAGTTGTCATAATTAACAAATAATATTTTTATTCATATTTATAATTCATAAATAATTTTCGAGTTATTTTCATAAACATATTTTCAAATTAAATATATCATTTTTCAAAAAGCAAAAAAAAACTGTATTGTAATTACTGAAAATTTGCATTTTTAAACACCTTGACCTGTTGCTATTGCCATTATTGCTACGGTTGCTGATATTGTTTAAAAAAAAAAAAAAAACACTTAACATCTACTTATTTGAAGTAAAAGTTTTGTATGCCTTAAGTTTAAATATGCAAATATTTGTTTCTAATATACATAAAAATGCATTATTGTTTTATGCCTATTTAGAGAGGTTAACTAGCCAGAAAAATGTAAATATGTTTGTTTTGTTTTTTTTATTGAAATACAAACAGCAATTTGTTATAGATATGTTATATTGTTTGTAATATATCATAAGTGTTTATGTACAACATTGATTTTAAAAATTTTGTTAACATTGCATTTGTTTAAATTTGTAGTAGTATTTACAGTTAAATGTTTTGTTTGTATCTTCGTTTAATTAAGACAAGTTTACAGTGTGAACAAAATTATTTCACACCACAAGTTATTTTTCTTATACCCTCCACTGAGTTTGAGTTTAATTAATTTGAAAACAGATTTTTTCTAGCAATACCAAATTTTTTAAAGACAAGTGGCAGTTCAATTCTGTTCTGTAAACAAATTCTGCAAATATTTTATGGCCAAACAATAATTTTTTCTTGGACTTTAAAAAAAAAAAAAATATATAGAAAAGTTTTTTCACTTTTATCAGAAAGTTGCGTACTATAAATTGGGTAAATTTACACAAATTGCGAAATTCTACTTAAAAATATTAGAAATTTACTCAATTTATTGTGGTATATTTTTTAATTTGTTGAATTTCACCCAATTTATACACAGAAAGAATTGAAAACGAATTTCAATCAACAAAAACGCGGATTTAATTAATTTTTTAATTGAAACTCCTGCGATGAAGAAAATTGTTATATCAATCAAGGAAAAAAATCTTAATGGGCGCTTCGCGTTTCTGATTCTTGGGATTGTACTGAGCAAAAAAGTTCACTAGACCATACGTCTAAGGTGAAAATCGAGCTTCCAGATTTTGACTTGCAGTTTTTTCTCCGGCTTTATTTTTTTGGAAAATTTGCTAATTTTTTTGGGCTCATACTTCGTAAACTATTTGAAATTTTGGCTTATTTTTAAAAGTAAAGTTATAGCTATTGTCTCGGGCTACAATTTGTCTGAACATATTACTTAGAAAAAATTTCGTTTTCATGGACTTTTTTGCTCACTACAATCCCAAGAATCAGAAACGCGAAGCGCTTCTACCCTATTGTAGGTGATTAATTGATTTCTTTTTTCAATCAATCACTTTTTCGATTTTGATCAAAAATTTTATCATTTTTTTATTTAAAGTCAATTGAATTAATGATTGATTTAACAAATGAATTTTAAGCTTATGACAAAATTAAGAAGAAATTCGTATTTTTTGCTTTCCGATATGTTGCCGACAGTAAAAAAAAGTAAAACCGAGTGTAAAGTATATTTTTTAATTAATGTATTCAAATAGATTGAAGTGAAAAAAATCTGGTATGTTGAAAATTTGTAATTTGAGAGTTAACAAATACCAAAATTTTGATCAAAGCAATAATTGACTCATTTAAATTTCGTTGATCAATAGATTTAAATTACATTTTTTAGCCAATAATTTTTTGTGTGTAGTAGGAAACTGGACCAATTTTTTTGGGCGTGCCTTGTAGTTGCTCCTTCCCAGTTGGAAAAATAAAATCACCCCTGATATACTGCTGACTCTCCCTTTATGAAATCGCTGACATCTTCATACAATTTTTCAAAATATCCCCAAAGACATGTCAGCAGTTGATCGGCAGTTTCCACCAGTATCGGTGAACACCAACAATTAATTTAAACAACCGCTGACCAACTGCTGACATGTCATTTAGGACATTTTGAAAAATTGTATGAAAATGTTAGCAATTTGTTAGCAATAGTCAGCAGTTTGTCAGGTGTGATTTGTTTTGCCGACTGGGTAGAAGGATAAATGTAAGACCGACCCCATTAATATTTGCCACCTAACATTTTTTCGAAACACACATAATCACTGAGTCGACTTCCAAAGGGGGCTCCCATGAAAAGCTTACATTTTTATAAAACTGATCCTACCCTATAGTAGTCAAATGTATTACCGAAATCCTAAATATATAAGAGCAAAATGTCTCAGAATCTAAGAATTTTTCTATATAGAAAAAATGTCTCAGAATCAAAGACTTTTTCCAAACATGAAAAATGTTTTGGAATCTATGACTTTTTTGAAAATGAAAAAATATTTCAGAATCTAAGATTTTTTCTTTATTGAAAAAATGTCTAAGAAGTTTTCTATATAGAAAAAAATATCTCAGAATCTTAAAATTTTTCTATATTGAAAAAAAAAAAAATGTCTCATAATCTAAGTATTTTTCTATTTGGAAAAAATGCCTCAGAATCTATAAGTTTTTTTATAGAAAAAAATGTCTCAGAATCTGAAAATTTTTCTATATAGAAAAAAATTTCTCAGAATCTAAGAATTTTTCTATATGGAAAAATTGCCTCAGACTCTGAATCTATGAATTTTTCTATACGGAAAATCTGCCTCAGAATCTGAAAATTCTTTATACAGAAAAAAGTCTCATAATCTGAACATTTTTCTATACAGAAAAAATGTCTCAGAATCTGAAAATTTTTCTGTATAGAAAAATGTCTCAGAATCTGAGAATTATTCGATATAGGAAAACGGCCCCAGAATCTAAGAATATTTCTATATAGAAAAATGTCTCAGAATCTGAGACATTTTCTACTTAGAAAAAATCAACTAGAATCTGGTAATTTTTCTATATAGAAAAAATGTCTTATAATCTGAGACTTTTTCTATGTAGGAAAAATATATCAGAATCTAAAATTTTTTCTATATAGAAAAAGACCTCAGAATCTGAAAATATTTCTATATAGAAAAAATGTCTCACGATCTGAGAATATTTATATATAAAAAAATGTCTCGGAATCTAAGAATTTTCTATAAAGAAAAAATGTCTCAGAATCTGAGACTTTTTCTTTATAGAAAAAATGTATCAGAATTTGTGACATTTTCTATATAGAAAAAGTCAGAATCTGAGAATTTTTCTATATCAGAGCTTCTCAGTAACTTTTGCTTTGCGACCCCTTTTCAATATTTCAAAATTTTCGCAACCCCCAAACATAAAAAAATTATTAACGTGAACTTTGACCTCAGTTTTTTCAAAAACCTAAAGTAATGGAAAAATTTGGAAAACAAATTCAGAAGCAGCATTGAAAGATTAATCGAAACCGTGTGGTCAGATCCCAGACGCAAACCAAAAATTTCAATTAAAAAACGTCTAAAGAATAAAAGAAAAAACACAATTATTGTGAACTTTGACGTTAATTTTCTCAAAAATTTAGAAACCAAGTCCCGAACTACGGCATTTTATGTCGAAACTTACTATCTTCACTGATTTTTTATTTCGGAAAATAAAAGAAAAACACCAGTCAGAAATGAAGAAATGTTTACCAAGAAAGCATTTAAAGTCCAATTTGGAGTAATGATTGTTCTTTTTTCAAAATGATCACGAATATAGATCCGTTATTCGGATTCAGATTTGGAATCTGCATTAAAAAGTAAATCGAAAAAAGTGGTCAGATCCCAGACATATCCGAAAATTTCACAAAGCTCTTCAAATGCACATGAATACGTTTTTGTGAACTTTGCCTTTAATTTTTTCAAAAAACTAACGTACTAGAAAAATTTGCAACCCAGATTCGGAATCAGCATCGAAAAGTCAATAGAAAACGAACTATCAGATCCCAGACTCAGCCAAAAAACTTCACAAATAAGTGTTAGGCATCCCGATAAATTAACAACTGCACAGTGATTACAGAAGGACCTTAAGTGATGGAAAAATTATTTTTTCTTTAATAAAAGTATTTGTATAATAACACAACAATAAAAAAAATTTAAGGTTTTAACAAATTTGTTCGCGATGTCCCTGAAACTCTTCCGCGACCCACTGTTTGAGAACCATTGTTCTATATAAACAAAATGTCTCAGAATCTAAGACTTTTTCTATATAGAAAAAATGTCTCAGGATCTGAAACATTTTCTACATAGAAAAAATGTCTCAGAATCTGAGACTTTTTCTATACAGAAAAATTTGACACTTTTTTATATAGAAAAATCTGAGACTTTTTCTATATTGAAAAAATCTATAGAAATCTGAGACTTTTTCTACATAGAAATAATTTATCAGAATCTGAGACTTTTTCTACATAGAAAAAATGTCTCAAAACCTGAGACTTTTTCTACATAGGTATAATGTCTCAGAATCTGAGACTTTTTCTATATAGAAACAATGTCTCAGAATGTGAGAATTTTTCTATGTAGAAAAAATGTCTAATTATCAGAGAATTTTTCTATATAGAAAAAATTTCTCAGAATCTGAGAATTTTTCTATATAGAACAAAATTTCTCAGAATTTGAGAATTTTTCTATATAGAAAAATTCTCAGAATCTGAGAAATTTTCTAGATAGAAAAATGTCTCAGAATCTGAGAATTTTTCTATATAGAAAATATATCTCAGAATCTGAGAATTTTTCTATATAGAAAAAATGTCTCAGAGTCTGAGAATTTTTCTATATAGAAAAAATGTCTCAGAGTCTGAGAATTTTTCTATAGAAAAAAATGTCTCAGAATCTGATACACGTATACTTTTTTTGTCCCCTCTACAAAAAACTCGTATTTTTTTTCGTGTTATACTGTGTTTTATTCCCTCAATATGTTTAACAATGTTTATGTCACAATGTTGATCTAATTAAATGGGAGTCACTTTTTTCTCACTCTGTTGCTTGCAGCCAATTTTTTTTTTGTTAAATAAACAATTATCTTTTGTAGTGCTTTTGTTAATGAGCATTTAAAATGTTTTGTTTTAATATATTATTAACATAAATATTTTTTACATAAGTCAACAAAGATAATGACAATATTTACAGTTAATAATATAATACAAAAATATGATAAATTGATTTAGTTTAAAGTAATGGTAAATATTTTGAAAGTAAAGCGGCTTATTTTTATGGCCTCGAGCATTTTAAATAGTTTTTGTTACAACAAAGACAAATTTATCGGTTCCCATTGTGTGAAATGTTTAGAGAAAGATTAAAAAATTAATTTAAATTGATTTTCTGCAACTTATGAGCTTGCTGCCTATTTTTTGCTTCTAATCTCTAATCAGTTTTAAACTATCCATTTAAGATCTTAAAAACCATTTTTTTGTTTCTTCACATCTAGGATTTTTGTTTTTTAAACTTTCAATCATTAAAATAGTTACCTTTTTATACATATTATGAAATAGACCACCTTGTTAGGAAATTTTGTATGTGTCATATAAACTATACAATGTAATTTATTGAGTTATTTCTTTTGTTTTTCTGTTTGTAACAACTAACCACCAGCCAGGCAACATCATCCCCCCTACTCATATAACACACATGTCATATTCAATTTGAAGAAAAATAAATCATATTTACAAAATACACATAATATGCATACGAGTGAGTACTAAAACATAAAAACCTTTCACTTTTCCACATGAACATAAACATCATTATAAAAATGAATTTCGATCAAATGTTTTGTTTTATTTTGTTTGGCTCGTGTTGGAATAGTTAAAATAACAAGAGGAGTTTAAGTTTTTATAAAATTAAACCGATACACTCTGTTAGTACAACATAGTAAAATCACCACAACGAAAGACTGTAACTAAACAAACAGGGGTGGGCTAGTTTTGTGGAGACAAATTTAATTGATAACAAGTAGAAAAGTTAAATTTGACTTACAAGGGAGGTATTTCAGAGGGCATGTACCGATTGTCGTGAAACTTGCATATGAGACAGAAGGGAGGAGAATAAGAATCACCTGTTTTTTTCTTAGCTGCCCAATTTCATATTTAGAGGGTCCCCTTTGAGGGCAAAAACAGGATATTTTCGTTTTTTGAGAGGATTTTTCTAATTCTTGAAAAGAGACTATATTTTATACAGATCGAATGGGTTTTCTTTTTTTGAAGGCCAATCTAATGGCGTATCTATCGTTTCCAAATTCGGCTTCGTTAAGTTCTTATTTTCAAAAATGTTAAAACTTTGGGGTAGTTTTTATCCCAAAGTTTCTTACATTTTATCCATCTACGCCCTAGATTCTAGGGGCGACTGCAGGGCATTTTTGGGTCTTTTTGTGGATTTTTTTTTTTTCAAAAAGGACAATTTTTAAGGTACAGAGTGGTCTTCATGAGCTATTTAGAGTGCCTAAAAAGGTTCAGATTGTATGGGTGTGTGTTCCCAAGAGTTGTTTAGATTTACCGAGGCTACAATTTTGCCAAACTTTTAAGGAAAAAATTAACAGTCCCTGATAAGTAGTTAAACTGAAAAAAGTAAAAAACAATATTTTTTTTTTCAAAAAAGTCCAAAAAATATCCTTTTTTTTTGGGCATAAAATATTAACAGAATTTGTTTAGCGGACCATAAATCACATTATTGCTCAATATAATTTAGCGATAGCAGTAAGTCCGATTAAGCCGTTGGGAAAAACTGGAGTTGTCAGCCGATTAAGAATAATTCGATTAATCGATCAAACAAAACCAAACTCTTGTTCGATTAATTTAAAAATTACGATTTTCGAATAAAGAATAAATCGATTAATTTATGTAAATTAATCGAACAATTATTTTTTTATACTCTCCAACTACAGCATCGAAATATCGGTCTAGAATCCCATAAAGTAAATACATTTTTGATCAGTGATCGATTATAAGACATTCAGCGATGTCTGTTTGTCTGTTTAGTGGACCATAAGTCACATTATTGCTCAATATAATTTAGCGATAGCAGTAAGTCCGGTTAAGCCGTTGGGAAAAAACTGGAGTTGTCAGCCGATTAAGCATAATTCGATTAATCGATCAAACAAAACCAAACTCTTGTTCGATTAATTTAAAAATTACGATTTTCGAATAAAGAATAAATCGATTAATTTATGTAAATTAATCGAACAATTATTTTTTTATACCCTCCAACTACAGCATCGTAATATCGGTCTAGAATCCCATAAAGTAAATATATTTTTGATCAGTGATCAATTATAAGACATTCAGCGATGTCTGTTTGTCTGTCCGTCTGTAAAGGCCACGATACAGTCTAAAATAAGAGAGTTATACTCCTGAAGTTAATCACGTTTGTGTCTCCTGGTCAGAGGCTGGTGAAGTTCCGAGACAAAATCGGACGAGGGAAAAAATGTTCCCCCTTAAAGAACAAAAACACCACCAGAAAAACAATATTTTTAAAATTTTTTCTACTTACATTTGTT
Organism: Pegoplata infirma; assembly: GCA_963921195.1. Classification (NCBI taxonomy): domain Eukaryota; kingdom Metazoa; phylum Arthropoda; class Insecta; order Diptera; family Anthomyiidae; genus Pegoplata; species Pegoplata infirma. The sequence continues at coordinate 74,041,064 of OY992537.1, read as the reverse complement.
CAACAAATGAAATATTTTTATGCCATATGAAGTTCATTGACCTACATTTGGACCAAGATGATTAGGAAATGATATTTTTCGGCCCGCCCACTTTTAAGGGCGTGGTTTTAGAAAATAATGACAAAAGTGTGTTTTTAGGCGTAAATATTGCAATAAATGAATTTGTAAACATTTATGTGACGAGGGAAAATGTGTCCTCCAACTTCCTCCGCCGAATCCCCCCAACTTAAGAAACTTTAAACTTAATAAAAATATTTTTTATAGCCACTTTTTTTATTCGTTATTCTTATCGATTAATCGAATATTTTTTTAGATTTAATCGTTTGATCGAACGAACAAAAACAATTATTTGAATTATTCGAACAAAGTTAAAAGTAGAATAATTGACAACTCTAGAAAAAACTCATAACACCATATTTTGTGGGAACCACCGCTTTTCAGAATCTTTGGAGGCTCATAAAAAGGAATTGGTCACCAAACTGGACAAGCCGGGTAAAGGGTTTTGCTACCTTTTAGTAGTAGAATCGAACCTATATAGTCAAGTCCTGGTGTTATTTCACTGTAGCACAGTGAAATTTAGAGTATTCCTATTTATTTTAAAAAATCCATTGCTGGTTTGTCTGTCTGTAAATCTGTATGTTCTGCAATCACGAAAAAAATCAGTCGGTATTTATACATACAAAATACATTTTACCAATAAAATTTTGAAAGGAAACGTACTACAGTCGAACCCGGTTATAACGAACTCCGAGGGACCAGCAAAAATAGTTCGTTATAAGCGAAGTTCGTTATAAGCGGGGTATACTTTTAATCAACCTAGTTTTATTTCCAAAAAAACTAGATCCAATTTTGTTTATTTTATGTTTTTTCGTAAATAAACTACTTTTTGAGAAGAAAACATTAAAAATATAAATAAATTTTATCAAAATTATAATATTAAACCAAAAAATTCCATCCTTTTCTTAGTTTGATAAATATGGTTGCCACACATTAAAAAATATTTATGGGAGTTCGTTATAAAAAGGTAAATATACATGAAATTGTATTCGTGGGACCATAATAAGCAGTTCGTTTTAACCGAGGAATCGTTATAACCGAGTTCGTTATAAATGAAGTATTTTGTGTGAAAATTGATGCTAAAGCGTCGGGACTTTAGAATTAGTTCGTTATAACCGAGAATTTGTTATAACCGAGTTCGTTATAACCGAGTTTGACTGTATAAGACAATTTTTATTTTTATGAAAACGATTTGTTCTGGCTCCCTAAGAATGGTTTTGTTTTTCAAAAAAAAGGATAAATATTATTGTTTACCTTAAGATTATTGCACATTTTGAAACATACCTGAAAAGTGACAAGAATTTTTAAATATTAATATGTTTTATGAGAATTTTTGTGATTTTTTATTAATTACAATATAATACTACTATAACAGAATTTATAAAGAATACCTTTTTAAAACTTTAAATCTGAATAACATTCACATAAATCATTCAAATATTTATTTCTTTAATTTGATATTTTTTATTCCGTATAAAATATTTAATATTTTTTTTTAAACTATTTCGCTGTATATATTTATATAAAAGACACTGAGCGTATGATTAATAACTTATCTTTAATTTAAAATAAGTATACGCATAGATGTAAATTGAATGAAATTTAAAGAAAATTATAGAATTTAAGCTTCTTCTCAGCATTTATTCTACATAGACATCATATCTGAAATTTAGGAACAGATTAAACATATTTTGTATCCTTATTTGTTTAGCCATCCCCTGTATGTAGTACTATGTATACTTCAATATAAAATATCATAAACTTCAATGAATTAGTTTATAGTACGTTTTTAAGCTCATAATGTCGCTAGTATGTCTACTAACATGTTAGTCTAACATTTTTACAAAAAACTAACATTTTCTACAGTCAATAGAGTGGGCTGATAAATGATACTATTATTTTTTTATTTGAAGGAACCCTTTTTTTGGATTTTTTTTTGTGCAGATGTTATATTCTACCGAACAGTTCCACCCAGAAACTGTATTTTGCAAATAAATCCTCATTTGGAAAAATTTTGTTGACAGCTGGATTTTAATTTAAGGTTTGCCCATAAGAAAACTGTCTCTGAATCTGAGACTTTTTCTATAACAAAAATGTCCCGGAGTCTGAGACCTGTTCTACAGGAAGAAATATCCAAGAATCTAGGACTTTTTGTGTTGGAATAATGTTTCAGAATCAAAAACTTTTTCTGTAGTAAAAAGGCTAACGTGCCTTTTCTATGTGAAAAATATCGCAAAATCTGAGATCTTTTCTATACGAAAAATGTCTCAGAATCTGAGACTTTTTCTATATGGAAAAATGTCTCAGAATCTGAGACTTTTTTTATAGGAAAAATGTCTCAGAATCTGAGACTTTTTCTATAGGAAAAATGTCTTTGAATCTGAGACTTTTTCTATAGGAAAAATGTCTCAGAATCTGAGACTTTTTCTATAGGAAAAATGTCTCAGAATCTGAGACTTTTTCTATAGGAAAAATGTCTCAGAATCTGAGACTTTTTCTATAGGAAAAATGTCTCAGAATCTGAGACTTTTTCTATAGGAAAAATGTCTCAGAATCTGAGACTTTTTCTATAGGAAAAATGTCTCAGAATCTGAGACTTTTTCTATAGGAAAATGTCTCCGAATCTGCCACCTTCTCTGTATGAAAAATGGCTCAGAATCTAAGACTTTTTCTATAAGAAAATGTCTCTGAATCTGAGACTTTTTCTATAGGAAAAATGTCTCAGAATCTGAGACTTTTTCTATAGGAAAAATGTCTCAGAATCTGAGACTTTTTCTATAGGAAAAATGTCTCAGAATCTTAGACTTTTTCTATAGGAAAAATGTCTCAGAATCTGAGACTTTTTCTATAGGAAAAATGTCTCAGAATCTGAGACTTTTTCTATAGGAAAAATGTCTCAGAATCTGAGACTTTTTCTATCGGAAAAATGTCTCAGAATCTGAGACTTTTTCTATAGGAAAAATGTCTCAGAATCTGAGACTTTTTCTATAGGAAAAATGTCTCAGAATCTGAGACTTTTTCTATAGGAAAAATGTCTCAGAATCTGAGACTTTTTCTATAGGAAAAATGTCTCAGAATCTGAGACTTTTTCTATAGGAAAAATGTCTCAGAATCTGAGACTTTTTCTATAGGAAAAATGTCTCAGAATCTGAGACTTTTTCTATAGGAAAAATTTCTCAGAATCTGCGACTTTTTCTATAGGAAAAATGTATTAGAATCTGAGACTTTTTCTATAGGAAAAATGTCTCAGAATCTGAGACTTTTTCTATAGGAAAAATGTCTCAGAATCTGAGACTTTTTCTATAGGAAAAATGTCTCAGAATCTGAGACTTTTTCTATAGGAAAAATGTCTCAGAATCTGAGACTTTTTCTATAGGAAAAATGTCTCAGAATCTGCGACCTTCTCTATATGAAAAATGGCTCAGAATCTGAGGATTTTTCAATTTTTGTACACATAGAAAAAGTCTCAGATTCTAAAACATTTGTCGTATGAAAAATTTTCAATCTGAGAATTTTTCAATAGAAGAAGAAATTACTCCTACATAGAGAATATCAGATTCTGAGACATTTTTCTTAAAGAAATGCTTTTTTATAGCAAAAATGTCTCACAGTCTAAATTTTTTTCTTAACCAAAAATGTCTCAGAATCTGAGACATTTTTCCTATAAAAAATTTTCGGATTCTAAGAACTTTTTTCCACAGAAAAAGTCTCAGATTCTTAAATATTTTACTATAGAAAAAGTCTAATAATCTAAATTTGATATATTTTTCCTTTAGAAAAGGTCTTAGGTTGTTGGATTTGTGTCGTTTAGAAATATTTTTAAATTCTGAGAAATTTTTTTAATAGAAAAAGTCTCAGATTCTAAGACCTTTTTCCTATAGAAAAAGTTTCAGACTTTTAGGCTTTTGTCCGATAGAAAAAGTCTGAGATTCTGAGACCTTTTCCTATAAAAAGCGTTTTCTCCATAAAAAAAGTCTCAAGTTCCAAGACCTTTTTCTTATATAGAAAAAGTCTAAGATTCTGGCACTTTTTCCTATGAAAAAAGTCTTAATTCAGAAACCTGTTTCCTATAGAACAAGTCTTAAATTCTAGGATTCTGAGATCTTATTCCTACTGAAAAAGTCTCAGATTCTTAGGCCTTTTTCCTATCGAAAAAGTCTCAGATCCTGCGACCTTTTTCCTGTAAATAAGTCCCAAATTCTGTGAATTTTTTCTACAGAAGAAATCTCAGAGTTTTTTCTTATTTTTCCTAAAGAAAAAGTCTCAGATTCTTAAACATTTTTACTATAAAAAAAGGCTCAGATTGTGAGACATTTTTCCTAAAGAAAAAGTCTCAGATTCTAGAACATTTTTCCTATAGAAAGTGCCAGATTCTGATCGGTTCAGCGGTTCAAAAGTTATAAAAGAAAATGTAAGGACACCTCGAAAATTTTGGTATATTCTGCATTAATTTGGCTGCTGGTTGACACATGTGAGCAGAATTGATCACCGAATGGTACTCAAACAAGTATAAACATTAGAGTGACTCAAAAAAAAAAGTTGATGATGTACCCCCCTCAAAATTAACTTTGACATGTTTTATGAAGATTCCCAAAATATTTGGGCTCTAGCGATAATCTCCCGTGAGTTAAACCGCGGCAAAAAAGGGTCCAAAAATGGTATTTTTCATGAATAAAGAAATCAGTAATATTTTTTTTGTCCAATGACTGACCAAATATGATAGATATTTAGGAATTCTTTGATTCTGCATTAAAACATTTTATAAATCTATTCACAGACTCGAGATAACGAGATGTTTATGTCAGTTTTTTGATGCTTTTCAATTCGAATTTACTGAAAACTTAAATAACTTTGGTACTTTTTGTCCGATTTTCACTTATAATACATCGTTAGAAAGGTGTTGACCACCGCTTGGGATTTAAGTCAAAAATTAACCCTTAACTGCACTGTCTTATTTTTTTATAACAATTACTTTGACATCATTAAAAACCCATTTTATAACCACAAAAAGCGTATCTTTGTGCAGGAAACACGTTTAATTAATATATTTGGCCACAATTAATTTAACCCATGCATGATCAAAATATTTTGGCTAACATTTTTAAAAAAAGTTTTTGCGGAAATTATTGAAAGCTAGTTGAAATACTTTAAAAAAATAAAACAAAAAAGGTTTTTGTATAAATAGACTTTCTTATTAATATCAAATAATTTTAACGTGTAACACTTTCCCGGTAAAATTTTTTTTGCGGAATTTGTATGTGCAAATAAATTTTAGAAATTAAATATAAACCAATTTTCTCTTAATCGCATATATTCGTGCAAAATACGCATCTAATAAATAGATCTTAATATTTTTTATTTAACCCATTCATGACCAATTAAAAAAAAATGTGGAACAAATTTAAGTCCAGTTGTAATACTTAAAAAAAATAATATAATTGATATTTCAATTTATTTAATGCGTTGTTTTGCACGAATATATGCGATTAAGACAAAATTTGTTTATATTTTATTTTTGAAATTAATTTGCACATACAAAATTTCAAAAAAAAATTTTGACCGGGAAAGTGTTACACGTAATAATTATTTGATAATGATAACTCGTCTAGATAAACAAAAACCTTATTTAATTATATTTTTTTAAAGTATTAAAACTAGCTTTCAATAATATCCGCAAAAACTTTTTGAAAAATGTTTGCCAAAATATTTTAATCATGCATGGGTTAAATTAATTGTGGCCAAATATATTAATTAAACGTGTTTCCTGCAAAAAGATATGCTTTTTGTGGTTATAAAATGGTTTTTTAATGATGTCGAAGTAAATGTTATAAAAAAGTAAGACAGTGCAGTTAAGGGTTAATTTTTGACTAAAATAAACAAAACCTTATTTTATTTTATTTTTTTTAAGTATTTTAACTAGCTTTCAATAATTTCCGCGAAAACTTTTTTTAAAAAGTTTGCCAAAATATTTTGATCATGTATGGGTTAAATCAATTGTGGCCAAATATATTAATTAAACGTGTTTCCTGCACAAAGATACGCTTTTTGTGGTTATAAAATGGGTTTTTAATGATGTTGAAGTAAATGTTATAAAAAAGTAAGACAGTGCAGTTAAGGGTTAATTTTTGACTAAAATCCCAAGCGATGGTCAACACCTTTCTAACGATGTATTATAAGTGAAAATCGGACAAAAAATACCAAAGTTATTTAAGTTTTCAGTAAAATCGATTTGAAAAGCATCAAAAAACTGACATAAACATCTCGTTATCACGAGTCTGTGAATAGATTTATAAAATGTTTTAATGCAGAATCAAAGAATTACTAAATATCTATCATATTTGGTCATTCATTGGACAAAAAAAAATTTACTGATTTTTTTATTCATGAAAAATACCATTTATGGACCCTTTTTTGCCGCGGTTTAGCTCACGGGAGATTATCGCTAGAGCCCAAATATTTTGGGAATCTTCATAAAAGATGTCAAAGTTAATTTTGAGGGGGGTACAACTTTAACTTTTTTTTTGCCCATATAAGGTGAGTCGGTCTAATAAACATATCTTTTTAACAAAAAAAAAAATTCGCTGAATTTTTTTTTTTTTTTTTTTTGTTTTTGTTTTTCCTGTTTTTTCTTTTTTAAATTTGGTCAGGGGTTGGGGGGCATTTCCCCTAACACCCCCCTTTTACCCGCGCATGCTTTAAATGTTGGAAAACATTTTATGAATTTGTGACGGATTTCTTTTATAGAAAAGTTTCAGGCCAAGACTTTTTCTATGTTAAATATATGTTAGAATTTGAGAATTTTTCTATACGATAATGTAAAATTTTCTTTTAAAAAAAGAAAATTTTGCTCTGAAAAACTCGAGATCAGGAACCCTGGAAACGCCCTTATTAATAAAACTGTATTATGCGTTGCTCTAAAGCGAATTTAAAATAATATTAAAGATCCCAAGTCCTCCGAAAATAACAAAAAATGTGCATTCAATGTTTCAGTTAAATTTTCAAAATTTTAATCCCATTCTAATATCTAGTCTCAAAAGACAAAACTATAAAAAAATGAACTAAGTTAAGTTGACCACATTTTGATTTTTTTGTTGTTGTTGTATTTGTATTTTATTGCCACATGTTAATAAAAGAGCACATACAAATGCCGGAAATGTGAAGCAATCGGTTTTTTTTTTCATGCTCACTCAAATTCATTCAACATAGAAACAACAAAATGTGCTACAAACAATTGCAAGTATGTTACTAACTACAACATGCAACAAAAACAAGAAGAAAAAGTAAAAATGCTCTATATTTTTAACAATATGATACTAATGTCTTTTGTGTTTTTTTTTTTTTTTTTAATTTTTTTGTGGATTTCAATTTCAAACCATTTAAAACAAAAGACAACAAATGAAAAACTTTAAAAATTGCCAAATATTTTCATGTAGTTAAACATAATCTGCGTGTTTAGTATCTTGGCTACAAACAACAAAAAATAAAATACTTCTTGCACCTTATGCCCCAGTTTAAGTTTGTTTAGCAAAAGTATTTTTTTTTTTAATTTTTTTGCTAGATACTTAATATGCCATATAGTGGTGGTCACTTGTTGTTTGAAAAACAATTTCTATTAAATTTTTATTACTTCATAAAAAATGTTAATGTTTTTATTTTATTTTGTGTTTTTTTTTTTCAAAACTATGCTACTGTGTTATAGAGGAGGCATTTGCTGAATGTATGTAGAGCTCCTTTAGTACGTAAAACTCTTAAAAATTGTTTGCACTGAAATATTTATGTATTACATATATTGCTGAAATTGTTAAACACACTTGTTACTGGAGGTGTCAATAAACTCATACTCGATACACACCATCCAAAATTGACCATAGTGATTTAGTTTGTGTTAAGCACGCGAGTTTCTGTTTGATCGTTTTTTTTTTAGTTTTTCTCTATTTATTTTATTTAATGTTTAATTAACTGGTACATTTTGTACCAGACAGCCATAGAGTGTCGATGTTTAAATATGGATGTTTATTATTAACACAGAAAATTGTTAACAAAAACTGAAAAAAAAAATAATATTTGAGAATTAAGACAATATTTGGATTTAATGAACTCAAACAAGTAGAAAAGTTAAATTCGACTTGACCGAATCTATGAATACCCTCCACAATGCCCATTTTAAGTGATAGTAAATTTTCTAACGTGAAAAAATAACAGTTATGATTAGAAATATTTTATTTTGTGTAAAATTTTTTTTTTTAATTATTTTTTAAAAAAAAAAAATATTTTTTTTTGAGTGTAAAATTTTTTTTGAGTGTAAATTTTTTTCGAATTTTACATTCAAAAAAAAATTTACTAATTTTTTTTGGGTGTAAAATTTTTTTTTAGTAATTTTTGAAAAAAAAAACTAATTTTTTTTTGAATTTTACATTAAAAAAAAAAATACTATTTTTTTTTTTGAGTGTAAAATTTTTTTTGAGTGTAACATTTTTTTCGAGTGTATTTTTTTTTTTGTTTTAGTATAAAAATATTTTTTTGTGACAAAAATACGTTTTAAAATATTTTTGTGACTTACCAATGGTTGTAAAACAGGTTTAACGGGTTTTCAACACGTGAATTTAAGGTGAAGCTAATCTGATATTCACGGTTTTGCTAATAACTTTTGAACCACTGGACCGATTTGGGTGAAATTCAATACGAACTAGACTGGAGGAACGAAAAATATACATGCCAAGCTTCAGCATCCTCAGAATTGATTTTCGAAAGTTATAGTGCTTTTTATCTCATAAATTCACGAAAAACCCTTGCCGAAATTCAGTCTTTTGCTCATAACTTTTGAACCACTGGACCGATTTCGCTGGATTGCAATACCAACCTGACCAGGTAAATACCCAACATATATGCCAAACTTCAGGAGCCTCCGTAAAGTGTTTCGAAAGTTAGCGTGTTTTCAACAGACAGACAGACAGACAGACAGACAGACAGACAGACAGACAGACAGACAGACAGACAGACAGACAGACAGACAGACAGACAGACAGACAGACAGACAGATAGACAGACAGACAGACGGACGGACGGACGGACGGACGGACGGACATCGCTAGATCGTCTTAAAATCGATCGAGGATCATGAATATATATACTTTATGGGGTCCTAGACCAATATTTCGAGGTGTTACAAACGGAATGACAAACTTATATATACCCTCTATCACTAGATTGGAGGGTATAAAAATGACAAGTTGCGTGAAAATAAATATGGATTTTTTAGAATTTTGATTAAAATAGTTTTTATTTTTTTTGGTTTTTAAAGTTTTTAATTATCACGTTTGTGTCTTAAGTCTTTCGTTGTTAGTTCATTTTTGGCACAAAATTAAGCTTTATTTGGATAATTTTTGCATATATAATTTTTTTTGGCTGAAATTTTAAAAATACTATTTTTATATGTCGTTTCGATCCCTGTTTCATTCCATTTTGTTCTATTCCATTTTGTTCCCAGTTTCATTTAATTTCGTTACATGAAGGTTTCATTCCTTTTCGTATAACATCCGTTAAAGAAAAAAAATAATAAGAGTCTTTATGTCAGTGATGGGCATTTATGTTATTCCTATTCCCTCGGGGAAAAAATGCTGCTTGTGGGCAGTCGACTTACGTACACTATAAAATTCTCTTGCTTGAGCAAATTTGTTGACTTTTCGTTTGCTACTATCCATACTAGCATAAATGTTATAGTATGTGTGTGCGCTTTATGTCAATAGATATAAAAAATACTATTTAACCCTAGGAGGTTCAACCAGGTCTGAGCAGACCTTTTGCGTAATAAACTGTCTATAAATCTATTGTTTTTCGTTTTAGAGACGAATCCGTTTATGACATCCTAGAAGCGGGTCTTGAGAACAAACATAGCTCAACATCAGACTGCTTATATGTTTCTATGAGGTTTTATTCGTGTTTAGAAAAAAATAGTCATAAAAGTACAAACTAGGTTTGTGCAGACCTATGAATTTGAATGAATTGTAAGGCATGTTATTGAAATTTGTTTTGTCTTTTGTGCTTGTTAAATGTGTAAGGGGACAGTACAAACACATTGACAGTCAATTCTATGAAATTCGCGTACGTTTTCACTTACTTGGCTAGGTTCAAATTTTGGTACAAAACCAAACAAAAATATAGGTCTGCGCAGACATAGTTTTCATGCTTGCCAAGGTCTAGTCAGACCTAAAAGTTATTTGAACGGTGTGGCATGCGATTGAATTTTTTTTTTCAGTTTTTTGTGCTAAGAATGTGAATGCAGAACGTACAAACATATTTACATACACTTTTAGGATTTCTGCTTATGTAAACCCCTACAAATCACAATAGGTCTGCGCAGACCTAGTTGTTACGTTTGTGACTTTTTTTCTCTGAACATCCACGGGTTAACATTACTTTTCCATTAGTTTACCCCTTTTTAATCTAAAAATTTTCAATAAGGAAAAAGTACCCATCGTTTAGTAAGAAATTCCTAAAGTATTAATTTCAGAATGTTTTGTTCCAATGATGGAGGCCGATTCTGGTACGAAAAAAGTACGAAAGTACACTGTTTTTTCATCTTAGAATTGGAACTTCTAATAAGTACTTTTGTAAGAATGCTTTTTCGCTTGATGGTCCTACATGCGGCATTTTTCGAATAGTAAAAGTATCAGATTTTGAGATATTTTTGCGCACACGAAAAGTCTCTTATTCTGAGACATTTTTCGTATGAAAAAGGTTTCAAATTCTGAGACTGTTTTCGTATAGAAAAGTTCTCAGATTCTGAAATATTTTTCCAATAGAAAAAGTCTCACATTCAAAGATACTTTGCAAATAGAAATTGTGTCCGATTCTGACAAATTTTTCAAATAAAAAATCTCAGATTCTGAAACATTTTTCCGTATAGAAAAAGTTCCAGATTCTGAGATATTTTTGGAATAGAAGAGTTCTCAGATGTTGAGATATTTTTCAAAAGAAAAGGTATCAGATATTAAAATATTTTTCATATTGAAAAATCTCAGATTCTGAGACATTTTTCGTATAGTAAAAGTCTCAGATTCTGAGACATTTTTTGTTTAGAAAAAGTCTCAAATTCTGAGAAGTGTTTCGTATAGAAAAATTCTGAGATTTTGAAACATTTTTCGTAAAGAAAAATTAATTTTTCGTATAGAAAAATTCTCTAATTCTGAGACATTTTTCGTATGCAAATATTCTTAGATTCTTAGACAATTTTCGTATAGAAAAAAATCTCGAACTCTGAAATATTTTTTTAAATGGAAAAAGTATTAGATGCTGAGACATTGTTCGAATAGAAAAAGTATTAACTTCTGACACATTTTTCAAATAGAAAGACATTTTTCATACAGAAAAAGTCTCAAATTCTGAGATATTTTTCGAATAGAAAAGTTCTCAGATTCTGAGATATTTTTCTAATAAAAAATGTCTTAAGTTCTGAGAAATTTTTCATGCAGAAAAATGTCTCAGATTCTAAGACAATTTTTGTATTGGAAAAATCTCAGATTCTGTGACATTTTTCGTATTGAGAAAATCTCAGATTCTTAGACATATTTCGTATGGAAACACCTTAGATTCTGAGACATTCGTACATTCGTCGTATAGAAAAAGTATCTATCCATTTCTAAGACATTTCTTGTATAGAAATTTTAGAAAGTCTCAGAAATCAAGTTTCATTATGTACTTTGGTATAAAAAAAGTACCAAATTGAAATTTTTTGCCCTCTTTACATCATTTGAATCAAAATTTCCTTAAGGTACTTTTTAGATTTTTTCGGCAGGAATATCCTACACACAAAGAAAAAGCTTCATTAATATAATGAAACTTTTCATAAAAGTTCGTCCAATGAAACTGTTTCATTATATTTATGAAATGTTTCATAAATATCCATAGTATTTATGAATCATTTCATTATATTTATGAACATTTTCATAATATTTATGAAAACTTCATTAAAAAGTTTCATTGGACGAACTTTTATGACAAATTGTTTTACAGTTCTTTGAGTGTACTTTTCATATTTCTTTGACTGTTATGTCAAAGACAAAGTTTTCCCCCTTTACATCTAGTGTCAAAACTTTCTACAAAATTCTTTTGTGAGAATTTTTTTTAAACATTTCAAGTTTTTAGAGCTATTATTTCAATTGGTATTTTGTCATAGAAAAATAACAAAATACAGTTTTTAACCCTTTTTAGCCCTTTAAAATATGAATATTCCAAAAGTTTACTAAAAAAAAACGATCCCAAATTTTAAATTTCTAGAGCCATTATTTCAAGAGAAAAAAAGCCAACGTAAAATTTTTTTTTCATTTTAATCCCATTTAAATCTGAATTTTCCATTAAGTACTTTTTTCGAAATGGTTTTTCCGCCGGAGCAACCTACATTCCGAATTTTAAGTTTCTAGGACCATTTTTTCAGGAAATAAATAAAAGTACCAAAAGTATTCATTTCCCTCATTTTAACACCCCTTAAGGAATAATCGGAATTTCCAAAAGATTATTTTTCACATTTTTTTTCGGCTTAAGCATCCTGCTTTACAAATTTAAATTTTCTATAACTATCACTTTAATACTTTTTGAATCGGAATATTTAAAACTTATTTTTTGGAATCTGTTTTCCACAGGAGTGTCCTAAATTTTAAATTTTAAGTTTCTAGGACTATTTTTTCCGGAAATGTAAAAAAGTACCAAAATAAAAAGTACTTATTTCTCATTTTTTTATACAAAAATTATATTTTTTTTTGTAAATTTTCCTAATGCAATTTTAGCAGAAGAATTATTAAAAATTTTAATTTTTTTTTGAATATTCTAAGAAAAAATTGCATTTTTATACCCTCCAATCGCAGTATTCGTGTAATGCGAAATCCTGTAATTGAACCATATTTGGATATAGAAATAGTACCAATCACACTAGTTTACTACATTTTGATTCGGAATTTTTAAACCGAAGTTTTTCGTAATGTGTTTTCCACCGGAGTGTCTTTAATTCCAAATTTTAAGTTTCTACACCCAAAAAAAAACGTGGGTATTCAATACTAAAAATTTAACTAATTTTAGTCCAAAAGGACCTAGTGCAGAAATTGGTAACCAATACTAAAATTTTTAACTAAAATTAGTCAAAACCAGTAGAAATTACTAATGTTAGTACTTTGAAGATACTAAAATTAGTAACCAATTAGTAGATTTTGGTACAATATCACTTACTAAACCTTTTACTGTAGAATTATTTTGAGTGTAGGACTATTATTTTAGGAAATGTTTAAAAGTACCAAAATAAAAAAGTACAAAAATAAAAAAAGTACCAAAATATTAAAGTACTTTTTTCTCCTTTTCTATACAAAAAGCATGTTTTTTTTATATCCTCCAACTACAGTATGGAGGTATACTTACACCCAAAAAAAAACGTGGGTATTCAATACTAAAAATTTAACTAATTTTAGTTCAAAAGGACCTAGTGCAGAAATTGGTAACCAATACTAAAATTTTTAACTAATATTAGTCAAAACCAGTAGAAATTACTAATGTTAGTACTTTGAAGATACTAAAATTAGTAACCAATTAGTAATTTTGGTACAATATCACTTACTAAACCTTTTACTGTAGAATTATTTTGAGTGTACTTTGTCATTCCGTGTGTAACGCATCAAATTATAAGTCTAGGACCCCATAAAGTATATATATTTATGATCAGTGATCGATTCAAAGACATTCTAGCGATGTCCGTCCGTCTGTCAGTCCGTCTGTCCGTCCGTCTGTCCGTCTGCAGTTAACACGATGCAGTCCAAAATAAAAAGCTAGACCCCCGAAATTTGGCACAAATATGTCTTATGTTCCTAGGTTCATAAATTAGCAAAATAGGACCAGGGGGAAAAAAGTAGAAGAACTAACCAAACACTGAAAAATATCATATTTTTACATGATTTTTTGTGTTTTTGTTTAACAAATTCAACGTTTTTATAATACAAGAAGTTCAGAGTCCAGCGGATTAGAAAATTTTTCGGTCCGCCCCCTTTTGTGGGCGTGGATTAAAAAAAATTAAGTAATGATAAACTTGTATTTCTTTAATGCAAAAATCATAATAAGCAAAAAAATATTTAGCTCAAAAAAAAAAAAAATTACACTCAAAAAAAAAATTTACACTCAAAAAAAAAAAATTAACTAAAAAAAATTTTACACTCGAAATTTTTTTTTGCAAATTTTGTTGTTACAAAATGACTAAAAATGTTTATTAATCACAATAAAATGTTTTTAATCAAAATTGTTAATTTTTTCCACGTTAAAAAATTTTGTATCACTTAAAAAGGGCATAGTGGAGGGTATTTATTAGAGTTGTCAGTCGACTAAGAATAATTCGATTAATCGATCAAACAAAACCCAACTCTTGTTCGAATAATTTAAAAATGACGATTTTCGAATAACGAATAAATCGATTAATTAATGTCGAATAATCGAACAATTTTTTTTAATTAAAAAATTAAATAAATGCTTAGAATTTCATTTATTCTCATACATTTTTAAAGATTTTATACAAAATGTAGGAAAGTTAAAATATATTGTAGCCATAGCCCTGGATAGCACATCCATTATAGAATTAGAGGGAGTTATCAAGTTTTTATTAAATAATTTAGAAAAAATTAATAATTCTATTGCATCAGACTTACAAAAACGTATTAAAATAAGAATTAATGAGAGACGTATAAACGTGTTAAATACGTTAATAATTTTTCTAAATTCTGGAAATTTTTCGAGCAATGAAATTTTCTTAAAATATTCTACAAGAAGCGAAACAATAGAATATGCAAATAAATTATACTCCAGATAAAAGTATTGAAATACATAGAGGAAGTTATTAGTAATGAAAATAATAATCTTTTATGCGAGTTAAATAATTCAATTCAAGGTATTAAAATTTCAGAAAATAAAAAGGACCTCAGCGATATATCAGATGATATGGTATATTTGGGAAAATCTGAAAAAAGAACAGAAAAATTAGATAAACTTTTGTATGCTCTTCTTACTATATCACCTACTTCAACAATTAGCGAAAGAGTGTTTTCAAAATCTAATTAAATAAAAACAAAAATCGTTTGAAAGTAAAAAAATTGAATCAACTTTTATTTTTAAAAGATTATTTCTCAACAAGTATTAAAATCGACATCCATTAATCAATCTCTGTTATTCAATTTTTAAGTTTTTTTTAACTTTAAACTATTTTATTTTTAAGTTTTTTGTGCATTTTTTCGTTAATAAGAATGTTAACTTTCTTATTTTAAGTTTTTTATATGAATTGTTTATTTTTTTGTTAATACAAATATTTTTTAAAATAATTTTTTTATTCGTTATTCTCTTCGATTAATCGAATAAATTTTGATCTTTAATCGTTTGATCGAACGAGGAAAAACAATTATTTGAATTATTCGAACAAAGTTGAAAGTCGAATAATTGACAACTCTAGTATTTATGTATTCGGCCAAGTCGAATTTAACTTTTTTACTTGATTATTTGTAGATTTGTGACAAGTTTGTTAGAAATCTTTGTAAAAACCTTGTAAAATATTATAATTTACTTCAAAGCACGTGTCTTAAGTCTTTTGTTTTAAAATTGTTTTTCAAAAAAATAATATTTAAATCAAACTCCCCGAGAAGAAGTTTCGGACTCAAGGAAAAAGTCCTTTAACAAAATTTTTCGAGTTCTGGGTTTTTTCTTTTAACAAAATATTTACTTTTTGAAAACTTGCCAAATCTTATAAAATCTTTTATACATATCTTACTCACTATTTCCTCTTTGTAATCCATCACCATTTCATTGCATGATTTTAATTTTCTCAACACGTTAAACAAATTAAAGATCCATAATTTATCTTAATTTATTTAACACTGTCTACGATTATTTTGTCACATTTTTGTCAGACTGTCAACATTTTTTTAGCTACCAATTGCAATAAAAAGAAACTCTGCTACAAAAAAAACTAACTTTGTTTAAAATTTCCACTAAAGGTGAAAGTGCTTGAAAAAAGCCACGCCAAAATGCAGCTCATATCTCAATTAAATGATCTATGAAAAAGTTAAATTAAGTTTTGTTGCTTTTTTTTTGTCTACAAACAATTTTTGAAATGCAACATGCGTGAGTTTAGGATACAACAAAAAAATGTAAAACTGCAATTTTTTAAATGTGTTATATTATCTATAGAAAAGATTTAAATTTCCCTGTTGGAAAAAATTTACAAAAAAAAAAACAAAATTGCTGAATTATTAAATGCACTGGATTTTCAAGGAGATTCTAGAAACTATTTTCTGCAATAATTTTCTAAAGAATTTTTTTTTAAGGATGTCTACATAACATCTCCGGGTACGTGGTATTAAAAAGTTTCTTCTAAATATATAGTCTAATTTTCCTATTAGGTTGTCTGACTTTTCTTTTCAATTATAAATATATTTTTTCTTAGCCCGAATTATGCAGTTAACTTTAACCAAAATTTAAATACAGTTTTTCCAATTTAATTGGTCATTAAATTGTCCAAAATACACAAATGAACATTTGAAATAACGTTCCATTAAATTGCGACTAACTTACGACCAACTTGCAACCAAACATACCACCCACACTTATCTGTGGATATAAGTAAATGTTGATGTAACAAATACAACAAGAAAAAAATGTCTCATAATATGCAAATTAACTTGACACATGCTATTCATACACTTGCAGTGCAGTAATGTTCAACATGTAGCGGCTGCACAACATCCACATGATTGCCCTAATGTTTATTTGTTATTTCTTGGTAGATTTCTGTAATAGTTTTAAATTTAAAACTGACAAATTACTTTTTTGGTAGCTCTTCAAGCTACAACAGAAAAAAAACATATAAACAAACTAAACTTCCTTTTAATGTTTTGAAGATTTGGTTTTTGAACCAAATGCACCTGCCTGTTATAGTTTATAGTACAATTCAAACTTAGACTCTGAATATGCGTTGGAGGGTTATACGAATATGTGTATTAGGATGGATCGTATTATAGATTTAATGTTATAAACTACTACACTCAAAAAAATACGTTAGTAGATTTACTAATTTTTTTTTGCTAATGCTAGTTAGCTAACTTTTAGCAAATTTTTAGTTGAGATTAGCATGTCAGCAAAAAATTCTTGTAAACTTCATTTAGCACATTAGCAATTTTAAACAAGCTTTGAACTAATTTCTTTTGCTAAATTTGAAATTGAGTTGACAACATTTTTACAAGTTTTTTTGCTAATATTAGCAAAATAAATGGTAAATTTTATTTTATTTTCAGAAAACTTAAAATGGCGCTATCTCGGAAACTAAGCCAGATAGAGCAAAATGGAGGCCATTTTTGGTTCTTAGAATCTCCATAGTATCGCCGGTCCTCTTCACATGTGTGGACCCTAATGGGCCCTTACTTTGGATCCAACAAAGTTAGCATTCCCGAAAATTTTAAAATGCTCATATCTCGGTAAATATTGCCGACACAACAAAAAGTCCAAAACCATTTTTGTAGCTCTCAACATGTAGAACAAGACCGCAAAACAGTCAAAAGCTCTCCGAGTAATATTTTTTAAGTTATCGAGTTTTTTAATTCTCAAGACCCCAGTGGTCCCCTATAATCACGTATCTTAAAAACTAAGCAAGGTAGAGCGAAACGAACACAATTTTTGGATCAAAAATTATGACGATTTTTAAGGAACCCAACTAGGTCTAGGCCCATCGGGGTCTGGACCTATGGGGTCCGAACCCAATGGGGTCCTCAGATGTGTATGAACTAAGTTAAAAAAAATATGAATTTAGTTAACTAATTATTGGCAAAACATTTTTGCTAACTTTAGCAAAAAAATTGTGGGTTCAAAATCAGCAAATTTTCTTGTAGGTTTACAAGCTTTTTTTGCTAACATTACAGATTTATTTTTTTGAGTGTTGTTGTACAGGCAAATGTTGTTTTGCCCAAATGACGAATCCCACCGTCCGACAGCCAATATTAAACATGAACCGGATGATAAACGTCTAAAAGTAGAGATCAAATGGAGTAAAACTGTATTTACAGTTTTTCATTTCGTGATCCTGTTTCCTTTTAAAAGGACTTCAAAGTTTTAAAGGATACATTTTGTAAAATATTTGTACTTGTCCTAGGATGACAGGATAAAGTCATTTGAAAACTTTATTAAAATATTTTGTTAAAAACTTTGAATGATATTGAAGGATAAAGTTTTGAAAGGACGTAACTTACCTCCTTTTTCCTAATATGTAAAAAAAATTAAATAGGAAAATTAGGGCAGATCCTGACCTTTCATTTGCTATCACTAGTGGCATCCTAGGACAAGTACAAATATTAAAAAAATATTTTATAAAATTTAATCCTTTAAAACTTTGAAGTCCTTTAAAAAGATCATAGGATCACGAAAAGAAAAACTGTAAATGCAGTTTTTCTACATTTAGTCTCTAATTTCAAACCCATATTGTCCAGTTTGTGTTTAACAACTTTTTTCATTTTTGTCGGATAGTGTCTACATACATTCTAAAGTGTCGTCAAATTGCATTAAAATTGTAAGATTTTTATTAATTACTTCACCCCAGCGCCATGTAGCGGGTCCATATTTTGTCAGGAAACTTAACTTTGTTTAAGAAATATATTTTGGGAATGTAAGCCAATTCGTATCGCAAATTAAAAAAATATGAATTTTGTTAATTACTTCAACCCAGCGCCATCTACCGGGTCCAAATTTAACAGGAAACTTATTTTTGATTAAAAAATATATTTTGTGAATTTGAGCCAAATCGTACCATAAATAAGAAAAATTATATAAATCACGACAACAGCGCCATCTATCAAGATTATACTTAAAAGAAACCTTCCTCAAGAATTAACTTATTTGTTGTCCAAGTTTGGTGTCAATCTGTCCACCGGCTCCTGAGTTTTACAAGTTTGTACCCGAATCAAATGTTTATATATAAAGAATAAAATAGTGGCGGGCGAATGTGTAGGTATACATATGGTTATTCAGGCGTAGATCCACGGCGGGGGAATAAAAATTTCCCCCTAAACCGAATTTACAAAAAAAAAAAAAGAAAAACAGGAGAGGGGAAACGTAAAAAATTTAAATCGGCATTGCTGAATATATGGATTTCAAATGAATAAAAAAAATATTGCAAAAAACCTAAACGAATAAAAATTAAAAAAAAAAAATCGCGGAAAAATCCGCAAAAAAAAAAAAAAAAAATTTAAAAAAAATGCTTGTTGTATTTTTAGGTTATGTTGAATGTACTAACATTTTCACGGTTTTTTACATTTTTGTTCATATATTTTGAACCGCTGAAGCGATATCGCTCAAATGAAATACCAAACTTCTCAGAACTATAAGAAGTAAATGTGCCAAGTCTCAGTCATATCTGTTTAAGTTTTTAGTCGTGATCACCATTTCAACAGACTGACATCGCTAGAATGTCCTAAAATCGATCAATGATCAATAGTGTCCGACCGAATATTCGGCTTCGGCCAAAAAGCACTATTCGGCCACTATTCGGCTTCGGCCAAAATTTTGGCCGAATAGGCCGAATACCGAATAATTGTATAATATTTGTGCTCACGTGTTGAAAAACACACTAAATTAACTTTGAATCACATTAGTAAGCCATTTAACTAAGTGTTTTTGCAACTAAAAACATTTTTTACATTCAAAAAAAATTTTCGGTCGAAAAAATTTACACTCTAAAATAAATTTTTTTACAAAAATTTATTTTAGATTTTTTTTGCTTAAAATAAAATCATCCTAAACAACATTCTTATGCATTTGAGTATCCCGCCGAGTGGAGTTTTATTTTTTTCTTGTTTTTCTACATAAATATTTTTTTTTTTAAATATTTGGCTTCGGCTTCGGTTTGGCCGAATAGTGAAAGTTTGGCCGAATATTCGGCTTCGGCTTCGGCCAAAAAAGGTGTATTCGGTCGGACACTAATGATCAATAATATATAATAATATAATACTTTATGGGGTTTTTGGGTCCGGGTCTAACGGAAAGCCGCCTTAAGCATTTGGGGCAAAGATTTTTCGATGACCTAGATTGCCTAAACGGTGTCCCATTGACTCTCTAGCAGAATACCTTAGAGAATCGGGGTGGTTTAAGAGGTAAACCTTTGTATCAAAGGGGGAGTAGGGAAATATAATTAAGTTAATCACAATGGGCCTTATGGCGTCCGAGTTAGTTTGTCAAATGGCGAACGCCCATCCAACCTAAACTAACCTACTTTATGGGGTCCTAGAGCGATATTTCGATGAGTTACAAAAGGAATGAAAAACTTATATGAACCCGCCACCACTAACAATAACTGGAGGGCATACAAACAAACAAGAGAAAAAGAAAAGAAAATTGTCTAAGAATTCGTTTCTAGGAGATATGTTTAAGAATCTCAAAATTTTTCTATAGCAAAAATGTCTGAGAATCATAGAATTCTTCTTAAGGAAAAAAGTCTTGTGATCTTAAAATTTTTCTAAAGGAAAAATCTAAGAAGAAAGGTGGAAATGAAAATATTTTGAGCATTTTTTCTTAAAAATTATGTTTTAGAATCTCACATTTTTTTTATAAAAAAAAAAGTGTCGCGGAATCTTTGAATTTTTCTAAAGGAAAAAAACTCGAAATCGGAAAATTTTTCTATTGAAAAAATCAAAAATTTTTTTTAGGAAACATTTGAGAATTTTTCTATAGAAAAAATATATCAGAATCTGACACATTTTCTATAGGAAAAAATACTTATTGTTAGAATCTGAGAATTTTGCTGTTGTAAAAATCTTCCAGAATCTGAAAGTTTTAATAGATGAAGAAATTTTATATAGGAAAAATGTCTAATAAGGAAGGTCTTTCACAAGGCATTCACCAATTGTCCTGAAACTTGAATATACATTCTCAAATTTAAAAAAGGGTTGCCACCTTATGAAAAAATATGGCCTTTCGGGAAAATCCGTATAAAAGCCGAACTAGCAAGAATTTCGCCTTACGAAAAAATACGGGTCAGCTTAATTAGAGATTTTTATATATGATTTTGGCTGTCGTGCCAAATTATATAAACTACCCCAACGATTACACATTTTTGACAATAACGAACCTATCGAAACCGAATTTGGACACGCCCGATACGCCATTAAATAGGCGTTCAAAAAACCATTCGACCTATAATAATAATAATAGTTTTGATCACATGATCAATTATTTTTATTTATTCTTTATATTTATTTACAACTCATTTTTAATAAATTCCACCTAACCGAGAACTGGTAACAATGACCATCGTCTCGTTGTAGCGAAAAAAACCAAGGCTTCTGGTGGGAATCGAACCCACGACCCCCACGTTGAAAGGCTAGCACGCTACCAACTAGCCTACGGGGGTCCCCATTCGACCTATATAAAATGTTCTTATAATTTCTTTTGAAGAAATGGGATAAATCCTTTTAATGTAGGATTAATGTTTAATATAGGATAAATGTTTTTTTAAGAATCTGTGACCTTTTATATAGAAAAACTATTTCACAGTCTGACCGTTTTCTGTAAAAAAAAAGTTACAAGCGGAGACATTTGCTAGTGGGAAAATGTCTTAGAATCTGAAAAAATGCCCCAGAAATGTTCCGAAACACTTTTTTCAATATAAGAAGCTTTAGATGTTAAGATATTTTTTATATAAAATCTAAGGCTTTTTCTATAGGAAAAGTGTCTCAGAATCTGAGACTTTTTCATTCAGAAAAATGATTCAGAATTTTTAATTTTTTTTTTGTAAAACTGTCTAAGAATCCTTTAATTTTTCTATTCGAACAAATTAAAATAATAAAAAGTAGGAAAAATATCTAAGAGTCTCGGACCTTTTCTATAAAACAAAAATTCTGAGAAGCTAAGTATTTTCTTAAGGAAAAATGTCTCAGAAAATGATCGACTGGGAAAATGTATCATAATCCAGAAAATGGCCTCAAAATATTCTAAAAAGTTTTAGAAAAGAAAAACTCAGAACCTGAAAAGATTTCTATTGGGAAAATGTTTCTAAATTTGAGAATTTTTCTACACCACGAATTTTTTTCTGCACGACGAGTAAAAAAAATTAATCTAACTTACATGGGTTCCATTTTATGGTCAACATTTGATTTTCCCTAGCCACCAGACAATTTTTTATTTCACTAGGCATTAAACTACTGTGGTAAAATTGGGAGAAATATTTCCACTTACCAAAAAATTGGCATTTTCCAATAGCCTGGGTCCAAGTGCAGGACTTTGAACTTCCTCTACCATAAACATTTTCGATTTGTTTAACAAAAATCAAAAAAAAAAAAAATGAAAAAAATTGGGTTTTTCAGAGGTTGGTTTATTTCTTCCAGGGGCACTTTTCCCCCCTGATCCAATTTCGTCCATTTTTAAATTTAAACTGCCTAGGACCATAAGACATATTTGTACCAAACTTCAGACGAGCAGACGTTTAGACGGACGGACGCGTCCGGACGGAAATTCAAAGAATGTCTTAGAATCGATCTTGGATCAATAATAAATATACTTTATGAGGTACTCGACCGATATTTCACTGCGTTACACACGGAATGACAAAGTTAGTATACCCCCATACTGAAGTTGGAGGGTAAAAAAAAAACCATCGTAAACAGAAAAATATTAGAGGCTCATTTTCAATTTAAATATTGTTATATTAAAAAATAATGTAATTGCCTTGACAATTGTTGAATAAAAACTACATTATTTTATTTGTCAATCAATAAATTTTTTTGTAAACATGAGAACGTTTTGATTAAAATTGAGCCAACAACACTATTTTTTGTCTGTGTGCATGATTTATTTTACAAAGTTTTGTGTTTTTTTATGAATTTGGTTGAAATCGATGGTGGAAAATATCATATTTCGATCCAACCTATTTTACTACGTGGAAGTATTTTATTTCGGTTATTTGTGTAGCATCATAAAAATTGTTTAAGCACACGGTTTCGTTTTTTGTTGTTGTTTTGTTTTTGTAAGTTGTCTGCTAATGTTTACTAATGCTATTTAAACAATACACATTAAATTTAATAAACTTTAATAAAATGCAAACACATGTGAAATATTAAATTATGTTTTGTGTGCTGACGAGATGTTAATCTTGGTAATTTAAAATAATTTTATTGTTTTTTAAAATGTAAAAATAAAATAACATAAAGTCTATGTGGGTGGCTGTATGTAAAGAAGTGGCGAAGGAAATGTATGGAAATAGTAAAATAAATTAGTGCTTGTGTCTTAAGTCTTTTGTTTTTTTTTTTGTTTTTGCTCCAAATAAAACCAGGATATTAAAGATTAATTTAAATTTAAATCAAATGCTATTGCAAACGAAGTGTTGAGTCGATTATTACTGACAATTAGTTATTTTAAATAGCTGAAATGATTGGATAATTAAATTGTTTTATTTAACATTTAGCACCAGATTTTATTAATGGCTTTAATTAAAAGAGTCGTAAATGAGTTAAACACTTTAAAACAGGATATATTTAATTTTGTTTTCGAAGAAGTGTGTATAATAAAAAATATTTAAAGAAACATCTAGCTAAGGAAAGCTGCATTGAGTAAAAATTGTAAAGAAATTTAAAATAAGAAAAATAAACATTACCTATTCGAAAAAAAATTCCAAAAAACTTTAATTAATCATATTTTAACAACGCAAATTCAGCATTAAATTATCGAATAGTAATTTTTTTTATTTTCCTATATTATATTAACCATATTTGATCAAATTAAAATTCTTAAACAATTTTTTTTTTACATTATTTTATTTAATTTACCAATTTTCCAAAAAAATCAAAAAACTACTCCAAAAAATCATTACAAATTTTCATCAACGTCAATCACACTCAAATTCATTGAATCATATTAAAAACGGATTTCAATCTTCTGTCTTTAACCTGATGTAAGTTATAGCAAAATGTCTAGGAAAAATCGAAATTCAATATTTTGACAAGTTTTTTTTTTTTTTGTTTAGCGGTAGACATAGCAGTTATCAATAAAAAAAAATTGTAATAATGAAAACAGCAGGTTATTTTTTTTTTTCTTTTAGCTTAAGCCGAAAATATTAAATTCTTTGAATACAAGTTTTCGCAAGACAAAAAAAAATAAATAAGAACTGTTAGAAAAATCATCAAAGCCACGCTCTACATAAACATGGTTACTTAGTCAACGATCTACACCTAAAACTCGATAAACGAATATTTCTTTAACAAATTTTCTAAGAAAAATACATATTTGGATGGAAAAATTGTGAAGATTATGAATTCTAAATTTGCTGGTTTTTATAACCGTCACTTACTACACCATTTACAGATGTAATTCGTAAAAGATCAATTGTAATTCGAAGATTCTACTTGTAATTCGAAGATTCCATTTGTAATTCGAAGATTCTACTTGTAATTCGAAGATTCTATTTGTAATTCGACGATTCCATTTGTAATTCGAAGATTCCATTTGTAATTCGAAGATTTCAATTGTAATTCGAAAAAGATCAATGAAAATTCAGTTGATTCAGGGGGGCAAGAGAGGATGTTCAGCGCCATGGGAGTTTGGTGGACTTTATCCCCCTCGCGATAAATTTTAAAAATTCATTTAGTATGCTTTTTCCATTTAAGTGATGGAATTTATCATTATGTAAATAATTTCTTTATATCCACGCCCACAGAAAAGGGGGCGGGCCACAAAAAACGGCATTTTGTTATCCTCTTCTATCAAGTGCAGGACTTTGAACTTCGTCTGACAATAAAAATACAAAAAAAAAAATACAAACGACTTGGACTTTTTCAGAGGTGGTTTTAGTTCTTAAAGGGGAAACCCCCTTGTCTGATTTGGACCATTTAAGAACTTAACCAGCCTTGGATCATAAGACATACTTGTACTAAACTTCAGGAGTATAGCTCTATTGTGTTGCATCGTGTTAACAACAGACAGACGGCGGACAAGCTGAAGGGGATTCATAGAATCTCGAGTAAAAAAAAAATTTTAAGATCTAATTTGATCTCAAAATTGGCTGTATCAAGTTGAATCAGATACTGATCTAATTGTATTATTTTAGATAGACAAATGAATGTGTGTGTGGAAGAAGGTGCTAAAATCCAATTTTTTGAAATCGCGTTTTTTTTGCAAAATCGTATCTTTTTTCAATAGTTCGACCTATTTGCAAACAAATTTGTTAAAAACTTGATCGTTTTCGGTCATAAAATTGTCCTTGAAAGTTTAATTTTAGCTATTTTTGGAAATATTTTATATTTTTCTCCGAATACTAACATGTATTTTGCAGTTAAACTAAAGGTGGTATATCAAAATTCTTGCATGTGAGATGGTTAACGTGTAAAAAACATCCCAGGCTTTAACATGTGCTCATTGGTTTGGCAAAAAACGGTTTCATATCTAATCTATCTATAGTTAAAGTGTGAATATAGAAAAAGGTGCTATATCCATACAAAAACACAATATTGTTTTACGAAATACTAAGGGTGGATTTAGATAATCTATCCAATTTTTGAGTTTAAACTATAAAATTGAATGGTTAGTAACTTATATTATAAATTGTGCAAATTTTTTTTAACCGATTACGCGAAAATCTGTTCAAAACAAACCAAAAACCACTCGTTTTTTGTTAAATTAACTACCTTTTATTATTTTTATATAAAAATTAGTATTGCTGGACCCCGTCTAAATTTTGCAGAATTCGTCATGCCAAATTTTAATTCTTAAAAAATAATACAAAAAACATGGCAAATGTTTTGAAATTCCTAGTAGAAATTGTAACATAGCACCTTATTCCACTAGAACAAAATTTCACATGCAATTTTTTGCTACTTCCGCTCATTCCATTTTTATGAAATTTTGTACATAGATGCAAATGGTCAATCTTTGTCGATCTGCAAAAAGAAAATTAAGAAATTTAATTTTTTTCGCGACTTATTTAGTTTTTTGCTTCTCCTATACAATTTGTTTTTTGGATTATAGCACCTTGTTCCACACCCACATTCAAATATAAAAAATTATACAATTAGATCCGAATTTTGGTCACATCCAATAAAATCCAGTTGATCTTATTTTATATAAATTAATATAAATTTATGTAATTACATAAAGTCAAATTTATTTATGTATAACCTCAGATAAGAAAATGGAGCCGCAATAAATCTTAGATAAAACAAGATCTGAACATATAAAAAGTACTAGGGATGTCTTAGAATCGATCATGGAGCATTACTATAAATACTTCATGGGGTCCCGACCTATATTTCGATGCGTTACACACGGAATGACAATGTCAGTATAAAGGGTATAAAAACTCAAAAATCTCTAGAAGGCTCACGAAAAATTTTGTAAAAAATCAGAAATATGTAGAAGAATTAAGAAAAAACTTTAAAAATTTAGAAAAAACGAAACTATCTATATATGTATAATATAAAGGGGGTCCCTGTAAGTTAGTTGGTATCGTGCTAGCCTATGAAACAGGGGGTCGTGGGTTCGATTCCCACAAAAACCCTTGGTCGATTTCGCTACAACGAGACGACGGTCATTGTTACCAGTTCTCGTTTAGGCTTAAATTATTAAAAATTATTCGTAATTTAATTGGAAATATAAATTAAAAACTGATCATTAGATCAAATTATTATTATTATTTTATATTTTGAGGATGTTTATTCTGGCTCGAGGTCATTATTTTCTTTACTAATTAAAACCATGATATTCTCATAGCATAATTTTCAATAAAATTATTTTTTTGTTTTAAATTTATTTATGTTGGTCATTTTTGCAAGACTTAATCGACACGCGTTTCGGAATTTGTCAAGATTCCATTGTCAAGATTATTTAGCAAAAATAGAAACGATTTACTACAAAGTAGCAAACGAGTCTAATGACAAACAACACAAAAAACATATTGTTGTAGTCCAATGGACTATCGTATGTAAAATTGTTTTAAATATTTTTGTTGGTTATTGACAATCGTTGCCTTATTAGTATGGTACAATTTCTTCGTCTTTCTAATTCTCATTGTGAATAGAGGCGAATATGTATTAATATCCTAGTTTGTGCACAAACGATTTGTCATTAGACTCGTTTGCTACTTTGTAGTAAATCGTTTCTATTTTTGCTAAATAATCTTGACAATGGAATCTTGACAAATTCCGAAACACGTGTCGATTAAGTCTTGCAAAAATGACCAACATAAATAAATTTAAAACAAAAAAATAATTTTCTTGAAAATTATGCTATGAGAATATCATGGTTTTAATTAGTAAATAAAATAATGACCTCGAGCCAGAATAAACATCCTCAAAACATAATATTTTAAAGGTCGAATAAAACAATTTTTATTTTTTAATAAAAATTAATCAGAATTATTATTTTATCTGTATAATTAAAATAAAATTTTGAAAAAATTTAAAAAATCCAGAAAAATTAATAAAAACTAAGGCTCTTATTCATAATACTTATAACAGACTTATTGTAGGTTTATTTGACAATTGTTCCTGCAATATCTGTCAAATAAACCTACTTTAAATATATTTTAGGTTTTATGAATAACCACATAAATGTTCTGAAAATAATGAGAAAAAGACGAAAAATTTCAACAATTACAAAAAAGAAACCCACAAAAATTCAAGAAAATTTTGAAAATTTAAATAAAATTCCAGAAGTTCAAAGAATTGCGGTATTACAAATTTAATGGACAATTTTCCAAAATAACAGTAAATTTTTTAAAATACTTTGAAAAAATCAAACAAATTTTAAAAAATATGAAAAAAGAAAAGATTAAAAAAGTCTGTTAAATAAAAAATAAAATTTAGAAAAAAAATAAAAATCAAAGAAAAACACACATCGGAATGGGACAAAACCACCAAGTAATAAAATTTAACATTTTCCGTATTTCAATGCTAGTTTTTTTTTACATACATTTGAATTTGGTGAATTTTGATTATCATATAATAATTGCTTGAAAACTGTATACGTGGCGTATGCTCAATAGTGTAATTGACTTTAAATGACAATCATACGCAACGTTGCACAGGGGTTTATTTTTAATAATTTGAATATTCAATAAGAAGGTACTGGACCGATTGCAGCGAAATTCATACCGGTAGTAGCATCAGAAAATAAGACTTTTGTCGAAATTAGTCGATTACCGGACAAATTATGGTTCTTTTTGGTCTAAAAACTCCATATTAGGGTAGAGTTAAAATTTACCCCTTAAAAATTTTTTTTTGGTTTGTACTTTTTTGTATAATTGTCCGATTGGCTAAAAATTAAACATTTAAAATTTTTAGACCAAAACAACCGATATTTTGCTAGGCAATCGATAAATGTAATTTTTTGTGATTAAACATAAAATTTTGTTTTTTTAACATTTTAGAACACGATTAAGATGTCACGGATAGGAATAATATTATTTTGTGGATAGATATCATTAAGAGCAACATCTCAGCTAAAATTCTTTTAAGTCAAAGCTAAAAAAAATTTCTTAAGTTTTTAGAGTTAAAATCGAAAAACTATTTTTTGGTTTGTTTGGGAAAACATTTTTTTGGGGGCAAAACTTTAACCCCCCAAAGGCACCGGTTAATTTTGTCCAATTTAGCTAAAAATTTAAGCATCCCAGCCAAACTTAGATTACCAAATAAGGTATAAAATAAGGTATAGCATCTCTTATTTTATACATTGCAGCATTGATGATTTTAACAGGCGATGAGACTCAAAGTAATGCATCCACATTATCACATAGAATACCAGTAAGGTATAAAATAAGTCATAAATTTATAACAAAGAATACCAGTAAGGTGTAAAATATATGATATTTTATAGGTTACGAGTAAGGTATATAATATAGCATACCAGAACGTAATATATGAGGTGTTACGAGTAGTGAAAAAGTAATTTTCCATTAAATTTACTCACGTGATTGTAAGTGAGTGTAAGTATATAAAATATGCTCGTGAGTGTGTGTCGTTAGAATTTCCTGTCGTGAGAACATCTCTAGTTTAAACTTATGCATTTTTTTATAAAATAATTATTTTTTATGTTATTGTAATGCATTATGCATCCAATTATAAATAATGCATTATTTCAAACTTTGAAATAATACATAATGTAACCAAATATAAGTCATCCATGATTTAATGTTTAGAAATAATAAATATGAAATACATTTTTTTCCAATAATCATGCATTACGTAGCAAATTATTAGTAATGCATTATTTTTCACTTTAAAATAATACGTTGTGGAACAAATGTTTAGTAAGACATACTAAAATAATGCTACAAATAAGGTATACACATTACCTGGTAATGTGTTATATAATCACTACCCATTACAAAAGTTTTGCTGGGTTATGTACATATATTTGTAAGTTATCTTTTTTTTTTATAAAGATACAGTTGTTTTTGGCTTATTTTTAAAGAAACAATATTATTGTTAATCAAGAATTAGGTGTATAATATTTCTTTAGAAGTATCTATCTATGTAGTGCATATAAATATTTGTTGTTTTTTTTTTATATGTGTCTATCTCTAATTCGTTAGTAATTCAATAGAGCTGTCTAAATGACAGCTTAAATGTCATTTTGATTTTGTTTATATTTTTCATCTACTGTTTTGGTTGTCTTAAAGGTTGTTTAACCTGTCATGTTAATGGTTTGTAGTATTTTTTCAATATTTTTTTTTAATTTTTTTTTTAATTTTTTTTTCTTATGTGCTAAGAAAAAAACAAAAATTTTTAGGTGATTTTCCTACATGCTTTGTTATGTTTACTTTAGTCTTTGGTGCTACTATGGAATTTTTTTTGTAAGGCCTTTAAACGAGGTGATAAACACAACACCAGATTTAGAGAATTTAAAACATTTATTTTGTTTAATTTTGTATTTTTTTTTCTTGTTGTGTCGTAGACATTTAAGTATTTTTCCTTGATTTAACTTAATTGTGAATTTAGTATTTAGTCTTTGCAAAATTGTTTAGATATTTTGTATTTGATTTCATTTAACTTACGTTTTAATATTGTCAATAAGTTTAAAAATTTGTACATACCTGAAATGATAGAGAAGAAAAAAAAAAAACAGAATTAATTTAAGATAATATAAACAAATATTTACGTTTAAATTAAACTAGAAATCAGATTATTTGAAGACAAAATTTTGTTTATACTTATTATGGTATTTGCATTTAATTAAGCAATAGAATTATATAAAGATGGCGATAGTTAAAATTTTTTGTATTTTTAAAAAATATTTTCCGATATTTTCAATTAATGACGATCGAAATCACTTTTGTATCCCAACAAAATTTAAAAATTTATTTTTCAAAAATAATTTATTTCTTATTAATTTTAAATTGAATTAATGACAAAAAACAATAATATGATAATTAAGGATATACAACTTTTTAATACTGAACTAAAGAATGGCCCACTTATAAACTGAACGACTTATGTTCGTTTTAACTTTTCAATGAAAACCCAAATTTATAAAATTAAATGAAATTTCTTTACCTTTTTTTTTTTGATAACGGTTTCAAGTTTGTCAGTTTAATACTTTTTAGTACAGAATTAACCAAACAGCCATTAACCAAAAGACAAATGAAGAAATTTTGCACACTTTCACGTTTTTCGAAAAATGCAGTCGTTTAGAAATTGCTTAAACTTTTAAAATTCCTAAATTTACAGTGTTTTGAATCCTGGTCTATATCAAGAATAAATCCAAAACCATAAACCCAAAAAAAATATGGTTAATTACCCCAACTTTGAAGAAAATCGTATTAGCTCTCTAATGCAATGGTTCTCAAACGGTGGGTCGTGCCCCCGTAGGGGGTGTTGGAAGCATTTCTAGGGGGTCGCGGAAAGATTAGTAAACATCATGCTAAAATTATTAAAATTAAGATTTCTTAAATATAAAATTTTTCGATACACTCAAAATAATACATTAGTAGATTTACTATTTTTTTTTTTTGCTAATGCTAGCAAGCTAACCTTCAGCAAATTTTTAGTTGAGATTAGCATGTTACCAAAAATATCTTGTAAACTTCATTTAGCGCATTAGCAATTTTAAACAAAATTTGAACTAATTATTTTGCTAAATTTAAAATTGAATTGACCAAATTTTTACAAGCTTTTTGCTTGGGCTCACCATAGTATCACCGGTCCCCTAATGAGTCCTAACTTTGGATCCAAAAAAATTTGCATTCCCGAAAATTTTAAAATACTCATAAATATTGCCGAAACAACAAAAAGTCCAAAAGCATTTTTGTAGCTCTCAACACGTAGAACAAGACCGCAAAATAACCAAAAGCTCTCCAAGTATTATTTTTGAAGTTATCGAGTTTTTTAATTCTCAAAACCCCAGTGGTCCCCTAATATCACGTATCTCAAAAACTAAGCAAGGTAGAGCGAAACGTACACAAATTTTGGATAAAAAACTCTGACGATTTTTAAGAAACCCAACTAGGTCTAGGCCCATTGGGGTTTGAACCCAATGGGATTCTCAAATGTGTATGAACTAACAAGGAAGGTCTTTCACAGGGCACCCACGGATTGTCCTTAAACTGGCATATAGGAAAGAAGGGAGCAAAATAAGAGTTACCTGTTTTTTCTAGCTGCCCAATATCACATTTAGCGGATCAAAGGGGAGGGGGAAAACGGGATTTTTTCGTTTTTTTGACGATTTTTCTCATTTCTTCAAAAGAAACTATATGAACATTTTATACAGGTCGGAAGGTTTTTTGAAGGCCTGTCCAATGGTGTATCGATCCAAATTCGGCTTCGTTAAGTTCGTTATTGTCAAAAATGTATAATCGTTGGGGAAGTTTATATGGAGATGTATATACGTACGACCGCCAAAACGATATATAATATTCTCTATCAAAATTAAGCTGACCCGTATTTTTTCCTTTGGCGAAATTCCTAGTAGTTCGGTTTTTATACGGATTTTTCCGAAAGCCCTTAATTTTTCATAATTTGGCAACCCTTTTTTAAATTTAAGATTGGGCCCCGAAAAAAACAGGTAACTCTTATTTTTCCCCCATATTAAATTGCCATATTAAATTTTCAGTACAATCGGTGGGTGCCCTGTGAAATCCCTTCCTTGTTAGTGATAGAGGGTATATATATATAAGTTTGTCACTCTGTTTGTAACTCATCGAAATATCGGTCTAGGACCCCAAAATGTAAATATTATTGATCAGTGATCGATTTTAAGACATTCTAGCGATGTCCGTCTGTGAAAATGATGATCACGGCCAAAGTATTAAACAGATATGACTAAGACTTATCTTATTAACTTGTTGTTGCCCTAAGTAGTTTGGTATTGCATTTGAGCGAAATCGGTTTAGCGGTTCAAAAGTTATTAACGAAAATGTAAGGACAACTCGAAAATGTTGGTACATTCAACATAACCTAAAAATACAAAATGCTTTAATTCGGCTGCTGAATGACACATATGAACAAAATTGCTCACCAAATGGTATTTAAACAAGTACAAACATATTTTTTTACAAAAACAAAATTTTCGCCGATTTTTTTTTTTCACCAAAAAAATTTTTTCGCCGATTTTTTTTTTTTTAATTTTCGCCGATTTTTGTACCCTCTAACCACAGTATGGGGATTTTCCCAATTTGTTTACAGTTTATAGTACCCTTCGAAAACTCCTTCGTGGTAAATTTTCAGATTTTTTGGATGACCCGTTTAAAAGATATCGAATTTTTAAGAATTGGTAGTTTGTTCCTTTACTCAAACTTCTTTTAATCATAACTTCTTCAATAATGGTACAAATTTCAATTTTTTTTTTTCAAAATTTTTGTTTTTTTACGTACTTTCTAAACTTTTTTCAAAACATACCTACGCCCTATCTCCACTCCCTAAGTAGGCTCCCATACAAATAACAGTTGGGGCAAATTTTATAAAAATGTAATTTTGTATGGGAGCCTACTTAGGGAGTGGAGATAGGGCGTAGGTATGTTTTGAAAAAATGTTGTAGGGTAAAAATAAATGGGGGTCGGTCTCACTAATGACCCGTCTCGGACGCACCATTGGACCGGAAGATGATGATTAAATAAAATAAATTTACAAAAAAATAAAAAAAAAATGTATGGAGACCGCCTTAACAGTTAAAGATAGAGGGTAGGTGTGTTCAGAGAAAATGTTTGGACTAAAAAAATATTGTGGGTCGGTTATACATTTTGTTGCTCTAAGGGCACCATTAGGGTAGTTAGAGCGGTTGGAACAAATTTTAAAAAATGTCGTTTTGTGTGGGAGCCCCCTTAGAAATTGGAGATAGGGTATTAGTTTGTTCCAAAGAAATGTTAAGACGTAAAAATTAATGGGGGTCGGTTTTATAAAGGACCCCTCTATGACGCACCATTGCAGCAGTAGAAATGATTTTAAGATTGGAAAATTACAATAAAATTTTTTCAAAAAATTTAAAAAAATAGTAATAATGGTTATCCCACAATCTTCCTGGGCAAAAAATTTGTAGAATTGATAGAAAGAAGTTTTAGACAAAAAAATTTCAAAAAAATCGAAAAGTACAAACATTTTTAAAAATGAGATTTAAATTTTAAAACTTAAAAATCGCATACTAGAGCGCTTTTAAAAATTTTTTGTGATTTTTTTTTAGAAAGTACGTAAAAAAACAAAAATTTTGAAAAAAAAAAATTAAAATTTGGACCATAATTGAAGAAGTTATGATTAAAAGAAGTTTGAGTAAAGGAACAAACTACCAATTTTTAAAAATTCGATATCTTTTGAACGGGTCATCAAAAAAATCTGAAAATTTACCACGAAGGAGTTTTCGAAAGGTACTAAAAACTGTAAACAAATTGGGAAAATCTAAAAAGAAAGTTTTTCAAAGTGTCCGATTTCACATGGAATGCCCCATATATATTATTGATCTATGGTCGATTCTAAGACATTCTCTGAATGTCCGTCTGTCCGTCCGTCCGTCCGTCCGTCTGTCTGTAGATAACACAATGCAGTCCAAAATAAAACAGCTAGACTCCTGATGTTTGGCACAAATATATCTCATGTTCATAGGCAGTAAGTTCGTGAATGGGCCAAATCGGGCCAGGGGGAAAAAAGTTCCCCCTTGAAGAACTGAACCAACATCTGAAAAAATACACTTTTTATACCCTCCACGTAGTGATAGAGGGTATATATAAGTTTGTCATTCCGTTTGTAACTCATCGAAATATCGGTCTGGGACCCCATAAAGTATATATATTCATGATGCCCGATCGATTTTAAGACATTCTAGCGATGTCCGTCTGTCCGTCTGTCCGTCTGTCCGTCTGTCCGTCTGTCCGTCTGTCCGTCTGTCCGTCTGTCTGTCTGTCTGTGGAAAATGCTCTCGCGGACAAAATATTGCACAGAGATGACTGAAACTTAACATATATATTGGAAGTTCTCCCGAGAAGTTTGGTATTGCATTTGAGCGATATCGGTTCAACGGTTCAAAAGTTATGAACGAAAATGTAAGCACACCTCAAAAATTTTAGTACATTCAACATAACCTAAAAATACAAAATGCTTTAATTCGGCTTCTGGTTGACATATGTGAACATAATTGAGCACCAAATGGTATTTAAACAAGTACGAACATATTTTTTGACAAAAAAAGAAAAAAATCGCGGATTTTTTTTTTTACCAAAATTTTTTTTCGCGGAAATTTTTTTTTAAAGTTTTTTTTTTTCAAAATAATTTCCTTTTAAATAAAGTTGTTTGCAATAATCTTTTTGAAATTGTGGAGGGTATCACTACATTCGGCAAGGCCGAATTTAACTTTTTTACTTGTTTTACATGTTTTTTTGTATGTTTGTTAAATAAATGAAAAAATTTTGTATATTTATCGGGATGGGAAGGTGCTCTCAAAGCCCCATACTGACCCCATCACCCCCCAAAAAAAAACGCCCCAGACAATTTTTTTTTTTATTTTTTTTTTACATTTTGGAGGGTATAGAAGATTCGGCACAGCCGAATTTAACACTCTCATTTGTTTTTTTTGTTTTTCAAATAAACTTTTTTTAAATTGTGGAGGGTATCAATGCATTCGGCAAGGTCGAATTTAACTTTTCTATATAGAAGATTTATATAGAAGAAGATATAGAAGATTCGGCACAGCCGAATTTAACACTCTCACTTGTTTTTTTTTTTTAAATAAACTTTTTTTAAATTGTGGAGGGTATCAATGCATTCGGCAAGGTCGAATATAGCTTTTCTACTTGTTTTTACTTGTTTTTCTTTCATTTATACCAATGGCTCCCAACCTTTTTTGGGCCATGCCCCACTTTGCGCTAAACTCATTTAGCGCTTTGGTTGGGAACCATTGATTTATACGTTTAAAGTTAATATCACTCATACGTACCACAACACCTTTATCTGTCCATCTGTTAAATTTTACGTTTTACAAATAATAATGATATATTTGTTTATGTTACCACAAGTTCAACACCTTTTTAACGTTACTAATTCATAATGTAGCACTCAATACATTTACACACACAAAAAACTTAATATTAGTTTTATACATTTTAAACACGGTAATAAAAAAATAAATTGTTAACAAAATTACGTATACGTAATAAATTTAAAAATTTTCTCACGTTTGTTTTTTTTTCTTTCTTTCAAAACATTTCTATAATTTTTCCTACGCCTATTAACTGTGGCATCATAGTTTCAGTTGTGGGTACGTATTTTTTTTTGTGGTGAAATTGCAATAAATAAGTAGCATAATTTTTTATTTTTTTGTTTGAAGATCAGCCAAAAGTCAATACTTGCCAATTTCCGAAAAGAAGAAGATAAAAAAATAATATATGCAAATAACAATGATGAATAGCAACTAGAAATATAAACAAATTAGACACACCACACAAAATTATTTACACAAAAAAACTATGATTGAAATTTAGCAAAAAAAAAATACAAACTTAGCACCACAGGGCGTAGTTGAGAAATTTGAAAAGGGAGAAGAAGGCATGGAATATGGGACTTTTGAAGAAAATATCTAATATTTTGAGGATGTTTATTCTGGCTCGAGGTCATTATTGTCTTTACTAATTAAAACCATGATATTCTCATAGCATAATTTTCAAGAAAATTATTTTTTGTTTTAAATTTATTTATGTTGGTCAGTTTTGCAAGACTTAATCGACACGTGTTTCGGAATTTGTCAAGATTCCATAGTCAAGATTATTTAGCAAAAATAGAAACGATTTACTACAAAGTAGCAAACGAGTCTAATGACAAATCCTTTGTGCACAAACTAGAATATTAATACATATTCGCCTCTATTCACAATGAGAATTAGAAAGACGAAGAAATTGTACCATACTAATAAGGCAACGATTGTCAATAACCAACGAAAATATTTAAAACAATTTTACATACGATAGTCCATTGGACTACAACAATATGTTTTTTTGTGTTGTTGTTGTGAGAAATACTCCATATTAGGGTTATTCATCACATGGCGTGCCAACCATTATGTTCAAATTCTGATTAATTTTTATTAAAAATAAAAATTTTGTTTTATTCGACCTTTAAAATTTTTACTTTTTAATAAAAATTAATCAGAATTTGAACATAATAGTTGGCACGCCATGTGATGAATAACCCTAATATGGAGTATTTCTCACAACAACAACACAAAAAACTTATTGTTGTAGTCCAATGGACTATCGTATGTAAAATTGTTTTAAATATTTTTTTGGTTATTGACAATCGTTGCCTTATTAGTATGGTACAATTTCTTCGTCTTTCTAATTCTCATTGTGAATAGAGGCGAATATGTATTAATATTCTAGTTTGTGCACAAAGGATTTGTCATTAGACTCGTTTGCTACTTTGTAGTAAATCGTTTCTATTTTTGCTAAATAATCTTGACAATGAAATCTTGACAAATTCCGAAACACGTGTCGATTAAGTCTTGCAAAAATGACCAACATAAATAAATTTAAAACAAAAAATAATTTTCTTGAAAATTATGCTATGAGAATATCATGGTTTCAATTAGTAAAGAAAATAATGACCTCGAGCCAGAATAAACATCCTCAAAATATAATATTTTAAAGGTCGAATAAAACAAAATTTTTATTTTTAATAAAAATTAATCAGAATTTGAAAATATCTAATTGTATCTGATCATCTATCAGCTCTTAAAGTTGATCACCATTTTTTAGAAATTATCTGTTAGGTAACAGTTCCAGAAAATTTTTAATAAATTCAGGATCCGACTGATTCGAACAGTTGCAGTTAATTTTTATTATTTCAAACAGGATAAGTGCAAATTAAAGCAGATCCAATAATCTTTTTTTTTAACCGATTGCAAAAAAAACTTCTATGTTTGGAAATAAATTTTAAAAAATGTCTTTAAGAGCTCCAGCTCTAACGGTACACTAAATCTTCTAAAAATTCTCACTCTCACGTCACGTGAGTCACGTGTCATTAAACTGAAATTCCCTACATTTCCCTACCCTCCCACCATTACTATAAACCTACGTCAATGTTAACAACACATTATTGACAACCGTATGACGCGATAAGTGTTAAAAATGAAAATGTAAGTAGTTGTGTTGTTTTTTTTTTGGTAGACTTTTGACTTTAAATACCATAATAATGATGACGACGATGACGGTGGTAATATATAAGATAATAATGACAGCCTTGTGTGTGTTTAATGATTTGTTCAACAAACAGTTAAAAGTCATAAACTGATGCCCATCTTGGTAACTGCAGTCAGCATGGGTTAACAAACAAGACGCCGTATGATTTTATACACGAAAACAAAAACCTCCAACACCTTATGACATCTAAGTGTTTGAAAGCCAAACAACACCAACAAAAAAAAAAAAATACATAATTATTTAAAATGATTTTTCAATTGGCTGATAAATTAATAAAAATTGACATTGTGTGTATTATGACTTTTATTTTTCTCTCAAATTTCTTACATGATTGAAAAATTCAAGTTCATTTTTATAATGAAAGGTGTACTATGGCATATTATTTTCATTATTATTAATTTTTTTTTTCAAGTTTATAACAACTTCCTCTTTTCCTGAAATGTGACACGTCAAAATTTTTCTTCAACACAATGTCAGTGTCAATTTAATATAGTCAAAAGAAAACCACAGTAGCGTGTTGTAATTGTTTTTGAATGATTAATAAAGTTAGTGGAAATATCGTATTACTTGTTATGATCAATGACTTTTATATTTCTATGAAATTTCATAATTGCATTTTGTTAAGTATTCAACTAAACAAAAATAACAACTTTCAAGATTGTTATTTCTTAATATAAACTATGTTTAATTACTAAAAAACTTTGGTAATATACCATAGAATTTCAACTAGCAATTAAATGTGTTGTTTGAAAAAAAAATCTGCAAAATGTTTTAAAAAGAAAATTTTAAAAACAGTTATTAAGTAGAGCTTTTTAAAAAAGGCGTCCCCATCATTTACCCCTCCTAAAAATGCAGTTGACAAATTTTTATTTTAATTTTTTTAGTTTTTGTTGATGTCAATTTGTTGTTTTTTTAGTTTTGTTTCTTTTTGAAGGGTATAAAACATTGATGGGCATTTTTGTAATTCCTATTCCCGCGGGAATAGGCTAAAAATGCTGCTTGTGCGCTGTCGACACACGTACACTATAAAATTCTGTTGCTTAAGCAAATTTGTTTACTTTTCGCTTGCTACTACCCACACAAGCATAAATGTTATAGTATTTTTGTGCGCACCACTGGTATAAAAGGATTTACCCAGCAAAACTTTGGTAATGGGTAGTGCTTATATAACACATTACCAGGTAATGTATATACCTTATTTGTAGCATTATTTTAGGATGTCTTACCAAACATTTGTTCCACAACGTATTATTTTCAAGTGAAAAATAATGCATTACTAATAATTTGCTACGTAATGCATGATTATTGGAAAAAATGTATTTCATATTTATTATTTTTAAACATTAAATCATGGATGACTTATATTTGGTTACATTATGTATTATTTGAAAGTTTGAAAGAATGCATTATTTATAATTGGATACATAATGCATTACAATAACAAAAAAAATAATTATTTTATAAAAAAAATGCATAAGATTAAACTAGAGATGGGCTCACGACAGGAAATTTCTAGCGACACACACTCACGAGCATATTTTATCTACTTACACTCACTTACAATCACGTGAGTAAATTTAATACAAAATTACTTTTTCACTACTCGTAACACCTTCTATATTATCTTCTGGTATGCTATATTATTTCATTTCTCGTAACCTATAAAATATCATATATTTTACACCTTACTCGTACTCTTCGTTATAAATTTATGACTTATTTTATACCTTACTGGTATTTTTTGTGATAATGTGGATGCATTACTTTGAGTCTCATCGCCTGTTAAAATCATCAATGCTGCAATGCATAAAATAAGAGATCCTATACCTTATTTTATACCTTATTTGGTAATCTAAGTTTTGCTGGGTAACACTCTTATTTTTTTTTAGTATTTCTAAATATTAGTCAGTTTTCTAAAAATTTCAGAATTTTTCAGATTTTTTTTTTTAATTTTTCAGAATTCGCCTACGATTTCTAGAATTTGCTTGTGAATTTTACATATTTTTTCCGAATTTTCTGAATTTTTTTTAGATTTTTTAAGAGTGGTTTTGCAATGTTCAAAACTATTTTTCAACTTTTTCTGCTTTCAGCACTTTTTCGAACCTTCCCAGCAAAACTTTGGTAATGGGTAGTGATTATATAACACATTACCAGGTAATGTATATACCTTATTTGTAGCATTATTTTGGGATGTCTTACCAAACATTTGTTCCACAACGTATTATTTTAAAGTGAAAAATAATGCATTACTAATAATTTGCTACGTAATGCATGATTATTGGAAAAATGTATTTCATATTTATTATTTCTAAACATTATATCATGGATGATTTATATTTGGTTACATTATGTATTATTTAAAAGTTTGAAATAATGCATTATTTAGAATTAAATGCATAATGCATTACAATAACATAAAAAATAATTATTTTATAAAAAAATGCATAAGTTTAAACTAGAGATGGGCTCACGACAAGAAATTTCTTACGACACACACTCACTATCATATTATATCTACTTACACTCACTTACAATCACGTGAGTAAATTTAATACAAAATTACTTTTTCACTACTCGTAACACCTTATATATTACGTTCTGGTATGCTATATTATATACCTTACTCGTAACCTATAAAATATCATATATTTTACACCTTACTGGTTTTCTTCGTTATAAATTTATGACTTATTTTATACCTTACTGGTATTCTATGTGATAATGTGGATGCATTACTTTGAGTCTCATCGCCTGTTAAAATCATCAATGCTGCAATGTATAAAATAAGAGATCATATACCTTATTTTATACCTTATTTGGTAATCTAAGTTTTGCTGGGTTTTGCTGCTTTCAGCACTTTTTCGAACATTCCTGTATTTATGTTTTTTTTTTTAGAAATTTGTCAAATTTTACAGAATTTGTGTTTTTTATGCAAACAACCAAATTAAAAAAATATATTTCTAGGACTCTATAAGACATTCTGGCATTAGTCGTCTGTCTGTGGAAAGCACAATGCAGTCTAAACACTCAAAAAATTATGCCATTAACTGTTTGTAGTTTATTTAAAAAGTTTTCCGTTTAGTCGTTTTTAAAAGAAAAAACATTTGTTTGATGTTCGGTTTTTATTAATGACTACTTCAGTCCTTTGTTTCAAAAATAACACACTAAAAAATATAGACTTTCATTTGCATTTAATTTTTAAAGTCATTTATTTTTGTTCTGTAAGTAAAAACTACTGATTATTCTTTTGATTTTTAGTGATTTGTGGTAGTAATTTTTTTTTAAATTGTTGGTATTTTTTAATGAAATATCATTAGTTTTTACCTACACAAGTCAGTTATTTTTTTGTAGAAAAAAAAAATCAAAAAATTATTTATAGAAATATAAAAACATGTTTGTACATATCAAGTGACTTTGGCACGATGGGTAGAGTGTCTGGCCAGAATGTAGTTGATTGCGGGATCGATTCCCCAAAAATTATATTAAAAATTTTTAAAAAAATATTTCAATAAAAATTGTAAAAAATTACCTACGAAATCATTAATTTTTATTGTTTTCGTAGGTTATTTTTTTGAAATTTGTTGGTAAAAATAACAGAACTATCATTAATTTTTATT
The DNA here is from genome assembly GCA_963921195.1 of Pegoplata infirma. NCBI lineage: Eukaryota > Metazoa > Arthropoda > Insecta > Diptera > Anthomyiidae > Pegoplata > Pegoplata infirma. Next base: position 73,999,739 of record OY992537.1, on the reverse strand, counting down.
GTTTTTGTTGGTTATTTTTTTCGAATTTGTTGGTAAAAAAGAGTGAAAAAAACGTATTTTTTTAATGTTTAATGTCATTTATTTTAGAAAATTTTGTCAACAGCCCAGTAAAAACTTCTATTACCAAGTAATGAGGTTTTCGCCTTTAAATAGATGGTGGTAGCTAGTTACTATGTTGGTGAAACACTCATTATTTTAACATGTCGATGTCATTGGAGTAATGACCGCATACCCACACGCTTACGAGAATGCTACTGAAAAACTACATACATTAGTCCCACATATAATAAGCTACTAGTAGCCCAAAAATAACTCGTTGCCCACTACTTACAAAAATGCTACCAAATAACAGCATACATTAGTCCCAAAAATAAGTAGCTACCAGTAGCTCAAAAATAACTCGTTTCCCACTCCTAACAAAAATGCTACCAAATAACAGCTTTTGATTCTTTTAATAAATTTTTAACTTGGGGCAACTTCCGCCAATATGAAATTGAACAAGTTCATGTTGAACGCGTTTATTTCAAGAGCAACCAAGCGGGCAAATGTGGAAATGGAAAAGATCCAATGTGCCAACGGAACCAATGTTTACGTTGATATCCTTCCCTCCAAATGTTTGATTGTAAAATTCAAATATTACATGACCGAAATATATATCTTGGAACCTCGTAGAAAGGGACATTTGGCTACTTACGACATTACCAATAACAAATATGCAGAAGCGACTTCTGCTCAGCCAATGGAAACCGCATTAAACACCATCTTCAGTCTATATAAAAGAGTGAGTTAGGTTTTAAGAGAAATACTGTCTGTGATGGTTTTTTACCGGCTTTAACATACTTTAAACAACAAGGCAAAAAAAAGTTAAATTAAAGTTTGGAAAACACCACAAAATTTCTAGAAATAACAATAACAATTTAGAAAAAGCCAATTAAAATCCAGAAAACTTTAATAGAAGTTATGATAAGACTAATTAAGGCTCATAAATCACGATCAAGTGTCAGCTAGATCCAGATCTGAATATCAATTTGGTTTTCTAAACTTTTTTTGCCTTGTCCCAATTTTAATCAGAATTCCTGAATTTAAATTTCTGTTAACAGAGTTTTATTAGAAAAAGTAGATAAATGTTAATCTTTTTTAAGCTAAATGTGCAAGTTCTTTCTAAATTTTCTTTAGCATTTTTTTAATTTCATTAAAAAAAAATTATTTAGACAACTTATCAGATATTTTAAATCGTATTTACCAGTAACCTGTTCTGTATCAGGTTATCGGTAACTCATTATTTATCAACATGATGTAACCGGTTTTGTATTAGGCTATCGGTAACTCATTATTTATTAACAAGAAGTAATCTAGCAGGTAACGAGCCCTCATTACTGTTGAGAATTAGTTTGTGCTATAATTATTCGTTCATCTGTTTGCTTAAAAAACCACTTGTTATGTTTTTGAAATATTTTTATTGTATTGTATTTTTATTTTAAATCAAATGAAAAATAAAAACTTTGTCATTCGTTCACAATTTATAAAAAAGAAAAGCAGCAATTCTTTTTCTCTGCCAACAATTACATAGAATGCAGGCGGTAATGAAGACTTATTACCAAGTTTTTACTGGGAGTAAAAAATAAATGTTGATGTTTGTTAAAACAAATGAATAATTACTGGGATGGTTTTCAATTGTTTATTCACTGGTTTTAAGTGTGTTTTTCTTTGTTTTTGCCTACAAAATATTTTGAGTGAACCAAATGTTATTGACTGCTTAAGTTTGCAACGAATATTTCTTATGGTCAAAGGCAAGTTTCAGTTAGTTTGATAATTACGAACTTAATTATCGAACTAACTAAAAGGTCCGGTTTATTAATTTCAAAATGTTTCGGTTGTTTTTATACCCTCCAATTACAGTATGGGAGTAAACTTACTTTGTCATTTCATCTTCTTGATATATACAAAAAGTTGTATTTTCTTTGTAATCCATTTTCTCTGGAATCCGTAGACTAATTTTGTTTCTGCAAAACTTCCCATAATAGGTTACGTCAATACCATGGCTTTGTATGTGTATTGGTTCAAAAGTTTTATGCATTTTAGTGAATTAGTAATGCGTTTTTTTCTGGAATGCCTGAACCGATTTTGTTTCTTTATTAAGTTTCCCACGAAAAGGGGAAAATTATGTATGTATACTTAACCGGGCTTTGTGTATGTATTGGTTCATGAGTTATATGCATTTAAGTGCACAAAATATAAAAATAAGTTGCATTGTGTTTGCAATGCGTGTTCTCTGTAAAGCGTGAACCAATTTTATTTCTACAAATTTCCCATGAAAGGTGACGTCCATGTCAAGGTTTTTTTGCGTATACGGTCTTTGTTTGTGTATTGGTTCATAAGTTACATTCATTTTAGTGCAAATATTTTTGTAACTTTTGAACAAAAAAACCCCCATAATTAAATAATTTAATATGCAGGATCCTCCAGCATAATTAACATCCAAGAAAAAGAAATATTTTAAAATTTAAAATTTTTAGGGTAAAAGGGTTACATAAGCATTTGCACTACAAAGCGTTCAGAGGGTTTGCTAGTAATTTATATATTTTATTGATTAGTGGTCGACTCTAAGATGTTCTCTGAAAGTCCGCCCGTCTCACAGTGGGGCGAGATGCACTGTTTTTGTCAGAATTACTCTACAGCCCCCAATTCTTAACCGATTTTAATTTTGTTTTTTGCTGCTTGTAGCTTATTAAATTTCGCATCGACTTATGCAGCCCGAATTTTTAGTTAAATTTTTTAATATGTTGAAATTTAATTGCAAATGTTAAAAAAATATGTTTTTTTTAGTATTTTGACTCTAAAACGCTGAAAATGTTAGGGATCAAAATGATAATAACTTTTAAAATTGTTCTACTGGTTTCGGAATTATTAAATTTTAGGAAAAATTTGATTAATCGGAAAATTTTTCTATAGTAAAGGGTGTCCAAAATTGAGGTATCATTTTAATTTTAATGAAAAAAGGAGTTTTTTTTTCAGATATTAAAAATATTTTTATTTCCGTTTACTACAAATAGGTTCCGGTTAAAAATAAAAAATTATGTGGGTCAAGTGACCCCCCCCCCCCTACTGGCTCGGCAGGCTCCCAATATTTTACCAAAATTATCAAACACGTTGTTCAATAAACTGTTGTCAATGGTTGATATCTGCTTGATAAATTTGGTTTTAGGCTCTTAAACTGTTGTGGGATTATTGCAGTACACTTTCAATTTCACAAAACCCTACAAAAAAAATCGAAATGTGTCAAAACACACGATCTTGATGGCCAATTTACTCCTCCCCTGCGAGAAATAATGCGATTTTTGAACTTGTCTTTTAAAAGATCCATTGTTTCTCTTGCTGTGTGACAAGTGACTCCATTCTGTTGAAACCACATATTCTCTACGTATAAATCATCAATTTTCCGCCACAGAAACCTTCGGATAATCTCCCTGTAGCGATTTCCATTGACCGTCATCACATTTCCATTTTCGTTTTCAAAAAATATGGTTTACAAATTCCCCCGGACCACAAACCACACCAAACCGTAACTTTTAGTTTATTTAATGGTAGCTCTAAAATAACTCTTAGATTCTCTTCACTCCGAATGCGACAATTCTGCTTGTTGACGTAGCCATTGAGCTGGAAATGGGCCTTGTCGGTGAAAAAAATTTTGTTGAAAATTTCTCATTTTCTTCGTTCCATTTTCAAAAAAAAAATTATGAATAAAAACACGTTATTCCTTCGTGTATCGTTCCATATTAACTAACCGGAATGTATTTAGAATCGAAAATTAAAATTTGGAATAAAAATTACAAGTAGAAAAAAATGGCAGCAAAATTAAAATGATACCTCAATTTTGGACACCCCGTATAAATATGAAAATGTTTCTATTGGAAAAATTGAAGACAGAGGGTAAAAAATTAAAAAAGAAAAGAAAATAATCCACAAATTTTATTTTAAGAAAAATGCCTAAGAATGTAAAAATGTTAAAAAAATGTCTTGGAATCTTAGCATTTTTCTGTACAAAAATTCTAAGAATCTTTAAATTTTTCTATAGAAAAAAACCTGAGAATTTTTCTGTATGAAAACTCTGAGAAAAATCTAAAAAATATAACAAAAATCTGAGAAATTTCTTCAAGAATCTTAAATTTGTTTCTCAGAATCTGAGACTTCTATGGGAAATATATTTTAGAGTCGGAGACTTTTTCTATAGAAAAAAAAAGCCTCAGAATCTTGAACTTTTTCTTTAGGAAAAATGGGTCAGAAGCTAAGATCGTGTCTAAAAAAGCGTCTCATTTTCCATGGAATAATGTTTCAGAAAATATTTCAGAATCTTAGACTTTTTCTTAGGAAAATATGGCTCAGAAAATGATAATTTTCTTTAGGAAAAATATCTCAGAATCTTGTACATTGTATCAAAAATGTTAGAAGGAATTTAGGTGGAATATTTTTCTTATATCAGATAGATCTCTATAGAAAATTGTTTCAGACTCTGGGACTTAAAAAAATAGTACAAGAGGCATAAAATCTAAATATTTAATGCAAATCCATCCTGAGTTGCCCCGTATAATTTTTTTTTTTTGAATAAATAGGTTTTCCAAAGACCTTTCATTTACTACGCAACATGACTAGGGTTCTTTGCATAATATAATATAGGACATAAACGAAAAAACTGAAAAATGGCCTTTTCTTCCCCCTCACTTGCAACCCCGAAATATGAATTTCGGCCTCTTAAATTAAGATTTTTATTCGCACTTTTCAATAAAGGTAGTAAGTTTCTCGATATAATTCACTTTTTTATCATTATAATAACGAAAAAAGCACAATACAACGATTCCCCTTTAAAAAACTGGGTATCAAAAAATATTGGCTCTCAGTAGTTTTTAATTTTGAATACGGCGGTAAGATAATATATTATTTTTCAAAAACATTACAGGCAAAAGTTTAGAATAGCAAGGCCATAAAAAATGGTTAGATTCTGAAAAAAATTACAGTCATATATATTACATCCGTTTCTAAACACACCTTAATTTACATTTTACTTTAAAAAAATATTATTAATAATAACACTACTCAACAGAAATGTTGCTGATCTTAAAGCAGCTTTTAGAAAGGAAGCATTCCTAATAATGGGTTATTTATCACGGCTGGGTCCGCATAGAATAAAAAGTGCCAAATCTCGGGCGATTTTATAAAATAAATGTTTACTACAGACACTAATGGTGTTTTCTTTTCTAAAAAAAAATGTTTGCCTTTTTAGGGCATTCATTTTTAAAATGTTTAACACACCTTAAAAAAATCTATAAAAATTTGCATTTTATTTGACTGGAATAGAACACAACATACAGAAATACTCTGCCCTGTATTTTTTAACAGCTGTTTTGGGAAAACAACACAGAAAATGTCAGCTGTTCTATAAGGCAATTTCAACCCCGTGATTTTTTACGGGGTAAAAAGTGCAACTTTTTTGCACTTTATAGGGCAGACATTTTTAGAAAAGAACACGATATTCTTTATAAGGGTTGACATTTTTTAGAAAAGAACACAAAAACACAATTTTCGGGGCGAAATGCAAAAAAAGGCACATTTTTTGCCAGAAAAGAAAACACCATAAAATACTTAAATACCATTTTTACAGGTTTGTGCCGAAAAAAAAAAAGAAAAAGTATGCTAGTGTAATTTAATCTCTTTATTATTTATTTTTTTTGTTAACTAAAAACTCATTTTATTTAATAAAAAGTTTTAGTTAAGGTTGTCAACTTATCGTTTGCTACACATGAGATTTTGTTGGCTGCTGTTAGATTTTTGTTTTAAGAATTAGTTGGCGTTTGAAACTCAAATAAAAATAATTACTTATAAAACTTGATTTACAATGCCATAAAACCATTCAGTTGTAAATATTTAATAATGTAAATATTCACGTAATATTTTAAAAAATAATTAAAGCAATATTTCGCACGATATAAACAATTGAAAACAAACAAAAAAAAAAATATCCCACATACTCGTACACTCATAAAAATATGTTAGTATTCCTTACAAAAAAGTCTGTTACCATTACTAATAAAGTTTTCAATTTGTGCCCGATAACTTTTTCAGTTACCATTACAAACTTTGGTTTTCAAAAATTAGTAATCTTTAAAATACTAAAAAAATTAGTATTACTAAATTTTTCTGTACAATTTCTGTAAAATAAATTTTAAAACCCGGTTGTAAAAATTAATAAAAATACCAGCTCGCTGGCGCCTTGCTTTTGAATTTTGCATATCATAATGTATGTGTAAAAAAAATTAAAATCCAAAGCCTTTGTTGTACGTATATTCTTCTCCTTGTTATGCTATTTCTTAAAGTTACAAATATAAATTAAACATTAATTTTTTAAATGCCAAATAGGTGAGTAAAAAATAGAAAAAAAATAATATTTTATTATAATTTCTTTTTTTCTAGAAAAAAATACGAAATTTACAAACTAATTTTGTAAAATTTACAAAAAAAATATCAAAATTTTGTAGGATAATTTTTAAAAAATTAACTGAAAAAATTATTAACAAATCAGTAAAAATCAATAGTTTGTAACGCGAGTTTACAAAAAAGAACTACTAAAAAATAATTTTTAGTAAGAATTAGTAAAAAACCTGTAAAGTTGGGTTACAAACCATTTTACAAACTTTTTTACTGACGTATTTTTTTGAGTGTATGTTTAAATAATTAGCAAAGACATTTGAGTCATTGAACAAACAAAATGATATTTCATGGTAATTAAAAAAAAAAAAAAACAATTTTATTTAGTATTTATACATTTAAAATTTCGGAGAATAGAATGCAATTTGTATTCTAACTTGAAAAATTAATAAATTAATTTAAAATTGTGTGCCACAGAAATCTTAAATTGTTAAAATTGTGATTATGATTTAGACACTTGTTATATTACTTATTGTTATTAAATAGCGAAACAAATAATGTTGTCCATTTTTTGAAATTATTTACTATTTACTACAAGGAAGCCATTTAAGTTATTTCTCTTTAAACTTTATTGAAATTGCTCCAAATATTCGGCATCATCATCTTATCAAAAGTCACGTTTTTATTTGGTTTTGTACTCTCTTGAGTTTCAATTTACAACATTTTATTTTATGACTTTCAATTGTCAAACGCATTTTGCAACAATTTACACACAATGAAAAAAAAAAATTTGTACAGCCAGTTTTTTCTCACAAGGAAGGTGTTCCAACAAAAATAAATGGATTTCTATTAAGTTTAGTAATAAAATATCCTACACAATAACCAACATTTTCTGAAACCACATAAAAAATTTAGTAAGAAAATACTTTTTTAGTGACTTAAAAAAAAAATTATACAAATTTTGATTAGAAAAATTTTATTTTGAAATAAAACCTTTTTTATAAAACTGATTTTGAGTTTTAATTAAAAAAAAAAAACAATTTAAAATATTTTAGTCGTTTACCAATGCTTTTCAAAAGATAGCAGCCCAGGTGTCAAATATTTTGTATGGTTTTAGAATCAGGAAAATTTTCAATACGAAAAATGTATAACATTTTTTTTTTTTGCCGTCAAAAACTAATTTTCTATAGGGTGGTTTAGGTTAGGTTAGGGGGAGCGGTGCCCGATTTACACCTCGCGTAGACCTTTTGGTCCAAACTTAAAGAATGGTTTACTTTCCCAAACTTTTTTATCGATAACTTCATTTCTAAAGAAAATATTGGAATCAACAACTAGTTTTTTGTAGAAAACTTTTCTAAAGAAAACTTTGTCATGGATAAATTATTTTCTGCATTAACTAATTCTCTAAAGAAAACATTGTTATCGAAATATCGATAACTAATTTTTTATAGAGAACTTTGATATCTCTGTAGCACACTGTTATCGATACCTAATTTCGATATGGATAACTTATTTTCTTTAGAAATCTTCGTTGATAACTTAATTTTTTATAGAAAGCTTTCTTATCGATACATCGATAACTAATAAAAAATATCAATAAATTGATTTTTATAACTAAAAAATAAGTAATCGATAGCAAAATTTTCTAAAGAATTCAAGTTTTCGATAACACAGTTTTCTATAGAAATGTAGTCATCGATATAACAAAGCTTTCTTTAGAAAATTATTTATCGATAACAAAGTTTTCTATAGCAAATTAGTTATTGATGGCAAACTTTTTTAAAGAAAATCAGTTATCGATAAAAAAGTTTTCTATGCAAAATCAGTTATCGATAAAAAAGTTTTCTAAAGAAAATTAGATATCGATACCCAAGTTTTTTATAGAAAATTAGTCGATTTTTTTGTAACAAAGTTTTCTATAGAATATTAGATATTGATTACAAAGTTTTCTTTAGAAAATTAGATATCGATACACAAGTTTTCTATTGAAAATTAGTAATTGATAACAAATTAGTTATCGGTAAAAAAGTTTTCTATAGAAAATTATTTATCGATAATAATTTTTTATAGAAAATAATTAGAAAATTAGTCGATGTTTTTGAAACAAAGTTTTCTATAGAAAATTAGTTATCGAAGTTTTCTATAGAAAATAAGTTATCGATAACAACGATTATATTTTGAGGATGTTTATTCTGGCTCTAGGTAATTATTTTCTTTACTTGTTAAAACCATGATATTCTCAAAGTATAATTTTCAAGAAAAATATTTTTTTGTTTTGTTTTGGTCATTTTTGCAAGGCATAATCGACACGTGTTTCGGAATTTCAAAATTATTTAGCAAAAATAGAAACGATTTACTACAAAGTAGCAAACGAGTCTAATGACAAATCGTTTGTGCACAACTAAAATATTAATACATATTCGACTCTATCCACAATGGGAATTAGAAAGACGAAGAAATAATAATGATTTTTATAGAAAACGTTGCTATCGATTACTCATTTTCTATAGAAAACTTTGTTATTGGCAACTAATTTCGATAACTAATTTTCTATAGAAACTTTGTTACAGAAACATCAATAACTCACTTTCTATAAAAATTTTAATTTCGATAGCTGATATTCTTCAGAAAACGTTTTTAACGATAACTAATTTTCTATCGAACACATTGTCGATAACTAATACATCGAGAACTATTTTTTTTAAAGAAAATTTTGTTATCGATAACAATGAATTGTTTCCCTAAAAAATTTTGTCGATAACTAATTTTCTATAGAAAACTATCGATAACTAATTTTCTATTGAAAACTTTGCTTTCGACAACTAATTTTCTACAGAAAATTTTGTTATCGATAACTAATTTTCTGTAAAAAACTTTGTTATCGATAACTAATTTTCTATAGAAAACTTTGTTATCAATAACTAATTTCTATAGAAACTATGTTATCGAAAACTAATTTTTTATAAATAACTTTTTTATCGATAACTAACATCTAAATAAAACCTTGTTATCAGTAACTACTTTTCTAAAGAAAACTTTGTTATCGAAAACATGTTTTCAATAGAAACGTTGTTATCGATAACTAATTTTCGATAGAAAATTTTCTTATCGATAAGTAATTTTTTATAGAAAACTTTGTTATCGATAACTAATTTTATATAGAAATCTTTGTTATCGATAACTAATTTTATATAGAAAACTTTGCTATCGATAATTAATTTTCTTTAGAAAACTTTGTTATCGATAACTTATTTTCTATAGAAACTATGTTATCGAAAACAAATTTTCTATAAAAAAACTTTTTTATCGATAACTAATTTTCTAAAGAAAACCTTGTTATCAGTAACTACTGTTCTAAATAATACTTTGTTATCGAAAACATGTTTTCAATAGAAACGTTGTTATCGATAACTAATTTTCTATAGAAAATTTTCTTATCGATAAACAATTTTCTATAGAAAACTTTGTTATCGTTAACTAACTTTCTATAGAAAACTTTGTAATCGATATCTAATTTTATATAGAAAACTTTGCTATCGATAAATAATTTTCTTTAGATAACTTTGTTATATATAACTTATTTTCTATAGAAACTATGTTATCGAAAACAAATTTTCTATAAAAAACTTTTTTATCGATAACTAATTTTCTAAAGAAAACCTTGTTATCAGTAACTTCTGTTCTAAATAATACTTTGTTATCGAAAACATGTTTTCAATAGAAACGTTGTTATCGATAACTAATTTTCTATAGAAAATTTTCTTATCGATAAGTAATTTTTTATAGAAAACTTTGTTATCGATAACTAATTTTATATAAAAAACTTTGCTGTCGATAATAAATTTTCTTTAGAAAGCTTTTTTATCGATAACTTATTTTCTATAGAAACTATGTTATCGAAAACAATATTTCTATAAATAACTTTTTTATCGATAACTAACATCTAAATAAAACCTTGTTATCAGTAACTACTTTTCTAAAGAAAACTTTGTTATCGAAAACATGTTTTCAAAAGAAACGTTGTTATCGATAACTAATTTTCTAGAGAAAACATTCTTATCGATAAAAAATTTTCTATCGAAAACTTTGTTATCGTTAACTAACTTTCTATAGAAAACTTTGAAATCGATAACTAATTTTATGTAGAAAACTTTGCTATCTAAAATTAATTTTCTTTAGAAAAATTTGTTATCGATAACTTATTTTCTATAGAAACTATGTTATAGAAAACAAATTTTATATAAAAAACTTTTTTATCGATAACTAATTTTCTAAAGAAAACCTTGTTATCAGTAACTACTGTTCTAAATAATACTTTGTTATCGAAAACATGTTTTCAATAGAAACGTTGTTATCGATAACTAATTTTCTATAGAAAACTTTCTTATTGATAAACAATTTTCTATAGAAAACCTTGTTATCGTTAACTAACTTTCTATAGAAAACTTTGTAATCGATAACTAATTTTCTATAAAAAAAATTTTATCCATAGGAAACCTTGCTATCGATAATTTATTTTCTACAGAAAACTTTTTTATCGATAACTTATTTTCTATAAAAATCTTTCTTATCGATAACTAATTTTCTATTGAAAACTTTGGTATCGATAACTAATTTTCTATAGAAAACTTTGGTATCGATAACTAATTTTCTATAGAAAACTTTGTTATTGATAACTTATTTTCTATAGAAAACTTTGCTATCGATAACTAATTTTCTTTAGAAAACTTTGTTATCGATAACTTATTTTTTATACAAAAGTTTTTTATCGATAACTTTTTTCTAAAAAAAAGTTTGTTATCGATAACTTACATTTTATAGAAATCTTTGCTATCGATGACTAACTTTTATAGAAAACTTTGTTATCGATAAGTTATTTTCTACATAACTTTGTTATCTATAACTAATTTTCTATAAAAAACTTTGTTATCGATAATTTTTTTTTAGAAATCTTTAGTATTCAGTTCCAAGACAGAGAATACCAATCGAAACAGTGTTGTTAAAATATTGTAAACGGTTGTACGAGCGTTCTGTATACCATCTTTAAAATGCTTTCAGAAGATCAGAATGATAATATCCATCTACGCTAGATTAAAGCGTTTTAAAAGCAAATGCAAAAAAGTGCTTTGAGAACGTTTTATTTAAAGTCATTAAAGCTCTTTAAAACCCCAAAGAAATACTGAGCTTAGGAAATTGCTCAACTTTTTTTTCCTAAATTCCTAAAAGCATTTTTAATTTTTGTGTCAGGGACTTAGAAAAATTTAAAAATTTTTCGGAACTTTTTCTAAATGCATTTTCAACAAAATTTGTGAATTTTTAATGAAAACCCCAAAAAATTGTGTCTTTGACTTAGAAAATTTTTGCTATCGACAAAATATTTCTGTAGGAAATTTGTTATCGATAACTAAAATAACAAAGGTTACATTTTTTTCAATAAAACATTTTTCGGAGATGCTGTAATCTCGATTTTTCTAGATATCCCAATTCCATAACAATTTACAAATTTGACTAAGAATTCCTTCCCATTCAGTTTAATTTCTGTTTGTTTTTTTAGGCCATCTCAATTGTATTTTTCACATTGTATATGTTGTAGGTAGATGGTTTGTTATGATTTGGTTTTAAATATATAAAAAGCACCATCTGCAATTTTTGTGCAAATCAAGTGTTTTGTTACCTGCATTCAGATGAATGAATGCGGAAGATGTTACTGCTGCGTTTATTGTCTTTGAATAATGTTGATGATAATAATGATGATGGTGGGTAATATGATGCGATGCGTATGTTAATGTACATATATTCGCATGCTAGAAATGATGATAATAATGATGATGACGTTAATGTTGTTGATGATTATGTGTTTAAAGTTATTGTGTTTTCAAAGTTGAATATAAGAACAAGTAGAAAAGTTAAATTCGACTTGGCCGAATCTATGAATACCCTCCACAATGCCCTTTTTAAGTTATAGTAAATTTTCTAGAGTAAAAAATAACATTTTTGATTAGAAATATTTTATTTTGTTTAAAAAAAACTTTTTTAAATATTTTTTGAAAAAAAAAAAAACAAAATTTACTAAATTTTTTTTTGGGTGTAAAATTTTTTTTTGAGTGTAAAATTTTTTTCGAGTGTATTTTTTTTTTTTTTTCTAAAGTAAAAATATTTTTGAGTGACAAAAATGCGTTGTAAAATATTTTTGTGACTTACCAATGTTTTTAAAACCTGTTTAACGGGGTTTCAACACATGAATTTAAGGTGAGGCGAATCTGAAATTTACGGTTTTGCTAATAACTTTTGAACCACTGGACCGATTTGGCTGAAATTTAAAACGAACCGGACCAGAGGAACGGTAAATATATATGCCACACTTCAGCACCCTCAGAATTGCCGTTCGAAAGTTACCGTGTGTTTTATCTCGTAAATTCCAGAAAAACCCTTGCCGAAATTCACTCATTTGCTTATAACTTTTGAACCACTGGACCGATTTCGCTGGATTGCAATACCAACCTGACCAGGTAAATGCCCAACATATATGCCAAACTTCAGGAGCCTCCGTAAAGTCTTTCAAAAGTTAGCGTGTTTTCAACAGACAGACAGACAGACAGACAGACGGACAGACGGACGGACGGACGGACGGACGGACGGACGGACGGACATCGCTAGATCGTCTTAAAATCGATCGAGGATCATGAATATATATACTTTATGGGGTCCTAGACCAATATTTCGAGGTGTTACAAACGGAATGACAAACTTATATATACCCTCTATCACTAGAGTGGAGGGTATAAAAATAAATAAATTCACGCATTCACATTTAAGAAACAAATTGTTATCGTTTACACAAAACATTAACACACATTAAATTATAATAAAAAATGTCTAAGTATGTGTAATTGCATAACAATCATACGATGTGTAGCACATTCATTGAAATTTAATATGTCCATTAAAAACAATTGTTTAAATTGCAAAATAAATGGGAATCTATCGAGCGACAGATTTTAAAAACTTAAAAAAAAAATCTTATATTTTTCTAGGACCCCATAAAGTGTATTCTGCAATCCATCAATTTTTAAAAGATCTAGAGATGCCCGTTAGTCCGGCCAAATGTCTGAAATTAATCAAAGCACCCGAACTTTCGAAAAATAACTTGTAGTCTGCTAATGATTAGACTTTTTTACTCGGGTATAATTAAAGTTTTCCTGGTCAAAGTAATTTAAAAAAATATTTAACACAATGTTTTTCTCACTCAAAAAATGTAAACTCATAAGACAAAATTTTTTTACTAAAACATTTAACACTAAAAATATTGTACTACAATTTTTTTGACATAAATGACTTAAAAAAAGAGTTTTGTCAAAATTTAAATACAACCTTTTTTATAATGTTCAAAAAATTCGGTTTTAATTTTTAAATTAATAAAAATTATTTATTATTCGACCTATAAATTCTATTCAGAAAGAGCTCGAGGTCACATTTCTTTACTAATCAATAATCACAATATCGTCGTAATGATTAGTAAAGAAATGTCTGGAGTAATCGTTATCAATGTTCAAAAAATTATAACAAAAAAAATATTTTAAATAGGAAAATTTACTAAAAATTCTAATTTGGATGTTGTGCTTGTTGAAATTCTAATTAGGTTAATCATAAATTGCTTCTCTTTTTGAATTGAATAAAAATATTGAAAAAAAAATAAATAAATAAATTTCTTTCCAAACATAAATATTAATATATTCATATGAATATAACTAAATATTTGAACTAACAAACATATAAAAGGCGTAACCACTAATGACGGAAAAAATGTTAGTTTCATTTAAAATTCAAATCGATTGCCAAATAATCACATGGAAATATTTTTGCTGTGCTCGTATATGAGGCATTCCACACCAAATGTTCAGCAAAAAAAAAGTGATGTCGTGTCAATATGAATTCAATTGCAGAGTATTCGCCCTTAGTTCACTATTAAATAACACAAATAAAATTTAAGATTTTTCAAAAAGTGGGCCTTGGAGGCATGGTCAAAAATTGAAAATTTCATCATTTTTTGCCTAAGTATCTTTATTTGAATATTTATGCCAATAAAATGAAACACAGTGATGTCTTTAAAATAAAAGTTTTTTATAGATTTTTGTATGGGCTATCGATTAAAAAAATAAAAATTGGAAAATTTTCAGAAGAAGTTCTGAATTTTTTAAATTTAAAATTAAACTTTATTTATCAAAAAACATGCCACAATTTTATTTCTTTTTTAAATGTTTAAAAATTAGTTAAGGTGTATATCTATCTGTTCTGAAATTTTCAGAGATGCATTTTTCCTTGTTTTCGAGAAAAAAAATGTTGAACATTGCATTATGCTTACAATTTGTAATAATGGGGTATATTACGTATGCGAATGAGTAATATTAACTCTTAAAAAACATTTAAAATAGAGATGTTTTCGTGGGTGAGTTTTTTTTTACGATCACGCACGCTCACGAAGGATAAGTTTTAATAGATAAAAACTTCAGTTATAAAATATAAAGTCCAACAATATATAAAAACAGAATTAAAACTCAACTCATAAGGTACAATGCAATTTAGTAATATTTCTAAGAATTAGAAATACGAAATATAAATTCAAACCTAACGGACATTTTTCAAGACTTGAAAAGTCCTACTAAGGGTTGCAACTCTGAGAAAATCTACTACAGTGTAAGAAATTACAACTGTGTTGGAAAAAGTTAAAAATAGATTCATTAAGTTCGTGCTAAACGTAACATATGGGTAATGAAATGTGATATAATTCCCGTTCGCTTTTTCACCTTAATGTACGTTTAAATAGCTGATCTTAATATTACACACCTACAGTGACAATCGAAGAGTGCTGACGAAGGAAGGGTGGCTTCTTCCGAAAGCTGTCGACATCTCCACTTAGCCTGTGTTGTCAATTAATTTTTTCAGATTTTCTCATTGTACAACAAAAATAATTATTTCTCAGAAATAATTAATATGGACTCAAACCGAAATAGATAAAAACTTCAGTTATAAAATATAAAGTCCAACAATATATAAAAACAGAATTAAAACTCAACTCATAAGGTACAATGCAATTTAGTAATATTTCTAAGAATTAGAAATACGAAATATAAATTCAAACCTAACGGACATTTTTCAAGACTTGAAAAGTCCTACTAAGGGTTGCAACTCTGAGAAAATCTACTACAGTGTAAGAAATTACAACTGTGTTGGAAAAAGTTAAAAATAGATTCATTAAGTTCGTGCTAAACGTAACATATGGGTAATGAAATGTGATATAATTCCCGTTCGCTTTTTCACCTTAATGTACGTTTAAATAGCTGATCTTAATATTACACACCTACAGTGACAATCGAAGAGTGCTGACGAAGGAAGGGTGGCTTCTTCCGAAAGCTGTCGACATCTCCACTTAGCCTGTGTTGTCAATTAATTTTTTCAGATTTTCTCATTGTACAACAAAAATAATTATTTCTCAGAAATAATTAATATGGACTCAAACCGAAATAGATAAAAACTTCAGTTATAAAATATAAAGTCCAACAATATATAAAAACAGAATTAAAACTCAACTCATAAGGTACAATGCAATTTAGTAATATTTCTAAGAATTAGAAATACGAAATATAAATTCAAACCTAACGGACATTTTTCAAGACTTGAAAAGTCCTACTAAGGGTTGCAACTCTGAGAAAATCTACTACAGTGTAAGAAATTACAACTGTGTTGGAAAAAGTTAAAAATAGATTCATTAAGTTCGTGCTAAACGTAACATATGGGTAATGAAATGTGATATAATTCCCGTTCGCTTTTTCACCTTAATGTACGTTTAAATAGCTGATCTTAATATTACACACCTACAGTGACAATCGAAGAGTGCTGACGAAGGAAGGGTGGCTTCTTCCGAAAGCTGTCGACATCTCCACTTAGCCTGTGTTGTCAATTAATTTTTTCAGATTTTCTCATTGTACAACAAAAATAATTATTTCTCAGAAATAATTAATATGGACTCAAACCGAAATAGATAAAAACTTCAGTTATAGACATCACTGTGTTTCATTTTATTGGCATAAATATTCAAATAAAGATACTTAGGCAAAAAATGATGAAATTTTCAATTTTTGACCATGCCTCCAAGGCCCACTTTTTGAAAAATCTTAAATTTTATTTTTGTTATTTAATAGTGCCCTAAGGGCGAATACTTTGCAAATGATATCCTATTGAAACCACCATGGTTTTTCTGTAGTGGAACAGTTGGTGTGGAATGACTCATATATTATACAAACATTTCATACTTCATTACACCAAATATAAAGCTTCATAGTAAGAAAATAATAAAAGTAAGTAGTGCTTGATTATATAACCCCCTACACGAACAAAATTCTAAGATTTTTTGCAAAAAAAAATATTTTTTTTCGATAAACTAAAATTCTGACCACATTTTCTTTTAGAAAAGCCATAAGCAATGCTCATTGAGCATATGAGATTTTCTTTTGGAAAAGCTTTTCTAAATTTCAAACAAGCTTTTATGAATTTAAAATAAGTTTTTTGACTTTCGATTGGGATATAATAAATTTTAATTGGGATTGTGTGAAATTTGTTTGAGCTTTACGAAATTTCAATTCGACTTTTATGAATTTTAACTGGTCTTCTGAATAACGATTAACTATCTAAATTTGAAGTTTACTGAACTTAAATTGAGCTTTATTGTATTTACTTTGACTTTTTGAATTTGAACAGGTACACTAAAAAAAAAACACTTGTAAAATATCAAGAACCTCTGAGTCTACGTGTTTTGACGTAAAACGTCAGCAGCCACTTTTAACCTAACCTAACCTAAGATGACAAGAAAAGTTTGTTTTTTTGTTTTTTCTTGCTACCTCCTATTTGACGAGAATTCCTAGAAATTTTACATGCTTTTAACGAATAGTTTTTTAATTTTACAAGCTATTACTGATGAAACTGTAAATTTACAACTGTTTTGATACGATAAAACTTACAACGAATTCTCGTAACTCTTCTAGATTTTTTGCTACCTCCTATTTTACGAGAATCGCTAGTAAAATTTACGAGCTTTTTTGTAGTTTTATAAGCTTTTTACAAATAAAATTGTAAATTTACAAGTTTTTGGTGCAATAAAACTTCCAAGGATTTCTCGTGAAATTACAAGATTTTTTTTTGTAAAATTTTCTTGGAAATTTGTAAAATTACAAAAAAAAAATGTAAAATTACAAAAAAATTGTAAAATTGCAAAAAAAAAATTGTAAAATTACAAAAAAAAATTGTAAAATTACAAAAAAATTTAAACTTCGATCGAAATTTTTTGTTGAAAAACAAGGAAACCTGTCAAATATTGGTAAAATGGGATAACGAGAATTTTTCGAGTAAATTACTCAAGGTTTACAATTACAAGGTTTTTTTTGCACTCAAATTCCAACCTCTGTCTACAATACATCCATTTTAAGCCATGTGTGAAATATGCTGATTTTAGACGCGGTTGGTTAAATTTTTTATCTTAATAATCTCGGTCAAATCAGCAGACAAATCTGTCCGACACCTGAATAATTTGCTTTACTGATTTTGACAGAAAATCTGCTGATTTCTTTTAAAAATTTGGTAATTGCAGCAAAAGAAAATCTATAAACTTAATTTAAAATCTATATCGAATCACATATAAAACTGGAGAAGTTTCATAGATTTTTAGCAGACTCGATTTGCTATAGTTTTGTATACCTTCCACTTATTATTAGTGGTAGAGTTGTAGAAGTTTGTCATTTCGTTTGTAACTCATCGAAATATTGGTCTAGGACCCCATAAAGTATATAAATTCTTAATCAGTGATCGATTGTAAGACATTCTAGTGATATCCATCTGCCTGTTAAAATGGCGATTACGACCAATATATTGCACAGATATGATTGAAACTTTACTTTTTTACTTGTTGTTGTCCCGAGAATTTCAGTATTGCTTTTGAGCAATATCGGTTCAAAAAATCAAAATTTATGAAATGTTGGTACATTCCACAAAACATAAAAATGTTGCTGGAGAACATATCGCTCATTTACTTGCCCGAGTAAAAATTTTCTGGTCTAATCATATATAATTTGATACAATCTTATATGAGTTAATATGCTTCCGTATAAATTTATATAAAATTTTATCTATCACTTTGATACGGTTGATCCACTTTATATGGTTAGATATTGCTCCATATATGATTAGATTCGTATTTTGGTTTTGCTCATCAAATTATATAAAAATAGATATTATAAGATCAATTTGATCTAATTAGATTTGACAAAATTCAGGATCAAATTGTATCAATTTTTATATTTTTTGATCTCAAGTAATACAATTAGATATTATTTGATACAACCATTTTACGGATCAAATTAGATATATTTAGTAAAATTAGCATAATATTTTTACTAGGGCCCGAGTAAAAATTTTCTGGTCTAATCATATATAATTTGATACAATCTTATATGAGTTAATATGCTTCCGTATAAATTTATATAAAATTTTATCTATCACTTTGATACGGTTGATCCACTTTATATGGTTAGATATTGCTCCATATATGATTAGATTCGTATTTTGGTTTTGCTCATCAAATTATATAAAAATTGATATTATAAGATCAATTTGATCTAATTAGATTTGACCAAATTCAGGATCAAATTGTATCAGTTTTTATATTTTTTGATCTAAAGTAATACAATTAGATATTATTTGATACAACCATTTTACGGATCAAATTAGATCTATTTAGTAAAATTAGCATAATATTTTTACTAGGGGGTGTATAGTGTCATAACTCAAAATATTTGCTTTTGCAAAAAACGCGTTTAAAGTTCACAATTAAAACTGGGTTTTCATTGAAAAAGGCCGGCACAGAGAAAATGTAATAATGATATCGCTCGTTTACTTGTATAGTGTCATAACTCAAAATATGTCGTTTTTGGGTAAACCATTCAGAATTATTTGTTATATCCTGCTTTATATTGTGTCAAAAATTCATATTAATATCTTCTAAACTCACCGTTTGAGAAGAGAACACGCCATTATAACATTTTCTATGTACGGGCCTTTTGCAATGTAAAACAAGTTTCAACTGTAAACTTTAAACAGGTTTTCTGTAAAATCAAACATTTTGCGTTATGACACTATACAAGTAAATGATTAAAAGAAATTAATACGAATTTTTGACACAATATAAAGCATGATATAACGAATAATTATGTATCATTAACTCAAAAATCAAGTTTTTTGAGTTATGACACTATACAAGTAAATGAGCGATATGTGAACAGAATTGCATACCGAATGCTTGCTGCATGAAACTTAAAATATATCTAAAAGAGAAAATTCTACAGTTGGAGTGTCTCGGCTTATCGGCCATATCGGGGATTTAGGGGTTCAAAAAATGTATCAAAAAATGGCGAAAAAATGTTTTTTGGATTTTTCAGCCATTTGTTTCCAAGAAACTATATGATGTTTCCATATGACAAGAAAGGTTTTTTTGATGTAAAGACATAGGCCTACAATATCCATGAGAATGCGAAATAATCCTTATTAATTTTAAGTCGACACGTATTTTTGCTCTAGCCGATATTCCTGTTAGTTCGGGAGTTATCGAAATTATAAGGAGACAACGAAATTTTGAAACACTGATATGGCCGATAAACCGAGACACCCCAACCATAAAATCGTCTCTTTTATATATTGGGCATTCCATGTCAAATCGGACACTTTGAAATTTTTTTTTTAGATTTTCCCAATTTGTTAACAGTTTTAGTACCCTTCGAAAACTCCTTCGTGGTAAATTTTCAGATTTTTTTGATGACCCGTTCAAAAGATATCGAATTTTTAAAAACTGGTAGTTTGTTCCTTTACTCAAACTTCTTTTACTCATAACTTCTTCAATAATGGTCCGAATTTAAAATTTTTGTTTTTTTTTCAAAAATTTTGTTTTTTACGTACTTTTAAAAAAAAAAAATCCCAAAAAATTCTTAAAAGCGCTCTAGTATGCGATTTTTAAGTTTTAAAATTTAAGTCTCATTTTTGAAAATTTTTTTACTCTTCGATTTTTTTGAAATTATTTTGTGTAAAACATTTTTTTTTTATTTTTTGTAAATTTGTTTTATTCAATCTGCTTCTACCGGTCCAATGGTGCGTCCGAGAGGGGTCATTTATTTTTAGATTTATCTCTTCACTTTGATGGAAAATTATTTCAGAATCTAAAAATTTTTCCATCTAAAAGTTTTTAATGCGAAAAATCTGATGATAATGGATTTTTTTTGTTTGTAAAAATTTTGCAAACTTTAATAATTTTTCGAAACGAAAATACTTTTAGAATTTTTTGTAGAAAAAAAAAATTTAAAATGCATTGAAAACTGTTTTTTTTTTTAGTTTTAGTGATTAGGGATTTTCTAATTTGGCGTTTTCAAAATATCAGTTGCGGTTGTTTTAATTAAAATTGGATTTTCTACTTAACAATCATTATATTTTTAAATTCAAATTTGAAAATTTGAAGCAAAAATCCCGATCTTAAGGCTTTAGTAAAAAGTAGGTATACGGCGACTTTCATCCTATAAATTACAAACTTCATAACAAATCCATTATGCCAAAATAGTGTAGGATATCGAAAATAATAAAACGAAATCGTCTAACAAAAAAGTAAGGTGTATTTTATTAATAACAAAAAACAAACAAAAAAAAAATTCACATGACGAGTTCAACATTCAACAGCAGCATAAACTTTGAACACACAATTTAAAAAAAAATAGAAAAAATGCCACATGTGGAGCATTATTTTCTTATTGTTTTGTTGGATTATTTTTTTTTTTTAATTTTAGACACAAAAGAAAACGAGAGCATTTTTTTATTCATTCAATGAATTCAACTGTCTTTGTATGTGTGTATTACAAGATATGATACAATATTTTCATGTTGAATACAATTTTTTTTTTTTTAAGCTACAAGCCATTGTTACCAGTGTAACAGTAACAGCTTATTGTTGTTGCATGATATTGTGGCAACTAACGATACAACAATATACACACAGCCACACACCAAAAAGTAGTTGACATGTTTGAACACAACACAAAAACCTGCTACCAAAACATTAGAGTTGTACATAAATACACTCAACAAAAGTGTTAGTGGTATTTTTAATAATAACGGTATGCGAAACGATTTCGCGTTGGTAATGATATTTTAAGAATAAAAGCAGTGGGTTTTTAGTTGTAACGATATTTCTATCGGGTTTTTCGTCAGTTACTGTATTTGACCAATATTGAGAACAATGCTGAAAAATTTCAGAAAAGTTTAGAAAAAATTGAAACAGACCTGGAAAATAGAAAAAACTGAAAAAAATACTTTTACAGTATTTTACTTACAAAGCATTGCTTTCAATATTTTTTAAAAAAATTTTACCGTTTTTAAATTGTATTACCGTTTCTTCTTACCAACCTTGGTCATAACCAAACCATTTTATACCTTCTTTTATTTCAGTGTATTTATTTTGTTGTACATTAGGGGGAAGCCAACTTAACTCTTTTCAAAATTCGAAATATTTGGGTTCGGAAAACTCAATATTAAGGCACAAAAAATATTAGGCCTGTAGGGCGTCTTTGGGTTCCTTTTATGACTTAAAAATCGGAAAGTCACGAATAAGTGATTTTAAAATTCGAAAAAGCTAAAGTTGATCCACCCTATTGTACATGCTTTAGTGTTAGTAATTTAATTTTTCAGTTGCTATAAAGTGTTGCATTTGGTGCACAAAAGAAATTATTGCAACATTGCATTGTTTGCATAAAATAAACTATAAAAATGAAAATAAAAAAAAAAAACACAAAATTTAACGAAAACATGAATTTTGTAACACATTTAATTTTTTTTTTCTTTGGTTCAAGAATTGTTTGGTTTATATTTTTTTCGGGACCAAAAAATATAATTTAAAATAACAAAGCCAAAAGTTTAGAAATAGCACTTTATCAATACAGGCATCTGCGTTATATCTTGTATCAGTATAACCTACGGCAACATAATGAAATTGAACAAAAAAAAAATAAATGTATAAAAGTGGTAATATAATTTTAAAATCAATATACAAAAAACTAGAATGAACAAAAATTTTGAAGGGGTTGCAATTTTCTAAAATTTTTGCATGCTGGAAGCAGAGCAATTAACTCGAAGATAGGTGATGGTGAAGTGAAGAAAGTCGTTAAAAGAGGCACTCCACTAGGGGGTGTTATATCTTTCCTTCTGTGGAATGTTGTTATAAGCACTATCCTTGAGTCAAAATAGGTATCAAGATGACAGCCTATGTCGATGACGTTGTTATTTTTAACAACACTCAGTGGTGCCCCATTAAATGCATTGCATTGTGTTGAGATCCGGAAATATAGGTATGCAAAGGAGGAAAGAGGGAGATTTATTTGTGGATATTTGACTTAAGTCTGTACAGCCTAAAGATACTCTTGACGTGGTTAAAATAAAACGATCTGGGATTTAATCCCACCAAAACCGAACTCGTTGTGTTCATAATAGAACTAAGTAAGACAGGTTGGTTTTTCCGAAATAAGACGGAACCACTCTGAAACTATCTGAGGAGGCGAAATACCTAGAAGTCATCCTGGACCCGCAGCTTTCTTGGAATAGGAATACAGAGGAAAGAATAAAAGTCCTTATGTGCTTTCTCCAACTGCTGGCGAACGGATGAAGGTAGGATCCAAAACCGTATATCATTCACTGTATGTATGGTGCGATAATTACACAGACCTGAACTATGGTGTCCTCGAGTAAAGGAGATCATTTAATACGAAATCATCTCTCTGCAACCTACAGAAGGTACAACAACTGGTACTATTAGATCGGTACCCCAGGCCGAAGTGATACTAAACATTCTGCCCATGGATATCTACATCACACAGAAAGAATTGAAATCGAATTTCAATCAACAAAAACGCAGATTCAATTAATTTTTTAATTGAAACTCCTCCGATGACGAAAATTGTAATATCAATCATCAAATTGTAGGTGATTAATTGATTTTTTTTTTCAATTAATCACTTTTTCGATTTTGATCAAAAATTTAATCAATTTTTTATTTAAAGTCAATTAAAAATGATTGATTTAACAAATGAGTTTTTAGTTTATGACAAAATTACGAAGAAATTCATATTTTTTGCTTTTCAATATGTTGCCGACAGTAAAATAAATAAAAGCTGAGTATAAAGTATATTTTTTAATTAATATATTCAAATAAATTGAAGCGAAAAAAAGACTGGTATGATGAAAATTTGTAATTTGATAGTTAAAGAAAATAACAAAAATGTTGATCATTACAATAATTGACTCATTTAAATTTTGTTGATCAATAGATTTAATTGAAATTTTTTAGACAATAATTTTTTGTGTGCAAGAACACAGCAACAAAATCGATTCCCAGGTTAAGAGAGTTGCAAATGCTTAAGAAACACTCTTCGGGACACACCATATTAAGTACAGTGGGGGGACGGAACTGGAACAGAAAATCGATCGATGAAATTGGGATCGTTGGGAACAGTATAGAATCTCTTCGTCAAATCCGTAGAATGTAGAATATCGCAAACCCCGAGACCAGTGCCAAATCCTAAGAGTACAGAAGGTCTTCTTACTTTTTGCAAACGGACAGTTAGCCTTTTGATGGAAGTAATGACAAGACATTGTATGATCGGTCCAATGTCCGGTACTGAAACCTTTATCATTTGGAGCAAAGTTGACTTGGAACAACTGTTTTGGGGTAGTTTAAGAAGTAGATATTTGTAACAGATGGGAAGTAGGGAAATTAAAATCAAGGTAATCCCAGTAGTCTTAGCAAAAATAAATCAAAATTTTGGCGACACAGCATCTTTTTATAGCATACCGAACCGCAGCCAAAGAAAAAGAAGCAACACTCCGGCAATGCTGCCTATCAATTACTAATGTAACCGTAATGCTTCTTTCGGAAAGGGGAAAGAAGAGAGATGAAAGATTTAAAAGATAGAAGGGCTTCAGTATGGCAACACTGTAATTGCGCGGGTTGATAATTTTGAGCAGAGATGCCAACTATTTGACAGCAAAACGCGCACAAAAATTTTATAAACGGGTAAAAACGCGTAAATTTGCTTGAAAAAAAGGGTAAAAAAGAACTGGACTGTTTTTTAAATAAATAAAAAAATAATATTTTTATTCAAACAAAATTTGATATAAATCGTTGTACAATTTTCCATGGTCTGCATTTTCCCCTTCAAAAGCCAAATTTAGTCTTTGAACTTTACCCAGAACAGAATTCAAATATTAAACCAAAATACAAAAAAAAAACTACAAAGAATGGCATTTTTTAGAGGTTGGTTTAATTTTTCAAGGGAAAACATTTTCCCTTTAGTCCGATTTTGCCCTTTTTTCTGAACTTAATACGACCAATAGTTATTGACCATACTAATATATTCGTTCCATATTCCAGGGGTCTAGCTCTTAGGTTGAACTGCATTTTGCTTTCCACAGATAGACAGACGGACATTCAAAAAATGTCTTTGAATCGATCAAAAATCAATAAAATATATATTTTGTGAAGTCTCCGACTAATATTTCGATGCCTTACACTCGAAATAACAAACTAAGTATACCGCCAAACTTTTTTTTGGAAGCTATAAAAATTAATTTTAAAAAGCACTAAAAGCACCAACTGAAAATTTAAAAAGCACCAAGTTAGTGCGTTTTTCTAATTTGGCACTAGGTCAAAAATTTTCGCGTTTTGACACATCAAAAAGCACTAGATCTAGCGCGAAAAGCACTAAGTTGGCATCCCTGATTTTGAGTACAGTTTGTTGCATCGCCATCTGTTATTGATCTGGCGAATTATTTTTGAAGCTGCGTTTATAGCCATTATTTTATTATTTTACTTCGTTGACGTTTTAGTGCTATTTATCAACGAAGTTGCGTGCTGCGATAGATATTAGTTATAAATAGAAACTAGTGCCTACGGTCAGTACCGTAGTACCGGGAATACCGGTGTTCCCGGTTCTCGGTATTACCGGGAAATGGTACCGGTTTCCCGGTTCTTAATTCATTCCCGGTTCCGGTTCTGACGGTATTCCTGGGACTACCGGTATGAATATTTTGTAAAATTTTGTACAATTAAAATTTTTTATTTGCTTTTACAAAAAAAAATACAAAACATGTGAAAAACACCATTTCCATTTTATTTTTTTAATTAAAGAAAAAAATAGTTACATTATTTTTAAATTTTGTTAAAAACACAACTAAATATTACTGAAATACTGATTAAATAGTGTAATTTAAACATTTTATTTTTTTGGTTTTGAGAACCGGTACCAGGATCAGAACCGGGAATACCGGTATTCCCGGGAATATATTTAGAACCGGGAAACCGGTTCCAAATACCGAATATTTGGAACCGAATACCGGTATTTCCGGGAATACCGAGAACCGGGAAATGGGGGGCACTAATAGGAACTAATAAATAT
Source organism: Pegoplata infirma (assembly GCA_963921195.1). Taxonomy (NCBI): domain Eukaryota; kingdom Metazoa; phylum Arthropoda; class Insecta; order Diptera; family Anthomyiidae; genus Pegoplata; species Pegoplata infirma. The sequence goes on along the minus strand of OY992537.1, from coordinate 73,973,790 downwards.
CTGAAAAAATGTTGTTATGCCTGAGCTGAGAATCGAACCCAGGCTGACTGGCTAGTAGTCTAACGCGCTAACCACTAAGCCACAGCACCATTTTTAGTATTTAAAAAAAGTTTTGAGTACCTACACCATTTCCACTTTAATTTCAGAAAATACATATTATATTAAAAAAAATGTACAATCATATTTTTTAAAATTCCAATTATATTTCAAAAATTTCCAATTATATTTTTAAAATTTCCAATTGTATTTCAGAAATTTCTATTTATATCCAAAAAATTTTCAATTACATTTAAAAAATTTCCAATTATATTTCATAAATTCCCATTTATAATTCAAAAATTTCCATTTATATTTTAAGATTTTCCAATTGTATTTCAGATATAGTCAATTGTATTTCAGATTTTTCAGTTGTTTTTTTTTCAGAAATAGTTAAATGTGTTTCGTCTTTATTCTGCTTAAAGCAGCTCTAAAAAGGTACATGAATTCACTGCATCTTTATAGCGCTTTTATCAGCTCTTTTATCAGCGCTCTAAATAGACGTGATTTCAGAGCATCTTAAAGCGCTTTTTCGGTGTTTCCAACTTGCTCTCTAAAGTGAGACATCGCCTTAGAGAATCATGTATTAATTCAGCAGGTTTGGATGCGCTCCTTGACTCAAGTTTCCTTTCCAAAAGCTGCTGTCAGTTCAACAAAATTGCTGCTGGGTTGCCTATTAGAGTGTACTATATTATTTTGCCACTAAAAAAGGTTATGCCCCTAATGTACATGTTTTTTTTACATTAAAACTAATTACAACTATTTAAAAATATTAATCATAAATTTTTAACATGTACCCACAATTAAAAGTGGTCCATACCAATAAGAGAAATAGTTCCATAAATTTAAGTCATAATAATTTAATTGAAAAAAGTTAACATTTCAAAAAGCTATTAAAAAGCCAAAAACTATACAAATTACATCACAGGCAGAAAAATGTTATTGGAACAGCGGGGATCCAAACATATCAACAATGTTTGTCCATCAAATTATTTACTTTTTTTACAGTGGCCTTCGTCAAACCAAGAAACGAAAATATAAAAAAAGTGTTTTATAAAAATTTGATCTGGGACTTTTTTTTTGGATTTGAGACATAAAACTAAAAACAAATTTTATATAAATGAACAATAACTTTTGATGGTGGAAAACAATGGTTCCCAAAAATAAAAATGCGTTGCCAGTTTCTTATACATTTTTTAACCTTTAGAAAATTTCTATCTGGGTGGGTGACAGTTTACCAAAATAGTTTAAGTGTTACTAACCAAATTAAATAGCAAAAATAACATAGTTTACATACTCGTACTATGTAAAAAATAACAAACATAAACATATGAACATGATAAAAAAAAAACATAAAAAACATAATAGTCATGTAAAAAGACAATTATATTTTAGTTTAGTATGTTAAGCATATTTTCTAAACTGTATATTTAAAACTCTTTTAAACAAAATGGGATTACAACAAACAAAAAATTTAATTTATTAGTCATGATTTTAAATAGGTTTGTAAATTTTGTCTTATAAGATTAAAATTAACCCTTAAGTGCGCTAAACCAAAATTTAGTCAAAAGGAAATTGAGGAAGTAAGAAAGGTTAAACTGCAACACATCAAAAATACCCTCCTCAATTCTACGATTTCCTTAATTTTACGGAATTTATATTTTTTTTCGAAAATTTTTGAAATTTTTTTTTTTTAATTTATCTGACTTTTTCCTTTTTTTTGTAAATCTTTTTAATATTTTTCTTATTTTTTTCTAAATTTAGCGCTTCCTAATATACCTCCTCAACCTGAGATTAGACAGCTAAAAAATTCATATTCATTTATTTATAATTTTCCAGAACAAGGAAAATTTCCCATTGAAAGAACTTTCTTGTAAGTTATAGATAAGATAATTTCAAATTAAATTAGTTGCTGTTTATTTGTTTGCCTCAAACAGATATAGATCCTGTTTTTAATATGCTGTGCAATTAAGGGTTAATACGGTTAAAAAACAACATTAAGTTCTTATGACTTGTATTGTACGCCTTCCTTGCATTTAGCCAAACCAAAAGGTGGTGTAGGTAGGTTTCTTGACTACGTGTGCTGGTTTTAGCTTAAGTAGATTTTTTCAGTTTGCTATAATTTTTTTTTAATACAAATTAAGTATGACCATTTAAGTTTATAGTTAGTTTTTGAGATTATCTTTTGTCTAAATACGTTTCAGTTTTGTGTATAATGTGTAACATTTGACTATATTTGTTTTTGTTTAGAAAAATTGTTGTTTTGTATATAAAAAAAACAAATATTATGCAATTATATGGTTAGAAACCAAGAAAAAAATTTTAAACTTATGACTCAAAAGTGGGTGTAAAAATTAATTGGTTTGAAAAAAAAATGCTGCAAAAAATAAAACTGTAGCAAATAAATTCAGTATTTTTTTTTAAAGATTATGGATAAGTTAAGTAATTTTACATTGTTAAATAATAAATGCATTATGTAAAAAAAATTGCAAATTATTTTTAGGAGGAACAAATAACACATAAGGGAAGTATGGGCATCTGGTCATTGTCCTAAAATTAAGGTACAGTGGCTCAAAGTAATAATGGAACAGCATATATTTGTTAGCAGTTCTATAAAGGAAAATTTATCAATACTAAACCTAATTATTATCCATCGACTATTTTTGAAAAATGTGCTTTATAGGAAATTTTCCAAGCTTTAATTTAAGCTGGATATTGTCCAGATTGAGCAAATATGAAATGAGTTACGAGCAGCGACGTATCCAGGAATTTGAAAAGGGGGGGGGGCCCATCTCGAAAATTTTTTTAATCATAACAACAACAAAAATAATATTATTTTCTACGACTACCCCCCATGTATTTTCTAGATAAAGAATATCTCACTCAGACTCATCAAAATTAAAGAACTTGCAGAATCTGTACGCAAAAAACACATACAATTGTAAGCTTAATTTTCGGTAAAAATACAATTGCTTTTTCGTAATTTAGCCAATTTTTTTAACATCAAAAACTTGGTTAAATTATGCAAAAGTCTTAGTGAGCTGTATTTTTACCAAAAACTTAGTTAAGTAACGCAAAAGTCTTGGTCTTGACCAAAAACTTTGCTCATAAGTATAAGTTTTTTGCGTTTGAAAATTTTGATATAAAAAATGTCTTAGAATTTGAGAATTTTTCGTTAGTAAAAACTCCCTTAAAATCTGAGATTTTTTTATAGAAAAAAAAATGTATCAAATCTGAGAAGTTTGCTATAGAAAATATTCTGAGAATATTTTGAAAAAAAAACGTGTCGCAAAAATGTCTTTAAATCTGCGATTTTTTTATGAAAAAATGTCTGATACATTCTTACATTCTGAGGTATTTTTCCTATAAAAACGGTTCCTGAAATGTAACCTAAATGTTCTAAAAAGTAAGCTAAAAGTGCAATGGTTTTTTTGAGTATGTATTTGTGATAAATTTCAAAATCATCGATCGAATACTTTTTGCAAAAAAAAACGCGTTTGAATTGCAAAAAAATCAAATTAAAAGAACAAGATTGATTTTAATATCCTGATATCAAATTATCTTACCAAATATTTTAATAGTTTAACATTTTTCCGATATTTGCCTTCGAATATTCGAAACTGCTAATTTTGGCGTGTCCCAGGAAAGAAATGAAAAATGGCCCAAAATAAAATAAAAAATATTTTTTCTAACACTTTTTTTCCAAAACACATACTTCACAGAAAAGCTTTCTTTTGCGGAGAAGGTGGGTCTAAGGCATGTAGTTTGTAATCCCCCCAGCAAAATTTTCTGTTCCAAATAATCGGTTCCAGAACGCATCAAACTACCCTGCAACCGGTTCTACTTAACATTCGAGAATCAATGATTTCTGTTTGAAATTGTCCCGAAAGCAATCGTTTTTTAGGGCAAGTAGTTTTTTTTGAAAAATAATTTTACATAGATAATTTTGTTGTGATTACTGTAGAATATATTCCAGACAAGGGAAAAATTCGAATTTTATTTAAAATTCATAAGGTATTTGAAATAAAATTTTTGTTTAAATAAATTTCTCAAAAACATTTGAATTTTATTATTTCCAAAAATAAAATTCTCAAAAAAAATAGAATTTTATTTTCCTATAAATAAAATTCTAAAAAATTAAAGATTTTTATTTTTGGTTTGAATTTCATTTTGTAAAACAAATAATAATAAAACAAAATAATAACTGTTAGTTTATACTAATGTGGTAAACTAGAATTTTTAAATACTATCTATATTAATTAATAGTAAATTTTGATTAAAAAGAAGTTAATAAGTCCATATTACAATGAATGTTAACATAGATAGAAAGCAAAAGTTAGTCTCTACATAAAAATTTTTTTACATCCTTAAGATAAAATATTTCAGAATTAAAAAAAATGCATATAAAAATATGGCACTATTTTTATCATTTTCTAAGGGAAAACAAATATCTCAAATATATTTTATAGAAAAATGTCTCAGAATTCTAGACATTATCTTTACAAAATATTTAAATGCTTATTTGACTCTGAATAAAAGAGTTATTTTATTGAAATATTTTCCACAATTTTAAAAATTTTTCTGTAGAAAAAATATATTAAAGGTTATAACTTCTTTAGGAAAAAATCTTTAAAAACAATCCCTCAGAAACTGGGAATTTTTCCTAAAAAATACTGTTTCAGAATCCTAAGAATCTTTCTGCATAAAAGATTTCTCAGGATCGGATAACTTTTCAATAGGAAAAACGTTTAAGAATCTGAGTTTTTCTATGAGAAATATTTTTCAAATCTAAGAATTTTTGTTATGGAAATATTTTTAAGAATATGATTTTTTTTTTTGAATCTTTTAGAATCTGAGAATTTTTATATAGGAAAATTTTATAAAAATCATTGATCAAAGAACTTTTCTATAGAAAACTATAGGCGTTTTTTGTTGGCATAATTATCATAATTATCACATTAGCGTTAACGCTCAAAATTCTAGAAGTATAAAATTAACTTGCATACATTGTAAATGATTCTCTTATTGTTCATGGCTCTCTTTGGTATTAATAAAAAAGATAAATGTTTTTGTGTTGCTGTCAAGCTAAATTGCGTCTAATAAACTAATTTTATCAATATTTCATCGAAAATGTGTAATATTTTACAAAACTATTTCAAACGACGCTAAATTAAATTGAGAAATTTATGGAAGTTAAGGTGTCGTTTTTTTCGTTTTGATACATGGTAACAATCAAAGTTTGGCAACAAAAAGGCCTTATATTAGATGTGAGATTTTTTGGAACGAAAAAAATTACTCTGAATCTAAACATTTTTCTGTTTGTAAGAATTTTGTAAGAATTTTCTATAGAAAATTTATCACTAAATTTTCTGTTGAAATAGTGTCTTAAAATGTTTGTTTAGAAAAATGTGTAACATCCTAATAATTTTCTATATGAAAAATGTTTCAGAATCTGAAAAACTGCCTCAAAAAACACTTTTTTATAGAAAATTGTTATAAAATTAAAAATTCTATTTTTAGAAAAGTGTACAAAATTTTTTTATAAAGTTTCTGTTCGAAAAAGCTTTCAGAATCAGAGAATTACACTAAAATATGAGAATTTTTTAAGAGGTTTTCTATAAATAAGTGGATCAGAATTTGGAAATTACTAAAAAAAATACTATTGCATTATAAGTTTCAACTAACAATAAGTAAATTATTAAATTACATTAAATTAGAAGATAGTGGCAATTTACTATCATATGAGGATGTATTTAGCTAATTAAGTTACCTTAATATATAGAAATACTCGAACATTATTAAAATATTTACTTGTTTGAAATATATTTATTTGTATGAAAATAAAATTCTTTTTTTTTATTAATAAAATTCTTTTAAGAATTTTAAATAAAATTTTTTAGAATTTTATTTCTTTTAAGAATTTAAAATAAAATTCTTTAGAATTTTATTTAAAATTCAAAATTGAATTTTTTGAAAAATTCAAAATTGAATTTTATCAATAACGAATTTTAATTTTTATTGTTTTTCCTTGTCTGATATATTCAAGAATCAACTGAACCAGGTATTTGTTCCAAAAAATTTTCCTGGGCCTAAGCCGAAGGCCTGCTACGCAGAAGAACTGTAACCCAAAGACAAAAACTTTTAAGATAAGACCAAAGGTGACGTGGTTATCATGGACGTATACAGGGGGTGGGCACAGGGGGCACGTGCCCCCCTTTTCGATTTGAAAATTTTTAAAAATTAATACACTGCAACGCATTGTACAAAAAAATACACAGGAATCAAAATATTTTGGTTTTTAAAGAAAAGATTTTAGTTTTTTTATAAAAGCTCAAGAGCGTAATCTAATTTCATTTCTAAAAAGCCATTTATATCGAAATATCTGTAAAATATGTTTAAGAAACACATAAAATGATTTTATCCAATAAAAATTATGCATGAGGATAATTAAAAAAAATGTCTAAAAAAGTGTCTAAAAAAAATTTAATATTATATCTATAGGAGATTCTCAGATTCTGAAAACATTTTTTTTAGAAATATTTTCAGATTTTAATACATTTTTTCGTCCGGAAAATTGTTATATTTTGGGAATTTTTTTTTTCTTATTGAAAAATTTTTAGATTATGAAACATTTTATCTATAGAAAATTTTAAAATTCTTAGTATTTTTTTTTATACCCAAACTATCAGATTCCAAACTATATTTTCCGTAGTAAAATTTTTATATTCTCAAATATTTTTATGACAAAATTTATCAGATTCTGAAAGAAATTTTATATAAAAACTTTTTAAATGCTGATAATTTTTCTATCAAAAAATCATAAATTTTGAATCTTTTTTATAGCAAAATCATCACATGGTACCACGAAACAAGCTAAAATCTAAAACAGGAATATCTAACAACAATTTTTGGATATAAATCTAAAATTTTCAATGTAGCACTTTTTCTGGGTTAAAATTGTACAAATGAACAAAGTTTTCTAACTATACACTCAAAAGAAAAACTCTGTCAAAAAATCTGTAAAACGACTTTCAATTTGAATTAGCAATCTTTTAGCAGATTGTTCTGCTGAGAAGGATATTTTTAGTAAAATCTCTGTCATTCAGTTTAAGAAAATAACATACATTTTACTATGTTTATACTGATTTTGTTTGCTGAATTTCATTATTTTTTCAAGAAATTTTTTTATATAAAAAAAAGCAGAACAGATTGTCAGCAGATTGCTCTGCTGAAATCAGCAGATTGTTCTGCTAAAATCAGCAGATATTTCTGCTAAAATGAGATTTCTCTGCTGTCGAACAACACACATGTTTAATAACTAAAACGCCAGATAAAAGTATAAGCTTCCGTAGCCTAGTGGTGAAGAAGTGTACTTTTAAATCGGAAGGTGGCGAGTTCGATGCTGGCTGGCGGCGTATGTTTTTTTTTTTTCTTGTTATATTTATTCACCTCTTATGACAGATATTTAGCAAACCGTGTCTGCTATAATCAGCAGATTTCTCATATGGCTCAAAATGAATCTATTTTCAGCAGATTTTTCTGCTGATTGGACAGAGAATTTATTTTGAGTGTACTCAAAAATACTTAAACCTCGAAAATCTGCCCAAAATACACCCATTTTGATCCATATGAGGATCTGCTGATTTTAGCAGATGTGATTTGCTAAATTTCTGTCTGGATAATTTAGGTCGAGTCAGCAGAAAAATCTGTCAAAACAGACATTTTTATGGCTCTCACTTATGACTCATATGTGAAGCAATAAATACGGGGAGGGGGTAAATAAAGGTTAAATAGGGGGTGTAGTCATAGTTAAATCGGCGATGACTAAAAAAAATTTGAAAGTTGTGCCCCCCGTTTTCAAATTCCTGGATACGTCGCTGGTGGTTATTACTTATTTTTATAGATCGTTGTTTTGAGAATACAGCCCGTAAAATTTCATAAGTAATTGATGTAAAAGTTTTAAATGTAAAACTTACATTTTAACGAAAAAAAAAAAAAATTGGAATTAGCACCGATCAAAGCGCCGCAAGCGAAAAATTTTACCAACAAATTTTTCGCCTGCGGAGCTTTCATCGTAGTTGTATGCTGTTTTTAAATTCATTATTTTTGATTTTCTACTGCGCTGCGATAGATTAATATATAGCGTGGTAATCTGCATGTAAGAGCAGGGGTTTTGGGTTCGATTCCCACCAGAGCCTTTGTATGTTAGAAACAACGGAACGGTTTTGCTTCAGCTTATTCTTGGTTAGTTAAATATATAGGCGTACGGACATAGCGCCCAAGGTCTTATCGCCCAAAACCGTAAATGTTATATCGCCCAAGCTGCGACATATAGCCCAAAATGATAGGTCTAAAAATGTTATTTCTCCCAAAACAAAATTGTCAAAAAATCCAAAATATTTTTTTTGGACGAAATGTCGAAATTACGACTTCTATGATTTGTTTTTTTGTAATAAAGGTTTTCTGCGTAGCCGGCCTTCGGCCGGGTTTAAGGATTACATACTCCATGCATTAAACCCACCCTCTCTGCAAACCAAAGCTATTTTGGTTATCAAGCCTTTTTGATGCATAACAAATTTGATAGTGTAAAGGCCTGCTACCCTAGAAAACCTTACTTTGCGGAGAGGGTGGGTTTAATGCATGGATTTTGTAATCCCTAAGCCCGGCCAAAGGCCGGCTACGCATAAAACTTTAAAATATTGTGTTAAAAAAAAACAATATTGGTGAGTTTTATGATTATTTTTTTATTTTTTTGGGTTCTATGACATTTTATAAATTCAACATTTTGATATTTGGGTAATATGACATTTTTTACAATTTATATAAATTTAAAGAAAATTTGTAAAATACCCAAAAATAATGGCCATATAGTCCAAAAAATTTTGCAACAACAACTAACACACATTTTTTTTGGGTGGAATGACTTTTTTAAATTGGGCAATATGCACCTGGGCGCTATGTCCGTACGCCAAATATATAATTTAAAATAAAACACGATATGCGTTTACTTTTTCTAAAAATAATAATATATTGCTTTATTTATTATCAGTTTTGACATTTTCAGATTTTGACAAAATATAAAACCAAAATAAAATTGGGTAATTTTTCATATATAACTTTTGGCTAATTTTTCGTAATGAAAAATCACCCAATTTTTAATTTCGAAACTTTGCCCAAAAACTATGAAAATTTGCCCAAAAATGTTGGATAACTTTTCATATGAAATATGACCCAAATTTGTATGAAACATTTTTGGTCGAATTTTCGATTTATTTTTTGGGTCATTTTTCTTTGGGCGATTTTGCCTACAGCCATAAAATTCACTGCAATCGAACCAGTACTTATTGTTAGTGAATTATTTCCAAAAAAAACAGATAATAAACCACTGTTTAGTGAACCACATTGGTCTCATAGGAAAAAAAATAGGCTGTCTTTTGAGTCCAACAAAATAAAATATGAAAATGTGGTTTTTATTAAAAAAAAGTTAAAAATAGTGTCAGTTTTAAAAAAAGTCGGTAACATTTTGGTATCTTGAATTTTTTTTTAAAAAAGGTTGAAAAAAAAGTACGTCAAAGCCATTGTGAACAAATTTTCTGAATGCAATAGCTGGAAAGCTATATGGATCCGAAAAAAGAGCCTGTTGACTACAATGTCACAATTTGACCCTTTCTAACACAGCGAGTTTTTCTACGATCTTGTTCAGAACTGGTGTGTTGACTACTACCCAATAAATCTAAACGGCTTGAGCACGATCGGATGGCACACAGAAAAAAACGAATTGTTATATTAACCCCCATATTTGTGAATACAATTAACTTTTTCACTGAAAGTGCTCCTATACGGAAATTTGTGATATCAACTAACGTTTGTAAATATTGATTGTTGAAAAAATATTTAAAAAAAATTGATAAACGAGTTTGTAATAGTTCTCTAAAATTATTTTTTGTATTGACAAACGTACAAAATCTTAATTTTTTTTTCAACAAAGAAATTCAACAAACACAAACACAATTAGTTGATCTGACAAAAGTAAAAAATCTTAATTTTTTTTTTCAACAAAGAAATTCAACAAACACAATTACTTGATCTGACAAAAGTAAAAAATCTTTTTTTTTTCAACAAAGAAATTCAACAAACACAAAAACTTTTTGTTGACATGATAAAATATTTTTGAAATAAAATTACTTGACTAAGTTTGTTAAAAACAAAATCGAAATTTTCTATTATGGACTAACAGGCGGCCGTTTTTACTAAATGTTTGGTTGATATCATGTTTGGTTGATTTACAATTGATGTTTGTTGATTTAAATTTGACGATTTTATTTTCTGTGCATCGGTTTAAAAAGTGTGTTCACTTGAAGTATTTCCCCCCTATATATTTTAAGTTTCAGGCCTATCGCGATGCATCGGTTCATAACGGTTGGAGTACGTGTACTATAAAGATTGAAAGTTTCTCGTTAAAACAAAATAAAATTTATGAATTTGTAGCTTAAAATGTTAAAACCTTGCTAAAACACAAAATATTTATTTTCCAAAAATATGTTCTTTGACAAATTTTTAAACATAATTATAAATTTATAACGAATTAAACTTAATTTTACCATTTAAAGACACAAATAAATTTTTTTTTTAAAAACTTTTAACATTTAAAATATTTGAAAAGAATTATCAAAACTTTAAATCAAATACTAACTTTTAATATTAAACAGACCAAGATGTTTTTTTTTTCAAATTTTTAAAATTAAATATCAGTTAAAAATTGTATGCCCCAAATATGGTATGAAATGTAGAGCTATGCAATACGATTTATTAAAGATTGGTTAGAGTAATAAGTACAAACTACTATTTAAAATGTAACGCATGATTTCTTATAAACAAAAAAAATTTAAGAAATATTTTTTGTCTTTGTTAGATTTCAAATTGAAAACATAATTTGTAAGCTATAAATGGTAAGAAAAAGGAGTGTTTTCAATTGACTTCTTTTTTTTATTAACTAAAAAAAATAATTTTGTTTGATTTTGCTACGATTTATTATATTTTTGATATAAAATCTATAATAGAATTTCAATTAAAGGCGCTTAAATTTCAAAAGAAATCAATCAATTGGTTAAATATTAAATGTTATTTAATGAGGAGTTTATTAAACTAAATGTTACGTATACTTTATAAAACTTAATAGTACGTATACGTCATGGTGGTCCAGTTCAGTAAAAATGTCTAGTCTTTTTTATTTCAAAAATATTTTTAACAGAATTCTATAAAGAAAACCGACAAAGTGTTTTGTATTAAATAACAAAAAAAAGGTTCTCATGATATTTTATTTGATCTAAATTGTAATTTCAAGGAAAAAACTGCAATTACTTTTATTTATTTTTTAAATAAATTAAATTACACTGTGATACAGTGAAAAAATACTTCTGACGTGACATGGAATAGGTTGTTGGTTTTGTCGAGTAGATCACAAAAATGCCCATTAAACTTGCCAGACACCCCAAAATTTTTGAGTTATTTTCAAAAAACTTTTTCTTTTACTTTTCTCACTGAACCACGTGTAACTTAAAAAGTTTTCAACCGATTTTAAAATTTTTAACTGTTTTGGATAGAAGAAGGATAGGGATTTCCATGTGTGTGAATTGGTCAACACATATAAGAAAGATATCTATCGATTTTTTCTATAATATCTAATTTTTTTGTTATTTTTTGAAAAATTTTCGAGTTTATATTTTTTTCTGCTATAGTTCGTTCAACAACCTTTATATTTATGATCGTATTTTTAAAGAAAATTTAATTCTGAATACGATGAGCTCTTTGCCGAAAAAAATCAGATAAGAATTGACAGAGTTGTGATAATTTTTCTAAAAAAGAAAGTCAAGATTTTGCAGGAAATCGCCGTTTAGATAACCCAGGCAAAAAAAAAATTATCATAATACATCATGTACAATATTTTTAAAGGTTTTTGATGCGCTGAATCCGAATCTCCAAAATCCAATTCACGCACATAAAAAGCTCTATCCAAAACAGTTGAAAAATTGAAAATCGGTTGAAAACTTTTTAAGTTACAAGTGGTTTAGTGAGAAAAGTCCCAAAAATACTTTTTTTGACAATAACTTTAAAATTTGAGGGTGTCTGGCAAGTTTGATGGGCATTTTTGTGATCTTTTCAACGAGACCTACAACCTTAACTACCTCATATCAAAAGTATATTCGGTTTTGTGTTTTTTGTAGCACATTGTTAAATTAAACAAAAAAATAATTACAGAAAAATTAAATTGCTGGCCATAATTTAAAATATTAATGTTTTTTAACTGCCCCCTCATATTATATAATAATTTCCTTGAGTAAATTTTATGGATTTTAATAAAATTTCATGCAAAAAAAATTTATGACAAAATTTAATGTATTGAAATTTATTGTTTATTTTAAAAATTTCACTTAAAGTCATACCATTCATTTGCACCTGCACAATTTTTATTTTATATTTCTTAAGAAGTCTTGTTGAAAAAAATTGAAATAATTATTAAATAAGACAAAAACTTATTGACAAACGTGCCATTTAGTTGGATTATATATTGTAACAATATTGCAGTATGTGACCACATTCATAACAAAAAAAAATTGCATTCATTCGTTCATTCACTTGTTTGTTATTAATAATGGGAAAATATTTTCGTTTTTTTATAATATTTCTATCATGAATTCAATTGAATGGTAATATAAACATACACTCGAAAAATTTGGTAGGTAAAACGTAAATTAGTTGATAAATCAACTACATTTTTGGTTAAAACAACTATAACTTTTTCTATAAGAAAAATGTCTCAGAATCTGAGACTTTTTCTATAAGAAAAATGTCTCAGAATCTGAGACTTTTTTTTATAAGAAAAATGTCTCAGAATCTGAAACTTTTTCTATAAGAAAAATGACTCAGAATCTGAGACTTTTTCTATAAGAAAAATGTCTCAATGACTTTTTTTATAAGAAAAATGTCTCAGAATCTGAGACTTTTTTTATAAGAAAAATGTCTCAGAATCTGAGACTTTTTCTTCTATAAGAAAAATGTCTCAGAATCTGAGACTTTTTCTAAAAGAAAAAATATCTCAGAATCTGAGACTTTTTCTTTAAAAAGAAATTCTTAGAATCTGTGACTTTTTCTATCAAAAGAATATCTTAGAATCTGATACTTTTTCTATAAGCAAAATGTCTTAGAATCTGAGACTTTTTCTATAAGAAAATTGTCTCAGAATCTGGACATTTTCTATAAGAAAAATGTCTCAGAATTTGAGACTTTTTCTATGACAAAGGAAATTTAAAGGAAAAATTTCTCAGAATCTGAGACTGTTTCTATTGAAAATATCGGAATCTGAGACTTTTGCTATCGGAAAATATCTCAAAATTTAAAAATTGTTCCATTAGGAAAATGTCTCAAAATCTGAGACTTTTCTGTAGGAAAAATACTCTTTTCTATAGGAAAAATCTCTCAGAATCTGAGAATTTTTTTATGGGAAAATATTCTCAGAATCTGCCTTTGGAGGTTATAAGAGATGTGGCACATTCGAATTAAACACTTTTACTAGTTTAAACTAATATCAATTAAAATTAAAATTTTTACTAACAATATTTTTTCAGTGTACTACACTTGTTATATTTCTTCTTTTTTAATAGTTCAAATAACAAATAACAGTGAAATCTTTAATGAGTGCATGGCAACAGTCCTAGAAAATATGTGGTATATTATTGTATGTTTATTGAAACGTTTTCTTAGATTTCACTGTATTTTAAGTTTTTCTTTAGTTTAAAGTACATGGGTTGTAGTTTTAAAAGAAAAACAGAAAAAACGTTGATGATGAAATTAAATTGTTTGTAATAATTTGTTGGTATGTTGTTACATTCTTCATGTTTATGTTATGATTAAATTTAAGAATGTTTAAAGTTTTTTTTTTTAATTTTTTATATAAAATTTTAAAACTTACTTAAATAATGGAATTTTATTTATGTTTTGTGGTACATACCTGAAAATATAGAAAAAAAAAAAAAATATTAATATAATATTAATACTCAAAATCAAAAGACTTAAGAAACAAACTTTGCAGTATAGCAGAGAATATATAAAGTAAAAAAACAAGTAGGAAAAATTAAAGTCGATCAAGATCGATTATATAATACTCTATATCAGATTTGATTTGTACAGCCAAAGTGGGAACAAAATTTTATTCAAATTTCTTCCATTACCATACATTTTTATAGATTTTTGTAAATATAGGGAGAACGGTTTGTATGGAAACCAAAACTAAAAATACTACGATTTCGTTCAAATTTTATGTGATAAATAGCGAATACAAAATATTATTATCAGTGTGACTGCGAAAGGTTATCATATCATAAAATTAATATTAGGGTCATTTAAAAAAGAAAAAAACAAAAAAAAAATTTAATTTAAATTTTCGGAATATAAATTTACAAAAAATATAAAATTTACAAAAAAAAAAAATTTAATTTACAAAGACAGAAACATCCCTGCAAAAAAGTCATTACCACTTCTCAGTGGAGTGCTTTAAAACTATAACAAATGTAATGAAATACAACAAAAATAACAAAAAACACAAGACAAAATACAAAAACAGTTTTTTCTACTTCAGAATACATAGATATTCAGCTCTTAACTCATTACCTATCGTGACACCTCCATACAAATGTAAGTAGATATTCAGTAGATAAGAACTACTCCAGGCAAGTAGTTGGAAGTTGTTTGAAAGCTCGGCGTACTTCTTATCTACTGAATATCTACTTACTTTTGTATGGGAGTGTCGCGGAAGGTAATGAGTTAAGAGCTGAATATCAACTTTTTATGGAGTAGAAAAGAATGCCTGTGAAGTTCAAAGTCTTGCAGTTGGATCCAGGAAGGTTGTCTCCCACCGATCCAACCCCCCCCCCCAAAAAAAAAAAGACGCCCCTGTTTTTTTTTTTTTTTTTTAACGTGTTGGAGGGTATAAAAGATTCGGCACAGTCGAATTTAACACTCTCACTTGTTTTTGCTGGTATATTACAGTATTTTTGCTCTTTTTTTTTTTTTTAATTTTCGATTTTTATTTTTTTTAACTCTTTAACATTTCATATATTTTTTTTACAAACACTTTGTTTATGCAATTTAAGAACAAACAAGCTGAGGAAAATCTAGATTATTTTTTTAAATAAATAAACAAAAAAAAAATAATATCAAAAAACAGCCGTCTTTTCATTATGAAGTTTAAATTACTTTATAAAACTATTTCAATGACATTCATATTTGTTTTTCAGTAAATGCCGCCTTCTAAGCCACAAACTCATTAAGCACAAGAAAAATTATATTAATAATAAACCACTTTTTGACCTTGCAATGTCACAACGTTGAAATAGAGAACACAACAATACCACCCCTTTATCAAAACATTTATAGACACTGAACAAAAAAAAAATAAGAAAAATTTCCCACCATTATTGCTTAATAAAGATTTAACCACAAAAGATTTTGTAAATTTGTATGAACTATGAAAGGTAACACAACTAAAAATTGAAACTCATTACAAACCATTTAAAAGAAAAACGCCCAGTGTTAATGGTATATGGGGGTCATTCCATAGCAAATGGGATACATTTGACGGATCTTCAATAACCTTTATGCAGTAAAATTTTGATGTTTAGAATATTTTTTTAATGAAGAATAGAACTTTCAGCCTTTGACAACAAAGAAAAGAATATGATGCAGAAATATGGAAAAATCTCTGCTACATACTGATGATAAAAAATGTCTCAGATTTTGAGACATTTTTGCAAAAAAAGTCTCAGCTTTCGAGACATTTTCCTATAGAAAAAGTCGCAGATTCTGAAACATTTTTCCTATAGAAAAAGTCTTAGATTCTAAGACATTTTTCCTATAGAAAAAGTCTTTCATTCTAGGACATTTTTCTTATAGAAAAGTTTAAGGTTGTGAGACTTTTTTTATAGAAAAAGTCTCAGATTCTGAGAATTTTTTTTTCTATAGAAAAAGTCGCAGACTCTGAGACATTTTTCCTATAGAAAAAGTCTTAGATTCTGAGACATTTTTCTTATAGAAAAAGTCTCAGATTCTGAAACATTTTTTCTATAGAAAAAGTCTCAGATTCTGAGACATTTTTTCTATAGAAAAAGTCTCAGATTCTGAGACATTTTTTCTATAGAAAAAGTCTCAGATTCTGAGACATTTTTTCTATAGAAAAAGTCTCAGATTCTGAGACATTTTTTCTATAGAAAAAGTCTCAGATTCTGAGACATTTTTTCTATAGAAAAAGTCTCAGATTCTGAGACATTTTTTCTATAGAAAAAGTCTCAGATTCTGAGACATTTTTTCTATAGAAAAAGTCTCAGATTCTGAGACATTTTTTCTATAGAAAAAGTCTCAGATTCTGAGACATTTTTTCTATAGAAAAAGTCTCAGATTCTGAGACATTTTTTCTATAGAAAAAGTCTCAGATTCTGAAACATTTTTTCTATAGAAAAAGTCTCAGATTCTGAAACATTTTTTCTATAGAAAAAGTCTCAGATTCTGAGACATTTTTTCTATAGAAAAAGTCTCAGATTCTGAGACATTTTTTCTATAGAAAAAGTCTCAGATTCTGAGACATTTTTCCTATAGAAAAATTCTCAGATTCCGAGACATTTTTCCTATAGAAAAGTTTTCAGATTCTGAGACTTTTTTCCTATAGAAAAAGTCTCGGATTCTTTTCATTCTAATTTTTCCTATAGAAAAAATCTTAGATTCTGAAACATTTTTCCTAAGGAAAAAGTCTTAGATTCTGAGACATTTTTTCTAAAGAAAAAGTCTCAGATTCCGAGACATTTTTTCTATAGAAAAGTCTCAGATTCTGAGACATAAATTTTTCTAAAAGTTCTCAGATATTTTCCTTAAAAAAAGTCTCAGATTCTAAACAATTTCCCCTTATTATTTTTCCTTTATTAAAATTTCTAAAATTATTTCCTTTTCTTTTTTCCCTTTCCTGTACCACAGAGTGGTGTAGGGTATAAAAAGGAAAGAAAAGCAAAGAGAGAGGATAGGGGCTCTCTCTTTGCTTTTCTTTCCTTTTTATACCCTACACCACTCTGTGGTACAGGGTATAATGAGTTTGTGCTGATGTTTGTAACTACCCGAAATAATGGTCCTAGACCTACCTTTAATCATACTGATCGACTCAGAATTACTTTTTGAGTCGATTTAGCGATGTCCGTCCTTCTGTCCATCCGTCCGTCCGCCTTTCCATCTTTAGGTTTAAGCACGATACAGGTCGCAATTTTCAACCAATTGTCTTGAAATTTGAAACTTAAGTAAATTTTGACCCAAGGACGAATCCTATTGAAATTTAAGAAAATCGGTCCATGTTAAGACCAAGCCCCAATACAAACTCCCCCTTTGAATAAGGCTTAAATTACTCTAATAATCGTATTATAATAGATATCGCTTTGAAATTTAACAGATAATCCAATTTAGTATGCACGAATCATCATTTCAAATTTTGAAAGAATCGGGTCAGTCCTTCTGGTATTCACATAATTCCCTCAAAATTCATAAAAATGGAAATGTTTGATAAAAATTTAATTTTTTTGTTGTTAAATGTTTACTTATAAGGGAAGTATCTCAACCCTTATGAACCGATTTGCCTGAAACTTAAAATATATATTAAAGAGACGATTTTAAGGTTGGGGTGTCTCGGCTTATCGGCCGATAATTCGACCATTTTTGGACTTACAAGGGAAGTCTCCCTAGTGTCACCCGCGGATCTTAATGGAATTGGTTTTAATTTGTAGATCAGAAAAAATAAAGGGACACGTATTTTTTTTAGCGGCCCAAATTCATATTTAGAAGGTAAATATGTTATGCAAAGAACCTAGTCATGTTACATACCAAATGAAAGGTCTTTGGAAAACCTATCTACGTGTGCAAAGAACGTGTCCAAACATGCACAACTTTCGTCATATTGAGTAAAATACCAAAATTTTAGGACATTTTTGTTAATAAGTCGAAAAATTTTAACTTCTTTGGCCCGTTGTTAGCACCACGAGATAGGTATTTTTAATACCTTTGATCTGATACCACACATGCCTATATTATTTTGTTTAAATAGGCGTAAACCGTAAAAAACTAAAAAAGGTCAATTTCCCCCCATACAAATCGACCCCCTCCTAAAAATGAGTTTGGGCCGCTAAAAAAAATACGTGTCGAATTAATTTTCCGTCTTAAAAACATATCCAAATTTCAAGAAGATCGGAGGAGACTTCCCTTGTTAGTCCCCCATAAAAAAATTTCCACCGATATTCAGTTAAATCGGTCTATTGGCAAAAAATAAACCAATTCCATTGAAATTTGATCTGTGTGTGTTTTCTACACTAAATAAAGATCTAACAAAAGACAGATCCAATCAATCCATGTTTGGACTTGGGACCCATTTTCCGGAAAACACCGGTGTAGGGTATCATATAGTCGGTCTTGACCGACTATAACTTTCTTACTTGTTTTTATTTTAAATACATTTGGGGATACCCAGCAGATCCGCGCCTGGTATGAGGGTATACTCCTTTTGTTATTTCGTGTGTAACGCCAAGAAGTATTGGTCAAAAATAAAATATATATATTTAGGATCCATGATCGTTTTTAAGATGTTCTGTGAAAGTCCCTCCATGTTTACATAGCACAATAAAGTTCAAAATAAAAGAGCTATTCTTTGGAAGTTTTTCAGGAAAATGTTTATTTTCATAAATGGCAAATCGGTCTAAGGGGGAAATGATTCCTCTTTAAAAACTAGACCAACCTCTTAAAAGCATTTTTTTTAACATTTTTATCTCACACGATGTTCAAGGTTCTGCACTTGGACTCAAGTAATTAAAAAATGACGTAAATGAATTTGTAAAATTAATTTCTAGTGGAAAGGAAAATTGTAATTGATTACCTCATACATTAAATAAATGCATAGAAAAATTTGTATTTAATAAAACTAATACAAAATGCTTCTTAAATGTTTAATAAACTATATTGACCATGTTATAAAGTCCACTTACTTTTTTTCATATAAATTTAACAAAATAAAAAGTAAAAAAATTGAAAATAATAAACCGCGAGACAACAACAACATCAAGAAAAATGATAATAATTATAACAGTGGTTTACAAGGCTTACATAAGCATTAAAATATACATTAATTGCATGACATTAATAAAATCATACAGAAAATATATAAAACACGATATATAAAGGCTAAAACAAAATCATATGACAACTTTTAACTTAGAAACACAACCATACCAATTACTAAAGTTTAGCAACAGCTAAGTAATAGTACATATCTAAAGCCAAGATGAAAAAAGTGGTATTTTACTTTTAAACTGACTTCACCCATATTAATGTGACACACCCTGTTGAGTTTTGAAAACGAGAGTTAGATTTGTTTTATTATTTTTCTAAAACTAAAAAAAAAATAGAAATAGCAAACAAACTAGAAGGCTATAACTAAACCAAATTTATACAAAATAATAAAAAAAAATTGTCTGAGAAAAAATAAAAACTATGCTAAAAATCGCAAGCATTTTATTTATAAAACTAACAAACTATTAAGATATGAATTTTTTGTTTGTGTTTTTTTTTTTTTTAAATAATTTAAATTAACATTAATATTAATTTGTCACTTTTGAAAATAAACACCTGGATTGTATTTTTTGGTTTAGTGCGGATTAATAAATTAATTGACAAATCAGGCAATAATTCTTTTAAAAATAAACTAAATTTGTGTTTTAAATTTTACTTTTAAAATATTTTAAGAGACCAAGTGTTAATTTTTTAGTTCTTCTGGTTTCTATTAAGAGTTGAATTCATAACCTCCAAGTTATTTGAATAGAGAAATCTAGGATTAAGGACATGTTTCACTATTTTTGTTAATCAAAAACTTTTTCTAAAGACTTTCACTCAGTAGGGCAAAATCTTTGGGTTCTTTTTTGACCTTAAAATCGAAAAGTTCCGAACAAAGTGAAAAAAAAAATATTTGTTATTTTTTCTCATAAAAGACATAGGTGGTTGTTCATAAAACCTGAAATATATTTAAAGTAGGTTTATTTGACAGATAATGTAGGAATATTTGTCAAATAAACCTACAATAAGTATTATGAAAAAGAGCCATAATATATGTTTTTATTCTTTTCTGAGTCTTTTGACTCTTTTATTAAAAAAAAATATTTTATGAATGTTCAAAAAAAATTATTTAAAATTTTTAAAATGTTCATAAATAAAAGTCAAACATGTATCTTTTAGGACTCAGAATTCTGATCGTTCTAAAATTATTCATATTTTGAAGCCTTAAAAGAGTCATAATTTATATGGGCTCAAAAATTGTACACAGGGTAATGTTTTAAGGTAAAAAAAAAAATTGGGAAATTCTGATTAATTTTTATTTTAAAATAAAAATTGGTTTATTCGACCTTTAAAATATTATATTTTGAGTATGTTTTTTCCAGCTCGAGGTCATTACCCTAGTAAAAATGGTTTTGTATATATCCATGTATAAATTGATACAAATATATCTAATTTTACAAAAAATTATCTAATTATATAAAATTATATAAAAAATTTCTCAGATAAGACCAAAATTCGTATCAAATTTTATAAAATTCTATCGGGAGTTATATCAAATTTTATATAATTTGATACGAAATTTGGTCTTATCTGATGGATTTTTTATATAATTAAAAATAATAAGATCTCAATATGTATAAAAATATATATTTGTATAAATTTATACAAGGCTATATACGAAATGATTTTTACAAGGGTATTTACTTTACTAATTAAAACTATAATATTCTCATAGAATAATTTTCAAGCAAATTATTTTTTGTTTTAAAATTATTTATGTTGTCGATTTTTGCAAGACTTAGTCGACACGTGTTTCAGAATTTGTCAGATTCCATTGCAAAGACTATTTAGCAAATATAAAAACCCTACACATCAAATGAATTCAAATGACAAATTGCTGATGTTCAAACAAAAATATTAATACATATTCAACTCTACCCTCATAGAGAATTAAAAAAATTTAAAATCTCTTGCAAAATAAGATCATATTCGTATATTCATATTTTTGTTTGAACATTAACGATTTGTCATTTAAATTCCATTTGCTACTTGTAATACAGGGTTTTTCATATGCTAAACAGTCTTGACAATAGAATCTGCCAAACTCTGAAACACGTGTCGACTAACAAGGAAGGTCTTTCAAAGGGCACCCACCGATTGTCCTAAAACATGCACATAGGAAAGAGGGGCAGTGAATCAAGCCGACCGGCTCAAAATCGGCTGCGCGCAGCCGCCGGACAATTTTTAACTTTTTTTCGAGCCGCCGCACAGTGGTCAATTTCGCGAGATAGCGGTCAAAACTCTATAACTTTTGACCGGATTGGTATTTTTTTACGCAATTTGTTTTGTTCAATAGGAGGGACTTTAAGCTTCAATTTGCGTGTTCAAACGTAAAAATCGACTGATAGGAACGTAAGTAATGTGGAGTTAAAATTGCATTTTAATTTTTTGTTGAGTTTCCATGTAAAAGTTGAATATTTTGACATTTTAAATAAGTATTTTTTTATAATTTCTTATTTTCTTCAATCGTATTTTACAACCAATACTTATTTATTATTCCTAAACTTAATTTTGGTCAGAAAATGCCAACATTTGGCCCCTGACATTTATTTAGTCTCAATATTCACAGGTCCTTTGTCCTTTTGATAGGTCCTAGGATAGGTGCTTTTGATAGGTCCAGGGATATGTCCTTCTGATAGGTCCTAGGATAGGTCCTTTTGATAGGTCCAAGGATAGGTCCTTTTGATAGGTCCTAGGATAGGTCCTTTTGATAGGTCCAAGGATAGGTAATTTTGATAGGTCCTAGGATAGTTCCTTTTGATTGGTCCAAGGATAGGTCCTTTTGATAAGTCCTTCTGATAGGTTCTTTTGATAGGACCAAGGATAGGTCCATTTGATAGGTTCAAGGATAGGTCCTTTTGATATGTAAAAGGATAGGTCCTTTTAATAGGTCCTAGGATAGGTCCTTTTAATATGTAAAAGGATAGGTCCTTTTAATAGGTCCAATGATAAGTCTTTTTGATAGGTCCAAGGATAGGTCCTTTTGATAGGTTCAAGGATAGGTCCTTTTGACTGGTCCTAGAATAGGTCCAAGGATAGGTCCTCTTTATTGGTCCAAGGATAGGTCCTTTTGATATGCAAAAGGATAGGTCCTTTTGATAGATCAAAGGATAGGTCCTTTTGATAGGTCCAAGGATAGGTCCTTTTTATAGGTCCAAGGATAGGTCCTTTTGATATGTAAAACGATAGGTCCTTTTGGTAGGTCAAGGATATGTCCTTTTGATAGGTCCTACGATAGGTCCATTTGATATGTAAAAGGATAAGTCCTTTTAATAGATCATGGTCCTAGGATAGGTCCTTTTGATAGGTCCAAGGATAGGTCCTTTTGATTGATCAAAGGATAGGACCTTTTGATAGGTCCAAGGATAGGTCTTTTTGATTGGTCCAAGGATAGGTCCTTTTCATAAGTCCAAGGATAGGTCCGTTTGATAGGTCCTTCTGATAGGTCCTTTTGATAGGACCAAGGATAGATCCTTTTGATAGGTTCAAGGATAGGTCCTTTTGATATGTAAAAGGATAGGTCCTTTTGATAGTCCAAGGATAGGTCTTTTTGATAGGTCCAGGGATCCACAGGTTATTTCCATTGGTTTTAAATTTATTTGCAATTTTCAGGTATTTAAGTTATGTAATATTAGATGGCAATAAAATAATTTTTTACCTTTTCCAAATGAACTGCCAGATACCACATAATTTGAGAGTTCTATTGTCATTTTTGTCAAAAGTTTGATACACCCTTCTATGTGGACTAGGTCCAAATATGGGCCAACTTCTCCTAATTTCAACAGAATTATTTTTTGGGTCAATAAGAACTCTTGTACAAAATTTCATCAAAATATATGCATAATAGCCACTTTCACATACAAATAACTTCTCAAAAAATATGACGTGCATTTGTACCGAATATCTTACCTTGGGTCAGAAAAATTGCCGTAGCTCAAAAAGTGCAGTCCCGATGCATGGACATGTATATATAGGAATGTAGGGGAGAGTTAGGACTACAAAATAGTAAATTTGTGTTTTGACTCAGCTTGACTCACAGGAGTTGTGCTCTATGAAGTAGGAAATTTCCGAGAAATTTTACCTTTTTTAAAAAAAATATTTAAATTGTTCTGAAAACAGTAGAGCTTCAATTTTTTTACTAGTAATAGGAAATAAGTTAAGTTCCAACACAAAATTTATTTCGTCCAAAAATCTTGAAAAACAAAAACGTTATGATCATTTAAACTTTAAAAATTAACTAAAAATATCATAAATTTACTAAATTCTGAAAAAGCCCATTTTGGACCACCCTGTTCTCAGTGAAATAGTTGAAATAGAGTTCTAATTTTTTGGCTTCCGAGGTTTACTACTGTCTACTTTCAAATGAGTCTAATAACTTTAAAATCGGAGAACAAAAACCAAAAGGAGTTTTGGCCGCTATCTCAAAATATTGCGCCGCCTAACAAAAAACAAATTTTGCAACAAAACTAGAACAAAAAAGTTCAGCCGACACTGAGCCGCCGCCGAGCAAAATTGGTCGAGCCGCCGCCGCCGAAAATTTTGGGTCGGCTTTATTGACTGAAGAGGGGAGCAAAATAAGAGTTACCTGTTTTTTCGTAGCTGCCCAATCTCACATTTAGCGGGTCGAAGGAGAGCGGAAAAACGGGATTTTTCACATTTCTTTAAAGAAACTATATAAACATTTTATACAGGTCGAAAGGTTTTTTGAAGACAAATTCAATGGTATATCGATCGTACCAAAATTCGGCTTCGTTAAGTACGTTATTGTCAAAAATGTAAAAACATTGGGATAGTTTATATGGAGATGTATGTATATACGTACGGCCCCCAAAATCATATATAATAATCTCTATTAAAATTAAGCTGACCCACATTTTTGCGTTTGGCAAAATTCCTATTAGTTCGGCTTTTATTCGAATTTTCCCATATATATATTTTTTCATAAGGTGGCAATCCTATTTTAAATTTGAGATTGGGAAGCTAAAGAAAACAGGTAACTCTTATTTTTCTCCCCTCATTCCAATAATTAAGTTCCAGGACAATCGGTGATAATATACACTGATAGGAATTTGCTCATGACAGTAATGAAAATCTACATAAGTGTTATGAAAAATGACGTTAAAAAGGAACGTTTGTAGGGTTTCGTTGAATTAATAAAATAGGTATCATAAAACGATTTAATAAATAATGTTTTAGTATCATAAAACTTTATTCCAAGAACAGGTTTCATTAAATTAATGAAAATTGTTCATGCGAGATATAAATTGTATTTTATGAACATTTTTCATAACTTTAATGAAAAAAGTTTAAAAATGTTTTTTAAAGCATTTTTAGTGATTTTTTTTTTACTGCAAAACGTAAAACGCAAATTAAAATGTTGGTGACTGGCACTTGGAATTTTTTTTTTCAATATGTATCGGATTAAGGGCCCTATTCACAGAAAATAGTCATAACTCAATCATAACTCAATTTTTTTCACGTGGTTGTTTTAAACAATCATAAAAAATTTAAATTTTGTTTGAAAATTTCAAAAAATAAAGACCTGCTACTCACATTGTCTCAAAATTGACAAATAATTTTAAATTTTGAGACTTTTTATGATTGTGTTTACAACAAACACAGGGTATATGAAGCTTGAAAATAATAAAGTTAGTCATAACCAGTCATAACTGTGAAAAGGCCTGTAAGTTTTTATATTGTTGGAATTTAAATAACTGAATTTTAAATGTGAGTCCACATTTAATTTTTCTGAGAAATAATAATATATGTTGTACAATAAGAAATTTGAAAAAAATAATAGACAACACAGGCTAAGTGGAGATTTCGACAGCTTTTGGAAGAAGCCACAGTTCCTCAAAAACGAAAATAAAATGGAAAAAAAAATTTGACACTTGGAGCTAAAAACGTTCCTAGAATTTTTTTCTATAAACTTTTTTTTAACGCAAACATTTTTTTAAATTCTTTTTAAATTGTATTTTTTACTCCGAAACGCAAAAAATGAATTTAGGAATGTAGTATTTTTGTAGAATTTTTTCAAAACGTATTTCTAATTTCATTAGACTCTTAAACGAATTTTTTGTGGTTGGACTTTAATTTTTTTTTTTTTCTAAAATGATTTTTAATTAAACTCTTTACTTTTAAGGCATGACATGTCACTGGACCTGCCTCATAGGACCACAATTCAATACCGGTTCATATAGTGACATGTCACAGAAAACGCAAAAAAAATTTTTTTTCTAAAATCATTTTAAATGATATTCTTAACTCCAAAACGAAGAGTTTTTCCGGGATTTAGAATTTTTTTTTTTTGGGAATTGTAAAATTTTGCAAAATTTGTTAAATTTTTCCTTTTCCTTAAAGCGTCTGGGATTTGGAAAATTGTGAAAAGCTTTGTAGAGACATAGCTAATTTTAAAATTTGCAAATGTATTTCGTTACAAATAACTTGAAAATATAATTGGAATTAAAATAATTTGTTCTTATTAAAAGAATAATTTTTCACTAATCTAATGAAAAATTTTAATAAAATTATGAAATCTTATGAATCAAAATTTATGAAAATCTTGCACAATATGTATGAAACTTTATTCGGCATATGAAACATTTCATTGTTGTAATGAATCAATGTTAATGAATTCGATTTATTAGTAATATGAAGCACTTTTCTATCAGTGTAGGTCGAATCATCGGACAATAAGCATTTTCCAATTCATAAACAAATCCAGATTTTATCTTAAAATAAATTTGTACTTATTCAAATCACTCGTTGTATGTTGTTTACTTCATATCAAAACATAATTTAAGTTGTTTTTATCTATACGATGACTAACTTTGAAATTTTGGAGTATGGTTGGTAATTTTGTTTATTGTTATTTTGTTAAAAAAAAATATTTATATTCTTATTTATTGCATTACAAACTGACACATAACATGTTGTAATATTTTGTAATTTAATTTTTATTTTGTAGTGTCTGTTGTTGTTAACATGTAACTAATTTGTTATTTACAGGCAGCAGCTCCACCATATGGAATAATTTTGTAAATTTAATAAATAAACAAAAATTTATAAATGCCAAAACATATAAATTTTTATTAAATTATTAAAGACAGAAAGAAATATTGAACAAAAGTTGTAAGAGATTTATCAAAATGTGAGTAACTATTTGAAGACTTTTTGGATAAATTGCAGAACAAGAATTCCTTAAACAAGAGGGCTGTAAAAATGTTCCAAGGTTTAAACATTTAAAAACACCTTTCGTTTACTAAATCTGCAGAATTAGCTTTAAATCTTGTAAAACCTTAATTCTTAGGTTGAAAAGAAGATATTATTTAAAAAAAAAAACGAAAGACTTAAGACACAAACTTTTGCCTTAATCGAACAAAGACTGAATAAAAGTACGCTGAAAGCAAGTGCGGATCCAGGGAAAGAATGTAGGATTAAAATAGAAAAAAAAAAATAATAAATGCGTTATTTGACCTCTAGGCCAATATCGAAATAAATTTTTCTTTATAAACTGCCGATGTTTCGACACTCTTTGAGTGTCATCATCTGTAATAGATAGGGATGAGATTTTCATGCTCTAAAAAATCGAAAATATTCGCTAAAAAATTCGAAATATGCACAAAAAACCTAAAAATATGCACTAAAAAATAAAATTTGTGCAATAAAAATCTTGTTTTCGTGCGAAATACGTCTACAAAAGTAAAAAATAACTCCGGGTTTTAATAGTAACATTTTAAACTTTATGTAAGCAAGATTTTTAGAAGCTAAAACATTCTAAAAAAATTTTAAAATAATTAAAAAAAAAAAATTCTTATTTTCAAAATAAGTGTTTAAAATTTTAAACAGTTTTTGAAACAAATAAATTTGTGCCAAAATATGTTGGAAATATGCACAAAATATGCATTTAAAATCAAATCATGCAAAAATATGCATTTTTACTAAAATATGCAAAAACAAATCGATGCCATTTTAGCGCAAATTTCTTGATTAGGAAAGATAATTGGTCGATATCGTTTTTAGACAATGTACAAAAAATGATGACACTCAAAGAGTGTCGAAATATCGGCAGTTAATAAAGAAAAATTTATTTTAATATTGGCCTCGAGCTCAAAAACCGCATTTATTAGTTATTTTTTTTTTTTCTAAAAAAATTTTGATTAAGGAATACCCTCAGATCTTCAGCAAAACATTATCATGATATAATTTGTTGGGCAAGAGTACAAAACTCGAAGGCATTTTTTTATATACAGTCAAACTTGGTTATAACGAACTCGGTTATAACGAATTCTCGGTTATAACGAACTAATTTCAAAGTCCCGACGTTTTGGCAACAATTTTCACACAAAATACTTCTTTTATAACGAACTCGGTTATAACGAATCCTCGGTTAAAACGAACTACTTATTATGGACCCATGAACAAAATTTCATGTATATTAACCTTTTTATAACGAACTCCTAAAAATATTTTAATATGTGCGGCAATTATGATTACTAAACTCACAAAAAGTTAGAAAATGTTGGTTAATATTATAATTTTGATAATATTTTTGAGTCTTTCTTCTCAAAAAGTAGTTTACTTAAAAAAAACGCTAAATAAAATTGGAAATTTTTTGAAAATAAAACTTGGTTGATATAAAATATACCCCGCTTATAGCGAACTTCGCTTATAACGAACTATTTCAACTGGTCCCTCGGAGTTCGTTATAACCGGGTTCGACTGTAGTAAACAAAAAACTTTTTTTTCTTAACGCGCAACAATTACACTTGGATGGGACCAAAAAAAAGTTAAAATTTTTCTACAAAAATTTTCTTCATCAAATTTTACTAGAGGTTGCCGAATATGAAGAGTTCGTGCAGAAAATGCAAAATGCTTAAAAAAGTAAAATTGTAAATTACACCGTACGACAAAACTAAAAAAATCCTTGAACACGAACTGGATGCGTTTGAAAGTAGGGACTAAATGTAGTAAACTGCATTTACAGTTTTTCATTTCATGATCCTGTTTTCTTTTAAAAGGACTTCATTTTATAAAATATTAAAAGAATAAAATTTTATAAAATATTTTCTTAATATTTGTACTTGTCCTAGGATGCCACTATTGATAGCAAATAAAAGAGGATGACCTCCCCTAATTTTCCTATTTTATTATTTTTACATATCTGGAAAAAGGAGTTTAGTTACTTCCTTTTAAAAATGTATCCTTTAATATCATTCAAAATGTCCAACAAAATATTTGATCAAGTTTTTAAGTGACTTTATTCACATCCTTTTATAATGATATTACAAAAAAAAAAAAACAAGGCCTTGCCGAATGTAGTGATACCCTCCACAATTTCAAAAATATTATTGAAAAAAACTTTATTTAAAAGGAAATTACTTTTGAAAAAAAAATTTTGAAAAAAAATTTCGGAAAAAAAAATTTTTTGGTAAAAAAAAAAATCCGCGATTTTTTTATTTTTTTGTCTAAAAATATGTTCGTACTTGTTTAAATACCATTTGGAGTTCAATTACGTTCACATATGTCAACCTGCAGCCGAATTAAAGCATTTTGTATTTTTAGGTTATGTTGAATGTACTAAAATTTTTAAAATTTTTTTTTTCAAAGGTAATTTCCTTTTAAATAAAGTTGTTTGCAATAATCTTTTTAAAATTGTGGAGGGTATCACTACATTCGGCAAGGCCGAATTTAAATTTTTTACTTGTTTTTTATACAATGTGTTTGTACTGGTTAAAATACCATTCGGTGATCAATTCTGTTGATATGTATCAACCAGCAGCCGAATTAAAGCTTGTTGTATTTTTAGGTTATGTTGAATTTACCAAAATTTTCGAGGTGTCCTTACATTTTCGTTCATAACTTTTGAACCGCTAAACCGATATCGCTCAAATGCAATACCAAACTTCTCGGGAGAACTTCCAATAAATATGTTAAGTTTCAGTCACCTCCGTGTAATATTTTGGCCGTGATCACCATTTCCACAGACAGACAGACGGACAGACGGGCATCGCTAGAATGTCTTACAATCGATCGGTGATCATGAATATATATACTTTATGGGGTCTTAGACCGATATTTCGATGAGTTACAAACGGAATGACAAACTTATACATATATACCCTCTATCACTTTAGAACACGCCTTAGTCGTGTTCTAAAAGGAAATTTGAAGAAATGGCGAAAATGACCCCAAAAAATGGGAGATAGAAGGTTAATATGTTCTAAGAAAAAAATCACCATCAAATTTGACTGCAGACATCTATTATCGTAATTTATGTCAGAAACAGATTTATAATATTTCGACTTTGATGAAGAACAATTTGATAGTTTACTTTTTTAAGCATTTTGCACTTTTTGAACGACTTTTGATCTTTGGCAACCCCTAGTAAAAATTGATGCAGAAAAATTGTGTAGAACATTTTAACCCTTTTAACGCACGTTTTATTGGTGTTCTATGAGGATATTTAAAAAAAGGGATCAAAATGACCCCTTAAAATGGGAAATCGAAGGTTAATATATTCTAAGAAAAGAACTGTCAATTTTACTAAAGACGTGTCTTAACGTTATTTACCTCAGAATTAGATTTAATACTTATTTTTTGACTTATTCAACGCCTTTGAAAAGAATTTAAAAACTTCAGTGGGTTATAAAAAAAGAAATCGAGCTAAGTTTTCAAAACCCTTCGGGGGTTTTGTTCTTCGATTGTTATACTTTTATTTTATTTTTTGTCCCGTGCAAGATACACTCGAAGACCCAAGTTTGTTGCACAGTATTATAAGTTCCCTCTAATTCAAGGCTTTATTCTTAACACTTTTAAGGTTCTCCTTCAAAATTTATACAAGAATTCCTCATGTTTATTCAACAGATTTAATTAGAATTAAATTTATTAGCAATTTATTAAAAACAAAATAAAAATAAAATAACTGAACACAATTTTATTACAAAAATAATACATGAAAACAAAAAAAAAAAAAACCTTACCACCCAACCCATCCAAAGTTTTTCTTCTATTAAAACAAAGCACTGCTCTTGAAGGCGTTTTTTTTTTTTGTTAAATCCAAGTATGGAAAATTTGAAAAACAAAACATTTATACAACGGTGGCAGTTTTTTTTTTTTGTATAAATTTAATTTTTGCTTTGTATTCATGATTTAAAGTTCTTGATTACCTAGTTTTTATAAAATACAAAATAGTTACAACAATTTAAAGTGCTTTAGTATGTATTTGGTACGTGTATGTTTAAATACTCGTACATAACATTTATGTGTATTAGAGGGGGGTGAAAAAATTAAATTGAAAGAAAATGTAATGAAATAAGTGTGTTTCACATCATATGTGACATTTTCGTTTTTAAAGTTTAAAATGCTGTTATTTATTTAGGACGAGACTTCAAGTAATGGGTGCGTAATGCATAAATAAAACAAAAAGTAATTAAAAAATGAAAATGACCAACATAAATAAATTTAAAACAAAAAAAAATTTTCTTGAAAATTATGCTATGAGAATATCATGGTTTTAATTAGTAAAGAAAATAATGACCTCGAGCCAGAATAAACATCCTCAAAATATAATATTTTAAAGGTCGAATAAAACAATTTTTATTATTTAATAAAAATTAATCAGAAAGTAATTAAAATAATTATTTTTTTTTATTATTTGGGTATGCATTACATGGTAATGTGTTATATAAGACATATCCTTTTTTCAGGTTTTGCTGGGGATAAGATGCACTTGCAATAAATTGATTTATTTTTTCGGTCCACTCTTTTATAGAATTATACGTGTTTATAAGTTTTGTTGTGCTATACAGAATTGTTTTGAAAATCATAAAATAATTTCAAAAACCATTGTTCTGGTTATAGGCTGCAATTTTTGTTCAGCAAGTATTTGTTTACCCGCATTTTCTAATTGTAAGTATGTTTGTGTAAATGTTTATGTATATACTCGTATGTCTGTGTTATGCTTACATATATAGTTGTGTATGAGAATAAAAACTAAACCAAGGTTAGAGTAATAATTCAAATGAAACCGAAATAATAATAATAGCAGAAAAAAAACAAACAAAAACTGAAACGTAATTGAAAAATAATCAAAACAAATTTTTCATTTAAAAATAAATATTTTTTCTTTTAATATTTTATTAGTAAGTTTAACAAAATTGTTATTGGTAAACGTTAAGGTTTTGTAATATGAAATTGGCAAATGGAAAAGTTTGTTTCTTAAGTCTTTCGTTTTAATACCCCCAAAACGATTAAAAACAAGTAAAAAAGTTAAATTCGTCCTTGCCGAATGTATTGATACCCTCCACAATGTAAAAATATTATTTGCAAAAAAAAAAAAATTTTTTTAATGGTTGGCGAGATATTCTGATCCAAACTTTTTTATTTTTTCAGTTTTTATATAATTTTTCATAGACCATTTGTAATTTATTTAAATTATTTTATGCCAATATGATAATACGGACTTGTTTTAAAACATTGTATGCTTAGTTTGCAAAAAAATTTCGTGGATAGCAAAATTCACAAAATGCGATATAACGCGCAAAATATAAATTTAAGGTTGTACCGCTTCAACTGTTGACAAGTGTGGACGTGTTTTAATTTATCTCCGTGCTATTAATTGAATTTTTGAAATTGTTCGTAATAGGTATTTTTGTAATATTTTCATGACCACATCCAGGAAAATGAAAATATGGACACAAATGATACCGATTTAATTCGAGGCTCTGCCTCACCGACTGGTGCTGGTCCTAGCACTGGTCTTAGGGTTGCGACCTTGAAGTCCGACCTTGATTCTGGTAGGGGTGCTCAGCCTAATATTGGTGGTAAAAAGAAAAAGAAACTTAAACCATCAAAGGTCAGGCACAACCAGAGACGGCTTTGTTTGAAAATAATTAACAGACTAAGCCAACTTGATGGAACGAAGCTCTCCGAACGTGAGAGGGCGTCGCTATCATGGGCGAAAGGAGTCATTGAAGAACAGGACAAACTTTCGGCAATGCGCGCATCTGACAAACAGAGCGCTGTTTCGGCCTCGTCATCGAAGTCTGGTAAAAGGTTGCGCTCGCCCGACGAGAAACCTTTACCTAAGAGATCTAAGGTGACCGGCAACGTCTGGACTCAGTCTTTTAGTGAAGTGGTTAAAGGTAACTTCGTTAGGGCTGTGATAAACAGGCAAAATGGGGATTGTAGTATTCCAAGGGACAAGTGGAGTTTAGTTGAAACTAAACTAAATGAAATCTACTATAGGCTCCTTGAGAGTATGCCTGATTTTCTACCTACTACTGTCAACGCAGGTTGGTATCAGGGGCGAGTAAAACTCGTTGCTTTTGGGAACGAAAGATCCGCAGCCGTGTTTAAGGTTGCCATTAGCCAAGTGGGAGAGTTATGGCCTGGAGCCAGACTGGACGTTGTGGAAAAACATGATATCCCCTCGCAACCCAGAGCTCATGCATGGATCCCAATGGCTACAAATGACACTGCGGTGATTCTGAAGATGATAAAAGTCTGCAATCCTGACCTTCCAACTCAGAATTGGCAAATTGCCAGATTGGGTGAGATGGAGGGCGCTCGTCGTCAAGCAGTGGTCTTGGTTAATGAGGAATCGCTTCCGCTTTTAGCCAGGACTGACGGCATTATTAGATTTGGATTTTTTCATATAAGAGTCAATGTCTACAAGGGCGACCAGAAGACTATTTTGGACGCAGACAAGCCAGTGGCAGAGTCGGCTGGGGAGGAGAATCTGGAAAAGGTTGATATTCAGCTGGCCGATTCTAGGCTGATGGGAGATGCATCTGGCATTTTTGAAACCGAATCTGGTAACGAATGCAACCTCTGTGATGGCATGGAGGATAAAGCCGATGCCACGATGGGTGACATTCAGGACGAGGCCCATGCAGTGAGGAATTCGGAGAGTTCTGTTGCCTCCGATTCAGAACAGATGGGATATATATCTGGCTTATTCGAAACCGAATCTGGGGACGAATGCGACCTCTATGATAACACGGAGGATGAAGCCAATAACACGGTGGTGGAAAGGATGGTGGAAAAAAAGCAAGATGTTGCGGTTCCTACAAATAAACCTCCATCACTGTAAGGCAGCCTCAGCTGCACTCTTGCTGCGCCTGACGACAGGAGCAGTTGACTTGGTTTTTATCCAAGAGCCCTGGGTGCGGGGTGGCAGGGTTTGCGGATTGAAGACCCCTGGGTTTAAGTTGGTGGTTGCCAAAGGTGAGGGCTCACCAAGAGCCTGCATCTTGGCAAAAAATGGCTTAAATATATTCTTTTTATCAACTTTTAGTGATATGGATGTTACAGCGGCTAGCTTAGAGCTTCATGGGAAGTCTATTTGGCTCGCCTCTGCGTATTTTCCTAATCCGGGGTCAATACCCCCGGAGAAGGTTGTCGGTCTAATTCGGGAGTCTGAATCTAGGGGACACCAGTTAGTAGTGTGTTGTGATGCTAATGCACATCATTCGATATGGGGAAGTACAGACACAAATGATAGAGGCGAATCACTTTTGGAGTTTTTGTTAAGCACTAACCTCTATATTTGTAACAAGGGTGGTGAACCAACTTTCGTTACAAGTACGCGGCAAGAGGTTCTTGACGTAACACTTGTATCAGATACATTGTCTGATAGAATTGATGACTGGAGAGTTTTGGAAGAGCATTCTTTCTCAGATCATCGCTACATTGAGTTTTTACTCAGGGAGCGTGCCCCGGTTGAGACAGTCTCTAGAAATCTGAGGAGAACAAACTGGGTAAAATATAGGGAGACTTTTTCTTTGCTTTTGGATGAAGTACCCTTATCCAAACCACATAGTTTGGCGCAAATTGACTGTCTGGTTGACCATATAACAAATGTTTGTAATAGGTGCCTGGATGCGTCTTGCCCTTCTGCAAAGCCTAGAGGGAAAAAAAAGCCACCTTGGTGGTCAAATGAGTTGCAGACGAGCAGAGATTCCTGCAGAAAGCTCTTTAATAAGGCTAAATTTTCAAGAGCGGACGAGGACTGGTCTGCATACAGGCTGCAACTTAAGAGTTATAAAAAGATGATCAGAAATGCAAAATGTGATTCTTGGAAAAACTTCTGTGGAAACATAGAAGACGTTTCTGAGGCATCCAGGCTGCGCAAGGTTCTGGCTTCTTCTCCTTGCACCCTGGGATACCTGAAAGATCCTAATGGGGTGTGGTCTTCCTCCAGTGGAGAGTCGCTGGATCTCCTTTTAAACACGCATTTTCCGGGCAATTCCATGACGCCGTTTCAAGCTTTGGAACGTTCTGACGCCCAAGCATCTGAAATTGCTTCGGAAATAATAAATATGCCAACATTAATCTGGGCGATAAAAAGCTTCAGGCCCTATAAATCCCCGGGACCTGATGGTATAATCCCGGCTGAGTTGCAGCAAGTGTCGGACTATATAGCCCCGTTGCTGTATAATCTATACACAGCATGCATCAACTGGTCGTACATTCCTTTAAAATGGAGGGATACCAGAGTCGTATTTATCCCGAAGGCTGGGAAAAGTTCCCACACAGCTGCGAAGGATTTCAGACCAATTAGTCTGTCTTCTTTTTTGTTAAAGACAATGGAACGAATGATAGACTCATATTTGCGTAGAGTGATTGACCCGAGGTTGCTTTCGACAAAGCAACATGCATACAGCAAGGGACGATCAACGGAAACAGCTCTTCATGAGCTCGTTGGTACCATCGAGAGATCGCTTTCGGTAAAGGAGTACACTATGGTGGCCTTTCTTGATATTGAGGGGGCTTTTAATAATGTCATCCCAGAATCGATAATATTGGCATTGTCTGGTCTGGGAGTAAAGCGTGAAATCGTTTTAATGGTGGAAAGCCTACTTGCCAGTAGACGTATAACGTCTGAATTGGGAGCGTCCGTCATATCTCGATTTGTCAATAGGGGCACACCACAAGGAGGTGTTCTTTCGCCGCTTCTTTGGAACCTGGCACTGAATTCAATGCTACTATCTCTAGAAGCACGTGGTTGTCATGTTGTCGCATATGCTGACGATGTCGCGATAGCGGTAAAGGGGAAGCATCTGCCAACATTGCGGGACATTCTTCAGTGTTCTCTGAAAGATCTGTCTAAATGGGCAAGAGACTGTGGTCTAGGAGTTAATCCTAGTAAAACAGAGCTTGTTTTATTTACAAGGAAAAATAAGATTCCTGCTTTTGATCCTATTTCTCTGGACGGTACTGAAATCACCTTCTCAGATGGAGCCAAGTATCTTGGAGTATTTCTAGATAGGAAGCTGAATTTCAGGCGTAATATTGAGGAACGGGTGAGAAAAGCAACGATTGCTTTGTATTCCTGTAAAAGGGCCATTGGAAAACGATGGGGTTTTAGCCCTCAAGTCGTTCATTGGATCTATACAGCAGTGGTGCGTCCAATTTTGCTGTATGGAATCATTGTCTGGTGGCCTGCTTTAGAAACAAAATCGAACTGTGTCTTTATCACGAAGGTACAGAGAATGGCGTCAATGTGCATCACTGGTGCTCTTCGTACTACACCTACGGCTGCATTAGAAATCCTCCTTCACCTGATACCCTTGGACATATTGGGTAGGCAGTATGCAGCTGCGTCGGCAATTCGACTTAATAGCACGCTGCAATGGAGGAGCAGCGATTGTGGCCATAGCGCGATCTTGAAAAAGATAACAATACCACAAAATGTGGATTGTGCTCCCTCTTTGAGCCTCTTTGAGCGCCACTTTACCACTATGATACCATCCAGGGAGTCTTGGATGGGGGATACTCCGGGAAGTGGAGCTACCATAAATTTTTACACAGATGGATCGAGGCTGCACGAACAAGTGGGCTTTGGGGTCTATTCGGAAGAGCTTGGATTGAGCCTGGCTCGTAGATTGCCAGATCATTGCAGTGTCTACCAGGCAGAGATGCTGGCAATAAAGGAAGTGGCTGACTGGTTGAGCTGCAATGTCTTGTCTACAACCGCAGTCAACATCTATACTGACAGTCAAGCCGCGGTCAAGTCCCTGGATTCAATGTTTCTGAAAACAAGATCTGCCCTTAACTGCCGCACGTCTTTAAATGAGATGGCCAAGCAGTTTAACATACGACTCATATGGGTCCCAGGGCACAGAGACATTCCAGGGAATTGCAAAGCCGATGAGCTTGCAAGACTAGGAACTACCTTACAGGTTCCAACAGAATTGGAATGTGTTGGTATGCCTCTAGAAACTTGCAAGCAAAACCTACGGCTTTGTTCTGCGACGGAGACTAATCAAAGATGGGCAAATGGATGGACGTGTGAGACAACACGACTGATTTGGCCTTCTCTTAATCAGGGGCGCACAAGTGAGCTGATATCGCTTCCAAGAGGAGAGATTTCGACGGTGGTTTCTATAATTACCGGACACTGCCTTATAGGGAAGCACGCAGAGCGGTTAAATGTGCCGTCGAATGACGTTTGCCGAAGTTGCATGGATGAAGAGGAGTTGGAAACTATCGAACACTTTATTTGCCATTGCCCGGCACTTTCTGGTCAGCGACTTGCTTCACTGGGATCTAGGGAGCTGTACGATCTTTCAGATTTGTCGGATGTCAAAATTCAACATCTAAGGAGTTTCATAAGAAGCTCAAACTGGTTTAACGACAGGGACTAGTAGGGAAACCTATTACGATCCCGTGGTATCACAATGGACCTCAGAGTCTACGTGTGTTGACGTAAAACATCAGCAGCCACTTACAACCTAACCTAACCTAACCGCTTTATAAAAATTATAAATATCATCTGTCTTAATAATTTGACTAATTGTAAGACTTTTTTCAAATTTTGCTCTGAAATTTAAACAGTTAAATAATTTGGCGTGTTTAAAAAAATGGGTATTAAACTACAATAGGAATTAAAGACGACGTAAACTACTTTAGTTTCCTGTTCATACTTTTTTGAAAATTATGAAGGTATGCCTTTAATGAACGCGAATGTTGTAAAATTGCAAAAAGAAAAAATCGCCATTTTTGATTTTATTTTTTTTGTTTTTGTTAAACTCGGGCCTCGACCCCTAAAACATATAAAAGTACTTTATTATTTAAAAAAATACATCGAAATAAATGACCGGGTCTGTTACAACAACAACAACCGGGTGTTTACTCTACTCGATCCACTGTGCGCTGAACCGATTTCGCTCAACTGAAATAACAAACTGTTTAGGATAACAAAAAGTAAGTATTCGAAGTCTTTGTCTTTGGCCGTGATCACCATTTCAACAGAAGGATAGACAGACGGCCATCGCTAGAATGTCTTAAAATCGATCACTGATAAATAATGTATATGTGGCATTCCAAGCCAAATCACTCACTTTTAGACCCGACCCCTTTTGATTTATTTTATTTTTGTATATGTTTTAGTACTTATTAAATGCAACTTGGACACCAATTTTCAGCCTTTTATTTCAAGATAGTGTTGAGTAATCAATTTTTCAAAATTGCGATTTTCTCAAAAAAATTAAAGAATTGAAATTTTTAATTAATTTTGACCATTAAAAATATAGATATTTTAAAAAAAGGTGGACAACGTTTTGTTGGTATTTAAATGTAGTTTTAGAAAAAAAATATGAAAAAATTATTGGAAGTAATTATCACTTATTTTTTTGTAAAAAATTATAAACTTTTAAGTCATAATTCGAGATGTGATCACAATTCATTCCATTTTTTTTTTTTAAATTTTTAAAATTGCATCTTTAATTTTTTGGCTCTGATTTATTTTATATGGTGCTCCAAAAAAATAAATTGGTAGGTATTGACCCTAACTTACCCCTGATATATTAATTTTGAGTTAAAAATACGTCTCACAAAAATTTAGGACTATCGGAAATGGGTAAGGCGTTTAGCATGATCCTTGAAGTTTAAAAACGGATTGCAAGGAAAAATATGATTTTTTTCTGTTTTCGCAATTTTGTTGGTATTTTATGTTAAGTTTTAATACAAATGATTACAGAATTAGGATGTGGAGTAAAATGCCTTTCTAATAAGGTACTAAAAACTAAAATCGGTTGAAAATCAGCCATGTTATTACAACTTCCCCAGGCATCTAGCGTGTGTCATACAACTTGATTTAAGAATACGAGTCCCTTTTTTTTAATTTATTGAAATTTTCTACTGTAATAACATTTTTTCATTATTCATGTTTCAGTGTAATATTTTTTTGGTTTTCCAAATTTTAAAACAAAAAAAAAAAATTTTTTTAAAATAGAGATTTCAAAAGGATGTTGATAATGCAGGCATTTTTAGCATTAATTTAAAACATGTTAGCAAACACAATATGAAAAATACTTGTCATCTAAATACATTTGAACTCGAAGAATAAAAAAATGTTATTACAGTAGAAAATTTCAATGAATTTCAAAAATCGTATTGTATTGCTTAATCAAGTGGTCTCCCATACGTTAGATGCCTGGGGAAGTTGTAATAACTTGGCTGATTTTCAACCGATTTTAGTTTTTGGTACCTTATTAGAGAGGCATTTTACTCCGTATTATAATTCTGTAACCACTTGAATTTCAACTTAACTTAAAATACCAAAAAAAAATAGAGAAAACAGAAAAAAATTCATATTTTTCCTTGTAATCCGTTTTTTAAACTTCAAGGATCATGCTAAACGCCTTACCCATTTCCGATCGTCCTAAATTTTTGTGAGAAGTATTTTTAACGGAACGCCTTACCCATGTC
Organism: Pegoplata infirma; assembly: GCA_963921195.1. NCBI lineage: Eukaryota > Metazoa > Arthropoda > Insecta > Diptera > Anthomyiidae > Pegoplata > Pegoplata infirma. The sequence goes on along the minus strand of OY992537.1, from coordinate 73,934,853 downwards.
CGATCGTTCTTAATTTTTGTGAAGCGTATTTTTACTCGAAATGAATATATCTAGGGTAAGTTAGGGTCAGTATCTAACAATTTAATTTTTTTGGAGCACCATATAAAAAAAATCAGAGTTAATTTTAGAGTAGAACTTTTAGACGTTTTAAAAAAAAGAAATCGAAGGTTTCGGACTTTTTCAAAAAGTCGATTTTAATTTTTAAACGTTAAAAAATTAGTGATAATTACTTCGAATAATTTTTTTAATAGTTTTTTCTAAAACTACATTTAAAATTTAGTTTTTAAAATGTTTAAGAATCAAAAACAAATCATATGAGGCATTCTACACCAAATTTCCCGCTACAGAAAAACTTGTGTCCCCTGAATTTCTGAATAGGTTTCATGAATAGCCCTATGTGGAACTAAGAAAATTGCGTTTTTCGTTTTTCAATTTATCAAATACTGGGCTTAGGAGGCGTGGTTCATAACAATTTTGTAATTCGCTTGTATTTTCTTGTTTCATCACAGCGAATGAGTATTAAATATTTGCAAAAATTATTTTTTGTAGTTTTGTCGTTTTTAAAAGAAAAACATTTGTTCAATGTTCAGTTTTGTTAAATGACTATTTCTGTTCTTTGTTTCAAAAATAACAAAATAAAAAATAAAGTCTTTCATTAGCATTCAATTTTTAAAGTCATTTATTTTTGTTCTGTAAGTAAAAATAAGTGATTCTTCTTTAATTTTTAATGATTTGTGTACATAATTTTTTTAAATTGTTGGCATTTTTTAAAGAAATTTCATTAGTTTTTACCTACTAGTGTTGGTTATTTTTTTGTAGACAAAAAATTCAAAAAATTATTTATAGAAATGTAAAACCATGTTTGTGTCTGGCCAGAATGTAGTTGATTGCGGGATCGATTCCCCAAAAATTTTATTAACAATTTTTTAAAATAAAATTAATAGAAAAATTGTAAAAATAACCTGCCAAATCCTTTAATTTTTAATGTTTTCGTAGGTTATTTTTTTCGAATTTGTTGGTAAAAAAATGAATGAATGAATTTATTTTAAAAAATTTTATTAACAGTAAAAAATAAATGTTGATGTTTGTTAAAACAAATGAATAATTACTGGGATGGTTTCAAATGTTTTATAACTTATTTTAAATACACTCAAAAAATTATGTTAGTAAAATCAACTGAAAATGTCAGTTAAAATAACTACTTTGTAAATTGTTTTGGGGTCAACTACTTTTTCAGTTAAATCAACTAACAATGTCAGTTATTTTAACTGACAAAAAACAACTGACTTATGTAGTAAAAACTACTTACATTTGTAGTCAAAACAACTAAAATGTAGTAAAAATAAAATAATCAATTTATAATTTTTGTTTAAAAAAAAAAAAATCAGAAAAAAAATTGAAGACCAAATTTTTTCCAAGTTTTTTTTTTTTTTTGTAAAAAAAGTTGTGAAAAATAAAAAAAAACAAAAATTTATTTTTATTTTTTGGAAAAAACTTTGAAAAATTTTTTTTAATATAAAAAAAATAAAATTAACTACTTTAAATAACTGTACTTTTTTGTAAGTTATTCAAAAAAACGACTTAAAATAACTAACAGAAATAGTTGTTTGGTATTTTTTATACAAAAACAACTGACTTTGTAGTTGAAAACAACTAACTACTGTAAAATATACAAACAACTAACATGTAGTAACTTACATAATTTTCTGAGTGTATATTTTTTATTTGTTTTTGCCTACATAATATTTTGAGTGTAGTCTATGTTGAAACAAGAAAATACAAGCAAATTAACAAAATGTTATGAAATTCAAATGCGATTTTCTCAAAAAAAGCGAAAAACACATGTCTGAATTTTTTTGTGTGGATAGACAAACATCTAAACTTTGAAAAAAGTGGCTGGGTTTTTAGTAAATTGACTTTTTTAAAAAATAAAAAAGTTCAGAACGTGTGCTGAACAATTTCCAAAAACAAAATTTTAATCGATAGCCCATTCAAAACTATACAAGAATGTAAATTTTTGAGATTGTGGTGCATTCTGTTTTAATTTGATAAATATTTAAATAAGGCAACTCGACACAAATTTACTCATATACAATGCTGGTCAAAAGTATTTACACAGAGCTATAGTATATGTTATTTAATAAAGACAGAATTTAAAATACCAGAGTTTTTATCAAACGAGTATTTTTTGTAAGGTGTTTTGAAGGTTATTTATTAAACCTTAATTTAAGATTTATAGCGTCCAGGTTGAGTTAATAATAAATGTGCTACGAGAGTCGAATTGGAAAATGATAATTTTTCAATAATAAATTGCCTACAAAACACCTTATAAAAAAATACTCGTAAGATACAAAAGGTCTGGTATTTTAAATTTTTAACAAATTGCATCTACTAAAGCTCTGCGTAAATACTTTTGACCGATACTGTATATATAAAGGGCTTATTGCAATAACTTGATAAGCAACATTTAATTTTTTTATGTTTTTCACTTTCACTGATGTTTCATTAGCAGATTGAATATGAATATGAAAGTTCTTCAAAAGATTTATTTTTATCATTATTTCAAAAGTTTTAATGAAAAAACCGCACTAAAATTAAATTTTGCTTATCGAGTTTTTACAATAAGCCCTTCATATATTTTTTGTTTTGAAACGGAGTAAATAAATATTTTTGTAAAATGACTTAAATAATTTTTCTGATTTGTATTTAAAATTTTGAAAATTTTTGTTTCTATTGTTTCTTTTTTACAAAAATATAGAAGTAATTTTGTTATATAAAAATAAAATGGAAGTTAAAAAAAACAAAGTTTTTTGTTATATTACAAAATAATCTTTTAAAATCTACAAAAAAAATATTTTTAAATTTAGCAAACAGAACCAGCAAAATTAAAAAAAAAAAAAATGTCAGCTGTTTTCTAACACTGAATGACAAAGAATTTACTTAAAATATCAGTTTTGGCAGACCAGTTTTGATTTAATCATTTTATTTGTCATTTGTTTTTGTATCACATTAAATCATTTGTTGTCATTTATTTTTTTTATCTCACTAAAGTTTGTTTCTTAAGTCTTTTGTTTGCTAATATGATAATTTGCTATATTCAAACTTTTTTTAAAATTTATATATTTATCACTGTTTATAACAAATTTTCACTTTTTTTTTCATATAAATTTTTTTTTTTTGTATTTTTTTATAACATTTAACTGGTTGTTGTTATCTATATATATAAAAGAGTAATGTGACTGACTGACTGACTGACTGACTGACTGACTGACTGACTTATTGACTGATTCATCATCGCCCAGCCCAAACCGCTGAAGCTAGAGACTTGAAATTTGAACTGTAGGTTCACCTCCCGGAATATAGATCCACTAAGGCTGGATTTTTGCCAGTGTTGATTCTAAGGGGGTAAAAAGGGTAAAAAACTGTACTTTTGGTACTTTTTATATCTCCTGAAATAATGGTCATAGAGACTTGAAATTTGGACTGTATATTCACCTCCCGGAACATAGATACACAAAGGCCGGATTTTAGCCAGTGTTGATTATAAGGGGGTAAAAAGGGTAAAAAACTGTACTTTTGGTACTTTTTATATCTCATGAAATAATGGTCATAGAGACTAGAAATTTGGACTGTATGTTCACCTCCCGAAATGTAGATCCTGTAAGGCTGGACTTTTGCCAATGTTGATTCTAATGGGGAAAAAAGGGTAAAAAACTGTACTTTTGGTACATTTTATATTTTCTTAAATAATTGTCACAGAGACTTGAAATTTGGACTGTATGTTCACCTCCCGGAATATGGATTCACTAAGGCTGGATTTTCGCCAATGATGATTCTAAGGGGGTAAAAAGGGTAAAAAACTGTACTTTTGGTACCTTTTTTATTTCCTTAAATAATGGTATTAGAAACTTGAAATTTGCAGTGTAGGTTTACCTCCCGGAAACAAAAATCACTAAGGCTGGGTTTTTACCAATGTTGATTCTACGGGGGTAAAATGGGTAAAAAAGTGTACTTTTGGTACTTTTTTTAATCTCCTGAAATAATAGTCATAGAGACTTGAAAATTGAACTGTATGTTCAATTCTCGGAATAAAGATACAGTTAGGCTGGATTTTTGCCAATGATGATTCTAAGGGGGAAAAAAGGGTAAAAAACTGTACTTTTGGTACCTTTTACATTTACTTAAATAATGGTACTAGAAACTTGAAATTAGTAATGTAGGTTCACCTTCCGGAAAAAAGATTCAATAAGGCTGGGTTTTTGCCAATGTTGATTCTACGGGGGTAAAAAGGGTAAAAAAGTACCTTTTATAAAAAGTACCTTTTATAAAAAGTACCTTTTATAAAAAGTACCTTTTATAAAAAGTACCTTTTATAAAAAAACCTTTTATAAAAAGTACCTTTTATAAAAAGTACCTTTTATAAAAAGTACCTTATATAAAAAGTACCTTTTATAAAAAGTACCTTTTATAAAAAGTACCTTTTATAAAAAGTACCTTTTATAAAAAGTACCTTTTATAAAAAGTACCTTTTATAAAAAGTACTTTTATAAAAAGTACGATTTATAAAAAGTACCTTTTATAAAAAGTACCTTTTATAAAAAGTACCTTTTATAAAAAGTACCTTTTTTAAAAAGTACCTTTTATAAAAAGTACCTTTTATAAAAAGTACCTTTTATAAAAAGTACCTTTTATAAAAAGTACCTTTTATAAAAAGTACCTTTTATAAAAAGTACCTTTAATAAAAAGTACCTTTTATAAAAAGTACCTTTTATAAAAAGTACCTTTTATAAAAAGTACCTTTTATAAAAAGTACCTTTTATAAAAAGTACCTTTTATAAAAAGAACCTTTTATAAAAAGAACCTTTTATAAAAAGTACCTTTTTTAAAAAGTACCTTTTATAAAAAGTACCTTTTATAAAAAGTACCTTTTATAAAAAGTACCTTTTATAAAAAGAAATGTAGGATTTTTCGGTGAAGAAAAAACCTTCTGGAAGAGATAATTTTTTTGAAATTTCGTTTCTAACGGGGGTAAGAAAGTGTACTTTTGGTACTTTTTTTTTGTTCCTATAATAATGACCGTTGAAGCTTGAATTTTGGAATGTAGAGGACTTCAGTGAAAAAAACATTCTGCTAAAGTATTTTCAAAAAATTCTGTTTCTAGAGCTGTAAAAAAGTGCTTTTTGATACTTTTTATATTTCATGAAGTAATTATCCTAGGCACTGAAATTTTGAATGCTTTAAAAAGTTATTTTTGGAAATTCTGTTTCTAAGGGTCGCGACCGATCGCAAAGGGGATAAAAAGTTCAAATTTGGTTATTCTTATATTTCTTGAAATAATGGTTCAGAAACTTGATGTTTTAAATAAAGGATCACCTAGCACAAAAAACAGTTTTTGGAAAATATAATTTTACGGGGAAAAGGGGACAAATGGTTATTTTGAGATATCTAAAAATTGAACTAAAACCCGCAGAAATAACACCCAAGACAAGGACATATTTTAAAATTTTAGGGTAAAAAGGGGTACCTGGTAACAGTGGTGTAAAATAGTACTTTTCATATCTACAATATAAAGACAACAGAACTTTTTATTTTTTTAACGCATATTATACGGAGAGGAATGAAACTTACATGGAACGAAAGGAGATGGACTTGGAAGTGAAATGGAATAGAACGGGGAACAAAGTGGAATAGATCTGGGAACAATATGGAATGATACTTTTTACTTAAATTTTACGTATTTAACTTTTTTGACTCCATATTTGTTCTCGCTATACGTTTTTCCACTGAAACTTATTTTTATTCCAATTTTTTTTTTCACTGAAGTATTTATTCAATCAAAATCTTAAAACCCGATATAAGGGCTCGAAAATTGTCAATCTATTTTTTCACCGAAACGTGCATGATGACGTACCAGCGAAGTTATTCAAATTATATTTTTTAAATTATTCATTAAAATATTATTTTATGAAAGACTTAAACGTCCACAAGTAAATAAAACAAAAACTATGTAGAGGATTTTTTTAAATCGATAGAGTAATCCCGATCTTTATATTATCGGGTATTCAATACAACCGGTAACGAAGTACCGGGATGGTAAGCTAGTAACTGCATACAATACAATTTGGTCAATAACATTAAACAAAAATTTGATATGAAGAAAAGAAAAAAAAAGAAAAACAAACTGAAAATGGAAAAAGAAGATATGAAAAGAGCGCAATAAACTTTATGTTAACAAATACAGTAAAGTCCCAACAACAAGGACAATAGAAATTAAGGAATATTTAGAATATTAAGGAACTGTTGTCTTTAAGAAAGACTATTAAGCTTTTAAATTTTTTTTTATGATTTCTGAAGAGTTTGTAAAATATCAGTTTAATGATAAATCCTTTTTTAAAAGATTTAACTGTTCATTTATTCACCAAGTAAACATGAATGAAAAAATCATAGGATTTTTTTTATGGTTGGTTACTTGGTGTGGCACAATAAACTCCACAGACTATAACTGCAGCCATATAACGACGTAGACAACGACGAATATGCAACATAAAAAGAAAGCATCTTCGGTCATTATCAAAACATGTGAAGAGCAAAAGTTTTTTTGGTGTTGGTGGTATACAGAGTAACGTTAGAAACACCGGTTAAAAGAAATAACACTTTTTCATGAATTTTTGGAAAACCTGTCCGTTAACACGTTTTTTTTTTTTATTTGCTTGCAGAAATTGAAAAATTTTGTGGTGTATTATTTTGTGTGGTTGAATTTTCGTTTTTCACTGTTAGACCACAAATATTGGTTCAAGTTCAACTTGCAAAAAAAAAGTAAAGTTTTTTTTTTAAAGATTTTCTTTTTTTAACTTCAAATGGTTTTTTAAACGGTAGTTAAAGGCGCCAAGTTTTTTGTTTTTTGCAACAAAGATTTCAGAAACAAACAACGACAACCTTAACCGTTGTTTGAAAAAAAAAAAAAAAAACTAAAATCAGCCTTAATACTACTTCATTATTTAGCGGTTTTTAAAGTCGATGATTTTTTTATATTTTTTGTCTTTAGAGGATGGTTACTTTATAATTTGTTACCGCCTTTGGCTTCTATGGTTGTTTTTTTTTCAGTTATTACAGTCAGCATGTTTATTTTTTTTGTTATTATTTTTTTTTTTTTTCAATTTAATTTAAGTTTAAAATGTTGGCAGCTTCCATCCATAGTGACCCACTTGAAATATGATTTGCTTTTTGCTGTCTTGTTGCCAATATTTTTTTTTTTAGTTTTTTGTCTTGAGTCTTGTTTTTTTGTCAGGGTTTATTTGCATTTTGTATTTTTTTTTTTTTCAAATTTTAAACATATTTTTTTTGTTTATTGATTTTTCCATACAAATATTTTTTTATTTTTTCGTATTTCTTTAAAAAATGTTTGGTTATGATGTGGGGGCCATCTGTTGACCTTTAATGTTTTTCTTTTGTTTTTAACTACAAAAAGTAACAGGTTTAAATATTGATTATTGTTAAAAGGATTTATGTATCTAATGCAATTCTTTTTAAATTTTTTGTTTTATGATTTCTCATATGTCCAAAAACAAAATTTAAATCACGTTTTCCATGTTTATGTTTTGTATTTTTGAAAATCTTTCAAAAACAAAAATCTGTTGCAATCATGTTACAGTTGAACGATTTTTTGAAAAGTTCAATGTAAAACATGTCATTTAACAATGATTTTAAATGTAAGTTTTTTATTGCCAAAAATGGTTTAGAAAAAATTTAAATATATTATTATTCATTTAAAATTAATATTTAAAACCAGACAAGAAAAAACAATAAAAATTAAAATTCGTTATTGAATAAATTCAATTTTGAGGTTTTCAAAAAATTATATACCTAATGAAATATCGGTCTGGGACCCTATAAAGTATACTTAGAGAGTAGAGATAGGGCGTAGGTATGTTTTAAAAAAATGTTGTAGGGTAAAAATAAATGGGGGTCAGTCTCACTAATGACCCCTCTCGGACGCACCATTGGACCGGTAGAAGCTGAATAAATAAAACAAATTTAAACAAAAATAAAAAAAATTGTATGGGGACCGCCTTAATAGTTAAAGATAGAGGGTAGGTGTGTTTAGAGAAAATGTTTGGACTAAAAAAATATTATTGATCGGTTATACATTTTGTTGCTCTGGGGGCACTATTAGGGCAGTTAGAGCGGTTGGAGCAAATTTAAAAAAAATTAGTTTTGTGTTGGATCTCCCTTAGAAATTGGAGATAGGGTATTAGTTTGTAGTGTCCGACCGAACAGTTCGGCCAAAAAACGTCATTTAATCAAATATTTGGTATTTGGGAGTACTTTTAACAACTTTTTTTATATGGGGTAGAATTGTTGAGGCGATGGAAGACGATTCTGAGTGTAAAATTTAAGAACGACTACGAAGTTAAGCAACAATTTCGAAGTTCGGTAACCGAACTTTTTTCAATTTGGTCGAACGTTCGGTTACCGAACATCTAAATTGGTGCTTAACTTCGTCCTTGCCATTAAATTTGAAAGTCAGAATAGTCTTCTATCCAAAGAATTCTTGTTCCAAAGAAATGTTACGACGTAAAAATTAATGGGGGTCGGTCTTATAAATGACCCCTCTATGATGCACCATTGGAGCAGTAGAAATGATTTTAAGATTGGAAAATTACAATAAATTTTTTTCAAAAAATTTTAAAAAATAGTAATAATCGTTATCCCAACATCCTCCTGGGCAAAAAATTTGTAGAATCGATAGAAGTTTTACACAAAAAAATTTCAAAAAAATCTAAGAAAACAAACATTTTCAAAAATGAGATTTAAATTTTAAAACTCAAAAATCGCATACTAGAGCGCTTTTAAAAATTTTTTGGGATTTTTTTTTTAAAAAGTACGTAAAAAAAATTTTTTTTTGAAATAAAAAAAAAATTAAATTTGGACCATTATTAAAGAAGTTATGAGTAAAAGAAGTTTGAATAAAGAAACAAACTACGAATTTTTAAAAATTCGATATCTTTTGAACGGGTCATTAAAAAAATCTGAAAATTTACCACGAAGGAGTTTTCGAAGGGTACTAAAAATAAACAAATTGGGAAAATCTAAAAAAAGAAATTTTCATAGTGTCCGATTTGACATGGATCGATTTTAAGACATTCTATCGATGTCCGCCTGTCAGTCTGTCTGTGGAAATGGTGATCACTGCCAAAATATTACACGGAGATGACTGAAACTGCATTTGATTGATGTCGGTTAAGCGGTTCAAAAGTTATGAATGAAAATGTAAAGACACCTCAAAACTTTTAGTACATTCAACATAACCTAGAAAAACAAAATGCTTGAATTCGGCGCTGGTTGACATATCGCTCATTTACTTGTATAGTGTTATAACTCAAAAACTTGATTTTTGAGTTAATGATACAGAATTGTTCGTTATATCATGCTTTATATTGTGTCAAAAATTTGTATTAATATCTTTTAAATTCGCCGTTTGAGAAGAGAACACGCCATTATAACATCTATGTACCAGCCATTTTCAATGGAAAACCAGTTGCAAATGTAAACTTTAAACGCGTTTTCTGACAAAAATTAAATATTTTGAGTTATGACACTATACAAGTAAATGAGCGATATGTGAACATAATTGAACACCAAATGGTGTTTAAACAAGTACAAACATATTTTTTGACAAAATAATAAAAAAATCGCGGATTTTTTTTACCAAATTTTTTTTTTGCGGAAACTTTTTTCAAAATTTTTTTATTTTTTTTTGTCAAAAGTAAATTCCTTTTAAATAAAGTTTTTTAAAATAATCTTTTTAAAATTGTGGAGGATATCACTACATTCGGCAAGGCCGAATTTAACTTTTTTACTTGTTTTTGCTGAATTTAGTAAATTTTTCAGCTGAAGTCAGGAGATTTTTCAGCTAAAATCAACAGATTTTCAGTTGTCAGACAAATTGTTCTGCTTAAAAGACCGAGATTATCAAGCAAGAAATAAGGAATATTCCAGCTCGAGGTAATTTTTCTTTACTTATTAAAACCATGATATTTGTGTAGAAAATTTTGGTTTAAATGAGACCTTTTCTATCTCAGAATCTGCTCTTTTCTCTACGAAAAATGTCTCAGAATCTGATCTTTTCTCTACGAAAAATGTCTCAGAATCTGAAACTTTTTCGATATGCAAAATGTCTCAAAATATGCAATTTATTCTATACAAAAAATGTCTCAGAATCTGTGACAATTTCTTTACGAAAAATGTTTTAGAATCTGAGAATATTTTTGTTCGCAAAATGTTTTAGTATTTGAGATATTTTTTTATACGAAAAGCATCGCAGATCTGAGACTTCCTCAATTCGAAAAATGTCTCAGAATCTGAGACTTTGTCCACACAAAAACTGTCTTAGAATCTGAGACACAAAAATACCCCAGAATCTAAAATTTTTTTCCTACGAACAATGTCTCAGAATCAGAAACTTTTTCTATACGAAAAATGTCTCAGAATCAGAGACTTTTTCCATACGAAAAATGTCTCAGAATCAGAGACTTTTTCTATACGAAAAATGTCTCAGAATCTGAGACTTTTTCTATACGAAAAACGACTTTTTCTATACGAAACATGTCTCAGAATCTGAGACTTTTTCTACACGAAAAATGTTTCAGAATTTAAGACGTTTTTCTCATAAAATAATGTCTTAGAATTTGAGACTTTTTCTATACGAAAAATGTCTCACAAGGGAAGTCTCCCTGGTGTCACCCTCCGATCTTCATGAAATTTGCATATGTTGTTAAGAATGAAAATTAATTCGACACGTATTTTTTTTAGCGGCCCAAACTCATTTTTAGGGGGGGTCGATTTGTATGGGGGGAAATTGACATTTTTCAGTTTTTTACGATTGACGCCCATTTAAACAAAATTAATATAGGTATGTGTGGTATCAGATTTAAGGTATTAAAAATACCTATCTCGTAGTGCTAACAACGGGCCAAAAAAGTTAATATTTTTCGACAACAAAAATGTCCTACAATTTTGGTATTTTACTCAATATGACGAAAAGTTGTGCATGTTTGGACAAGTTCTTAGCACACGCAGATAGGTTTTCCAAAGACCTTTCATTTGGTATGCAACATGACTAGGTTTCTTTGCATAATATAGGAGAAAAACGAAAAAAAAAATGAAAAATGGCCATGTCTTCCCCCCTCCTTTTTACCCCTTAAATATGAATTTGGCCGCTAAAAAATACAAGTCCCTTTATTTTTTCTGATCTACAAAATAAAACCAATTCCATAAAGTTCCGCTGACTTCCCTTGTCAGAATCTGAAACTTTATCCACACAAAAAATACCTCAGAATCTAAAACTTTTTTTATACGAACAATGTCTCAGAATCAGTGACTTTTTCTATACGATAAATGTCTCAGAATCAGAGACTTTTTCTATACAAAAAATGTCTTAGCATTTGAGACTTTTTCTATGAGAAAAAACGTCTCAGAATCTGATACTTTTTCCATACGAAAAATGTCTCGAAATCTGAGACTTTTTCTATACGAAAAATGTTATCTACACAAAAAATGCTCCATAATCTGAGACTTTTTCCATACGAAAAATGGCTCAGAATCTGCGATTTTTTATATACGAATAATGTCTCAGAATTTGAGACTTTTTCTATAAAATGTCTCAAAATCTAAGACTTTTTCTATACGAAAAATGTGTCAGAATCTGAGACTTTTTCTATATGAAAATTGTCTCAGAATGTAAGATTTTTTCTATACTTTTTCTACACGCAATTGTGTCAGAATCTGAGAATTTTTCTATATGAAAATTGTCAAAGAATGTAAGATTTTTTCTATACGGAAAAAGTCTCTTAATCTGAGACTTAGCATACGATAGGTGTCTCAAAATCTGAGACTTTTTATTTTAACAAAACTTCTATGAACTTTAGGCTTTTAAAATCTTGGAATCTGATACTTTTCTGTAAGAAAAATATTTTACAATCTGAAACTTTTTATTAAGGAAAAATTTCTATGAATTTGAGACTTTTGATATGGGATAAAATTTTTTCTATACAAAAAGTCTCAGATGTATATGAAAAATCTGTTAGATTCTGAGAATTTTACTGAAAGAAAATGTTAAATTCGAAATTTTGGAATTGTCATTTGGAGTAAAATGTCACCTTAATAAGACACTTAAAACTAAAGTCGGTTGAAAATAAAATTTTCTCAAAATTGTCATTCAAGTGCTAAGTGTACATAACCATATTTAATAAGTAAACACTTCTGTAGGGAGCGTGATGTTGCTATTTAGCAAATAAATGTCTTTAGGTTTTTATGATGTCTGCTGACAAATGCATCTTTTATGTATTTATGATAAAAAAAAAAATATGATGTTTATGCTAAACATTATTTTAATCTTACAAAAAAAAATTAAAATAACATCCAACAAATATTTATCAACAAAAATGTTCTTTATAAAGTTGTTAACACCCCTATTTTATAGTGACTGGGTACAGTAAAGACGCGGAAATAATTTGTCAATTTTTGTCTTCTTTATTTATTTTAAATTATGATAAATGATGACAGAAAAATACTACAAATTATTAAGAAAAAAATCAACAAACCAAGATTATTAAAAAAAATAATTATAGTAATTAATGTCATTTATAAGGAACAAACTATTGAAATATGTACAAATATTTTTTGAAAGCTAAATTTATTAAGAAACAAAACTGGATATTAAAATTTAGAGAACATTTGGAGTTAATATAATAAATATTCATAATTTTGTATATTTTTGTAAATTCAAAACGTGTATAAAACAGAATATCAAAATATTTTGAATCAGGTTAAAAAAAATGAAGTAAGAGTGTTCAATTCGGCTATGCCGATTATTTTATACCCTTCAAAATGTAAAATTTAAAATGAATTAAAACAATAATAAATTTTTGAAAAAAATTTTTTTTTGGTCTGTGAAAATTTTTTTTTCTTTATCTGCGAAAAATATATCGAGGGCCTATATTCAAAACCCTCTATCTTAAAAAACACAACTTTTCAGGAGAGCCAAAAAACTGTTTATTTCGCTTATTATTGGAGTGATTAAAATTCGATATTCTACAATATTTTTTTAAATGAACTACTGAATCTCACATATAATTCGTTTATAAAATTTTTCACTATTGGGGATACTATGAAAGATAGAGGGTTTTGTTTCTAAAAAATATTAAGTACATGAATGAAAATGATCAGATAGAGGGTTTTGCATTTTAATAAAAATTAATTATTATGATTTTATTTACGACATCGGTAAATTTTTAACGTGATTTATTAATGATAACGGCTTATAAAGAGTTCTGAAATCGCGTTTTTGGTCCACAGGTGCTGATTTTTGAGACAAAAAATATTCTTTTACCGAATTCATCTTAAAAGATGACAAACTGTTGAGTATGTTATGTAAAAAATAGTAAAAAATTAAAAACGCGATTTTGGTCCACATACGCTGATCAGCATCACTATTTTTAAGATTAAAATTTTTGTTTCATAATGTACATAAAACATCTAAATTTTAAGCCATATTTTTCAAAAAAGCCAAACAAGAATTTTGAGAAAAAATTAGCATCAGTGGATTAAAATCGTGATTCTGGAATTTTGTTGACAAATTCATGTTCAGCATGCAAAAATTAGTATAAAAACATGTAATGCATGATGAAATTATTAAAAAAAAAATATATTTATAAATTAAATTTTTGAAAAGATAGAGGGTTTTGCATTCAAAATAACTAGTTGTGTAAGAGATAGAGAAAAGCAAAAATGCAAATAAAATAGCAAACAAATATATTTTTGTTCTGAATTTTACACCATAGACGAGGGCCGTTTTACTGAATATTTTGCCATCAAAAAGTCATTTTCGTGAAAATGGAAGATAGAGGGTTTTGAATATAACCCTCGATATTTAAAAAAATGTCTCAGAAAGACATTTGTTATAAAAAAATGTTTTTAAATCTGAGACTATCTAAAACTTTTTTATAAGAAAAATATATTTGAAGCGCAGACTTTTTCTACAGAAAAAATGTCTCAGAATTCTAAAACGAAAATGTCTCAAAATCTGAGAATTTTTTTTAGGAATAATTACTCTGAATCTGAGACGTTTTCTCAGAATCTAAGACGTTTCCTATAGGAAAATGGCACAGAACCAGAGACTTTCTCTATAAGAAAAATATCTCAGAATTAGAGACTTTTCTATACAAAAAAAACAAAAAAAAACTTTTCAAAACCAAAATTACAGCTTTTTATACCCTCCACTCTAGTGATGGAGGGAAATGTTGGTCTAGGACCCAATAAAGTGTATGGGGCATTCCAGGCCAAATCCCTCACTTTTAGACCCGACCCCTTTCGATTTTTTTTTTTTGATATGTTCTAGTACTTATTAAATGCAACTTAGACACCAATTTTCAGCCTTTTATGGTGTTTAGTAATCAATTTTTCAAAATGGCGATTTTTAAAAAAAAAAATGAAAAAAATTTACCTTTCAATTAATTTTGACCAGTTAAATATATAGATATCTTAAAAAAAGTTGGACAACGTTTTGTTGGTATTTAAATGTAGTTTTAGAAAAAAATATTTAAAAAATTATTCGAAGTAATTATCACTTATTTTTTAACGTTTAAAAACTTAAATCGACTTTTTGAAAAAGTCCGAAACTTTCGATTTTTTTTAAAACGTCTAAAAGTTCTACTCTTAATTACGCAACTTTTAAGCCATAATTCGAGATGTAATCGCAATTTGTTCTATTTTTTTTTTTTTTAAATTTTGAAAATTGCACCTTATATTTTTTAACTCTGATTTATTTTATATGGTGCTGGAAAAAAATTTAAATACACTCAAAAAAATAAAACTGTAAATTTTTTTTTGTTAACTCGAGTTTACTGGCTTTTTAGCAAATTTTTAGTTAAAATCAGCTTTTTAACTACTTTTTTTAGTTAAGTTCAATTTACGAAAATACTAGTTTTGAACAAATTTTGAATTAATTTTTTTTGTTGACTTCAAAACTGAGTTTACGAATTTTTACTAATTAATTTGCTGATTTTTCGTAACAAATTTGTTAAGTGGAATTTCTTGTGAAGCCTCCTATGCAAAGTTCTACTTAAGCTGATGAAAAAATATAAAAAATAATCTTTTAATTTTTTACAAAATATTTTCTTAATTTTAGTTTACGAAAAGTAACAAAAAGTTTAGCTGAATTCAACTAATTTTTTTGTTAATATATGTACATAAAAACGTTACGAAATTTCAGCTAAATTTTTAGTTAAAGTTACGTTTTTTTTTGCTACATTCATTCTACGAAAAGTTAACTAAATATTTTTAGTTAAATTAACTAAAAATTTAGTAGGCCCAAAATCAGGTGCTTTTTTAGTTAAATTTAACTAAATTTTTTGTTAACTTTACAGTTTTTTTTTTTTGAGTGTAGGTAGATACTGACCCTAACTTACCCTAGATACATATATTCATTTTGAGGTAAAGATACGCCTCACAAAAATAAGGAACGATCGAACATGGGTAAGGCGTTCCGCATGGGCCTTGAAGTTTAGAAAACGGATTACAAGGAAAAATATGAATTTTTTTCTGTTTTCTCAATTTTTTTGGTATTTTAAGTTCAGTTTAAATTCAAGTGGTTACAGAATTATAATACGGAGTAAAATGCCTTTCTAATAAGGCACCAAAAACTAAAATCGATTGAAAATTAGCCAAGTTTTTACAACTTCCCCAGGCATCTAACTTGTGACAGACCACTTGATTAAGCAATACAATCCGATTTTTGAAATTCATTGAAATTTTTTACTGTAATAGGATTTTTTTTTTCTTCAAGTTTAAATTTAATTAGATGACTAGTATTTTTCATATTGTGTTTTGCTAACATGTTTTAAATTAATGCTTAAAATGCCTGCATTTTCAACACCCTTTTGAAATCTCTATTTTTAAATTTTTTTATTTTTTTTTGTTTTAAAATTTGAAAAAACTAAAAAAAATATTACACTGAAACATGAATAATAAAAAAATGTTATTACAGTAGAAAATTTAAATAAATTTAAAAAAAGGGAATCGTGTTCTTGAATCAAGTGGTATGACACACGCTAAATGTCTGGGGAAGTTGTAATAACTTGGCTGATTTTCAACCGATTTTAGTTTTTAGTACCTTATTAGAAAGGTATTTTACTCCACATCAAAATTCTGTAATCACTTGAATTAAAACTTAACTAAAAATACCAAAAAATAGCGAAAACAGAAAAAAATTCATATTTTTCCTTGTAATCCATTTTTTAAACTTCAAGACCATGCTAAACGCCTTACCCATGTCCGATCGTCCTAAATTTTTGTGAGACGTATTTTTACCTCCAAGTGAATATATCTAGGTTAAGTAAGGGTCAGTATCTACCAATTTATTTTTTTTTTGGAGCACCATATAAAATAAATCAGAGCCAAAAAATAAAAGGTGCAAAAAATTAAAAAAAAAAAAATAGAAAGAATTGTGATCACATCTCAAGTTATGGCTTAAAAGTTGCGTAATTTACAGTAGAATTTTTATAGTTTTTAACAAAAAAATCGAAGGTTTCGGACTTTTTTAAAAAGTCGATTTTAATTTTTAAACGTCAAAAATTAAGTGATAATTACTTCGAAAATTTTTTTTATATTTTTTTTCTAAAACTACATTTAAATACCAACAAAACTTTGTCCAACTTTTTTTAAAATGTCTACATTTTTTAATGGTCAAAATTAATTAAAAATTTAAATTTTTTAATTTTTTTGAGAAAATCGCCATTTTGAAAAATTGATTACTGAACACCATCTTGGAATAAAAGGCTGAAAATTGGTGTCCAAATGCATTTAATAAGTACTAAAACATATCCAAAAATAAAATAAATCGAAAGGGGTCGGGTCTAAAAGTGAGTGATTTGGCCTGGAATGCCCCATATATATTCATGATCTTCGATCGATTTTAAGACGATCTAGCGATGTCCGTCCGTATGTGCGTTTGTCTGTCTGTCTGTCTGTTGAAAACACGCTAACTTTTGAACGACTTTACGGACGCTCCTAAAGTTTCGCCCATATGTCGGGCATTTACCTGGTCAGGTTGGTATTGCATTCCGAAATCGGTCCAGTGATTCAAAAGTTAATGAGCAAAAGACTGATTTTCGGCAAGGGTTTTTCGTGAATTTATGAGATAAAAAACACGCTTACTTTCGAAACACAATTTTGAAGATGCTTAGCATATATATTTGTCGTTCCCCTGGCCTCGTTTTTATTGAATTTCAGTCAAATCGGTTTGGTGGTTCAAAAATTATTAGCAAAACCGTGAATTTCAGATTAGTTTCACCTTAAATTCACGTTGTGAAAACCCGTTAAACAGGTTTTAAAAACATAAGTAAGTCGCAAAAATATTTTACAACGTATTTCTGTCACTCAAAAAAAAGAAAAATACACAAGAAAAAAATTTTACGCTCAAAACTAATTTTGTAAATAACACTGCGGAACACTAAAAAATAAACAAGAGTTACGACCATCATTTCATTTCGGACATGCTGATTTGAATGGCGTACTCCGTTTTTCGATGTATGGTACAGTTTTCTTGCAAAATGTCGTTAAAGATTTGCTGATTTAGAGACAGTTTTTTAACAAAAAAATTTGCAAAGTTAATGATTTATAAATTTTATGGCATGGAAAACAAAGATATGACTTGTAGCAATATTTCTTATGCAAAATTGGCTTAAAGCTTTTCATCTTAAGTCATTAAATTCGCGAATTTCTTAATTTTTTAAGGTTTTCGCGAAATTAACAACCAATTTGGTCTTTGCTAAAAAACTTGCTTTTAGTGAATCAAAAAGGCATCCCTAACAATACGAATAGTGGGGAAAAAACAGCTATATTATGTGGACCATCATGATGAAAATCGCGAAAAACCGTTTTTTTGTATATGGCAGCATCAGTTTACGAGATGATTTAAGGCTCCATATTTTAGTATATAATGTGGTAACCTTAAACAACTAACTCACCAAAAATTTGGCCAAAAAAGTTTTCATTTGCAAAAGTTATCTTAACAAAAACTAATATTTCAGTGTTTTCCATGCAATAATTATAGTTTTTGTTAAGATAAATTTTGCAAATGAAAACTTTTTTGGACAAATTTTGGGTCAGTTCATTATTTAAGGTTCCCACATTATATGCTAAAAGATAGGGCCTTAAATCATCTCGTAAAGTGATGCTGCCATATACAAAAAAACGTTTTTTCGCGATTTTCATCATGATGGTCCATATAACATATATGTTTTTTGTTCACTATTCGTAGTGTCATGGGTACCTTTATGATCCACAAAATGCAAGTTTTTTATCAGAGACCAATTTAGGGGTTAATTTCGCGAAAACGTAAAAAAATTAAGAAATCCGCGATTTTAAGGGCTTAAGATGAAAAGCTTTAAACCAAATTTACATTAGAAATATTGCTACAAGTTATATCTTTGTTTTCCATGCCATATCATTTAAAAATCATTAGCTTTAAAAATTTTTTTGTTAAAAAAGCATCTGAAAATCAGCCAATCTTTAATGACATTTTGCAAGAAAACTGTACCATACATCGAAAAACGGAGTACGCCATTCGATTCAGCATGTCCGAAATATATAGAAATGATGGTCGTACCTCTTGTTTTCTAAAATAGTGGTTAGTTTTGTCACGCAGTGTAATTTTTTTGTTTCACAAATTACTAAAAAAAAGTTTTTTTACACAAAATGAAATTTTTTTTACGTTAGAAAATTTACTATCACTTAAAAAGGGCATTGTGGGGGGTATTCATAGATTCGGCAAAGTCGAATTTAACATTTCTACTTGTTTGTATTAATTTTAACAATTTTTGCTTTGCTAGTTTTACAATATTTTTTAAACCCTCCAACCACAGTATTGGGGTATACTCACTTTGTCATTTCGTGTGTAACACATCGAAATATCGGTCGGGACCCCACAAAGTATATATAATATTGATCCATGATAGAATCTAAGTAGACTTGTGCTGAATCGTTCAATTGAGTGAGCGCTAATTTTCGTTCATTTCAGATAAAAGACCTAGTTCGTTCATCTAGTTCAATCGCTCTTTTGTGGTCTTCGTTCATCAGTTCGTGAACGAATCATTTTGATCATATCTGTTGGTCGTGCGTCTAGTTCTAATCGGTCAGTTGTTGTTTTCGTTCAACAGTTCGTGAACGAATCAATTTGATCATGTCTGTGTTTTGGCTTTCGTTCATAAAATACAAAAATATTGAATAAAAACATGAATTTAAAAAAAACATATAGAATTTTTGTAAAAAAAAAACATAAATGCTGAGAAAGTGTACCAAAAGAGAAGAGAAAACTAACGCCTATTGACAAAATTAACAAAAAAAAACTAAACGACCGAACTGAAAGATCAAAATGAAGTAATGACCAATTGAGCTAAATGAACGAAAAGACCTAAAAAAACGAAAATGAACGAACTAGATAAACCGCTCAGTTAAGTGAATAGTTCAATTGAACTAGTTCGTTCGTGAACGACACAACTCTAAATCTAAGACATTCTAGCGATGTCCGTCCGTCCGTCCGTCTGTAGAAATAACGATGCAGTCCAAACCAAAAGAGCTAAACCCCTGAAATTGGGCAAGAATATCTCTAATGTTTCTGGTAAGGGGGAAAAAAGTTCCCCTTTGAAGAACTAAAATGACCCCTGAAAAATATAATATTTTTACAAGTTTTTTTTAATTTTTGCTCAACAAATGTAACATTTTTATGCCATAGGAAATTTTGTTTTTTTTTTAGGCCACCCCCCTTTAGGGTCGTGGTTATAGAAATTAATTAAAAATAACGATAAAAATGTATTATTTAAGCGTAAATATCATAAACAAATAATTTGTAAACATATATAGCGGTGGTAAAGGTGCCCCCACCGATTCCGCCGACCCCCCCCCGCAAAAAGAAAAGACGCCCCTGAAATTTTTTTAATTTTAAACGTGTTGGAGGGTATAAAAGATTCGGCACAGCCGAATTTAACACTCTTACTTGTTTTGAATGTATGTGATAATTTACAATTTTACTTTTTTAAGCATTTTGCACTTTTCGCACAATCTTTTGATCTTCGACAACCCCTAATAAAATTTGATGCAAAAAATTTTTGGAGAACATATTAACCTTTTAAGAGCACGTTTTACTGGTGTTCTCTGATGATATTTGAAAAAAGGACCAAAATGACCCTTTAAAAAGGGAGAAAGAGGGTTAAAATATTCTAAGAAAAGAAATAAAAAGAAATGTAAATATTGTCGTTAAAATATTTACCTCAGAATTAGATTTAATACTTTTTTTAATTACTTAAAAAAAACGGCTTTGAAAAAATTTAAAAACTTTAGTGGGCCATAAAAAATAACTCGAGCTAAGTTTTTAAAACCCTTCCGGGGTTTTGTTCTCTTATTAATATACTTTAATTGTTTTTTCCCCCTTCAAGATACACTTGAAGTCCCAAAATTTGTTGCACAGTGTTATTAAGATTTTTGTTACAAAATTTACAGACTTGCACAAAAATTAAGAATTTTTTAAAAATTTGTTAGAATAAAATTTAGTTCTACGAAAAGATGTGAATTAAAAACAAGTAAAAAAGTTAAATTCGGCCTTGCCGAATGTAGTGATACCCTCCACAATTTCAAAAAGATTATTGCAAACAACTTTATTTAAAAGGAAATTACTTTTGAAAAAAAAAAATTTCCGCGAAAAAAAATTTTGGTAAAAAAAAAATCCGCGATTTTTTTCTTTTTTTGTCAAAAAATATGTTCGTACTTGTTTAAATACCATTTGGTGCTCAATTATGTTCACATATGTCAACCAGAAGCCGAATTAAAGCATTTTGTATTTTTAGGTTATGTTGAATGTACTGAAATTTTTGAGGTGTGCTTACATTTTCGTTCATAATTTTTGAACCGCTGAACCGATATCGCTCAAATGCAATACCAAACTTCTCGGGAGAACTTCCAATATATATGTTAAGTTTCAGTCATCTCTGTGCAATATGATGTCCGCGAGAGCATTTTCCACAGACAGACAGACGGACAGACGGACAGACGGACATCGCTAGAATGTCTTAAAATCGATCGGGCATCATGAATATATATACTTTATGGGGTCCCAGACCGATATTTCGATGAGTTACAAACGGAATGACAAACGTATATATACCCTCTATCACTAAGTGGAGGGTATAAAAATAGGGCACCCCCTGAAAAAAATCCTACATACGCCCCACAGTGGACCAAATGTTGAATCTGGTTGGTCGAAAAATGAAGTTTTTACAATATTGAATTGGTATCGCATATATGATTGCACTATTCCTACCTTACTTAACACTAATAAAATTTCTTTGTTTATTGCAAAAACACCATCGTAGTAGGCAGCCAAACATGAGTAATTAGTTTTTATAAAAAAATTTCTTCAAGTACTCTGTAGACGTGTTGATTGTTTAAACAGCTATTTTACGACCGTATTAAGGCAATTTATTAAATTATTTGTTATATTTTAACCTCAAGGAATGTATATTTGAATCTAATTTGTGTTGTTGTTCGTAAAAAAACGTAAATTAAAAAGAGAGTCCACAATGGAATTATTTTTCAAGCAAACTTGAATTTTGTTAATGAATTTAGGTACTAATACCGCTTACTTCTATAGGGTTTTTACATGATTTCAAAAGAATAGATATTAAGCTCCAAAATAATAAAAAAATTGGCTGCTGGTTTTTGCTGGTTTTTGTTTTTCAGTCGATCTAGCGATGTCCGTCCGTCTGTTTAAAACATGATAGCTTTCAAACGGCAACTCTATTGCTGCTGACGCTTGGCATATATATTTTCAGTTTTCCTAGTCAGGTTGGTATTGAATATCAGCCAAATCGGTCCAGTGGTTCAGAAGTTGTAAGCAAAACCGTGAATTTCAGATTGGTGTACCTTGAATTTACGTTAAAAAAAAAACACCTTTAAACGCTTTAAATGGCAATGATGAGCCACAAAAATATTTTACTCAGTATTTTTGACATTCTTAAACATTTTTTAACCCAATGTAAAAATTTTACAAGCAAAAAAAAAAAATTTAAACTCAAAAAAAAATTTTCACTGAAAAAAATTTTTTTTTACAGAAATGAGTAAAAAAAATTTTTTTTTACTCAATATAAAATATTTCTTTTCTAAACTGTTTAAAAATCTTTTTTACGTTTAAAAAATTACTTTCTCTGCTTATTATTGGCTCTACTTTACCTATATTTTATTATGACAATGTTTCAATAAGTGCCACGCCTCTTCAAATACCGCCCACATTTGGACTATATAGAAGCTCATCTCATTTTCCTGTTGCATTACAAATTTCATGTTTCTAGGTGCTCTCAAAGTCGAATTATACTCTCTTGCACGCTAGATTAAGCATTTGGTCCACTGTGCGCCCCTGCCGGAAACCCATTTTTCGGCAAACACTAGAGTAGGGTATTATATGGTCGATCTTGATAGACTTTAATTTTCTTACTTCTTTTTAATTAAATTTATTTAAAAAATAATATTTTCGTTTGTTGGCTGAAATTTTTACTTTTTTCCTACATTTTTATTTTTGCTTAAATAAATTCTCTTTTAAAGTACTGATCTTGTCCAGACAGTTCGTGTTATTGTTTTAACATCAAATTGCTTTTAAATTCTAGTGTCTGTTGTTTATTTTAATTGATTTGGAATTTGTTTTAGAAGATAATAAAATCTTAAAGCCATACAATTTTATTGCTTTTGGAAACATTTTAAATACAATTTATTAGACTTGGTAGCAATAACAATTAATTTCGCACTCATTTGCCAAACATAAGATCATAAAAATTAAACAACAATTGATTTTTATTTTGTATATTTAAGTAAATTTAATAAATTGAAATATTTATAATTTATTAAAACAGCTCTAGAAGTTTTCTGCTGTAATTTAAAAGCAATTTTTCTATACTATTATTATTTTCCCACACACACATTTGTTTTCAATACTTTAAGTTCATCTAGTTTTTTAGATCTTGTTAATTCTATATTTCTCAATATTTCATGGTCAAACCTTGTAAAATGTCATTATTCTTATTTATTAACATTATATAAAATGTACACATGTAATTTAAGCCTCTTTTAGCAAACAAATTTATTTTAAATGTTAAAATTCTCACGATTTTTTTTTTTGCTTTTCAAATATTTTCCATATTGAAATTTTAGCTAAAAGGCGTTGGTTTTATTTGATTTTTGTTTTGTTAATAAAGTAATTTTTAAAGTTCAATTGTTTTGACAACTTGTGGTTAACAATAAATTAGTATTACAATTTTTGAAATTTCAAGGTGCTGTGATGATAGAATCAAACGAGTAAGTGCATAATGATATATTTAATATATGACAATCGACAAACGAAAGACTTAAGCAACAAACTTTTAATTCGAAAATCAATCGTGTGCATTCTTTTGTATTTTAAACTATTTTTCTTTAGATTTATAACATCCAGGCAAATTTTTATTATACATACTAGGTCTAAAATATATGTGGTACAAATTTGAGGCCAATTGGATTAAATTATCCCATATCGCCCTGCGGTCAAAGTTTTGGATTTTTGAAAACATTTTCGAGAACGGCTTTCGAGATATCGTTATTTGCAATTTGACAAAAAAAAATTGAGTTACATATTTTTCTACGTTCAAAAATTAAAAAAAGAAATCTTAGAATTTCATTCCCTTGACACGTTCACAAGAGCTAGTGCCGCTCATCGATTAAAATTTTTGATTTTTTCATAAAATTTCCTCTAAAAATGTTGATTTTTTTATAAAATTTCCTCTAAAAATTTTTGAAAATTTTAAAAATACATAACTTTGAAATGCTAAAAATCTTGAATCGATCGGACGGTTTTTGAGATATTGCCAATTGAAACTTGACAAAAATTTACAAAAATTAAATTTTTTATCCTAGGTTCAAGAAATTTTTTACAAAAAAAAATCTCAAAATTTGTTTCTTATAACTTTTCTTAAGGGTTCGAGACAAACTTCAATAAAAATTGAATGTGCGCCAAATCAGATCATTTGATTTTTTTAAATCTATAGTGTTAATTGAAAGCCGACAAGGGTTATATGGATCGGATCTGATTCAAATTATGTTTAAGTGAAAGTTTGTCTGAAGCTTAATTAAGGGGTCAAAAAAAAAAAAAATAGATTTTTTGTTTAAATTTCTTGCCTCCTCTAGGGGCACAACTGGGACAGTTAGATCGGTAGGAGCAGCTTTATAAAAATTTAATATTTGTATGGGAGCCCCTTTAGGGATTGAACCCAGTGTTTAGGTGTGTTTGAAAAAAACATAGGGGGCGAATATTAATTACGGTTTGTCTTTCATTTTATCCATTTTGGGTCGACTGCGGGGGGCTGTTTATGCTGTTTTAGTCAAAAACGACAATTTTTAAGGTGCAGAAATACCATTTTAACCATCAGGGCACACTGGGCACGTGCCCAGGGCCCCCGATCTTACGGTGGCACAGTAAGGACAATTTTTTCGTATAGTACATTTCTTATTTTCGGATAGAAAAAGTCTCAGACTCTAAGACATTTTTCGTATAAAAATAGTCTCGGACTCTGACAAATTTTTCGTTTAGAAAATGTCTTGAAAAAAATGTGATTGTGAGACTTTTCTTTACGAAGATGTATAAAAATCTGTGACTTTTTCTCCATGAAAAAAGATTCAGATTCTAAAATATTTTACGTATAGAATAAGTCTCAGAATCTGATACATTTTTCATATAGAAAAAGGCTCAAATTCTGAGACGTTTTCCATATTGAAAAAGTTTTAGATTTTGAGACATTTTTCGTATAGAAAAAGAATCAGATTCTGAAACATTTTTAGAATAGAAAAAGTCGCAGACTCTGAAACAGTTTTGAATAGAAAAAGTCGCAGATTCTGAGGCATTTTTTGTATAGAAAAAGTTTCAAATCTGAAACATTTTTCGAATGGAAAAAGTCGCATTCTAAGCCATTTTCCATAATAAATATAAAATCAAAACAAAAAAATGTTTTTGCATTTCAGCGGAACTCTAAATTATTGTGTGCCGAAAGGCCCACCCATTCCTTAAGACGTCTCTGGGTGCGGAGTAGTCAAATTTAAATTTTCGAATTTTATGTCGTAATACCTGCCAAACGATGGCCACGTCAGAGCTTATTTTGGGAAAATTTATGAAAAAATTTTACAAGGTCATCTTCAGTCGGCAACCAGCGGTGAAAGTTGGAAAAAATGTCGTTTTTCGGCCAGAATTCATGTCCGAATTTTTTGGCCAAATCCGGATCAAAAATTCGGAAATTTGGCGCACTTTATTGGAAAAATATTTAAAAAATTCCAAACCCGCGATTTTGATCCACAATATTTTTATCCAAATTAGTCTCAAAAGTTGAAAAATGTTAAGTGTGATATCTAAATAATATAAAATAAATAAAAAAAAAACACGAGTTTGGTCCGAAAATGCTGATCAGCATCTGTGGACCAAAATCGCCGATCAGCATTTTTGGACCAGAACTTAGTTTTTATATTTTTTTAATATTTTTTAGAAAACACACTTAACATTTTCTAAATTTTGTTAATTATAAAATATAAAACCACGATTTTTGTCCCAAAATACTGATCAGCATCTGTGGACCAAAGTCGCAGATCAACATTTTTGAACCAAAATCGCTTTTTTATATTTTTTTAATTTTTTTTAGATAACACTAAAAAAATAATTTTCGGTTTTAAAAATCCGCATCAGTGGACCAAAATCGCGGTTTTGTTTTTTTTTTTTTAATATTTTTCCTAAAGTACGCAAAATTTCCGAATTTTTTCTAAGTTTGATCCCTGGTTGCCGACTGAAGATGACCTAGCGAAATTTTTTCATAAATTTTCCCACAATCAGCTCTAACGTGGCCATCGTTTGGAAGGTATCACGACATGAAATTCGCAAATTTAAATTAAAAAAAAAATCAAAGAAAAAATTATTTCTTTGCCATAAAATGTTAACAGAATTTGTTCAATGGACTATTAGTAGGGTATTCAATTAATCGAGGTTTTGGTTTAATCGGTTAATCGAGCAAATAATTAATCGGGGTTGAGATTTAATCGGTTAATAATCGGTTAAATTTGAATTATTCGGTTAACCGAATAATATCAATTTAAAATTTAAATTGAATATAAAACCACGAACTGTATATACTTTTAAGAACTTCATTAATAAGAATTTTATACCCGCTATGGCGAAGCTTTAAATACCCTCTATAATGTTAGCTCAAATAAAGAATTTTTGCAGGGTTGGCAACCGATACCCACCTAGAATAACGGTATTTGGCTATTGTAATGCAACCAATAAAGATATGGACATTTTCAAAAGCAATTATGAAAGCTAATGAAATTTCTAGTATTTTATTTGTTTCACTTCGTATTTCTACCGGTTCGTTTTAGTTATATAGGCCTATACCGTTATAATACCGTTTCAAACGGTATTATAAAGGTATTGACCTATATTTCCAAAATGAACCGGTAGAAACACGTAGTGACACATTTAAAATACTAGAAATTTCATCAGCTTTCATAATCTTTTTTGAAAATGTCCATATCTTTATTGGTTGCGGTACAATAGCCAAATACCGTTATTCTAGGTGGGTATCGGTTGCCAACCCTGAATTTTTGTATGGCACCCTGAAAAATTTGACCAATTTAAATTGGGTCCTATTCAATGAAAAAAATGTAAAAAAAAACAACGCAATTTTTATAAAAAGAAAAAACTGACCCAAATTGCTGCCGGACTTGATGTACCCCTTAAAGAGTTTCGAATCCGGTACTAAAAATATCAACAAAAAAATGTTTGGTTTCCAAATTTGTTTTCTTTTATTTTATTGCAATAATTTCATCGGTCGATATCTCCGTAATGAAAAAACATATCTAAGAATAAGTGTTTCCAAAAGTATTTTGCAGAAAAATAGTAGTATTTTCAGATGTGCTGAACTACTTATACATCATAAAATAATTCGCGGTTTTATAGGGTCACGAACATTGCGAAAATCTAAGTTTATTCAGTATTGTCAATCATAAATCTAAATACAAAGATAAGATAGATCAGTTCTAAGGCCAGATTCGGATCTTCTGTTGGCAATGTATAAAAAAATTGGCTAGGGTTACTAAGTTTGTTTTTTTTTTTTTAACCGAAATATCTTTTTAGTACCTCGATAAAATATTTTCTTGAAGACGTTTTTACACATTGCTAAACGAGAGTTTGATAATTTTTTTTATACCTTTTTTTTAAACTCAGAACCGTAATTTAAATTAAAAATAAAACATCAAAACACAAAATAAAGCAAAAAAATTGGTAAAAGTACTAAAAAAAATAACTTCGGTTAATCGGTTAATCGACACAAATTAATCGGTTTATTTGTTATTTGAAAATTGACAATTTTAAATTATTCGAACAGTTAATCGACCAAAATTAATCGGTTAACCGATTAACGGTTAATCGATTGAATACCCTAACTATTAGTCTCATTATTGCTGAATATAATTAAGCGGTAGCACCAAATCTGATTAAGCTGTTGGGGAAAAAGGGATGACATCATATTTTGTGGGTTCCACTGATTTTAAGAATTTTTGGTGGCCCATTAAAGGGATTGGTCACCAAACTGGACAATCCGAGTATGGGATTTTACTACCTTTAGTGGAATCGAACCTATATAGTCAAATTCCTGTGTTTTTTTCACTGTTGCACAGTGTTATGAAGAATGCTATCCCAAATAATCAAAACTTAAATATATTTTAATAATATAATTATAAATACCTTACTTTTTTCTTTTAGACCAGAATTTTTTTTATTATTAATGTATTTTTAAAGTACGAACCTGAAACAAAAATGAGAAAAATATTAATTTTAAATTATCTAATACTGAAAAGTAATTTTAAATTAAAAAAAGACAAGTTAAATGTAAAATTTCGATTAAAAAGATAATTAATAAGGTGTGAATGTTTTACACTGGATGTTCTTTTGAAGTTCTACCCGTACGTTATCTAGTGGCAGATCTAAAAGAAGCTACGTTGGCTTTGAGAACCTCCAACAATTTAATAATAGTCTTTGAAAAATATTATATTTCACCTAAACTTTTTTTGCATACTCTTCAAGTCTTAAAAACTACCAAACTCCCCTGTTTCATAGTTTCAATTTAAAAAAAATTCTATCCCCTTCATTAATGGGTTAAGGCAGCTGAAAATTAAATTGTTTATACAATTTGCAATTTTATATGTCATACAGACACAACACAATAATTCTACAACCTTAATCATGTTTAATCATGTGTGTACCAAATAAACAACATTCCTTGTATATGCACTCCACATGATGAAGAGTTAAAAAAAAAAACAGACGAACGAACAAAAACATTATTGTTATTTTATAATCATTACAAAAGCATCTCTTCAACTTCTTTAAAAAAACACAGACAGATGCACAGTGGGACCAACTAAAAATAATAAACGGGGCAAGAAATTAAGTTTGAGACTATCAAAAAAGTGTTCTAACATGCGGTCCCCATACATTTTTTTTTAATTTTTTAAAAATTTCAAATAATGTGTCCTAGAGGACACACCCCTATTAATTTTTACCAACCCAACATTTTTTCAAAGCTTACCTACCCCCTATCTCCATTTAATATGAGTGCTCCACAGCTAATTGTAATGGGAACAAATTTTATAAAAAAATTATTTTGAGTGGATAAAAACCCACTAGTGAGCCCTCAAGAATGCACTATTACACCGGTAGAAGCTGATTAAATAAAACAAGTCTATAAAAAATTAAAAAAAAATTCTCAACTTCTATTAGCGGGTATAGGAAAAAATTTGTAAATATTTACTTCGAAATTTATTATGATGAACTCGTCATAAAAATGCCCTTTGACATTCATAAGTGTGATTTTCGCCGCTAACTTAAAAACCTGCACATTCTTATATTAAAAGCTTTCATCCCTTTCTAAAATTATTTGCAACATATTTTTTCAATCGGTGTTAGAATTAAAAGCTTTATAAACACGTTCACATTGCTTCTTTTGTAACCACTGTGCAACATTCAACACAAAACATCATTGTTAAGTACTCGTAATACACCAAGTAGATGAAAAAAAAAAACCTACGCATTGTTCATTACATGAGTGTTGTAGTTTTGTACGTTTTTTTGACGCCCTCAGTTTTAAAAGTGCAAATTTATGATACTTTAACAAATAACAAAAAAATTCAATTTGAATTCTTTTGGAAATAAAAAAAAACAAAACAACATCACAAAACAATTTTAAGATTGAGTCTTGAATAATCTCCAAAGCCATAAATCCTTTATAAGTGCATACAAACATGTTAATAGATTTAAGAAGTGCTTTTTTGGATATTTTTTTTTTTTTTTCTTGTTGAAATTCTTCTTAAAGGATGTTTAACTAAATTTCAACTGACATTTACATTATTGTTTTCAATACTTTGTGGTATGTATTTTCTTTACGCGCCTACGAATGCCATAATTTTCTAGGAACATGATAAAGTTCTTGTAATAAATTTTTGTAAAAAACAAAAATTCATTGTCTAGGTTGTATAGTGGTTGAATTAATCTGGTAGCCATAAATCTGTATAAAGTATAGACACTGTCAAATTTTACATGTTTATAAGGGTTAACAATAAAATAAACATTTTATATATTTTTTTTGTTTTCAATATGAATAAAAATTTAGGCGTTGATTGTTATATTTGTCTGCCTTTTTATGGAATTGTATAGTACATACTTAAAAAATAAAGACATTCAATAATTTATGTTTACAATTTTTACATACGAAATATAATCCTTTCGTTACACCTTTTTGGAAATGCTGATACAGCCCAGCAAAACTTTGGTAATGGATAGTGATTATATAACACATTACCAGGTAATGTATATACCTTATTTGTAGCATTATTTTAGGATGTCTTACCAAACATTTGTTCCACAACGTATTATTTTAAAGTGAAAAATAATGCATTACTAATAATTTGCTACGTAATGCATGATTATTTGAAAAATGTATTTCATTTTTATTATTTCTAAACATTATATCATGGATGATTTATATTTGGTTACATTATGTATTATTTGAAAGTTTGAAATAATGCATTATTTATAATTAAATGCATAATGCATTACAATAACAAAAAAATAATTATTTTATAAAAAATGCATAAGTTTAAACTAGAGATGGGCTCACGACAAGAAATTTCTAACGACACACACTCACTAGCATATTATATCTACTTACACTCACTTACAATCACGTGAGTAAATTTAATACAAAATTACTTTTTCACTACTCGTAACACCTTATATATTACGTTCTGGTATGCTATATTATATACCTTACTCGTAACCTATAAAATATCATATATTTTACACCTTACTGGTATTCTTCGTTTTAAATTTATGACTTATTTTATACCTTACTGGTATTCTATGTGATAATGTGGATGCATTACTTTGAGTCTCATCGCCTGTTAAAATCATCAATGCTGCAATGTATAAAATAAGAGATCATATACCTTATTTTATACCTTATTTGGTAATCTAAGTTTTGCTGCGAGGAGTTTGCTGGTTGTAGGTTGATGAAAACATATGTTCATTATTTAGACTTTGACATTGATAAGAGGATTTTATAATAAACAACTAACTGAAAAATGACATTAAATTTTTTTTTAAATAAAAACTTTAACTAAAAATTTATTAGTTTTGTTTCGTTTTGATTTTCTTATTTTTTATTATATTATTTTTTTTTAATTTGGGTTTTTAATTAAAAAAATTAATTAAAAATTAGCATTTTTTATAATATAAAAATTTGTGATAGCATTTAATTTTGAATTTTATGTTACTATATTTAATTATTTTTTTAATGATATCATATCAACAAGTTCGTTTCTTAAGTCTTTAGTTTTTTAATAGCAAGCATTTTTTTTCTTCAACGGTTGATTTCCCCAAGTGTACGGGCAAATTTTTATTCTGTTAGACCTTTAAATTAAGTGGTACAAAATTGGCGATCAAAGTTTGGGAGTTTTACAAATTTAAAAAAATATGCCTTTCGACCAGTACCGTTTTAACCATTAGGGCACACTAGGCACGTGCCCAGGTCCCCCAACCCAAGGGGCCCGAAATGAAAATAAATTCGCTTATTCGAAAATGGAGCATTTTTATTTTTATTTAATTTGTTTTTATGGAAAATTTCAAATTTTCTTTCAAAAAAATTCTCAGAATCTAACAGATTTTTCGAAACATCTAAGACTTTTTCTATAGGAGAAATGTGTCCTATGTCAAAAGTCTCATATTCATAGAAATTTTTCCTACATAAAATGTTTCAGATTGTTATATATTTCTCTTTCTGTGACAATTTTCATATAAAACAAGTAAGAGTGTTAAATTCGGCTGTGCCCAATCTTTTATACCCTCCAACAGCAAAAAAATAAAAAAAAAAATGCAGGGGCGTTTTTTTTTGTGGCGGGGGGGGGGGGGGGGGCGCAAATTTCCTCTTAAATAAGTGTTTAAAAATTCACTCTTATGCTTTTTGCACTAAAGAAATGCAAGTTTATAATAATTTAAATTTTTTTTTTTTATTCTACGCCCATAAAGGGGGGGCGACATTTTCTAATTTTCAGGGTCCAAATGAAGGACTTTGAACGTCTTGTAGCATAAAAATGTTGCATTTGTTAAACAAAAAGACAAAAATTCATGAAAAAAAAATACTACTAATATTTTTTAGAGGTTGGTTTAGTTCTTCAAGGGCAAAATCAAACCCCCTGGTTTGATTTTGCCCATTTCCGAAGCTAGCCTGCCTACGACCATAAGACATATTCGTGCCAAACTTGAGGAGTCTAGCTCTTTTATTTTGGACTGTATCGTGTTAACTACAGACGGACGGACAGACGGACGGACATCGCTAGAATGTCTTAGAATCGATTTCTGATCAAAAATATATATACTTTATGGGGTCCCCGACCGATATTTCGATGCGTTACACACGGAATGACAAAGTGAGTATACCCCCATACTGTAGTTGGAGGGTATAAAATGTCTCAGATTCTGTGACATTTTTTGTATAGAAAAAGTCTCAGATTCTAAGACATTTTTTGTAGGCGTCCCAGTACGCTTGTTGGTAGCGTGCTATCCTATGAGTCTGGGGGTCGTGGGTTCGATTCCCACCAGAGACCTTGGTCTGTTTCGCTACAACGAGACAATGGACGTCGCCACCCGTCTCGCTTAGGTTAATTTAGTGTATGATTTGAAATTTTGTGAAATTTCAGATTCTGAGACATTTTTAATATCGAAAAAGTTTCAGATTCCGAGACATTTTTCGTATAGAAAAAGTTTGAAATTCTGTGAAATTTTTCGTATAGGACATTTTTCGTATAGGAAAAGTCCAGATTCTTAGATAGAAAAGGATTCTTAGATAGTAAAGAAAAATTACATCGAGCTAGAATATTCCTACTCAAAATATTTTTTTTTTTTTTTACACTCAAAATAATACATTAGTAGATTTAATAATTTTTTTTGCTAATGCTAGTCAGCTAACCTTTACCAAATTTTTAGTTGAGATTACCATGTAAGCAAAAATATCTTGTTAACTTCATTTAGCGCATTAGCAACTTTTAACAATATTTGAACTAATTTTTCTTGCTAAATTTAAAATTGAGTTGACCAAAATTTTACAACCTTTTTTGCTAATATTAGCAAAAATAAATTGTAATTTTTTTTTAAGAAAACTTTAAATGGCGCTATCTCGGAAACTAAGCCAGATAGAGCAAAATGGAGGCGATTTTTATACCCTCTAACCACAGTATGGGGGTATACTCACTTTGTCATTCCGTGTATAACACATCGAAATATCGGTCGGGGACCCCACAAAGTATATATTATATTGATCCATGCTAGAATCTAAGACATTCTAGCGATGTCCGTCCGTCCGTCTGTAGTAATAACGATGCAGTCCAAACCAAAAGAGCTAGACCCCTGAAATTGGGCAAGAATATCTCTTATGGTATCTCTTATCTCTTATTGGTAAGATCAAGTTCGAAGATGGGCAAAATCAGACCAGGGGGAAAAAAGTTCCCCCTTGAAGAACTAAAACGACCCCGGAAAAATACGATATTTTTAAAAGTTTTTTTAATTTTTTCTCAATAAATGTAACATTTGTATGCCATATTAAGTTCATAGACGTTAAAAATAACGTTAAAAATTATTATTTAAGCGTAAATATTATAAACAAATACTTTGTAAACATATATAGCGGGGGTACAGGTGTCCCCCACCAACTCCGCCGACCCCCTTCCCACAAAAAAAAGACGCCCCTGCGAGTTTTTTTTTAATTTAAACGTGTTTGAGGGTATAAAATTGGCTCTCCATAGTATCGCCAGTCCTCTTCACATGTGTGGACCCTAATGGGTCCTAACTTTGGATCTAAAAATTAGCATTCCCGAAAATTTTAAAATGCTCATATCTCGGTAAATATTGCCGACACAACAAAAAGTCTAAAAGCATTGTTGTAGCTCTCAATACGTAGAACATGACCGGAAAATAACCAAAAGCTATCCGAGTAATATTTTTGAAGTTATTGAGTTTTTTAATTCTTAAAACCCCTGTGGTCCCCTAAAATCAGGTATCTAAAAAACTAAGCAAGGTAGAGCTAAACGGACACAAATTTTGGATCAAAAACTATGAAGACTTTTATGAAACCCAACAAGGTCTAGGCCCATCGGGGTCTTGACCTATCGGGTCCAAATCCAAAGGGGTCCTCAAATGTGTATGAACTAACAAGGGAAGTCTCCCTGGTGTCACCCTCCGATTTTCATGAAATTTGGATATGTTGTTAAGAACGAAAATTAATTCGACATGTATTTTTTTTTAGCGGCCCAAACTCATTTTTAGGGGGGGTCGATTTGTATGGGGGAAATTGACATTTTTCAGTTTTTTACGATTTACGTCTATTTCAACAAAATTAATACAGACATGTGTGGTATCAGATTAAAGGTATTAAAAATACCTATCTCGTGGTGCTAACAACGGGCCAAACAAACTAATATTTTTCGACTTATTAACAAAAATGTCATAAAATTTTGGTTTTTTATTCAATATGACGAAAAGTTGTGCATGTCTGAACACGTTCTTAGCACACGTAGATAGGTTTTCCAAAGACCTTTCATTTGGTATGTAGCATGACTAGGTTTCTTTGCATAATATAGGAGATAAACGAAAAACCTGAAAAATTACCCTGTCTTCCCCCCTCCTTTTTACCCCCTAAATATAAATTTGGGCCGCTAAAAAAAATACGTGTCCCTTTATTTTTTCTGATCTACAAAATAAAACCAATTCCATAAAGATCCGCGGGTGACACTAGTTCCCTTGTAAGTTGAATAAAAAAAACATTTCAGTTAACTAATTTTTAGCACAACATTTTTGCTAACTTTACCAAAAAAAACTGTGGGTTCAAAATCTGCAAATTTTCTTGTAGGTTTACAAGCTTTTTTTGCTAACATTACAGTTTTTTTTATTTGAGTGTAATTTATTTGTAGCAGGTAATAACATGAGTTTAATTTGTACCAAAAAATGTTTTTTTTTGTCATGGGACTTTTTATTTCCAGCTGGGCCCCAAATTTTTGTGTTCCCAGGGCCCCTGTTTCGACGCATCATATTTATTAATTTTAAATAAAAATTTAAGACACAAAATTTAAAACGGTCAAACGGATTTCGACATATCGATATTTGACATTTGCTATAAATGGCGGAAACCCAAAATTTCCAATTCCCGAAAAATTTGTTTTTTAATTTTTTTGTTGGTGGGTGACATTGGGGGACTCCTTCCCCTTACGACAGATATTATCAAATGGATTTATGCTGATTCTTGCAATTAATTTATTCAATTAATCATCATTAAAAAACATTTTTTATTTCCATGTCCACTTAAGGCGGCGGGAAGATTTTTATACCCTCCACTTAGTGATAGAGGGTATATATAAGTTTGTCATTCTGTTTGTAACTCATCGAAATATCGATCTGGGACCCCATAAAGTATATATATTCATGATGCCCGATCGATTTTAAGACATTCTAGCGATGTTCGTCTGTCCGTCTGTCTGTGGAAAATGCTGTCGCGGACAAAATATTGCAGAGATATGACTGAAACTTAACATATTTATTGAAAGTTCTCCCGAGAAGTTTGGTATTGCATTTGAGCGATATCGGTTCAGCGGTTCAAAAGTTATGAACGAAAATGTAAGCACACCTCAAAAATTTCAGTACATTCAACATAACCTAAAAATACAAAATGCTTTAATTCGGCTTCTGGTTGACATATGTGAACATAATTGAACACCAAATAGTATTTAAACAGGTACGAACATATTTTTTGACAAAAATAATCGCGGATTTTTTTTTACAAAAACTTTTTTTCGCGGAAATTTTTTTTTTTCACAAAAAATTTTTTTTTTTTCAAAAGTAATTTCCTTTTAAATAAAGTTTTTTGCAATAATCTTTTTGAAATTGTGGAGGGTATCACTACATTCGGCAAGGCCGAATTTAACTTTTTTACTTGTTTTTATTTGTTATCCGCTGGTCCACATGCAGAGTCTTGAACTTCCTCTGACAAAACAATTTTTGCAGTTGCTTAACAAAAATACAAAAAACCCTGCAAAAATGGCGTTTTTCTAAGGTTGATTTAGTTCTTCAAGGTGTAACTTTTTCCCCCTTGGTCCGATTTTACCCATTTCCGAACTTAACCAGCCTAAGACCATAAGACATATTCGTGCCCAACTTCGGGGTCCCACTGCTTTTCTGAATTTTTGGAAGCCTATAAAAAGGAATTGGTCACCAAAATGGACAATCCGAGTAAAGGGTTTTACTACCTTTTGGTAGTAGAACCGAACCTGTGTAGTCAAATTCTAGTGTTTTCCAAAAAAGTCTTTATTTGTTGAATAGTGTTATCTATTTTAAAAATCTTATTGTTAGATTCGAGAAAATTTTCCTATAGAAAAATTTAAGAAATTTTAGAACATTTTTCCCAAAATAAAATTAAATTCAATAAAAGTCAAAGATTCTGAAAAAGTTTTCGGCCATACAAAATTATCAAATTACACTGTGCTACAGTGAAAAAATACTTCTAATGTGACATGGTATAGGTTGTTAGTTTTGTCGAGTAGATCACAAAAATGCCCATTTAACTTGCCAGACACGCTCAAATTTTAGAGTTATTGTCAAAAAACGTTTTTTTGGGACTTTGCTCACTAAACCTTGTGTAATTCAGAACATTTTCAACCGATTTTAAATTTTTTAACTGTTTTGGATAGAAGAAGGATAGGGCTTTCCATGTGTGTGAATTGGTCTACACATATAAGAAAGATATCTTTGATTTTTTCTATAATATCTAATTGTTTTTTTATTTTTTGAAAATTTTTCGAGTTTATCGATTTTTTTCTGCTATAGTTCGTTTAACAACCTTTATATTTATAAACATATTTTGAAGAAAATTTAGTTGTGAATTCGATGAGCTTTATCCTGTAAAAATCAGATAAGAATTTACAGAGTTGTGATAATTTTTCTAAAAACTAAAATTAAGATTTTTCAGGAAATCGCCGTTCAGACAACCCAGGCAAAAAATATAAATTTATCATAAGAGGTCGTATATTTGTACAAGGGTTTTGGCGCGCTGAATCCGAATCTGGCCTTTAAATTGCTCTATCTCATCAGGTTTTTGAGATATTAAACATAAATTGATATATCAAAAACTTAATAAGATAGCGCAATTTCAAGGTCAAATTCGAATTCAGGGGGCCAAAAACCTTTAAAATAATGATACGCGACCTCTCAGTATGTTCGTTTATTTTTTTATTTTTTTTGCCTGGGTTGTCCGAACGGCAATTTCATGCAAAATCTTAATTTTATTTTTTAGAAAAATTATCACAACTCGGTCACTTGCTATTTGTTTTTTTCGGCATAAAGCTTATCGTATTCACAATTAAATTTTCTTTAAGAATACGTTTATAAATATAAATAATGTTGAACGAACTATAGCAGAAAAAATCGATAAACTCAAAAATTTTTAAAAAAATAACAAAAAAAATTAGATATTGTTGAAAAAATCAATACATGTCTTTCTTAAATGGATAGACTTATTCACACACATAAAAGGCTCTATATTTCTTCTATCCAAAACAGTTAAAAAATTGAAAGTCGCTAGAAAACTTTTTAAGTTACACGTGGTTTAGTGAGAAAAGTCCCAAAAAAAAAGGTTTTTTGACAATAACTTTAAAATTTGAGGGTGTCTGGCAAGTATGATGGTCATTTTAGTGATCTTTTCGACGAGACCTACAACCTTAACTACCTCATTTCAAAAGTATTTTCAATTTTGTGTTTTTTGTAACACAGTGTTATCAAATTCTAAAACGTTTTTTTAACAGAATTGTTGTAAGACATTTAAAATATAAAAAGCACCCCATATTCTGAAACAATTTATCACGTGTTTGCCTTAATCATCTTAAATACTGGTTATTTAAATATTCCCAAAAATCCCTGGCTTTAATTCCAGATCTTTAAAATGCAAATACTAAATATTTTTTGAATTAAAATGAATTTTAAGATTTAGCCAATTAACAAATTCTTTCAAATTTTAAATTAGACAATATATTTTTTTTTTTCTTTCTTTATTAACGAAACATAATTAAAAAAAATTATATACTAAACTAGTTTCATTTAAAATAACATTAAATATTTTAATACCACCTGTTTAAAACAAAAATAGACAAAACAATTAAAAAAAATATTTATTGAAATAAATATTTAACAAAAATACAAAATACTCTACAGGTAATATGACTCATTAACTTTATAGGAAGTTTTATAAAATTTGCATTTTGTACAAAATCAACAACCACAAAGAAACCACTGTCACTTCTGCTTTTAAAAATCTTGTCATAATTATTAATAAATAAGATGTATAACTCTTAACCTACATTATTATAAA
This sequence comes from Pegoplata infirma, assembly GCA_963921195.1. Lineage (NCBI taxonomy): Eukaryota > Metazoa > Arthropoda > Insecta > Diptera > Anthomyiidae > Pegoplata > Pegoplata infirma. The sequence continues at coordinate 73,896,781 of OY992537.1, read as the reverse complement.
TGAAAAAAATTAAAAATATTATTAAGAAAAAAACCTTGACTTTGGGTTTCCCTAGACAAAAAAAAATTTACGATAAAAAAAAATATATTATTCACAAACATATAAAATGTTCATAAATTACAAAAATTAAACAAATATAATGAGCTTAAGCAAAAGACAATCAGATTTATTAACTCATATTTAAAAAAATATATATAAAAATTAGTATAATATATTTTATTAAATGTTAAATCATTATATTTAATGTTCGATATTAACAAGAAATAAAAACAAAGACAATAAAACAAGACAAATGCTGACAAAACGAGTTAAAAAGTTTAATTTGATGTGGCCGAATACATGAATACCCTTTACAATGTTTAAATATTTTGAATAAAATTTAAAGTGTGTGCAAAAATATTTTGTAGGTGATGCAAATTTAAACTACACATTACAAAAAAAAAAAACTTTATTAAATTACTAAGAAGGCGTGTACATTTAGGGGCAGGTCTTGTAAAAATTGTACTAAAAAAATCATTGTAATATTTCATGTCATGCCTTGTAATTTTTGTAATAAGAAATATTTAATTCCCTTTTGTTCCCAGTTCCATTTCATGTCGTTCCCTGTTTGATTTCACTTCGTTCTCTGTTGCATGTCATTTCGTTCCATAGTTAGAATTATGATAGAGTATTGTTTAAATGAAAAATGAATTGGTAAATATTTATCGTGAGGAAAAGGTGGGGACGTTGGGGGTCCCCACCTCCCCTCCCACAAAACGCCTATGTCAAAATATTTTTTAACATGATAATGTTTTTAGGCCTAATTTTAAAAAAATTGCAGGACGCCACCTCATTTTGACTATATACGCCAACGATTAACCAGAAAGAAAATAGGAATTACTGTTTTCTTTTTCTTAATACCAAAAATTTTAGTAACTTGGGTTTGTAACTTGGATAATAACACTGTGCTACAGTGAAAAAATACTTCTGATGTGAAATAGTATAGATTGTTGGTCTTGTCGAGTAGATCACAAAAATGCCCATTAAACTTGTCAGACACCCTCAAATTTTAGAGTTATCGTCCAAAAACGTTTTTTTGGGACTTTTCTCACTAAACCTTTTGTAATTCAGAAAATTTTCAGTCGATTTTAAATTTTTTAACTGTTTTGAATAGAAGAAGGATAGGGCTTTCCATGTGTGTGAATTGGTCTACGAATATAAGAACGATATCTATTGATTTTTTCTATAAAATCTATTTTTTTTTGAAAACTTTTCGAGTTTATCGATTTTTTTCTGCTATAGTTCGTTTAACAACCTTTATATTTATAAACGTATTTTTAAAGAAAATTTGATTCTGAATACGATAAGCTTCATCCGAACGAAATCGGATAACAATTGACAGAGTTGTGATAATTTTTCTAAAAAATAAAATTACGATTTTGCAGGAAATCGCCGTTCAGATATCCCAGGCAAAAATAATAATTTTATCATGAGAGGTCATGTACAATATTTTTAAAGGTTTTTGGCGCTCTGAATCCGAATCTGGCCTTTAAATTGCTCTATCTTGTCAGGTTTTTGAGATATTTAACATAAATTGATATATCAAAAACTTAATAAGATAGCACAATTTCATGGTCAAATTCGAATTCAGGAGGTCAAAAACCTTTAAAATAATGATACGCGACCTCTTAGTATGTTCGTTTATTTTTTATTTTTTTTTGCCTGGGTTATACGAACGGCAATTTCAAGCAAAATCTTAATTTTCTTTTTTAGAAAAATTATCACAACTCTGTCAATTATTATCCGATTTTTTCGGCATAAAGCTCATCGTATTCACAATTAAATTTTCTTTAAGAATACGTTTATAAATATAAATGTTGTTGAAAAAACTATAACAGAAAAAAATTGATAAACTCAAAAAATTTTCAAAAAATAACAAAAAATTAGGTATTGTTGAAAAAATCAACACATATCTTTTTTATATGTATAGACCAATTCACACACATGAAAATCCCTATCCTTCTTCTATCCAAAACAATTGAAAAATTGAAAATCGGTTGAAAAATGTTTAAGTTACACGTGGTTTAGTGAGAAAAGTCCCATAAAATCATTTTTTGACAATATCTTTAAAATTTGAGGGTGTCTGGGCATTTTTGTGATATTTTCGACGAGACCTTCAACCATAACTACCTCATTTTAAAAGTATATTTGATTTTGTGTTTTTTGTAGCACAGTGTAATTCATCTCGTGGTGAATAACAAAAATATTCACCAGCTGGTGAATAAAACGCAACATAATAATTTTACATCAATATTTCTTTTTCATCAAAATTTTTTTTTTTCATCAATATTTTTTTTTTCATCAATATTTTTTTTTTCATCAATATTTTTTTTCATCAAAAATTTTTTTTTCAGCAATATTTTTTTCATCAATATTTTTTTTTTATCAATATTTTTTTTTTTATCAATATTTTTTTGAATATTGATTTTTTTCATCAATATTTTTTTGCATCAATATTTTTTTTTCATCAAATTTTTTTTTCATCAAATTTTTTTTTCATCAATATTTTTTTTTCATCAATATTTTGTTTTTCATCAATATTTTTTTTTTCATAATTTTTTTTTTTTGCATTAAATATTTTTTTTTTTGTGTTTTGCATTGAATGACAAATAAATATAGCCTTATTTATACATAGGCTGACCATTCGTACTGATTTCATCAGTACATGTACTGATTTTTGATCACGTGTACTTATCAAAAAACGTTGTACTGATTTGTGTTGATTTTTTGAAAATATGTACTGATTGTACTGATTTTTGAGCATTTAAACATAAAAATAATTTTATTCGAAAATTCTGTACAAAAACTTGAATTTCCATAATATAAGTCGTCAAATAATGAATTTATTCTAAGGAGATTAGAGTTCGTGAATGAAAAGGTTCCTTAACGCAAAAATTAATCTGATCATGAGGTTATTTTGATCTTTCTAAATTTATATGAAAATGCGCACAGAATCTTTGAGGTTTTCTATAACGAAAAGTTCAATGGGCCGATGGATTTTTTTATATTTTTGGAAAGATGAGGTAAATTGTATGAATCCAAATGATTCTGAGATCTTAGATGAGGTAATGTCATCAGAGCTTATTCGAAAAAGCGCTCAGAAAATCAAGACCTTTAAAAAAAAAACAGGTGCTTGTTAGCTGTGAATTTTTCTTATAGGAAAAGTTGCCAAAACTTACGGAAAAAGTCTTCAAGGTCTGAGTGATTTTCTTATTCTCAAAACCAGTGGAATTTTTTTATATTTTCTGCACTGAAACGATCAAAACATTCAATGGAAGTCGTTTAAAGTCAACTTAATTTTCTGCAAAATAACGACAACACTTGTTTTTTGCAGTTGTTTTTTAACAGTTGTTTTTTTGCAGTGGTTTTTACTCAAAATACTTGGGGTCAAGTTAGTTAAACCGACATTTTTTGGTGTTGAAAAAACATCAGTGCTTTCTTATAGAAAAAATTTTTAGAGAGTTATTTTAAAAAAAAAAAAACATAAAAACTTGGGCGTACTGATTTAAGCTCAGAAAAAAATGGTCACCCTATTTATACAGCAAAACATTATCATGATTCAATGGTTTGGGCAAGAGCACAAACTTCGCAGACATTTTGTAACATGGTGTAGGGTATAAAAGGTTCGGCACAGCCGAATTTAACACTCTCAATTGTTTTCTTCCTTTTCAATTTATAATTTGTGTTTATATTCTGTTTATAACACCTCGAAATATATGTCTGGGACTAGGAATATGTTATTATTTTTTTATTTCTTCACTCAAAAAAAAATTTACACTTTTAAAGTTTTATTTACAAAAATGACTAAAATAAGTTTTTTACTTCACATAAAAAAGACATTGTGGAGGGTATTCATAGATTCAGCCATATCGAATTTACTTTTTTACTTGTTTTTTTTTTATATTTTTTCTTATAATTTTTAATTTATCATTTAAATTTTTTTAAATTATTAAACTTTATCAACAAATCTCGTTAATGAACTTTTGTCTGTCACTTGTTTTTTTATTTATTTATTATTAGTATTTTTTTTTTTCTATTCATTATTTGAATTTATTAGGTTAATGTAAAATTATCAAGTTTTTTTATCATATATTTTATTTGTTAATTTATTGTTTAATTTTTTATATAATATTTTCGATAATATACGTAAAAGAAATGTTTATATTAATATTTAGCCCCATCATTATCATTATTGTTATTTACTAATTGTTTATGATTAATTTGTTTTTTTAAGTGTTTACTTTTTTGATTTTTTACTTTTATAAAAAATGATTTTTGTTTAATTTTTTTTACATCATTATAGATATTTTTTTTATTAGGTTTTTTGTTAAAGAGTGTGGGAAATTTTTGTATTGTTAATATTTTTCTTTGGTAAATTTATTTATATATATTATTATTATTATTTATTATATATTGTCTTTTTTTTTAATATTTAAAAAATAAATATAAATACTCTAGCTAAACCTGCAAATGCCGTTATGCACGGAAATATTTAAATAGCTTCACCCCAGCGCAATTTATTAGAACCATTCCTACATACACAATTTTTTCTTATCGACACATACATACTACATTTTAAGAGCGTGCATGATACTACAGGACCAGCATGATCCAATTCCGGCCAAAAGTCTTTATCGTTGTTGGATCTGTCTGAAAATATGCTTGTAGAGGAATTCGAGGTCGCTGTCTTCAAAATTTAGCTAAAAACCAAAAAAATCAAAATGGCAGATCCAATATGGCGGACAATTTTTTTAAATTGTCCGATTGAACTTAAATTTTGTTTTATGCGGGTCTTGGAGTTACTGAATAAGAATTGTTACTCCGAATTTTGAAAAACAAAAAGGCGGACTAAATATGCTTCTTAAAGTTTAAAGATTGATCCAACTCCGGCCAAAAGTCTTTATCGTTGTTGGATCCGGCTGAAAATGTGCTTCTAGAGTATTTCGGGGTCGCTGATTTCACAATTTAACTAAAAACTAAAAAAACAAAATGACGCATCCAATATGGCGAACAAATTTTTTTAATAATTTTCCGATTTAACCCAAATTTTGTTTTAAGGGGGTCTTGGAGTTACTGAATCAGAATTAATGGCGGGAATTTTTAAAAACAAAATAGCGGACTAAATATGCTTAGTAAAGTTTGTTACAAGTAATTAAAAAACAGTTATATTCCTTTTCTTTGTTAAAGATAGCTTAAAGTGTGGCCTAGTAAATTTCCGGGTCTGTTATTTTAAAATCGAACTGATAAAATTCAATATGGCGGAAAGAATATGGCGGCGCGAAGTAAATAACTAAAAAATCATAGTTATTTTCACAAAAACGCAAATTGCTGTCAGGAAAATGAGTTATATTTTTCCATATTATTTTCGTTACAAAGGCTAATATATAAGGGTGAACCCTGCAAATCAAAAGTTGATCATTAGCAATAGAAATAAATGTGTAAAAAAAAAAAAAATAAAAAAGTATCTCCACTTAGAATTTTTTTTTTTTCAACTTTTTTAACTTTGAAGACCTATCAAAGGAAATGGTGTAGTTTGATCATAAAGATATGTTCAGGAAACCTGCTCCTATATATGTCCAACAAATTGGTATAGATATTTTTTGAGAAATTGGCCGGAAATCGATCTGGCTGGCCCTGTATGGAGCGATAAGATTGCACTTAAATAAAGAATTTTGTAATAGCACTTCAGAATTTTATTAGCAAACTAATTTTATCAGCAAACTAATTTTCTTTTAACTTTTTTGCGAACAGAAGTTTGCATTCGAAAATTTCGAAAAAATTGTATTTCCTTATGAATCGAATTACCCAGTAACCCCCCTTAAATTAAGAAAAATAAAGAATTTTGTTAATAACTTCACCCCAGCGCCAACTACAGGGTTAAAATTTATCAGAAAACTTTTTATTTTTTAACGAATATGTTTCGTGAATTTAAGCCAAATATAACCATACACACAAAAAATTAAAATATCACCACAAAAGCGACACTTATTGTTTAATGGACATATTTTTTGAATTTGAGCCAATTCCTACCATAAATAAAAAATTATAATATCAGGACAACAGCGCCACCTATCAGGTCCAAATTTTAGCAGGAGATTTATTTTTGTTTAATTTATATATACTGTAAATTTGAGCCTAATGTTGCCATAAATGCAAAAAAAAAAATATCACGACAACAGCGCCACCTATCAGGTCTAAATTTAATAAGGAAACTTAGTTTTGTTCAATAAATGTATTTTGTGAATTTGAGCGAAATCGTACCAAAATAAAATATCACGAGCACAGCGCCACCTATCAGATCCAAATTTAATCAGGAAAGTAATTTTTTTTAAATAAATATATTTTGTAAATTTGAGCCAAATCGTTCCATAAGTACAAAAAATTTAAATATCACCACAACAGCGCCATTTATCGGAATAAAACTTAAGCGAAACCTTGCCCCAAGCTAAACTAACATATTTCCTGAGTTTGGTGTCAATCTGTCCAGAGGTTCTTAAGTTTTACAATCACGTACCCGGAGCAAACGTTTATATAAAATTACGATTTTTAAAGTTTTTTTCTTAAGTCTTTTGTTTTTTTTCGATAACATGGATTTTGATCCATTTTACACTTATTTTTAGTGTCCGACCGAATACACCTTTTTTGGCCGAAGCCGAATATTCGGCCAAATTTTCACTATTCGGCCAAACCGAAGACGATGCCGAATATTAAAAAAAAATATGTATGTAGTAAAAACAAGAAAAAAATAAAACTCGACTCGGCGGGATACTCAAATGCATGAGAATGTTGTCTAGAATGATTTTATTTTAAGCCAAAAAATTTTTTTGGACATTTTTGTAAAAAAATATATTTTAAAAAATGTTTTTAGTTGCAAAAACACTTTGTAAAATGTTTTTGTTGCTTACTAATGTGATTCAAAGTTAGTTTAGTGTGTTTTTCAACACGTGAGCACAAATGTTATACAATTATTCGGTATTCGGCCTATTCGGCCAAAATTGTGGCCGAAGCCGAATAGTGGCCGAATAGTGCTTTTTGGCCGAAGCCGAAGCCGAATATTCGGTCAGACACTAATTATTTTCCCATGTAAAATCTCGTGCTAAATCCAAAAATGAAGTCCATAGTTTCAAAAGTGGAACAGTTTTCGTGACACTGCTAAGTTTTTAAATTTGTAACTTTTTAAAAAGGGTGTTTTACTTAAATAAAAATATCTCCGGAACAAATTGGTGAATTTATTTCTTTTTTGGTTTTAAATTAAAGGTAATTTAATGCTTTATTAATTCTACATACAATTTTTTTAAATCTAATTATCTGAATACAAGCTTTAAATCCATATATAGCCAATTTTGCTTTAATTTTACCGAAATCAAAAATTAATTCTTTTATAAATTTTAGAAAGAAAAAATAATTTAAATTTATTTCTCCAATTTCAGTTGAAGTCTGATCTAGACGGATGGATTAAAAAAAAAAAAATCTGTTGAAAATTCTACATGTTATACACTCAAAAAAAAAAAAAAAAACGAGTAGAAAAGTTAAATTCGACTTAACCGAATCTATGAATACACTCCACAGTGCCCTTTTTAAGTGATAGTAAATTTTCTAACGTGAAACAAACAACAATTTTGATTGAAAATATTTTAATTTACTAAATGTTTTTGAGTGTAAAATTTTTTTGAGTGTAAAATTTTTTTCTAGTGTATTTTTTTTTTTTTTAGTGTAAAAATATTTTTGAGTGACAAAAATACGTTGTAAAATATTTTTGTGACTTACTAATGTTTTTAAAACATGTTTACCGGGTTTTCAACACGTGAATTTAAGGTGAACCTAATCTGATATTCACGGTTTTGTTAATAACTTTTGAACCACTGAACCGATTTCGCTGAAATTCAATTCGAACCAAGCCTGGGGAACAACAAATATATATGTCGAGCTTCATCATCCTCAGAATTGCCTTCCGAAAGTAATCGTGTTTTTTAACTCGTAAATTCACGAAAAACCCTTGCCGAAATTCAGTTTATTGCTCATTACTTTTGAACCACTGAACCGATTTCGCTGGATTGCAATACCAACCTGACCACATAAATGCCTAACATATATGCCAAACTTCAGGAGCCTCCGTAAAGTCTTTCAAAAGCTAGCGTGTTTTCAACAGACAGACAGACGGACGGACGGAGATCGCTAGATCGTCTTAAAATCCATCGAGGATCATGAATATATATACTTTATGGGGTCCTATACCAATATTTCGAGGTGTTACAAACGGAATGACAAACTTATATATACCCCCTATCACTAGATTAGAGGGTATAACAAGAAAAGTTTGTTATTTTTATTTTTTGCAACCTCATATTTGATGCGAATTCTTAGTAATTTAAAAGCTTTTTGCCAATATCTTTGTAATTTTACAAGGCTTTTACCAATAAAATAGTAGATTTTCATTTTTTTTTACGCGATAAAACTTACAAGGCATTCCCGTAACTTTACTAAATTTTTTGTTACCTCCTATTTTACGAGAATTCCTAAAAATTATGAGTTTTTTGGTAATTTTACAATATTTTTACCAATAAAATTGTAAGTTTATAACTTTTTTGATGCAATAAAACTTCAAGAATTCTCGTCAATTTACTAGATTTTTTTGTAAAATTATCTTGGAAATTTGTAAAATTACAATAAAAAAAAAGTTGTAAAATTGCAACAAAAAAATAAAATTTCGATGCAAATTTGTTTGTTAAAGACCAGGAAAAACTAACAAATATTGTTTAAATGGGATTACGAGACTTTTTTTAGTAATTTGACAAGGTTTTTTGTGTATATGCATTTGAACAAAACTGCAGAAATTCCACCGATTTGGTACAAGGATATTTTTATTTAAGAAAAATCACTTTTTTAAAAATTAACAATATCTGGAAAACTAATTTACTTTTGAACTTTTGGACTTCATTTTCTAATCAGCGCAATATTTTACAGGAAAAATATATGCAAAATATTGAGAATCGAAATTTCTGTAAACTAGGGTTATTGAAAATGCAAAATACTTAAAAAACAAATTTTAATAAATTATTTTTTAATTTTTTTCTTAATGTTGGATTTATCTGAATGTTTGAAGCGTCTAAAACTTCTTTTTAGTATTAAACTAATTTTTTTGTCTATATTTGGAGTGTAATGTTCAATTCATCCGCCTTAATTAATCTTATGCTAATTATAAATTTACAAAATGATACACCTAGAAAAGTTTTACAGTAACTATTTACGGTTATTCAAAACAGTTTTTAGGTAAAGTTGTTTTAAACGTTTTATCGTTTGTTTTTCAAAAAAACTAAATTATTGAAAGATTTATACAGTTGTTAAAACAATAAACTACAAAAATTTACGGAAAAAATTTTTATCAGTTAAATTATTTGTAACTGATTATACCGTATAATTTTACAGAAGTACGGTTTTTGTAGTTTGTTATTCAAAAAATTTTATTTTTACTTCACAAAATAAAAAATTGTAAACAGTTAAAATAACTGAAATATCGTTTGTTTTTACGGAATGTCTAGTCATTTATTAACGTTTAAAAATAACTGAAAAAGTATGTTGTTTCAAGTGAAATATAAGTAGTCCGTTTTTTAAAAGGAAAAACGATTGTTTTAAATGTTTTTTCAGTTGAATTTACTTACAAAATATTTTGAGTGTATAATGAAAAAGAAAAAAAAAAACGCAACACTTATCACCAACGTCAAACAAATATAATTAACTAACATTTTCTTATAAAGGAATTAATTTTCGTTAAAAAAAACTACTTGAAACATACAACAAACCTGTACTCTTATAAAACACCCAAGAGGCACAAAAACAAAGACAAACGGACAATAAATGCAAAAACAAGCATACAGTCGTAAATAAACAATTTAGTAAATTTGAAAACAAAACAGCGCGGCATTACAATAAGACAGCAATAATAATAAGCAAAAATTTCAAGAAAACAACACAAAAAAATTATTCAATGTCAACATTGACAAAGAGCCGCAAATTATTAACAGGTTTTTTGAAAACAGTTTTGAAAATAAATATAAAGAAATAACAGAAAAAAAAGCAAAAAAAAAAACTGAAATGACATACAGAGTCTAAAATTGGACGAGCGAGAGAAGCTACAAAACAGCTGAAACAGGCTGGTTTAATGAAAACAAACAAATAATGCATAAAAAAATATCATTAAATACACATGCACAAAATCAACTCGAATGAAACATAAATTGCAATAGCCCGTTATGTTTATTTTAGGCGAACAAAAGTTTGATGACTTTTCTTGTATTTAAATTTAATAAAAAAAACAAGTAAGAAAATTTTATGGTGATCAACACCGACCATAGAGTGATATACGGAAATTTTTATTATTACTAAAACACCGTTTAACACCGTTTTTATGAACAACAAATTTTTCTGACTAAGAGAATTTTCTTTAAAGGAAAAATGTCTTAGGAACTAAGTTTTTTAAGAAAAAAAAATTAGTTGGAATCTGAAAATTTTTCTAAAAAAAAATGTATCAGAATCTTAAAGTTATTCAAAAGAATTTTTTTGCTTTAAATCTAACAATATTCTAATAAACAAATTTTTCAGAATCTGAATCATTGAAAACACTTTTTTAGAATCTGATAATTTTTCTATGGAAGTTTTTGTATTGGATTTTCTAAATTTTTAAAATTTGTTCGGTAGCCAAATAATAGATTTTTTTTCAAAAAATTGTTGATATAAATATAAATCAAACATATGAGGCATTCCACACCAAATGTCCAGCGAAAAAAACACGTGTACCATAAACTTCTGAATAGCTTGTATGGATAGCCTTATATGGAACTTAGAAAATTGCGTTTTCGGTTTTTCAATTTTTCAAAAACTGGGCTTAGGAGGCGTGGTCAAATATTGGAAAAATGGTCAAATTTGTGGCGAGTTGCCTTGATTAAATATTTATCACATTAAAACGGAATGCACCACAATCTCAAAAATTTGCATTCTTATATAGTTTCGTATGGGCTATCGAATAAAAATTTTTCCTTGAAAAATTTTCAGAACCCGTTCTGAAATTTTCCATTTTTTAAAAAAGTCAATTTATCAAAAATCCGGCCACTTTTTTTTCTTTTTTTTAATTTTTTTTTTTTTAAGTTTAGATGTTTGTGCATCCACACAAAAAAAATCAGAAATGTATTTTTCGTTTTTTTCGAGAAAATCGCATTTGAATTTTAAATTTCATAACAATTTTGTAATTTGCTTGTATTTTCTTGTATTAACGTTGCGAATGAGTAATATTCATGCAATTAATATTACTCATTCGCAACATTACAACAGTTTTTTTTTTCTAAATTTGAAATCTTCACAACTAACAAAAATTTATAAAAAAATCAAATATTTGGATCTATACACTCAAAATAATAACTCTGTTAAATTACAGAAAAACTCTGCTAATTTAACAGAGTACACCATACTTTTCCAGCTAACAACATTTCTTGGTAATTTTACTAAAAAACTCTGTAAAATGATTTTGACAGAAAAAACTGTTAATTTACAGAGTTTATAGTAAAATATTGGTTAAATTTGAAAGCTTTTTTACAGAGAAAACTCTGTAATTTTACCATAAAACTCTGTAAAATGATTTGGAAAAAAACTGTTAATTTACAGAGTTTCTAGTAAAATATTGGTTAAGTAAACCACCAGTTAGCAAAGAAAACTATGTAAATTTACATATATTTGTAAAATGCATTTGATGCAAACAAAATTTACAGCAAAAACTCTGTAAATTTACAGAGTTTAGTTAAATGCGTGTTATTTTGTTAAATTTTTATAAGATTTGTGAAAAAAAAATTTTGATAACTTTTTTTGCTACTTTTTCAACTTTTTCTCAAAAAAAAAAATATACAGATAAAATTTTGATGTTTGGTAACAAAAACTACTCAAAACAGAAAACTTTTTTGGTTATAAAAAAATACGAAGTATTTTGCTTAGATCTGTATTTTAGCGGAAAACTCTGTTAATTATCTGTAAAATTAAGATTACGGAGTAAAAAGTAATATAACAGAGGAAACTTTGTTTTTTTTGTCACAACAAAATACAAAGTATTTTCTTTAAATCTGTATTTTGACAGAAAACTCTGTCAAATATCTGTTGAATTGAGATTACAGTCATTTTACAGAGTATTTTACAGAGTTATTATTTTGAGTGTAACAAACTTTGAAAATTTATTTCTCGTCAATGCGATAAAACACCTCTCTGAAATTTTATAAACATTAAAAGGTCATTCTAAACTTAAAAAATAAGTTTATTTTTGGAAATCCAGAGTTTTTTTGCCAGAAAAAAGTACATTCCAATATTGTTTTCAACATTTTTTCTTGAAACTTTTTTGAAAAAAAAAAATTTTTTTACTGAAATCTTTTTTTAAAATAAAGAAAATTTATGCTACAACTAGTTGAAGCGCACGGCATTGCCCGAGTTGACTTAGACATGAATATCTGAATAGTTTCTTCCCTGCGCCAAACTTATTTTCTCATGACGAAACACACATACATTCTGAAGTGCGGTAAAATTTCTCTGAAATGAAGAATTTTATTAATAGCTTTATTCCAGCGCCATCTACAGGGTCCAAATTTTATCAAGAAACTTATTTTTGCTTAATAAATATATATTGTGAATTTTAGCCAAATTTTACCATAAATACAAAAAATAGAATTATGACGAAAACAGCGCCACCTATCGGGTCTAAATTTTATCGGGAAACTTATTTTTGTTTAATAAAAATATTTTGTGAATTTCCCCCTAATCATACCATATATGAAGGTTTCTATTTCAAACGTACCACGAAAAAAAAAAATGTTGTTGGATCAAGTCAAACTTTGAGAGCTTAAATTGCAATTTTGGCCGTACACATGAACCGGACTAAAAAAAATCTGAGAGTGGGGCCAAAAATAAAATACCCGTGTCTCCTAGTTTTTCAAGACCAATACGCGTTTTCGCGAAAAATTAAAAAAAAAAAAATAGTTTGCACTAAAAGAAAAGATCACTCTAGTCAGAAAGTGGAGATAAAAATAATATTCCCGTGTCTTTTAGGTTTTTTAAATCAATTCGCGTTTTTCGCGAAAAATGAAAAAAAAAAATATATATATTGTTTAATTGTGTTTCACAAAAGAAGTGTGAAGTAAGTCGAAAAACTGGATGAAATATACTTCTGATAAAAATAACGTTAATTGGTGTTTTTAGTGAAATTTGATGGTGGTTATTTTCTTAGAACACATTAACCCTCTATCTCCCATTTTTGGGGGTAATTTTTTCAAATACTCTCAAAGAAACCCATTCAATCTTGCGTTTAAAGCAATGGTTTCCAACCTTTTTTACGCAATGCCCCACTTTTAAGTTAAAAAAATTGCCACGTCCCCCCTACAGTAACAAAAAATTTAATTTTTTTCTATTTTTTTGTTTACACAGAAAAAAATATGGAGGAAACAAATTTGAGTAATCACTTGTTTAAATTTAAAAACAAAAATTGGGTAATTTTTTAATTGACGCAATTAAAAATTTACTTAAAAAATTTTAAAAACAATTTAAGTAAAAATTGTAATAAAAATTTAATAGTTTTTCTAATTTTTTTTAAACTCTCATAGTTTTTTGAATTCTCGTTTAGTTAATAGTTTATTGTATATGTATATGAAAGTTTGTATTCGTCTTTATAAAAATTTCCCATGTTTTTGAGACAGAAATATGTTTGGTAAAGTTTGAAAAAAAAACAAGTTTTTTGTTTTTTTTTTTATAAAAAAATTTAAAACTTTTTTAAAATTAAAAAAAAAAGTTTCTGATAATTTGAGTAAATTTTTAATTGTGTCAATTAAAAATTTACTCAAATATTTCTTCAAACATTTAATAAATTTTTATTAAAAATTTACTTAATACCATTAAATCGTTTACTGGTGCAAAATTGAGTAATTTTTTACTCAAAAAATTTTTTTTCTGTGTATTAAGATTTTGTCTTATATTGTTTTGTCTCTAAACTTAAAAAAATAATAAAACATCTTCCAAAGTATTGATCCAAAAAAAAAAATTTTTTTAAGCTCTATCAAATGACAAAAAAACTTATAAAATCGCTGATCCGCCAGTTAAATTTCCCATGTACTTGCCTTAAGGAAAAAATTACTCAAAATCTGACAATTTTTTTAAAATAATTTTATTATTCAAGGTTGAACATTTTTTGTAATAAAAAAAAGTTTCGAGAGTCTGAACCTTTTTTTGGATTTTTTTTTTTAAATTTTAAAATTTTTGTATTTTAAAAAAATTTTTAATATCTAAAAATTTTTCTTGGAAAGTATTTTTAAAATCTAAAAATTTTTCTATTGAAAAAAATTTCTTGGAATTGGAAAAATTTGTATTGGAAAAAATTCTTCAAGAAAAAAAAGTTGTATTGAAATTACTTTTCATAATTTTCTGTAGAAAAAATGTCTTAGAATGTTGTATTAAAAAATATGAGAATTGCTCTAAAGAAAAAATGTCTTAAAATCTTAGCGATAATATAGGAAACATTTCTCAAAATTTTTGCGCTAAAAATATCTTCCTCTCTATTACACCTCTCTAAAATGTTCTGAGTTAGTTTCTTTAATAAAACAAATTCAGAAACTAAAAATTTTTCTTCAAGCTGGTTCTACATCGGGTCTATGCCAAATATTTTTTGAAGTTACGAACATCAGCACATAAGAATAATTCTATGTTTTGACTAGGGTAGGGTATTTATATTGCATTTAACACATAAAGTGTAATCAAATGTTGAATAGCAATGTTCGGATTTTTTGTATACCCTCCAACCCCAGTATGGGGGTATATTCACTTTGCCATTTCGTATGTAACGCATCGCAATATCGGTCTAGGACCCCATAAAGTATATTATTGATCGATGATCGTTTCTTAGACATTCTATGAATGTTCGTCCCTTCGTCCGACCATCTGTCTGTACTTAACACGATGCAGTCCAAAATAAAAAAAATAAGACTCCTGTTGCATGGCACAAATGTGTATTTTGGTCCTAGGAAGGTTAAGGTTGTAAATGGGCAAAATCGGACCAGGGGAAAATATTTCCTCTTGAAAAACAAAACTAACCTCTGAAAGACGACACTTTTTTACATATTCTTATGTATTTTTATTAAACAAAGAAGAAGTACAAAGTCCCTCACTTGGACCCAGGGGACTAGAAAATGTTCTTTTTCGGCACGTTTTCTTTTTTGGGTGTTTATATTTTAAATCTACTTAAATATTGATAAAATTGTACTACTTAAGTGCAAAAAGCATAATAAATAAGTTTGCTAACATTTACTTCAAGGGGATAAGTGAACCCCCAACGACCCCTCCAACTTCAAAGCTTTTTTTGTTTCTTAAATGTAGTCACATGTTTGGGCTTTAGAAGATTCAGAAATCCCGAATTTAACACTCTTACTTGTTTTTTATTTTTTTACATTTTGGAGGGTGTTATAGGTTCGGCCCAACCGAATTTAACACTCTCACTTGCTTTTTCTTTGTATTACAAAATTTTCCTAAGCTGGATGAAACAAGTATTTTAGAAATTGATGGAAAGATTACACATTTTTTGTGGACAAATTTAATTTGTTTTGGTTTATTTTTTTTTTTAAGTTAATTCAATTGTTTACAAATCTCTGATAAACCCGGTTTAGAGTATAAATTTTAATTTAAAAATTATTGTACGTCATTTTTGTCTCAATTAACTTAATATCGAATTTACTTAATAATGTATATACCTTAATAACTTTACAAATATCAGAGTTTGGCTGCGTCAGAATCTTATTTTATATTATAAGCCTTCAAATTATTATTTTATAAGCTTTCGAAAAAGGTCAAAAATAATTTTTTCGCCTTTTAAGCGAATTGCTCAAAATCCTGAAGTGAATGGGCAAATGTGTCTTGCAGATTTGGAATCAACACATTAAACACCACCCAAATCACTAACCAGAATCCAGTACGGAATTTTTTGTTCAACTGGGTTAATAATTTATATTTGGGTCTGTTTTCTCCTCGTCTACATCCATTTAAAATCTTATAAAGAATGGCGAGTGCCACTGAAGATACCTTTTTTGCAGTTTTCGCAAATTGATAATTGCAAAAAAAAAAAATCAAGTATGTGTCTTAAGTCTTTTGTTTATACATTGATAACTTTTTTTAGTTTAAGTGCTGTTAACTTGACTATACATTTATGATTTTCAATTGAGTTTTAAACACTTAAATTTAAATCATTTTATATTTGCATTATTTAAATTTGCATATCATGCTTTAATATATTTAAGTATTTGCCATTTCCTTTCTCTAAAAACCAAAATGTTTTATAAAATTTCAATGACCTTGCTTTTGAAAGGATGTTGCATGCGGCAACCTCTTAATGCAAATTACCATATTTTAATGAATACATAAAAAATTAATTGCAAAGTGACTAAATTTTTTACACTTTTATTGTATTAATTGAAATCAAAAATGAAACATGACATGGCATTAAACCTTACGATGATAAAATGTATACTCTTGTTAGTAATAACGAAAAAGGAGGAAATGGCAAATATTTCATTTATTTGATAAATTAATGACACGTGGTAGTGGATGAACATTTTTTTGAAGCTTTAACTAATTAGTGAAATATGACTTGAATTTTATTGTAACATAAAAGAAAAAATATTACGATTTTTAAATTGCTTAGTTACAAAAAAAATGTCTTGTATTTTGACAATTTTTGTCCTATTTTGTTCACTCAAACCACTCTTCAAGCAAGTTTAGGTAATGGCATTTCATTCCTCTTTGTTTATAACTTTAAAATCGTTTGCACGAAAATCCTAGACGGTCCTGTTTTTGAGTTGTGGCTAAATAGTTACACTGTTCGGCAACAAAACCCTCACAGTGAAAAATCCAACTGATTCTTATAGGCTTTGATACGAAATCTACCATTTAACTTTTTTAGCACGTACGGTAGGCTGATTCATATATGGCACTTTTTCTTTTTTTTTTTTTGATTTTTGTATGAGCCACCCGGAATATATATTAAGCACCGTGAAAAAATAACACTTGATTGTTTTCAAATTTGTTCATTAAGGTTTAGGGGTCGCTACCGGGCCGGACCGGGCCCTAAAGTTTGGGTTTAAAATAAAAACTTTTTCAAACAATGAAAAAAAATTTAGATTTCGATTTTTATTTTTATTATAATTACATTGATTAGCTTACTAACGATAAAAAGTTTCATTTTGGTTGAACAGTTTCAGTTCCAAAAGTGGCCACGAAAAAAAATTTGAATGGTTGAGTTTGAAAATTTTTTCACGCAAAAATCTCGAAAACGGTACATGCAAGAAAAATTTGGATTCCAATTTTTGAATCAGGGGGTTCAATTTATACGAAATAATTTCCTATTTTTTATTAGCGCCGTAAGAATATGTAGCAATGTACCTCTAAAGTTGCTAAATTATTAGTTTTCTGACTTTGCTAGAAAAATTTGGATGGGAGATTTGGAATCAGGAGAGTAAGAAGTAGTTGTATATTTCACTGGGAAGTTTTTGTTGTCGAATACAGTGTAGTTATTTAGCAATAACTCGAAAACAGGATCAGCTATACTCAAAAAAATCAGAGTACACTATTTAAAATATTGCAAAAAATATTCTCCCCCAAACCAAATTCAAAAGAAAAACAAGTAAGAAAATTATAGTCGGCCAAGACCGACCATATGATACCCTACACCAGTGTTTTCCGGAAAATGGGACCCAAGTCCAAACATGGACTGATTGGATCTATCTTTTGTTAGATCTTTATTTAGTGTAGAAAACGCACACAGATCAAATTTTAGTGGAATTGGTTTATTTTTTTGCCAATAGATCGATTTAACTGAATATCGGTCGAAATTTTCATATGGGGACTAAGTCCAAAAATGGTCCAAATGTATTCCGATGCGATTAGGTAACC
The DNA here is from genome assembly GCA_963921195.1 of Pegoplata infirma. Taxonomy (NCBI): domain Eukaryota; kingdom Metazoa; phylum Arthropoda; class Insecta; order Diptera; family Anthomyiidae; genus Pegoplata; species Pegoplata infirma. The sequence goes on along the minus strand of OY992537.1, from coordinate 73,878,787 downwards.
AAAGTACACGTTTAACACCTACAAATAAAATGTTTATCAAATATTTTCATTTTTATGAATTTAGAGGAAATTATGTGAATATCGGGAGGGTGGTTTGTATGGGGACTACCAGAAGGACTGACCCGATTCCTTTGAAATTTGGAATGGTGATTTGTGCATACAAAATTTGTTTACCTGCTAAATTTAAAAGCGATATCTATTATAATACGGTTATTGGAGTCATTCCTTGGGCCAAAAGAGGCTTAAGTTTTAAATTTCAATTCAATTGATTAAAAATTGCGACCTGTATCGTGCTTAAACCGATAGATGGACAGACGGACGGACATCGCTAAATCGACTCAAAAAGTAATTCTGAGTCGATCGGTATACTTGAAGGTAGGTCTAGGACCAATATTTCGGAAAAATATTGGTCCTAAAGGAAAAATGAGAAAATAAAAAAAGGAAAAAAAAAAAGGAAAGGAAAAAGAGTAAGAAGGGGGAAGGGGGAAGAAAAAGGAAATATCCTGATGGTTTTTTTCTATAAAAAATGTCTAGGAGTCTTAAAATTTTCTGTAGGAAAAAAGTCGCACACACAAAAACAAAAACTTTGTCAAATTACTAGGAAAAGTCTCGTAATCCCATTTTACCAATATTTGACAGTTTTCCTTGTTTTTTAACAAACAAATTTGGATCGAAATTTACATTTTGTTTTGTAATTTTACATTTTTTTGTAATTTTACAAATTTCCAACATAATTTTACAAAAAAAATCTAGTAAATTCACGAGAATGCCTTGTAATTTCAATTGCGCCAAAAAAAAAACTGTAAATTTACAATTTTATTGGTAAAAAGTTTGTAAAACTACAAAATTATTGGTAAAAAGCTTGTAAAATTACTAGGAATTCTCGTAAAATAAGAGGTAGCTAAAAATCTACTAAAGTTACAAAACCTCCTTGTAAATTTTACCATTTAAAAAGCTTGTAAAATTACTAGGAAGTTTTGTCAAATAGAAGGTAGCAAAAAAAGAAGTTACAAATTTTTCTTGTAATTTTACAAGGTTTTTTTTGAGTGCAGAATCTTAAAATTTTTCTATAGGAACAATAGAACAAAATTTGATAGTTGCTTGTAGGAAAAATTTAACAAAAAAGAAAAAGAAAATAATCGAAGAATTTTTCTAGGAAAAATGTCTAAGAATCTCAAAATCTATGAATTTTCTATAGAAAACAAGTCTTCGAATCTTTAAATTTTTTTTATAGACAAAATCTAAGAATTTTTCTGAAAGAAAAAAAAAAAAAAAACAGAGAATTTTCTTCAGAAAAATTTGAGATTTTTTTTTTTTTTTGGGAAAAATTACTCAGATCTTAAACTTTTTGTTGAGTAGAGTTGTGACGTAGAGTTTAAGATTTTTTTATAGGAACCATTTTTCTTAGGAACGAGCACATAACCTCAATTTGCTCAGCCAGGCGGCAGGTAACTTATGTTTTTTTTTCTCTTAAAAGATAGCCCTACCTCTTACCATTCCAAAATGTCCTAAACGAAGCCAACTTTTTTTTAAACCTCGGCAATTTCACTTGGTTTTAATTCTTTATTTAATGATTCTTAAAGGTCTCAGGAAGACCTTTTCAACAACCCCAAAAACCCAAAAAATTCGACCAATTTTCAAACCGCTTCCATTTCGAACACTTGCATTTTTGGGGATGGTCGTAGTGGAATTATTTTCATGAAATGAGCCAAAGAATACGCTGGTCATGACTGAATAACCTAGTATAATTATATATATGTCTCAGAACATGAGTTTCTAAACTTTTTCTAAGGAATAATAATACTTTATAGGAAAACTCTCTTAGATTTCAGAAAATTATTCCAAAATTTTTTTAAAGATATTAAAGTCGTAAATGTTTCTAATTTCAAGAAGTGCTTCAAAATCTGAGGTTTTCGGTGTAGGAAGAACATTTCGGAATCTTAAAAAAAAAATTGCCTAAATATCTGGAACTTGCCTAAGGTATGTCTTGGAATCTCAAAATGTCTCGGAATCTTACCAAAAGTACCCTTTTTAACCCTTATTAAGCTCTCAGATTCCGAACTTCCTAAAACCAAGCCTTAGTAAATGTAGTGTCCGGTAGGTGAATCTACAATTACAATTTTTTGAATTTCGTGTCAGAACACCTGCCGATCGTTGGCCTTGAAAGAAGGAAAATTTATATAAAAAAAATTTGAAAAAATTTGTTTGCAACCAAAATTGATTTTTGAATTTTTTGACCAAATTCGGCTCAAAAAATTTGAAATTTTGAGTACATTAGAGAAAAATGTTTAAAATATTCCAAAGGCGCGATTTCATTCCACAGGTTCATTATTTGTTTTCCAAATTCGTCCTTAAACTTCAAAAATGTTGACTATGTTATGTAAAAAAATATTTAAAAAACTTTAAAAATGCGATTTTAGTCTAAAACTGCTGTTCAGCATATTCGGACCAAATGAGCGCTTTTTAACATTTAAAAATATTTTTCCATAATTTGCAAACGATTTCGAAAATTTTTAGCCATATTTTGCAAAAAGAGTGAAATAGGAATCTTTAGAAAAAATCAGCATCAGTAGACCAAGGTTTAGGATGTGCGATGATGAATGACTATTTCAGTCAGTCAATCAATTCTTTTTATGTATGGAAAAGAACGATATTTGCTTGGAGGTTTACAACTTTTGCTGATATTTTTACTGAATTTTTGTAGATCAATGGAAATTTCTGTTCACATCTAACAACGTTAGACCAAAAAGAAAATGATTTCATATTTTGGTCGAACTCGATAAATTTTTGCAGATTTTTCTGCTGATTGGATAGACTTATTTTGTAACACAAAAATTCCTAGATTTCGAGGTAATTTTCTAATAAAAATCTATAAAAACAAATTCTCAATTACGAAGACATTTTTCTAGTAAAAAACTCTCAAACTCTAAAACACTCTTCCTTCTTTAGATTCATTTCTATTCCAAAACAAAAATTTCAAAAATATCCCAAAAATTCAAAATTTTCTGCTCCCATCTCATAACTTTATATAACATTTTAGTACAGATAATTCCATAAATCATTTCAAAAAATTTCTACAAATATATCATTCAATGTTATGAAAACCTAATGAACATATCAATACTAAACTGATATGTAAATTTCAAAAATATATAAATTTCAAGCATTAACAATAATATGACAAAGTTGATGACACAAATGATTTGTTACCAACCAAAAAAAATATTAAAATCAAAAAATATATCACCAAGAAAAAAAGATTTCCGCATATGTATATAATCTGTATACTTAAGAGTCTAAAGAAATGTATGCAATTAACAAAATATTTGTTTAAGGGGATTAAAAATCATATCAAGAAAAAAATAATTTTTTTTTGTAACTTAATTTATGTTAAAAAGATTAAAAATATTATCATAATATAACATGAGGCTTTAATAAATGATAACACTTAATTTATAAAGTCGAACTGTTCAAAAAATTTTTGGTAGACAGAAAGACGGAAAGATAGACAGCTGGTGTATCTTTTTGTAAATAATAACTTTTCAATGCCAACATTTAATATAATAGGCTTTTAAAGAAATTCCCATTAAAAAATTTATAAAAAAAATTTTTAAATCCTAACAATAAAACCGTTGAAAATCATGTGATATTACTCATATTGCATTTCCCGTGAAAGGTATTAAATGACAACAATATAAAGAAAAAAAATACAGAAAAAATATTTTAAATTTATTTCCGCGATTTTTATAGTAATTTTTAATAAACTTAAAAATACAATCTCTTAAATTTTGCAATTCAAACAGAAGTTAAAAAAAATGGCTGACCTTCATAAAACTGCAGTGGAAGGAAGCCCTTCATTTTTTTTCGGAATATGTGTAAATTTATCATTTAGTTTTGTGTACTTTTGCTTTTATTTTCTGCCTTAACATATCAGTAACATATTATTGCAATCATGCATAAACTTGCATGCATTCCAAAAAATAAATATAAAAAAATCTGAAAAAAAAAATTCCAAAATTATCTTGGTAGTAGCAAAAAATTTGTTTTTGTATTTTAGTTGAAACAACAGAGTGTTAAAAGTATTTTACAAGGTCGTTTAGTTGTTACGTCGGGTTTTTTTTTTTGTTATTTCTTAATATTTGTAATAATTTTTTTATTTAAGAACCGTTTTTTTAAAGAATTTATAAATATTTTTACGGTTTCTTTCATGTTGTTAACAGTATTAAATTTTATACAAACTTATAAATTAAAACTTGTTAATATTTTTTTTAATCCAAAAGGGAATGTCATAAAGTCACAATATGTCAGATAAGAAAGAACATTTTATATTTGCTGTTTAAATGGAAAATAACCACCATTGAATGATTGCAATTCGAAAAGAAAAAGCTTGAAATTGTAAGATATCCGAAGGTCCTCAAAATATGCAAAAGTAATTTGGAATTTTTTTTTTTAATTTTTTTTTTTAATAAAAAAATTTTAAAATTCTGAGATATTTTTCGTACAGAAAATGTCTGAGATTCTGAAGCATTTCTCATATAGAAAAGGCCAAAAATTCCGAGACATTTTTCTTATAGAAAAATTCTTAGATTCTGAGGCAGTCTCACATTCTTTGACATTCTTTTCCTGTAGAAAAAGTCTCAGATTCTAAGACATTTTTCATGTAGGAAAAGTCTCAGATTCTGAGACAGTCTCACATTCTCTGACATTTTTCATAAGGAAAAAGTCTCAGATTCTGAGACATTTTTCATGTAGAAAAAATCTCAGATTCTGAGACTGACTGACTGACTGACTGACTGACTGACTAACTGACTGACTGACTGACTGACTGACTGACTGACTGACTGACTGACTGACTGACTGACTGACTGACTGACTGACTGACTGACTGACTGACTGACTGACTGACTGACTGACTGACTGACTGACTGACTGACTGACTGACTGACTGACTGACTGACTGACTGACTGACTCATCATCGCCCAGCCCAAACCGCTGAAGCTAGAGACTTGAAATTTAGACTGTAGGTTCACCTCCCGGAATATAGATCCACTAAGGCTGGATTTTTGCCAATGTTGATTCTAAGGGGGTAAAAAGGGTAAAAAACTGTACTTTTGGTACTTTTTATATCTCCTGACATAATGGTCATAGAGACTTGAAATTTGGACTGTTCACCTCCCGGAATATATATATCCAATAAGGCTGGACTTTTACCAATGATGATTCTTAGGGGGTAACAAGGACAAAAAAAATTACTTTTGGTACCTTTTACATTTCCTTAAATAATGGTCATAGAGACTTGAAATTTGAACTGTATGTTCCCTCCCGAAATATAGATCCACTAAGGCTGGATTTTTGCCAATTATGATTGTAAGGGGGTAGAAAGGGTAAAAAACTGTATTTTTGGTACCTTTTACATTTCCTTAAATAATTGGAACCAGAAACTTAAAATTTGCAATGTAGGTTCACCTCCCGGAAAAAAGATTCACTAAGGCTGGGTTTTTGCCAATGTTGATGATTATATGGGGGTAAAATGATTAAAAAAGTGTTTATTTTGGAACTTTTTTTAAATTTACTGAAATAATGATCATACAAACTTGAAATATAATGTAATTATCCTAGACACCTAAAATTTGGGATGTAGAATACTGCCTTTTGTAAAATAACCTTTTTTAAAAATACCTTTTATAAAAAGTACCTTCTATAAAAAGTACCTTTTATAAAATGTACCTTTTATAAAAAGTACCTTTTATAAAAAGTACCTTTTATAAAAAGTACCCTTTATAAAAAGTACCTTTTATAAAATGTACCTTTTATAAAAAGTACATTTTATAAAAAGTACCTTTTATAAAAATTACCTTTCATAAAAAGTACCTTTTATAAAAAGTACCTTTTATAAAAAGTACCTTTTAAAAAAAGTAAGTTGTAAAAAAAGTACCTTTCATACAAAGTACCTTTTATAAATAGTACCTTTTATAAAAAGTACCTTTTATAAAAAGTACCTTTTATAAAAAGTACCTTTTATAAAAAGTACCTTTTATAAAAAGTACCTTTTATAAAAAGTACCTTTTATAAAAAGTACCTTTTATAAAAAGTACCTTTTATAAAAAGTACCTTTTATAAAAAGTACCTTTTATAAAAAGTACCTTTTATAAAAAGTACCTTTTATGAAAAGTACCTTTTATAAAAAGTACCTTTTATAAAAAGTACCTTTTATAAAAAGTACCTTTTATAAAAAGTACCTTTTATAAAAAGTACCTTTTATAAAAAGTACCTTTTATAAAAAGTACCTTTTATAAAAAGTACCTTTTATAAAAAGTACCTTTTATAAAAAGTACCTTTTATAAAAAGTACCTTTTATAAAAAGTACCTTTTATAAAAAGTACCTTTTATAAAAAGTACCTTTTATAAAAAGTACCTTTTATAAAAAGTACCTTTTATAAAAAGTACCTTTTATAAAAAGTACCTTTTATAAAAAGTACCTTTTATAAAAAGTACCTTTTATAAAAAGTACCTTTTATAAAAAGTACCTTTTATAAAAAGTACCTTTTATAAAAAGTACCTTTTGTAAAAAGTACCTTTTATAAAAAGTACCTTTTATAAAAAGTACCTTTTATAAAAAGTACCTTTTATAAAAAGTACCTTTTATAAAAAGTACCTTTTATAAAAAGTACCTTTTAAAAAAAGTAAGTTGTAAAAAAAGTACCTTTCATACAAAGTACCTTTTATAAATAGTACCCTTCATTAAAAGTACTTTTTATAAAAAGTACCTCTTATAAAAAGTACCGATAAAAAGTACTTTTTGTTACTTTTTTATTTCCAGAAATAATAATCATAGAAACTTTTTATATTTCCTGAAAAAATGGTCCTAAAATCTTAAATTTATAATGTATGAGAATTCGACAAAAAAAAAAACATTCTGGGAAAAATAAGTTTTGAAAATCCGCTTCTTAGTGGGGTAAGATGATTAAAAAAGAGTATTTTCGGTTCTTTTAATATTTTCTGCCGTAATAGTTCTGGAAACTTAAAATAAGGAATATAAAATCCATTTTTGTACTTTTAATATTTGCTAAAGCAATGATCCTAGATAATTGAAGTATGGAATGTAGGATCCTTCGGTGAAGAAAAAAACATCGTTTCTAACGGGGGTAAGAAAGCGTACTTTTTGTACTTTTTTTGGTTCCTATAATAATGACCTTAGAAGATTGAATTTTGGAATGTAGGGTCCTTCGGTGAAAACAACATTCTGCTAAAATATTTTTAAAAAATTCCGTTTCTAGAGGTGTAAAAAAGTGTTTTTTTAATACTTTTTATATTTCATGAAGTAATGATCCTAGGCACTGAAATTTTGAATGCTCGATCGTTTAGGGAACAAATATTTTGTTCAAATTCCGTTTCTACTGAAAGAAATGAAATTTACATGGAATGAAAGGCGATGGAATTGGAAATGAAATGGAATAGAATGGGGAACGAAATGGAATAGACCAGGGACAATATGGAATAATACTTTTTAGTCAAATTTTCGTATTTAACTCCATATTTTTGCTCTTTTATGTTTTTTTTATTTTAAATTCTTTTTAAAATCGGTAGAGTAATCCTGATCCTTCTATTTATCGGTATTCAATACAACCGGTAACAAAGTACCGGCATGGTGAGCTAGTTTTTTATATAGAAGAATTCTCAGATTCTGAGACATTTTTCATGTAGAAAAAATCTCAGATTCTGAGACATTTTTCATTTAGAAAAAGTCTCAGATTCTGAAACTTTTTTCATATAGAAAAAGTCTCAGATTCTTTGACATTTTTCCTATAGAAAAAGTCTCAGAGTCTGAGATATTTTTCATATAGAAAAAGTCACAGATTCTGAGACATTTTTTCATATAGAAAAAGTCTCAGATTCTGAGATATTTTTCGTAAAGAAAAAGTCTGCGGTTCTCAATTATTTTTCATATAGAAAAATTCTCAAATTCTGAAACATTTTTCTCAAATTCTGAGACATTTTTCGTATAGCAAAAGTCTCAAATTTTGAGATATTTTTGTTTAAAAAAATCTCAGCTTCAGAGATGTTTTCGTATTAAAAAAGATTATTATCAGATTATGAGTCATTTTTACGCCAGAAAAATTAAGGGGAATATATCGCATTATCCCTCCTGTCTGGATGTGGTCCTGGTCTTTGTAAAACACGTGAATTCGAGGTAAAACTCATTAAAATTTAACGCTAATAATTTGTTTTTGAATGTTTTTAATCTAAAACTTATGTGGTACAAATTTGAGGCCAATCGTTTAAAATTCTGGATTTTTTAAAATAAAAAAAAAAAATGCCTTACGATAAAAATGTTTATTGTCTTTAACACAAATATCAAAAAAAAATTAAAATCGATCAAACGGTTTTCGAGTTATAGCTATTTGAAAGGTTCAATAAATGGCGGATTTTTCCTAGGACCAAGAAATTTAAAAAAAAATCTCTAAATTACTACTAAATTAAATTTAAATGAAAGTTTGTCTCTATCTCTGTGAAACATTTAAAGGAAAAAATGTTGAGATTTTTTTTTAAAAATTATTGAACGTAGGAAAAACCCGTTATATTTGGACATTTTTTGACAAACTCAAATGGCGATATCTCGATTTTTGAAAATTTTTGATATATGTATTCAGTATGCCAAAATTAATGTATTGCAGATTTTTTATACCCTCCACTTAGTGATAGAGGGTATATATAAGTTTGTCATTCCGTTTGTAACTCATCGAAATATCGATCTGGGACCCCATAAAGTATATATATTCATGATGCCCGATCGATTTTAAGACATTCTAGCGATGTCCGTCTGTCCGTCTGTCCGTCTGTCTGTGGAAAATGCTGTCGCGGACAAAATATTGCACAGAGATGACTGAAACTTAACGTATTTATTGGAAGTTCTCCCGAAAAGTTTGGTATTGCATTTGAGCGATATCGGTTCAGCGGTTCAAAAGTTATGAACGAAAATGTAAGCACACCTCCAAAATTTCAGTATATTCAACATAACCTAAAAATACAAAATGCTTTAATTCGGCTTCTGGTTGACATATGTGAACATAATTGAACACCAAATGGTATTTAAACAAGTACGAACATATTTTTTGACAAAAAAAGAAAATATCGCGGATTTTTTTACCAAAATTTTTTTCGCGGAAATTTTTTTTTTCAAAAATTTTTTTTTTTAAAAGTAATTTCCTTTTAAATAAAGTTTTTTGCAATAATCTTTTTGAAATTGTGGAGGGTATCACTACATTCGGCAAGGCCGAATTTAACTTTTTTACTTGTTTAATATTAAATTATTTAAAAACTCTTTTTATACCCTCCACTTAGTGATAGAGGGTATATATAAGTTTGTCATTCCGTTTGTAACTCATCGAAATATCGATCCATAAAGTATATATATTCATGATGCCCGATCGATTTTAAGACATTCTAGCGATGTTCGTCCGTCTGTCTGTCTGTGGAAAATGCTGTCACGGACAAAATATTGCAGAGAAGTGACTGAAACTTAACATATTTGTTGGAAGTTCTCCCGAGAAGTTTGGTATTGCATTTGAGCGATATCGGTTCAGCGGTTCAAAAGTTATGAACGAAAATGTAACCTAAAAATACAAAATGATTTAATTCGGCTTCTGGTTGACATATGTGAACATTATTGAACACCAAATGATATTTAAACAAGTACGAACATATTTTTGACAAAAAAAGAAAAAAATCACGGATCTTTCTTACCAAAATTTTTTTTCGCGGAAATTTTTTTTTTAAAAAAAATTTTTGGTTTCAAAAGTAATTTCCTTTTAAATAAAGTTTTTTGGAATAATCTTTTTGAAATTGTGGAGGGTATCACTACATTCGGCAAGGCCGAATTTAACTTTTTTACTTGTTTAGTATTAAATTATTCAAAAATTCAAAATTGTAATGGAAATTTTCCAAAGTTAAAAACGTTAACCACAGGCCGCCACGGTTTAAAAAAAATCGAATTTGACTCAAATCAAGCTTAAATGAAAGTTCTTCTCAAGCTCTTTAAAATGGTCAAGAAAAAAAATTTTAAGATTTTTTTTGTTATTTCTTGAACGTAGGAAAATACCGCCATTTTGCAAATTTCAAATGGCGATATCCCGAAAGTCGGTCGACCGATTTTAAATTTTTTTTATTCGTTCTTAGCGCATCAAAATTCGTAAATATGATGTTTCGCAAGACATTCCTTGTTTAAATTTTCAAAAATACAAATCTTTGATTGCCAGGCGCGGCCCCACGGGTTAATTTATTCCCATTGGCCTTTAAGTTGTACCACATTAGTTTTAGGCCTAGCAGAATAAAAATTTGTCTGGACTTTGAAAATTGGGAAAAAAAATTGGCATATAGAAAAATGCCACTCTTAGAATAGGTATGTTTTCGAAATTTGGCTGGTAAATGTATTTTGTACTCATTCCCAGTTGGAAAAATAAAATCAGCGCTGACATACTGCTGACTTACCCCTTATGAAATTGCTGACATCTTCATAAAATTTTTCAAAATTTCTCCAATGACAGCAGTTGGTCTGCAGTGTCCACCAATATCGGTGCGGACATGTCATTGGGGACATTTTAAAAAAATTTATGAAGATGTCAGCAATTTTATAAGGGAGAGTCATCAATATGTCAGGGGTGATTTTTATTTGCCGACATGGTTGATCATCAGTCCATATTTTAACAAATTTGGAACATTTATACTTTTAGTCTCCATGCAAATAACTCTCCCCTTATACACATAAAATTCTCGAAATATGTGAAAATTAGAGAAGTTTGATTAAAATTTAGTTCTTTGGTAGTTTCTGTATACTTTGTTGCCCTTGTTAAATTTAGTTAAAACAGATTCGTTCGATAAAAGTTTCAAAAAATTTTTAAAAAGAAAATTTTATATTTTTAAAGTGTAGTGAACAAATTTTAATTTTAACACTTTCATAACAAACGCTGTTGTGATTTAAAATTATTCAAACTCGTGTTAAATCTAATAAAATTTTGATTATTCATATAACAAATTTGCTGAATATCATTTTGTACAATTTAAAAAACAAAAGATTTAAGAGACAAACATAAATTGATGAAAAATTTTTATGCAAAAAATTGGTTTATAAAAATATTTTTAGTTACAAAACGTGAGAGCTAATTTGTTATACATTCACTTTTAAACAAAACAAATGAAAAGAAGGAAAAAAGGGTAAAATATTTTTTTATTAAAATTTAAGTGACATAGCAAAATTTAAAACGGAACTTAAAAAAAATAACCCAAAAAAAGTGTTAATCAAAAATAAATGTACTAACTTCAAAAATACATTTTATGAAATGTTTATTAAGTACAACATACAAATTAATAAAAACCTTGAAATATTTTAAAATCACTTTGTACAAAAAAAATTTCCTTTTTGCTTTGAAAAAGAGGCGTTTAAGTTATTTCTAAAAAAACAATGTAACAAAAAATTAAGTAATCTTGAGGTTAATTTTAAAATTTGACTTGTTGAAACATAATGCGTCGTTCTTTTGATTTCATTTGTTTTTTTTTTGTAAACGCAACTGTTTTTTTATGTATTTGCTAATGTGGCTCTTTTGTTTTATTTACAATTAACTAATTTTCAAATTTGTTTACGCTTTAAGTTAACATTAGCTACCCATATCAAAAAAAATGAAATGTTAAGCCTCGTTGATTTTATGTGGACCATGTTCAGTCGGTTGGTCAGAGATTAGCTTACCTTCATCAACAATTTGTTTTTTTCTGTGTGTTTTTTTTCTTTGTGAAGTGTTAATTCAAATCTCATATGTGAGTGTTATGCTATTATGCATTTTAAGATTATATTTTCTTGAAATAATAGAGTTTAAACCATAAGCCATTATTCTTACCTGAAATGATATAAAGAAAAATGAAAGTTAATTTTTTTTTTGAAGATTTATTGTTAAGTGTTTTTATATAATAACATTAAATAAATACAATTTTTGAACAAAAGAAATTTTGTAATAAAATATTAGAGCAGAAATTTTTAAAATGTATAAAATATTTTAAAAAATTTAAAGATTTAACTTAAACCTCACATTAAAAAGTTCAGTTTTTGAAACATTAACCATTTTTATAGAAAAATCTCGAATTTAAAAAAATAACACTGCGTTACAAAAAATCCAAAGTCCTTTTTTGAACCAATGGAACAGGATTCTTGCAAATCTTAATCAAAGATTTGCTCATTTTTTACGGTTTTTTTAATATACTAAACACGAAATTGGATAAAATTGTTTGATTTATCTAATTATTTTTTAATTTTGCGTTTTTTTTTTTGGAACTCCATAAATAATTTTAAGACCTGATCTAATATATGTAAAAAGCCTAACATGAGTTTTTAATTTATGCAAAAAAAAATTAAGTACATCTGACTTATTTTGGAAATGGCGAAAAATCATTTTTTTTTATAATGGCAGCATCCCTTTAAAAAGGGGCGTATTGATTGATCTTTTAGTATAATATGTAAGCATGACAAAAAACCTCATGTTTAAAATTTTAAGCAAAAAAGTGTATTTTTGTAAAAGTTTTCTTAACAAAAACTGGTTTTAACTCTTTCCGGGCCACATTTGGCGAATCTTGGACGACAAAAATTTAATTCTATTTATATTGACTGGAAATTCGGTATAAATGTTCGTTTTGACTTCAAAAACAACATTATCAAAAATATAGGAGGCCAGTTAACGGCCACGCCCACTTTGTTAAAAATTTTTAATTTTGGTTGCAATTTCTTTAAACTTGGTATATATACTCTAAAGGACTGTAGAAATAATATCACAAAAAAAGGGGACGGTCAGACAACTTCCACGCCCACTTTTTAGAAATATGTTTAAAAAATATGTAAAAACAAGGTTTACATATCGCCCCACTGTAGTCGGCGTCGCAGACGGTCGCAAAAGTTAGCCGTTGAAATAAGTACTATTGATATTGGTCAATATGTCTGAAAAAGTCCGGCGACCAATAGAGACCAAACACAAAAGCTCTATTCCATCAAAAAAAATAAATATATAATTTTCTTTTCAAAAATTTTTATTATGTTAAAAATTTTATAAAAAATAGAAAAAATTGTGTAAAAAAAAAAGAAAAGATATGACTTAATGCCTTTAAAATTACCAAAAAATTACCAAAAAAGAGTGTATAAATATCTTTTTTTGTTAAAAAGTTACAACAGTTTAAAATCGACCTAATTATTGCGAAATAATGAACACTACTTTTAGGATTTTACAATATCCAACTTTATATCCAACTTTATGTACCCACATCTTAATAACGAATAGAATTATAGTTCTTATATGAGTATTTCCGTGTTATTAGGAATGTTTTATAATACATGCGAACAAATCATAAAAATCGGAGAACTTTTTTTTTTGATTTTTGTCGTGCTAGATTGGCCAAATGTGGCACTGTGCGGTGGTATGAAAACCATACCACTTATTCATTATTTTTTTATAAATTTTGTACGCACTAGTTATATTTAAATATCGATTGAATATGTAATTTCGAGCTTATATTATTTAAAAAAAAATTATATCAAGTGAGAGAAAGAAATATTAAGAGATGCAGTGAAGTGTCAAAAGTGTTTCCCAGAATTTATTAATTATCGTCCACAAAACTGTGTGATACTTTATTATTAAAATTTTGTTGCTAAAAATTTTAATTAATTATATTTTAAAATATGTTTTAGGACCAAAATAAAACATATTTCACTGAATTTTATAAATAAAACCAAACTTTTATGCGTGGTGGTATGATTATCATAACACACCCTTGTGAGAATCATTGAAGGACAAAATTTTTTTCATTAAATTACCATAATTAATAATATAAAATAAAATTTTTTTTTGGTTTTTACGAATTTCATGTAGTGCCCCGAAAAGGGTTAAAGTACATTCTTCTGTTAAAATCCCTAAAATTATGTTATATTTTTTTTTTGTTAACCATAAATATACAAATTTTGTTTAATAAGGTTTTTTAAACCAGTTTTTGTTAAGAAAACTTTTGAAAATGTAAACATTTTTGCTTGAAATTTTAAACATAAGGCTTTTAGGCATGCCTTCATATTATAACAAGTAGAAAAGTTAAATTCGACTTGGCCGAATCTATGAATACCCTCCACAATGCCCTTTTTAAGTGATAGTAAATTTTCTAACGTGAAAAAAATAACATTTTTGGTTAGAAATATTTTATTTTCTGTAAAAAAACTTTTTTTTATTAATTTTTGAAAAAAAAAGAAAAATTTACTATTTTTTTTTGAGTGTATTTTTTTTTGTTTTAGTGTAAAAAAACTTTTTTTTATTAATTTTTGAAAAAAAAAACAATAATTTACCAATTTTTTTTTTGAGTGTAAAATTTTTTTGAGTGTAAACTTTTCTTTTAATGTATTTTTTTTTGTTTTAGTGTAAAAATATTTTTGTGTGACAAAAATACCTTTTAAAATATTTTTCTGACTTACAAATGTTTTGAAAACATGTTTAACGGGTTTTCAACACGTGAATTTAAGGTGAAACTAATCTGAAATTTACGGTTTTGCTAATAACTTTTGAACCACTGGACCGATTTGGCTGAAATTTAAAACGAACCGGACCAGAGGAACGGTAAATATTTATGCTACACTTCAGCACCCTCAGAATTGCCGTTCGAAAGTTACCGTGTGTTTTATCTCTTAAATTCCAGAAAAACCCTTGCCGAAATTCACTCATTTGCTTATAACTTTTGAACCACTGGACCGATTTCGCTGGATTGCAATACCAATCTGACCAGGTAAATGTTCAACATATATGCCAAACTTCAGGAGCATCCGTAAAGTCTTTCAAAAGTTAGCGTGTTTTCAACAGACAGACAGACAGACAGACGGACAGACGGACGGACGGACATCGCTAGATCGTCTTAAAATCGATCGAGGATCATGAATATATATACTTTATGGGGTCCTAGACCAATATTTCGAGGTGTTACAAACGGAATGACAAACTTATATATACCCTCTATCACTAGAGTGGAGGGTATAATAAGAGATGAAGCGATATATCTCATTTTAAAAGGATGCTGCCATTATAAAAAAATGATTTTTCGCGATTTGCAAAAAAAGTTAGATGTACCTATTTTTTTTTTTTAATAAATTAAAAACTCATATTGGTCTTTTTACATAAATTAGATCAGGTCTTGAAATTATATATGGAGTTGCAAAAAAAACGCAAAATTAACAAGTAGAAAAGTTTAATTCGGCTTTGCCGAATCTATATGGGGCATTCCATGTCAAATCGGACACTTTGAATAATTTTTTTTTATAGATTTTTCCAATTTGTTTACAGTTTTTAGTACCCTTCGAAAACACCTTCGTGGTAAATTTTCAGATTTTTTTGATGACCCGTTCAAAAGATATCGAATTTTTAAAAATTGGTAGTTTGTTCCTTTACTCAAACTCCTTTTACTAGTAACTTCTTCAATAATGGTCCAAATTTAAATTTTTTTTTTTCAAAGTTTTTGTTTTTTTACGTGCTTTTTAAAAAAAAATCCCAAAAAATTCTTAAAAGTGCTCTAGTATGCAATTTTTTAGTTTTAAAATTTAAATCTCATTTTTGAAAATGTATGTACTCTTTGATTTTTTTGAAATTTTTTTGTGTCAAACTTCTATAGATTCTACAAATTTTTTGCCCAGTAGGATCGTGGGATAACAATTATTACTATTTTTTTTTTAATTTTTGGAAAAAATTTGATAGTAATTTTCCAATCTCAAAATAATTTCTACTGCTCCAATGGTGCGTCTTTGAGGGGTCATTTCTAAGAATGACCCCATTAATTTTTACGTCTATATATTTCTTCGGAACAAACTAATACCCTATCTCCAATTTCTAAGAGGGCTCCCACACAAAATGAAATTTTTTAAAATTTGCTCCAACCGCTCTAACTGCCCTAAAAGTGCCCTTAGAACAATGAAATGTTCCATTTTTTAGTCCAAACATTTAGTCCAAACATTTTCTCTGAACATACCTACCCTCTGTCTGTGACTATTAAGGCGGACCCCATTGCTTTTTTTTTCAATTTTTGTAAATTTGTTTTATTTAATCAGCTTCTACCGGTCCAATGGTGCTTCCGAGAAGGGTCATTAGTGAGGCTTCCATACAAATTACAGTTGGAGCAAATTTTATAAAAATGTAATTTTGAATGGAAGCCCTATTAGGGAGTGGAGATACGGCAAAGATATGTTTTACAAAAATGTTGGAGGGTAAAAATAAATGGGGGTCGGTCTGCCTAATGACCCCTCTCGGAAGCACCATTGGACCGGTAAAAGCTGATTAAATAAAACAAATTAACAAAAAATAAAAAAAAAAAAATATGGGGACCGCCTTAAAAGTTAAAGATAGAGGGTAGGTGTGTTTAGAGAATATGTTTGGACTAAAAAAATATTGTGGGTTGGTCATAAATTTTATTGCTCTAAGGGCACTCTTAGGGCAGTTAGAGCGGTTGGAGTAAATCTTAAAAAATTTAATTTTGAGTTGGAGCCCCCTTAGAAATTGGAGATAGGGTATTATTTTGTTCCGTAGAAATGTTTAGACGTAAAATGGGGGTCGGTCTCGGAAATGACCCCTCTATGCCGCACCATTAGAGCAGTAGAAATGATTTAATGATTGGAAAATTACTATAAAAAATTTTTAAAAAATTTAAAAAAATAGTAATAATCGTTATCCCACGATCCTACTAGGCAAAAAATTTGTTGAATCGATAGAAATTTTACACAAACAAATTTCAAAAAAATCAAAGAGTAAATACATTTTCAAAAATGAGATTTAAATTTTAAAACTAAAAAATCGCATACCGTAAAAAAACAAAAATTTTTAAGAAAAAAAATTGCAATTTGGACCATTATTGAAGAAGTTATGAGTACAAGAAGTTTGAGTAAAGGAACACACTACCATTTTTTAAAAATTCGATATCCTTTGAACGGGTCATCAAAAAAAATCTGAAAATTTACCACGAAGGAGTTTTCGTATTAAAACTGTCAACCAATTGGGAAAATCTAAAAAAAAAAATATTCAAAGTGTCCGATTTGACGTGGAATGCCCCATAAATAAGATTAGATCTTGAAATTATTTATGGAGTTGCAAAAAAAATGCGCAAAATAAATAAACTATGAGAAAAATCGCGATTTTTACAAACAATTTTATCCAGTTTTGTACTTAGTATATTGCTATGTCTACATAATCAACATTTCCCAAATCAAACAAATTTTTATTTAAGCAGTTTTTTTTTTTTAAATAAAAAATCGCCAAAAAAATGGTCCAAATTTTGATGAATATTTACCAGAAAACTGTTCCATTGATTTAAAAACGGACTTCATCATTGAAATCAGCATGCTTTTATTATATAGAAATGATGGTCAGACCTCGGATCGCAAATTTGATATTACGCAGTGTAATCTTTGATAAATTTTCATTAATCACTAGAACAACGACTATTTTTTAAATAAATTCAATTAATAAATTAATTGACTGATCAAAAATATTAATTGCGTTAATTAATAATGATTCAATGTAAAAAAAAAATCGTTATTACAATGATTAATAAAAAATTAACAAAAAATAGATAATTTATGATTTAAACACTTAACCGACTAAAAAATTTTAATATATTACTAGAAGAAACAAACAAACCAATTTGACACATTTTTGTGTTATTAGTCTAAATAATATTAATTTAAAATTATGTATAAATGTCAATACCTAATACATAATCTTAACATTTACATAAATTTAATATAAATTTTGCAATTCATAATATTGTTTAACATTTAACACCGCTTTTTTGCTAAATTTATTTCTAGAGTTAATCTCTGTATTATAGTAGCGGGTGTCATTTTGAAAAATTTTTAAAAAATTATCAAATAAAACTACACCCTTTTTTTAAATAAAATTCACGAATTTTGATTTGATTTGCATTTGATTTTTTTATTACTATTAGATAATTTTGCAATAATACGTATTTCTCTTTGTTAAATAAATATTTGAAAACAACACAAAATACCCCCGAGAGTGTGATACTATTACTTGGTATTATGTGAACTCAAACACGAAGAAAAAGAGAAATAAGAAATAAATAACAAAAAAACAACAAAAGAATAAAGTTAATAAAATTAAAGAGATGAAAAAAAATGTATTTATGTTTATTTTTTTTAAGGCTTTTGTTTAAAGTCAATCAAATAAATTCGCACGACACAAAATATGCAGAAATACAAAATGATAATAAATTAAAAAATATATGGGGCATGTCATGCCAAATCATACATTTTCGTACATGATCTAGTTTGATTTGGCTTACTTTTTGATATTTTGAAATAATTTTGACCAGTCAAAATATTAATTGAAAAAAAGTTAAACAACATTTTATTGGTAGTTAAATGTTAATTTAGGAAAAAAATAAGAAAAAATTATTCGAAGTAATTATTACTTAATTTTTAACGTTTAAAACTTAAAATTGACTTTTTTAAAAAGTTCGGAACCTTGGATTTTTTCAACTTTTAAGCCATAATGTGAGATGTGATCACAATTCGTTATTTTTTTTTTATTTTCTTCTAAAAATGTTTTATTACACCCTCTACTCTAGTGATACCCTCTATATATAAGTTTATCATTTTGTTTGTAACACCTCGAAATATTGGTCTAGGACCCCATAAAGTATATATGGGGCATTCCATGTCAAATCGGACACTTTTAAATTTTTTTTTTTTAGATTTTCCCAATTTATTTGCAGTTTTTAGCACCATTCGAAAACTCCCTCGTGGTCAATTTTCAGATTTTTTTGATGACCCGTTCAAAAGACATCGAATTTTTAAAAATTGGTAGTTTGTTCCTTTACTCAAACTTCTTTTACTTATAACTTCTTCAATAAATTCAAAAAATTTTTCCAAATTTCAAAAAAAAATTTTTTTTTCAAAATTTTAGTTTTTTAAGTACTTTTTAAGACAATTCCCACAAAATTCTTAAAAGCGATCTAGTATGCGATTTTTAAGTTTTAAAATTTAAATCTCATTTTTAAAAATTTTTGTACTCTTTGTTATTACTATTTTTTTAAATTTTTTGAAAAAAATTTATTTTAATTTGCCAATCTTAAAATCATTTTTACTGCTCCAATAGTGCGTCATAGAGGGGTCATTTACAAGACCGACCCCATAAATTTTTACGTCTTAACATTTCTTTGGAACAAACTAATACCCTATCTCCAATTTCTAAGGGGGCTCCCAGGCAAATTTTTAAAATTTGCACCAACCGCTCTAATTGCCCTGTTAGTGCCCTTAGAGCAACAAAATGTATGACCGACCCACAATATTTTTTTAGTCCAAACATTTTCTCTGAACACACATACCCTCTATCTTTAACTATTAAGGCGGTCATCACATAATTTTTTTTGTTTTTTGTAAATTTGTTTTATTTAATCAGCTTCTACCGGTCCAATGGTGCGTCCGCGAGGGGTCATTAGTGAGACCTACCCCCATTTATTTTTACCCTACAACATTTTTTTAAAACATACCTACGCCCTATCTCCACTCCATAAGTAGGTGTTCAGAGGAAATGTTTGGACTAAAAAAATATTGTGGGTTGGTCATACATTTTGTTGCTCTAAGGGCACTATTAAGGCAGTTAGAGCGGGTGGAGCATATTTTAAAAAATTTCGTTTTGTGTGGGACCCCCTTAGAAATTGGAGGGTATTAGTTTGTTCCAAAGAAATGTTAACACGTAAAAATTAATGGGGGTCGGTCTTTTTAATGACCCCTCTATGACGCACCATTGCAGCAGTAAAAATGATTTTAAGATTGGAAAATTACAATAAATTTTTTTTCAAAAAATTTAAGAAAATAGTAATAATCGTTATCCCACGATCCTCCTGGGCAAAAAATTTGTAGAATCGATAGAAGTTTTACACAAAAAAAATTTCAAAAAAATCGAAGCGTACAAACATTTTCAAAAATGAGATTTAAATTTTAAAACCTAAAAATCGCATACTAGAGCGCTTTTAAGAATTTTTTGGATTTTTTTTTTTTAAAGAACGTAAAAAAATAAAAATTTTGAAGAAAAAAAAATTGAAATTTGGACCATTATTGAAGAAGTTATGAGTAAAAGAAGTTTGAGTAAAGGAACAAACTACCAATTTTTAAAAATTCGATATCTTTTGAGCGGGTTATCAAAAAAATCTGAAAACTTACCACGAAGGAGTTTTCGAAGGCTACTAAAAACTGTAAACAAATTGGGAAAATCTAAAAAAAAAAATTTAAAAGTGTCCAATTTGACATGGAATGCCCCATATATATTCATGGTCCTCGATCGATCTTAAGACGATCTAGAGATGTCCGTCTGTCAGTTGAAAACACACTAACTTTTGAAAGACTACGAAGGCTCCTGAAGTTTGGCATATATGTTGGTCATTTACCTGGTCAGGTTGGTATTGCAATCCAGTGGAATCGGTCCAGTGTATTCAAAAGTTCGGCAAGAATTTTTCGTGAATTTATACTTTAAAAACCTTCGAAACACAATTCTGATGATGCTGAAGATTTACATATATATTTGTCATTCCCATGGCCTGGTTCGTATTGTAATTTCAGCCAAATCGGTTTAGTGGTCCAAAAGTTATAAGCAAAACCGTGAATTTCAGATTAGTTTTGAAAACGGGGCAAAACGCGTCAACGGTCAACACCAAAAAACAAATGATGTCCGATTCAAATATAATTTTGGCAAAATATTAGGTTAATGATAGGTAGTATAAATTACAAATATAAAATTTGTTGATGAAATATTGGCAAAGATACGGGGTTGGGAAGTTTTGATGTTTTTAAAAAGAACATATTTTGGTGAATTTTAAATAACATTTTAATGAAACAAAAATTATAATTTAAAAAACGAATTTTAAAGTATTTTTGTTTTTGTCACTCAAAAATATTTTAACACTAAAAAAAAATACACTCGAAAAAAATTTTACACTCAAAAATAAATTTAGTAAATTATTTTTTTTTCAAAAATTACTTAAAAAAAGTTTTTTTTTTTTTTCACAAAATAAAATATTTCTAATTAAAAATGGTATTTTTTCACGTTAGAAAATTTACTATCACTTAAAAAGGGCATTGTGGACGGTATTTATAGATTCGGCGAAGTCGAATTTAGCTTTTCTACTTGTTTTTTCTTAATTTTCAAAAATCCAAAATTTTTGGTTGTCGGGCGCCACGGGTTAACTTCATCAGATTGGCCTAAAATTTTTACTAAAAAAGTTTTAGGCTTAGGAAGTTAAAAACTTATCCGTACGTGCAAAACAGGAGAAATTTTTTTTCTCATAGAAATAAATTACGGTCACATTGGTATTAATTGAATTTAAGCGAAATCTGTCCAGAAATTCAAAAGTTATTAGCAAAACCGTGAAATTTTGCTGGGGTTTTCGAGAATTTATTTGTCAAAAAAGAGTTTGTTGCTTAATTCTTTTGTTTTCAAAGTCAATAACATTTTTGTTATCACAAATATATTTTACAAAGTGGTTTTGTCACTAAAAAAACTTATACACTCCAAAAAAATTTTTCACTCAAAAAAAAACTTTTGGCACAATCACACTTGAACATTTTTTAACAAAAATTGCTAAAAAAATGTTTTTTTATTCAAAATTCAAATTTAAAGTCAAAATTTTTATACAATTTTTTGTTAACTTCTCTAGAGACTATTGAAAAGTTTCTCTCGAAATTTATGTTAAGGACTCTATAAAATACATGTAGTTATGTTCCTTGATCGATTTAAGCAATCTAGTGATGTCCGTCTGTCTTTTGAAAATACGCTTAATTTTGAAAAATATCTTTGAGGCTACTGAAGTTAGGCGTATAAATGTGGGGCATTCCATGTCAAATCGTACACTTTGAATTTTTTATTTTTTTTGATTTTCCCAATTTGTTTACAGTTTTTAGTACCCTTCGAAAACTTCTTCGTGGTAAATTTTCAGATTTTTTTGATGACCCGTTCAAAAGATATCG
Source organism: Pegoplata infirma (assembly GCA_963921195.1). Lineage (NCBI taxonomy): Eukaryota > Metazoa > Arthropoda > Insecta > Diptera > Anthomyiidae > Pegoplata > Pegoplata infirma. The sequence goes on along the minus strand of OY992537.1, from coordinate 73,856,753 downwards.
AATTTTTAAAAATTGGTACACTGAAAGAATTTTGTTCATTACGGCTATGAAAACGTACATTGATTCTATGAAAAAAATCATTAGAAGTGAGCCAATGATGCCCTTCATAGAATCTATGAAACAAATTCATAGAAACCAGATAGCTATGAAAAAGTTCATAGGCTATGGAAAAAAAATTTTATTGTTCAATTCTATTTTTATTTTTTTTATTTTATTATTTAACTAGCTATACCCGGTCCGCGTTGCTGGCCCTAAGAAAAAAACTATTTTATATTGCATCTTAATTTAAATATAGTGTCAGACAAAATTAAAGCACGGGTCCGGGCCCAGCTAGTAACCGTTGGTTCCACCCTCAGTTAGCACTATCTATAGAGAAATCTTAACAAAATTGGTTCAGCCGTTTTTGCGTGATTTCGAAACAGACAGACATAACGTTAAGTATAGTAAAAAGGGGGATGTAATTTAACGCATTTTTATCGAATCTTGATAGTCTAAAGTTCCATGCTGCATCCTCGATTAGTACTATCTGTGCTGCAAATTTCATTGACATCAGTTTTATCGTTTTTGTGTGATTGCGAAACAGGAGGAAATAACTTTTCATTTATGAAAAAAACGGGAGTGATATTGTAAACCCTTTTGCCGAATCGCGCTATACAAATGACCGTCAGTTCCCGCTCGTTTAGTTCTATCAGTAGTGACAGATTCGGCTTATCCGTTTTTGCGTGATTTCACAACAGGCAGATATAACGTTCAGTATAAAACAAAGGGGCTTATCAATTTACGCCTTTTTGTTCAATCGTGGTCAGTATAGTACTGAGGGCGTTGCAATTTTGATCCCTTTTTCTAATAACGATTTTATATGGCCTACATATGTACTTGGTTAGCACTGTATGTAGTGAAAATGTCAAGAGAATCGGTTCAGCTGTTTTTGTGTGATTGCGAAACAGGCAGACAATGTCCAGTATAGTACAAAGGGGCGTGGCATTTAACGCCCCTTTTTCCAATCGTAGTATAACATGGCCTATAGTTCCGCACTCGGTCAATCAAAAACTTAAATTTATAAAGACTATCCATGAGTCAGTTCTTTTTGGCGTTTAAAGGTGGTGTTAGTTTTACAAATGCCATTTGGGAAAGCTGGAAGTTTTGTTTACCTTTTATTTTTCGTTTTATTTTGCTGATTGTTTTGATTTAATTAAATTAATTTCTTTATTTTATTATGTATTTTTCTATTTTCTAGTGACACAACAATAATTTTCATTCATCTTTTTTAAATTTTTCAATGTTTATTTTTTGTTATTCCCAAATCGTTCCCAAATACTTTCCAAAAAAAGATTGCCATCTATTAATAACGACTTCGTTATTACTGACACAACTATTCATGAGTTACCCTTGCGGTCAATACTATCAGTGCTGAAAATTTAATTAAAATTAAATCAAGAGTTTTTGCGTTATTGCGGAGCATGCAGAAATAAAATTCAATTCAATACAAAGGGGCATGGCATTTTACGCCCATTTGTCCGGTCACGCTCTAATTTGGCACACAGTTAGTACTTGGTTAGTACTATCGTTGGTCAAAATTTCATCAAAATCGGTCCAGCCGTTTTTTATATATAGATGTTATTAGTGGTGCAATGTAAAAACTCGATTTTTCCCACCCCTCCGCACACTGGCAATAAATCATGGCATTTTACGCCCATTTGTCCGATCACGCTCTAATTTGGCATATAGTTAGTACTTGGTTAGTACTATCTTTGGTTTAAATTTCATCAAAATCGGTTTATCCGTTTTTTATATATAGATGTCATTAGTGGTGCAATGCTAAAATTCGATTTTGCCTCGCCCATCCGCCCGCACGCAAAAAATTAAAAATCTGACTACACAGTGTTACTCCCTAGGCTATTCTGAATATTCCCTGAAAATTTCATCAAGATCGGTCCAGCCATTTTCGCGTCCATAAGGAACAAACAATAGCCGTTTTTTGCATTATTGAAATAACTTTCAATTCAATACAAAGTTGCATGGCATTTAACGCTACTTTGTCCGATAACGCTCAAATTTGGCACATAGTGAGTACTCAGTTAGTACTATCTTTTATATAAATTTCATCAAAATCGGCCCATCCGTTTTTTATATATAGACGTCATTAATGGTGGGATGCAAAAATTGGATTTTGCCACGCCCCTCCGCCCACAGACGGAAAATCAAAAATCCGACTTGACAGTGTTACTCGCCAGGCTATTCTGAATATTCCCTGAAAATTTCATCAAGATCGGTCCAGCCGTATTCGAGTCCATACGGAACATACATACACACATACATACATACATACACACATCCATTTTTATATATATAGATTTTTATTTACTTTATTATTTTATTTTTATTTATTTACAATATTCTATTTTTAAAAATTTATTTATTTTTAACTGATCCCAACCGAGATTCGAACACATTACCAGTTGTTCGTAAAGCTTAGTCTCTAACCACTGAGCTAAAGTAAATAAACAAGTTGTAACACTTAAAATCCATTTTGTTAAATATTCTGCTTTAAAATATTATGCTCTGCCACAATGCGCTGCCAAAATCTGTGTGTATGTTTGTAGAAAACAAAATGTTTGTGTATTTGCAAAAAAAAAAAATAACGAACATTACATAACTAAGTGTTAGTCGGCGAGGTTTTCCTCCTTTGGTGGCGCTGATAGCTAAGGTGTCGATTAAAAATTTTCCAGCCGGTAGGTCTTGGGTTCGAACCCCGCCTGGGCAGCAATATTTTTTTTTTTTTTTACGTTTTTTATGTTTTTTTTATATTTTTTATATTTTTTTAATATATTTATTCAAATTATTTAATTATTGTAACATTATTTTAATTTTTAAAAAATTATTAATGACATTTTTTTTCTATGAATTTTTTCTATGAATCTTACAAAATCTATGAATAAAATTCTATGAAATATTTCAAAATACTAATGAATATTCATTCAGCCAATGAATTGCTTCATAGATTCTATGAATTTGGTTTTATGAAATATGTTCATAGATATTATGAACAATAATTCTTTCAGTGTAGTTTGTTCCTTTACTCAAACTTCTTTTATTCATAACTTCTTCAATAATGGTCCAAATTTCAAAGTGTTTTTTTTTCAAAATTTTTGTTTTTTTACGTACTTTTTAAAAAAATAAAACCCAAAAAATTCTTAAAAGCGCTCTAGTATGCGATTTTTAAGTTTTCAAATTTAAATCTCATTTTTGAAAATGTTTGTACTCTTCGATTTTTTTGAAATTTTTTTGTGTAAAACTTAGGTGTGTTCAGAGAAAATGTTTGGACTAAAAAAATATTGTGGGTCGGTAATACATTGTGTTGCTCTAAGGGCATTATTAGGGCAGTTAGAGCGATTGGAGCAAATTTTAAAAAATGTCGTTTTGTGTGGGAGCCCCCTTAGAAATTGGAGATAGGATATTAGTTTGTTCCAAAGAAATATTAAGACTTAAAAATTAATGGGGGTCGGTCTTATGAAGGACCCCTCTATGAAGCACCATTGGAGCAATAGAAATGATTTTAAGATTGGAAAATTACAACAAAATTTTTTCAAAAAATTTAGAAAATAGTAATAATCGTTATCCCACGATCCTCCTGGGCAAAAAATTTGTAGAATCGATAGAAGTTTTACACCAAAAAGTTTCAAAAAAATCGAAGAGTACAAACATTTTCAAAAATGAGATTTAAATTTTTAAACTTAAGAATCGCATAAATTTTTGTTTTTTTACGTACTTTTAAAAAAAAATCCCAAAAATTTCTTAAAAGCTTAAGAAATTTTTGGGATTTTTTTTTTAAAAGTACGTAAAAAAACAAAAATTTAAAAAAAAAAATTTGAAATTTGGACCATTATTGAAGAAGTTATGAGTAAAAGAAGTTTGAGTAAAGGAACAAACTACCAATTTTTAAAAATTCGATATCTTTTGAACGGGTCATCAAAAAAATCTGAAAATTTAGCACGAAGGAGTTTTCGAAGGGTACTAAAAACTGTAAACAAATTGGGAAAATCTAAAAAAAAAATTTCAAAGTGTCCGATTTGACATGGAATGCCACATGTGTACTTTATTGCAGCAGGTTAGTATCAAATTTTAGCGAAATCTGTCCAAGAGCTTATAAGTTATAAGCAAAACCTGTGAAATTTGGCTGGGTTTATTCGCGAATTCATGTGTAGAAAAACAAGTTTGTTGCTTAAGTCTTTTGTTTTCAAAATCAATAACAATGTAAACAAATAAAAAAAATTAAAAACATTTGGTAAGCCACAAACATATTTTTCAAATTGTTTTTGTCACTAAAAAAATACATTAAAACTTTTTTTTACACTCAAAAAATTTTTTGAAAAAGATTTTTTTTCATAAATGACAAAAAATTTTTGTTTTTTCATAAATGACAAAAAAAAAATTATAAATGACAAAAACAAAAGATTTTTCTAAATTTTGTTTATTTAAAATTAGAAAACAATTTTTTGTTTACGCTTAAAAAATTACAATAACTAAAAAATTGTGTTTCTACTTTAAATAATATGTTTTCAAATATTTCGGGAATTGGGGAGGCTGATAGATTCGACCAAGACGAATATAATTTTTTCCCTATTTTTTTCCTAAAAAAAATTACAATAATTAAAAAAGTGTTTCTTCTAAATATGATGGGGATTCATGAATTCGACCAAGTCGAATTAAACCATTTTACTTGTCTTTCCTTAATTCCGTATACATTTCGGGCAGTTGGTATAACATCTCTGTTTAACATCATAAAAATGAACGTCATCATTGTCATGATGTTGATAAAGATGATGAGAAACCAAATATGACTTGCTAGTAATACTACAACAAAAGCAACAACAACAAAAATGACAAAGTATAACATGAATTGGTTTTAAATTACCAAGCACAAAATATTTGAATAAAAACAAAAATTTCATCATCTTTTAGCAAAATATTTGCATTAAGTTTTTATTTTGTGCAAAAAAAGAAGGTGTTACTATTTTTTTTGTGTTATTTGTAGTTTATTTCACAAAACATTAACATGTTTTTAATAAAATATTACTTTTTTAAAATTAAATTTTCATTAAAATATTTATGTTAATTTTTTTAAAGCAGCAACCTCCTTTTTTTTTAAAACAATTAAACAACAAACAAGTTTGTTGCCTAAGTCTTTTGTTTTCAATATCAATAACATTGTAAAAAAAATAAATAAGAAAATTTGATAATTTTGAAAAAAAATTATTACTAAAAATAATTTTTTATGAAATACACTTTAAGGGCGAGGTTTTGGGGCGTAAGTTAAACGTGGCCAGCAAACACATAAGGCCAGCCACTGTTGAAATAAAACCAATTAGCAGATTTTGTTGAACTTTAGACTTTGTTTTAAATTAACTGAGTTCCCAAAAACTCACTGTAAATCTTATAATTTGTTAACATATATTTTTAAACTGCATCTTGTTATATGCAAATGTATTTTTTTTTAAATTTAACTTCAATCAAACCTCTTTAATATATCTGTCTAGTTTTTTTTTTTGTATTGAAAAACTCATCTTCATCATTAGTATTGAGTTATTGATTTCTGTTTTAAAATATTTATTTGCACGCAATATTGTGTAATTTTTTTTTTTGTATTTTCAAATCTTTTTTTTTTTTTTTTTCTTTTTCTGTTTGAAAAACGCATTTAGTTTATTTGAGTGTATCTAATCTCCAAATAAATACTTAATGTATTTTACGTTGAATGCTTGGTTGTTTAAGGTTGGTAATATATACAATTTTTGCGTGACATGTTATTGCTTAATTCTTAATATCTTATTGCTATGCTAACATTTTATTTATTTTTTAGTTTTTTTAATATTTAATGTGTGCATTTTGAAAGATTAATTGTTTAATTTCATTTGATTTGATTGAAAAATTTGTTTTGGGGGAATTACATATTAATTTAAGATAAAACAAAAAATTGTGTCATATTTATATGAAGCTTATTGAAAATTTGACATTTTGAAGTGACTCGAAACAAAAAAAAAAGATAAACCTATCAAGCAAGCCTTAAAATTATATCAACAGGTTACAAAATATATTTTTATCACGAATTAGCAAACAATTTAAATCAAATGTATTCAAATTTAATTAATGAGACTTGCGCATTAGACCGACATTTTTTGTATGACAAAAAAATTTTTGATTCTCAACTTCCGGCTAAATTGGGTAAAGAGGGGCACATTCGCCACTTTTTTTTTTTTGAAGTGCTCTAAAACCTAAACCAGTAGACTTTTTCCAAAATTTATTTTGTTTTAAGAAGCAACATATTTTAGCTTTAAGATGTATACACCAAACGGATTTTATCTGTTTGGTTTCATCAATTTTTTTTACATTTTTAAAGCAACCCAAATCATTGAAACTGCCCCATTCATGGGGCACATGCGCCAAGAGGGTTGGCACAATAGTCAAGAAATTAAATTTATAGAAATTCGTTAACAATATAATTTTTTGGAAGAATTATTATTAAAAACGTGTTCTTATTAAAAAAAATATACACTGTGAGCCTCAGCGATGTTTAGGTTCAACTTTAGTGTCGACGAAAAGTGTAAACGCAGTTCGATTTCTACTTGATTAAATCTCGCATTCGCGAGTTATCGCGAAATTAGTGTTTTTGTATTTTCTAAAATTTTGACAATGAAGTTTTTTAAATATCTTCAAAAACTGAGTATGCAGATTTAATTGTATTTATTTACAGATTACAAAAAGTTAACATCAAAATCATATCTTCTCAATTTCGCAAAAAATCGCAAAATTAAAAAAAAAAAAATTGGAAAAAAATATTTTTCGCGTAAATTAGCAGTCAAGATATTGATTTGAGTAGTTTTACCACATACAATTTAAACTGCATACAATATATTTGTCGTTTCTTGATTTTTTCCTTTATTTTAGACACTAAAAAAAAAAAAATTAGTTAATATAAAAGCTTGAACAGTAATTTTGCAATTTCTCGGGAAATTGATCATCTATAATTTTTATGCTTGCAGTTTTATCAACTTTAATAACCTCGAATTCAAACTGCATACCACATTTTTGTCGCTAATTGAAGTATATGTTTTCACAGCCCAAAAATAACACAAAGTAATGAATAAATAGTAGTTTAGCGAGTTTTTTAGCGATATCTCGAAGAGTTGAGCAACTGAATTTAAGTGTTAACAGCCTTATTACCTATAATCAATAGCAAATCAAACTGCATTTCGTGTTTTTCAACAATGCTAAAGAAACTTCTTTTATTTATCAAAACAAGAAATACCCCCAAAAAGCTGTTTTTTGCTATTTCTCGCGAAAGTGAGCAGCTATCATTTTTTTGTGGGCAGTTTTAACTTCTTCCAACATGCTCAAATCAAACTGCATACCACTTTTTTTATTATTTCCAATGAACCGGTTTTAAAATATAAATAAATAATAAAAAAAATATATGATTACGCGATATCTCGCGAAATTTAACACCTACAATTTCGATGTCGACAGCTGTGTGACCTTTGATCAAGCACAAGTAAAACTGCATACCATGTTTTTACGAAATTTTAAAGAAACCTATCCAAAGATAAACAAGAAGAAAAGTTAAATTCGACTTGGCCGAATCTATGAATACCCTCCACAATGCCCTTTTTAAGTGATAGTAAATTTTCTAACGTGAAAAAAATAACATATTTGGTTAGAAATATTTTATTTTCTGTAAAAAAAACACTTTTTTTTATTAATTTTTGAAAAAAAAAAAAAATTTATTAATTTTTTTTTTGAGTGTATTTTTTTTTTTGGTTTCAGTGTAAAAAACTTTTTTTATTAATTTTTGAAAAAAAAAAATAAAATAATTTACCAATTTTTTTTTTTGAGTGTAAAATTTTTTTTGAGTGTAAACTTTTTTTTGAGTGTATTTTTTTTTTTTTTTTTTGTTTTAGTGTAAAAATATTTTTGTGTGACAAAAATACCTTTTAAAATATTTTTCTGACTTACAAATGTTTTTAAAACATGTTTAACGGGTTTTCAACACGTGAATTTAAGGTGAAACTAATCTGAAATTTACGGTTTTGCTAATAACTTTTGAACCACTGGACCGATTTGGCTGAAATTTAAAACGAACCGGACCAGAGGAACGGTAAATATATATGCCACACTTCAGCACCCTCAGAATTGCCGTTCGAAAGTTACCGTGTGTTTTATCACGTAAATTCCAGAAAAACCCTTGCCGAAATTCACTCATTTGCTTATAACTTTTGAAACACTGGACCGATTTCTCTGGATTGCAATACCAACCTGACCAGGTAAATGTCCAACATATATGCCGATTTCTCTGGGTTGCAATACCAACCTGACCAGGTAAATGTCCAACATATATGCCAAACTTCAGGAGCCTCCGTAAAGTCTTTCAAAAGTTAGCGTGTTTTCAACAGACAGACAGACAGACGGACAGACGGACGGACGGACATCGCTAGATCGTCTTAAAATCGATCGAGGATCATGATGGGACCAATATTTCGAGGTGTTACAAACGGAATGACAAACTTATATATACCCTCTATCACTAGAGTGGAGGGTATAAAAAAGGAAAACAAAAACAGCAAAAAATTAATTTCGCGTACATTTAAGGGGCGTATGAACCCCATGGGGTACATCCGCCGTCGGCTTATAGGCCTCATTGGGGTACATTCGTTGCCAAAATTGCCCCATCCTCGACCTGGCGAATGTGCCCCAGAAGCGGGCACTCACAAAAAAACAACCTAAAAAATACAAAAACACATCTGTCCGCTTACACGTGTAAAATAGAACGGTCGAAGTTTTTAGTGTGAAAGATAATTAATAAATACACATTTGACTCATATGTCTCAATTTGATACCTCTCTTAGTTTAAGAGATAAGTGAGGGTGGCGAATGTGCCCCACTGGCAAATATGCCCCTCTCTACCCTACACTGTGCAACACGATTTTGTGTCTTGGATGGGACCAAAAAAAAGTCTAACGTTTGCCAGTAGTAGAGCAAAACCCACTAAGGGTTTTGAAAACTTGGCTTTAGTTCTTTTTTTATGGCCCACTGACATTTTTTAATATTTTTCAGCAAATTTTGATGGCGGATCTTTTTTTGGAATAATGTTTTTGGTTAAAATGTTCTACTAAAATGTTCTGCATCAAATTGCACTAGAGGTTGTTGAAGATCAAAAGATTGTGCGAAAAGTGCAAAATGCTTAAAAAATTAAAATTATAAATTATCACATGCTATAAAATTGTTTTGCATCAAAGTCGCGTGAATATATTCTAAGAAAAGAACCGCCATCAAATTTTACTGGAGACATTGACTTATTCAAAATGCCTTTGAAAAAAATTAAAAAATTTCAGTGGGCCTTAAAAAATTAACTCGAGCTAAGTTCTCAAACCCCTTCGGGGGTTTTGGTCTTCTATTGGTATACTTTGATTTTCTTTTGGTCCCGTTCATGATACACTCCAAGACCCCAAATTTGTTGCACAGTAATAATTCAACTAAAACTTTTGCTGTAGAAATTTGAGGTTAACTGGATTAAAATAACCCGTGGTGCTCGGCTATTAAATTTCATTATGAACAAGTAGAAAAGTTAAATTCGACTTTGCCGAATCTATGAATACCCTCCACAATGCATTTTTTTTAAAGGGTAGTACATTTTTTAACGTGAAAAAATTAACAATTTCGATTAGAAATATTTTATTTTGAGTAAAAAACTCTTTTTTTGTCACTTTTAAAAAAAAAAGGAAAAATTCCCGAGTAAAAAAATTAATATGACACAATATATAATTTAATATGGGTTCGTGTCTATTTTGATATAATCTTATACGAAAAATGGTTTCATAAGATTTGATCGAATAATATCTAATAATATCAGTTTATATAACTTTATATCGACTTTGATACGAGTTTTGGTCTAATCCAATGATATAAAATTATATCCAATTATATTAAAATTTATACAATTTTATAAACCGGATGTTTTTTTAGTTTTTAATAAAAAGTTGAAAAATTAAAATAATAAAAATAAGTTGTTCTTGAAAAAAACTTAAAAAAATTTCAAAAAATGGAGTCATGTTAAATTTTATATAAAACACTTAGAAAATATTTTCAAAAAATTTGTCCTTGGAAAAACTTAGAAAAATTTAAAAAAATGGAGTCATATAAAATTTTATATAAAACACTTAGAAAATATTTGCGAAAAAAAAATGTTCCTTGAAAAAAACTTACAAAAAATTTAAAAAATGAAGTCGTATAAAATTTTATATAAAACACTTAGAAAATATTCGTGATAAAAAAGTGGTGATTGGAAAAATCTTAGAAAAATGAAAAAATGTGAAGTCATATGAAATTTTATATAAAACACTTTAAAAATATTTGCGATAAAAATATGTTCTTGAAAAAAACTTTAAAAAAATAAAAAATAATGGAGGCATATACAATTTTATATAAAACACTTAGAAATTTAAAATGATGCATGGGACCAGATGTTACAACATATAGTTATGTATGGCGATATCTTAAAAAAATCCCACATCAAAATTTATTATATAAATTTATCTTGCAATACATAGTGTCACACATGATCATATATGAACTAATATGACAATATAAAAGTATATAAGATCATATTAAATTATTTTTACTCGGGTTACTAATTTTTTTTTTGATTGTAAAATTTTTTTTGATTGTAATGTTTTTTTTACTGTAAAAATATTTCTGAGTGAATGCACGGACGTATGTACACAAAATATTGTCATTTTTGTAAAATAAAAAAACTAAATTTTTTTTGTGTAAATTTTTTTTTGAGTGTAAAAATTTTTTTGGGTGTAAAATTTTTTTTGAGTGTAAATTTTTTTTCGTGTGTTATTTTTAAGTCACCAATGCTTTTAAAACTAAACAAGTTTAAAAAGCATTGCTTTAAAATTAAACAAGTTTGAAAAGCATTGTTTATTTACCACCACCAATGCTTTTAAAACTTGTTAAAACACGTGGCATTTTAGATGAAACTAATCTGAAATTCAGGGTTTTGCTTATAACTTTTGAACCACTAGACCGATTGAGCTGAAATTTAATACCAAATAGACCCGGGGAACGGCAAAGATACATGCCAAGCTTCAGTAGTCTCATTATTGTCTTTCGAATCTTATCGTGTTTTTTATCTCGTAAATTCGCGAAACTCCCTTGCCGAAATTTACTCTTTTGCTCATAACTTTTGAACCACTAGACCGATTTGGCTGGATTGCAATACCAACCTGACCAGGTAAATGACAAACATATATGCCAAACTTCAGTTGGCTCTGTATAGTCTTTCAAAAGTTAGCGTGTTTTCTACGGACAGACAGACAGACGGACGGACGGACGGACATCGCTAGATCGACTTAAAATCGATCGAGGATCATAAATATATATACTTTATGGGGTCCTAGACCAATATTTCGAGGTGTTACAAACGGAATGACAAACTTATATATACCCTCTATCACTAGAGTGGAGGGTATAAAAACTCTTGAAAATTTGTATTCTTACTTTTAGCATAAATTTCTTTCTTCAAATTTAGTTTCCCACTGGCAAATACCCTAAATTTGCTACAACAAATTCTTTGATATTTTCAAACACCTTCATTAGATATTTTTTAATTAAGCTATAAAAAATTACAACTAATATACAACATCATTTTAATGTTATTACCCAATTACTTTAAAGAATTTAAACACAATTTATTTTTGTTTTTTCGCAAATAAAAACAAACGTCTTAATATATCAACAGATAATTTAGCACCTTTAATGTTGTTAACAACCATATAAATCATACGAAAAAAGTCATACAGTTAGCAGAATTTAAAGCCATACTATACACGTTTAACCTTATTTAATTAAGCATAATTTCCTTTTCCGTTAAATATGTTTTCAAAATTAAAAAAAAAAATATGTTCGCAAAAATATTATGTTTAGCAAAAATTGTAGTTAGCCTACATTTTGTGAAAAAAAAATTAACAAAAAATCATATGAATTTCAGCTTAAATTAATGAATGTTTTGAAAATCAAAAAAAAAAAAAAAATGTGTAAAATACTGGCCACATATTTTGAGTATAAGACTAATGGTTATTTTTAAAAAAATTATAACTTTATTACTTTAAAATTATAGCGCAACGATAAAACAAAAATATTTATATGGGTTGTAGTTAAATAAAATTATAGTTTTTAATAGTATTTTACAACAAAAACTATTTAAACAAATATTTATGTATGATCTGGTTTGCTCAAAGCATGATAGTAAGTAATGTTTAAAAACAATATGCCTTCAAGTTTGTTGTTTAAGTCTTTCGTTTTGTATACCCTTCATCAAAAAATGGGGTTTAAAATAACTTTGTTATTACGTGTGTCACACATTCGAAATATTGGTCCAGGGTCTCATAAAATATTTATCTTTGGAAAAATTTCGCAAAATCTAACAACCCTTTAAAACCAGGCGCGGATCCACGGGGAGGAGAAAAAAAGAAACTTCCCCCCTCCCCACCAAACCGAATTTGAAAGAAAAAAAGGAAAAAAGAAAAAAGAAAAAAAGGAAAGAAAAGAAGAAAAAATAATAGAAGATGGAAAAACAAAAGAAAATTACCTAAAAAAATTTTCTTAGAAAAATTTCTTAAGAATCTTAAAATTTTTCTAAAGGAAAAATGTCTCGAAATGACAAAATTTGAGAATTTTTCTATAGGAAAAACCTTAAATTTTTCAATAGGAAAATCTAAAAATTTTACGCGAAATTTTTTAAAGAAATTCTTCTATGAAAAATGTCTAAGAGTCTTAAAATTTTTTTTTAAAAGAAAAAGTGTAAAAAAAAATCTCGGAATATCAAATTTTTCTTAGAATTTTTTATAGGAAAAATTTTACAATTTTTTATAGGAAAAATCTGACAATTTTTTATACGAAAAAGCTGATAATTTTTCTAGAGGAAATATCTGAGATTTTTTTAATAGGAAAATCTGAGAACTTTCTCAGACTTTTTCTAAAGTAAAAACAGCTCAGAATCTAGACTTTTTCTATATAAATCCTCAAAATCTGAGACTTTAAAGAAGAATGTCCCAGAATTTGAAAAAATTTCTTAAATTCTGAGATTTTTTTATTTAAAAAATGTTTTAAAATCTCGGGCTTTTGTTGTAGGAATATGTCTGAGACTCAGATTCAAAGACTTTTTATGTTGGAAAAATATCTCATAAGCTCAAACCTTTTCTATGGGAAAAATGTTTCAGAATCTTTCACTTTTTTTTGGACAATTTTCTTAGATTCTCATACTTTTCAATAGGAAATATATCTCAGAAAATGTTTGAGAATCTTAGATATTTTCTAAGGAAAAGTGTCTCATAGAGCTATACTTTTCTATAGGAAAATGTCTCTGAATCTTGGAAATTGCCTCAAAAAAAATTTAAAAGCATTTGTCTTTAATTTTATAATTTCAGTCACTTTCTATAGAATAGGGTTTCAAAAACTGAAAATTTTGGTGTAGAAAAAACGTTTCGGTATCTTAGACTTTTTCTGTAGACAAATAGAATAGAAAAAATTTTCAGAACTTTAGAAGTTTTCTATGGGGAAAAGTCACAAATTCTTAGAATTTTTCTATATAAAGAATTTTTCTAAATAAAGTATATCAGAATCTAAATATTTGTCTGTAGCAAGATTTTATAAATTCTAGAAGCTTTTCTATAGCAAAATTCCTCAGGACCTCAACATTTTTAGTTAAGTTAAGTTTCTCATTAAGCAAATGACTCAGAAAAATTTCAAAATCAGGAAACTTTTTTTAAATATTCTTGTCTGAAATCTGATATATTTTCTATTGGAAAAATATCATAGAATCTGGTATTTTATTGTGTCAGAAAACTGTTTTAGAACCGGAGAATTTCTTTAGAAAACATTTTTCCAAATATCAAAAATTTTCTTATGTTCTTAAAACTTTTCTGTATGAATAAATTTTTAAAATTTGGAAGGTTTTCTATAGAAAAAATTTAAACAAACCAGAGATAAACACTTAAAAACCTTAACTAATGATTCAAATACAACGTGAGGTTCCCTGCAAAAAAATTATTATTTTTTTAATAAAAAAAATTTCCCACCCCCCCCCCCCTAAACCCAAGAGCTGGATCCGCGCCTGTATGAACCGATTTGCCTGAAACTTAAAATATGTATAAAAGAGACGATTCTAAGGTTTGGGTGTCTCGGCTTTTCGGTAATATCGGGAATTTATGGGTCAAAAAAATGTCCAAAAATTGTTTTTGGATTTTCAATCATTTCTTCTTAAGAAACTATATGTTGTTTTCTTATGAGAAGAAAAATTTTTGTTAATACCTTGTCAAAATTTGGCTTCGTAGACCGACGAAATCCAAATGAATACGAAATATTCTTTAGTAAATTTAAGTCGACACGTATTTTTATACCCTCCGCTTAGTGATAGAGGTTATATATAAGTTTGTCATTCCGTTTGTAACTCATCGAAATATCAGTCTGGGACCCCATATATATTCATGATGCCCGATCGATTTTAAGACATTCTAGCGATGTCCGCCTGTCCGTCTCTCCGTCTGTCTGTCTGTCTGTGGAAAATGCTGTCGCGGACAAAATATTGCACAGAGATGACTGAATTTTAACATATTTATTGAAAGTTCTCCCGAGAAGTTTGGTATTGCATTTGAGCGATATCGGTTCAGCGGTTCAAAAGTTATGAACGAAAATTTAAGCACACCTCAAAAATTTCACTACATTCAACATAACCTAAAAATACAAAATGCTTTAATTCGGCTTCTGGTTGACATATGTTGACATAATTGAACACCAAATGGTATCTAAACAAGTACGAACATATTTTTGGACAAAAAAAGAAAAAAATCGCGGATTTTTTTTTACCAATTTTTTTTTCGCGGAATTTTTTTTTTCAAAACTTTTTTTTTTTTTCAAAAGTAATTTCCTTTTAAATAAAGTTTTTGGCAATAATCTTTTTGAAATTGTGGAGCGTATCACTACATTCGGCAAGGCCGAATTTAACTTTTTTACTTGTTTTCTCCAGACGATACCCCTGTAAGTTCGGGAGTTATCGGAATTTTACCGAAGGGCAAAGAAATTTTTAAACATTGATATGGCCGAGACAACCCAACCTTAAAATCGTCTCTTTTATATACATTTTAAGTTTCAGATCTATTGGTTCATAACAGTTGAAATACCGTTTGCAGACAATTGCGGATCCAATTCTTTAGTTTAGGGGATGAGTTTTTTTTCTATTAGAACTCCAGAACTTTTTTTTAGAAAAAGAATTTTAGAAAAAAAATAATTTTTCATTTATTTCTTTATAAAAAAATTTCACATTCGAGGCATAGCTCCCTCCAAATAAATATATTATTCAAGAAAAACATGTAAGAATATATATATAATACCCTATACAAGTGTTTTCCGGAAAATTGGTCCCAAGTCCAAATTTGGATCCATCTTTTGTCAAACCTTTAATGAGTGTAGAAAACTTTCACAAACCAAATTTGAGGGAAATGGGCTTCTATTTGTTGCAATTAAACCGCTTTGCCGTAATATTGGGCGAAATTTTCATATGGGGCGGGGCCTAAGTCAAATATGGTCTGATTACACCGTCAAACAAAAACAAAAAAAATTCATTAAACACGAACTGGATAATATACGTTTGTAATTAGAGAATAAATGTAGTAAAACTGCATTTACAGTTTTTCATTTCGTGATCCTGTTGGCTTTTAAAATGACTCCAAGATTTTGGCGGATTAGTTTTTGTAAAATATTTTTTTTAATATTTGTACTTGCCCTAGGATGCTAATAGTGATGGTAAATTGAAGAAGAAGATTTCCGCTAATTTACCTATTTTATTATTTTGAAATAATATCCTTTCAAAACTTTATCCTTAAATATCATTAAAAATGTTTAATAAAATATTTTGATACATTTTTGAAAGTACATTACACTGTGCTACAAAAAACACAAAATCAAATATACTTTTAAAATGAGGTAGTTAAGGTTGTAGGTCTCATCGAAAAGATCACAAAAATGCACATCAAACTTGCCAGACACCCTCAAATTTTAAAGTTATTGCCAAAAAAACGATTTTTTGCGACTTTTCTCACTAAACCACGTGTAACTTAAACATTTTTCAACCGATTTTCAATTTTTCAACTGTTTTGGATAAAAGAAGAATAGGGCTTTTCATGTGTGTGAATTGGTCTAAACATATAAAAAAGATATGCATTGATTTTTTCAACAATATTTAATTTTTTGTTATTTTTTGAAAATTTTTTGAGTTTATCGATTTTTTTCTGTTTTAGTTCGTTCAACAACATTTATATTTATAAACGTATTCTTAAAGAAAATTTAATTGTGAATACGATGAGCTTTATGCCGAAATAATCGGATAACAATTGACAGAGTTGTGATAATTTTTCTAAAAAATAAAATTAAGATTTTGCTTGAAATTGCCGTTCGGATAACCCAGGCAAAAAAAAAATGAAAAATTAACGAACATACTAAGAGGTCGCGTATCATTATTTTAAAGGTTTTTGGCTTCCTGAATTCGAATTTGACCGTGAAATTGCGCTATCTTATGAAGTTTTTGATATATCAATTTATGTTAAATATCTAAAAAACCTGACTAGATAGAGCAATTTAAAGGCCAGATTCGGATTCAGAGCGCCAAAAACCTTTAAAAATATTGTACATGACCTCTTATGATAAAATAATTTTTTTTTGCCTGGAATATCTGAACGGCGATTTCCTGCAAAATCTTAATTTTCTTTTTTAGAAAAATTATCACAACTCTGTCAATTGTTATCCGATTTCTTCAGGATAAAGCTTATCGTATTCAGAATCAAATTTTCTTTAAAAATGCTTTTATAAATATAAAGGTTGTTAAACGAACTATAGCAGAAAAAAATCGATAAACTCGAAAAATTTTCAAAAAATAACAAAAAAAATCGATTTTATAGAAAAAATCAATAAATATCTTTCTTATATGTATAGACCAATTCACACGCATGGAAAGACCCATCTTTCTTCTATCAAAAACAGTTAAACATTTTAAAATCGGTTAAAAATTTTCTGAATTACAAAAGGTTTAGTGAGAAAAGTCCAAAAAAAACGTTTTTTGACCATAACTCTAAAATTTGAGGGTGTCTGGCAAGTTTAATGGGCATTTTTGTGATCTACTCGGCAAGTCCAACAACCTATAACATGTCACATCAGAAGTATTTTTTCGCTGTAGCACAGTGTTATTAACATTCTTTTTGCTGATATGGCAAAATAAAAAAATGGACAAATTAGCGAAGATTCTCCTCTTTAATTTGCAGTCAATAGTGACATTATAAAAGAATTACAAATATTTAGAAACTATTTTACAAAATGTCATCTTCTAAAAATTTGAAACCCTTTTAAAAGGAAACCGGATCACGAAATAAAAAACTGTAAATTTTAAAAATTTAAAAAAAAAAATATTTTCTATTTTCATGAAATTTGAGAGATTTACGTGAATCTCAGGAGAGTGGATTGTATTGAGGATTCAAGAAGAACTGGTCCGATTCCTTTCTAATTTAGAATGGTGATTTGTGATCACAAAATATGTTTATTTGCAAAACTTTTAAAAGATATCAACTAAAATACAGTTATTAGAGTCGTTTGAGGCAAAAATTTAAGGGGACCTTTGTATGGGGGCTAAATCTAAAAATGGGCCGATTTATTCCAATTTCAAAAGAATTCGTCCTTGAGCCAAGGGAGGCTTAAGTTTTAAATTTGAAGTCAAGTAATTGTAAATTGCTACCTAAATCGGGTTTACGCCGTTTACATGGGCAGACGGATGGGCAGACAGACGAACGGATGTTCATCGCTTAATCGACTCAAAAAGTTCTGAGTCGATCGGTATACTTATAATGGATCAATATTTCGTGTAGTAACAAACTTTACTTTTTTTATTCAAAATATTTCACATTATGGAGGGTATTCATGAATTCGGCCAACACGAATTTACTATTAGACTTGTTTTGATTAGAGTCTGAATAAGGTTTGGTGGTATTTTTTTATGTACACATATTATCTTCTATATAAATAAAAATCAATTGTCGTTCGTTGGTAACAGCATCAGTTGAGAACGGCTGGACCGATTTGGACAATTTTTTTTTTTGAAATGTTCGTCATAGTCCAACTTAGGTTTTTACGTAAAGAAAAATTGACCACGCCCACTTTTACGCCCACTTTTTTTGATTTATCTAAAATCGGAAAACGGCTGCACCGAATTGGGTAATTTTTTATTTAAATGTTCGTAGTAATCCAATTTAAGTTTTTACTGAAAGAAAAATCGACCACGCCCACTTTTACACCCACTTTTCCAATTTATCTAAAATCTGAGAATGGCTGGGCCGATTTGACAAAATTTTTTTAAATGAATTTTCATCATATTCCAACTTTTGTTTTTACGAAAAAAGAAATAGACCACGCACACTTTGGCTAATTTTTGATGAAAATGTTCGTCATAATTCAACTAGGGTTTTTACGGATAGTAAAATTTCCCACGCCCACTTTTTTCTATGTATCGAAAGAACTATATCTGCTAGACCGATTTGGTTATAGTCCACAAAAGATTTTTATGGAATGAAAAATTGTCCACGCCTATTTACTCTCACTTTTTCCAATATATACTATATATTATAAATCATGTAATGGCTGGATCAATTTGTCTAATTTTGTTTTTAGTGTTCGTCATAGTCCAACTAAGGTTTTTCGGAAAGAAAAATTTTCCATTTCTACGCCCACTTTTAAATGGATGGACCGAGTTGGTTAAATTTAAATAAGTTATTTACGGTAAGAAAAGTTGTCGACCCACTCTTTTTTTCGAATATATAAAATGTGCTCTATAGAAAAATAAGATATATAATTAATTATTTGAGATTCTAGAATAATAAAATATAAATAAAAATAAAATGTAGTTCGTTGGTAACTGACCCTTCAGAACTGACCGATTTGTTAAATATTTTTTTTAATGTTCGTCTTATTTTTTTTTTAAATGTTTGACTTAGGTTTTTTCAGAAATAAATAAATCACGCCCACTTTTGCGCCTCCTTTTTTTGATATATCTAACATCGGAGAACGGCTCGATCGATTTGGCTAAACTTTTTTTCAAATGCTCGCCATAGACCAACTTAGGTTTAAACGAAAATAAAAATTGTTCACGCCCACTTTTATTTCGATATATCTAAAATTGAAGAACGGCGGGACCGATTTGGCTATTAGTAGAATTTGTTGACGTTCGTGATAGTACAACTAAGGTTTTTACGGAAAGAAAAAATTGTCCACACCAACTTTTTTCAATACATCTAAAATCGGAGAACGACTTGCCTGATTTGGAATTTTTTTCTTTAATGATCATTATAGTCCAAGTACGGATTTTACGGAAATAATTATTGTCCTCCACCACTTCAAAGCCAACATTTTTCAATATCCTTAAAATTTGCAACACTTGAGAACGCCTGGACCGATTTGGCTATTTTTTTTTAATGTTAGTAATAGTCCATATAATTGTTCGGAAATAAAAATTGTCGTCGTCCACTTTTTTCGATATATCTAAAATTAATTTTTACTCTAATTCGATTAAAAAAAATTGTTCTTAATAGATTCCGCTTAAACTTGGTAAAAATGATTTTAAATCCTTGGGTATTGTTAACATATGTACAAGTTTAACTTAGCACACAAATTTTAACGCCCACTTTTGTCTAAATGTGTCGACTACTAATGACCGGACCGATTTTTTTATGTTCCAATTCCAATTAGGTTTTTAAGGAAATATAAATGAGAAAATTGTCCCGGGAAAATGGAAAATTCGGGAAAACTATAAAGGTTTGTTTGAACTCCAGACAATAGCTCACGATAAGAACGAAGGATATGCGTAATTTATTTTTGTGTTGTTCGTAATAATACCAAAGAAGTTTTAAATATGTACAGATCGCAAAGTCTTAGACCTGGTAATTTTTTTTAGTTCCTAAAATATAATTTCAAGATGATTATCTGCGTAATCGGGTCTTTAAAACCACGCCCACAAATTTTTCTAAGCCAAGAAATTCATTACATTTTTTGCAGGGCTATATATTTGAAGCGAGACGAAATCTTATATTTGGGCCAGCAACGCGGACCGGGCCAGCTAGTTATTAATAAAATTAAAATATCATTAATAATGTTTATTTATTGAAAGGTATTAAAAAAATTACAAAAAAACACATGTAAACTTGCAAATACTTTAATTATGAAAATTATAACAAGTTTGTTGCCTAAGTCTTTCGTTTTATCAACAAATAAACATTAACAAATTCCATATATTACTCAATATTATGATTTTCTCCTTATCTTTTAAAGATTTCAATATAAATGATTTATTTTTTTAAATAATTCAATCATTATTAACATGTTTTATTGTTTTTTTTTTATTATTATTATTATTTTTTCATTAAACAAAATTATGTAATTTTCAATAATGAACTAATACAGTTTTTATTATTTTGCACAAAATTTCATTCATTCACAATATATTTTTTTTTTGCAAATTTAATTATAACTTATTTTAGGTTCATTATTTGCTATTTCTCTTAATAAATATTTATATGTCAGTTTTATGATGTAATAACACGTAATTATAGGTTTTTCAAAATATATTTTTTTGAGAGTTTTTTTTTTTAAATTTGTAAGTATTAAAAATGGTTCAGTTTTTTTATGGGTGTATATTTTTGTATTGTTTTTAACAAAACCTTTCTTTCGTTTTTATTTTTTGGCAGCTATTGTTTCTTAATAAAATGATAACCATGAAATTGTTTTTGGTTTCCACATACAATATAATACACCTAACAGAAGCTATTTGTTTATTATAAAATAAATTTCTAAAACTGTTGGGGTTTTTTGTATTTTAATAAAAATCCTGCTGTTTTGCACAGTAGGTATTTTGTTTTTTTATATAAAGAGAAAATTTTTTTTATCAAATAAATTTTATATACAAATTTGTTTAAGTTTTTAAGAATAATGTAATTATTATCTATCAACATTAATTCATAAGAGTACATTTTAGGCTTTAAAAAATAATTTTTATTATGGATTTATAAATTTAAAATGTCAATGTCATTTTTGTAGTATCTAAATAGCCTTAAGTATAAAGGTGTCTTCTTTATGAATACTATACCCCATTATTAGCAGCAAGTGTTAATTTTGAACAAATTATAATACGATATTTAATATAAAAAAAAAATATTTATAAATATTTATACAGATATTTTTAGACATTTATAAAAATAAAAACAAAAATATAAACAAAAAAAATATAATCAAACATAATTTTTGTTTATTATTAAAATACTCAAGGTTCAAATCTAAAAAAATTACACCGCTCTACAAATCTGAGGTTTGTCGCTGCGTTTTGGATGAAACCAAAAAAAGTTGATAGGGTTTGGTGCCCCGATTAAATTTAACTTAATCTTTAACTTAAAAAATGCGAACTTAAAAAAGAATTTCAGATTCTGACACATTTTTCATATAGAAAAAGTCGCAGAATGTGAAACATTTATCCTATAGAAAAAATGTCAGATTTTAATTATATAATGTTAACCCAAAAATAGATTTGACAGATAAAAAAGTTAAATTCGGCCTTGCCGAATGTAGTGATACTCTCCTCAATTTTAATAAGATTATTGCAAGAAACTTTTTTTTTAAAGGAAATTACTTTTGAAAAAAGAATTTTTTTTGAAAAAAAAAAATCCCCGATTTTTTTTTTTTTTTTTTTTCAAAAAATATGTTCGTACTTGTTTAAATACCATTTGGTGTTCAATTCTGTTTACATATGTCAACCAGCAGTCGAATTAAAGCATTTTGTATTTTTAGGTTATGTTGAATGTACGAAAATTTTTGAGGTGTCCTTACATTTTCGTTCATAACTTTTGAACCGCTGAACCGATATCGCTCAAATGCAATACCAAACTTCTCGGGAGAACTTCCAATAAATATGTTAAGTTT
Organism: Pegoplata infirma; assembly: GCA_963921195.1. Classification (NCBI taxonomy): domain Eukaryota; kingdom Metazoa; phylum Arthropoda; class Insecta; order Diptera; family Anthomyiidae; genus Pegoplata; species Pegoplata infirma. The sequence continues at coordinate 73,834,697 of OY992537.1, read as the reverse complement.
CAGTCATCTCCATGTAATATTTTGGCCGTGATCACCATTTCCACAGACAGACGGGCAGACGGACAGACGGACAGACGGGCATCGCTAGAATGTCTTAAAATCGATCGGGGATCATGAATATATATACTTTATGGGGTCCCTGACCGATATTTCGATGAGTTACAAACGGAATGACAAACTTATATATACCGTCTATCACTAAGTGGAGCGTATAAAAATATCAAATATTTTTTTTAGATTTTTTAATTTGATTTATATTTTTTTATTGATCTTTTAATGGTTGTATTTACAATCTTATCTAAAGTTATACCTAAACACGTTTTTTTCTTACATATTTTATAGACAATTATTAAAATGCGTCACTTGAAGTCTCTTATGTTATCAAATCAAATAAATGCATATTTTTTATAAATACATACATATTAGGATGGTACGAATTATGACTTTTTCGAATTTCGAAAAAGTTCGTTCGTTTTGGCCTAAAAAATCTATGATTAAATTTTTAGCCAAATCAGACAAAATTTACCCGTGCCTTTGGAAGTTTTAGTTGTAGCCCCAAAATTACGGGCCATTGGGGTCCTACTCTAAAAATTTAATTTTTTTTTTTAGTTTTGACTTGAAAGTATTTTAGCTAAGATGTTGCTATCAATGATATATATCTAAAAAAAATATTATTGTTATTCGGGACGAAGCATTTTTTTCTCTTCCTTACTACAATAAAAAAAAAAAAAAAAAACATGTATAATTACTAGAGTTGTCAGTCGATTAAGAATAATTCGATTAATCGATCAAACAAAACCCAACTCTTGTTCGAATAATTCAAAAATGACGATTTTCGAATAACGAATAAATCGATTAATTAATGTCGATTAATCGAACATTTTTTTTTTTGATTAAAAAATTAAATAAATGCTTAGAATTTGATTTATTCTCATGTTGTAGGAAAGTTTAAATATATTGTAGCCATAGCTCTGGATAGCACATCCATTATAGAATTAGGGGGAGTTATCAAGTTTTTAATAAATAATTTAGAAAAAATTAATAATTCTTTTGCATCAGACTTACTAAAACGTATTAAAATAAGAATTAATAAGAGACGTATAAAAGTGTTAAATACGTTAATAATTTTTCTAAATTCTGGAAATTTTCCGAGCAATGAAAGTTTCTTAAAATATTCTCCAAAAAGCGAAACAAAAGAATATGCAAATAAATTATACTCCAGATTATTTTATGTTGAAAGTAATCACAATAATTCAGATAAAAGTATTGAAATAGAGGAAGTTATTAGTAATGAAAATAATAATCTTTTATGCGAGTTAAATAATTCAATTCAAAGTATTAAAAATTCAGAAAATAAAAAGGACTTTAGCATATATCAGACAATATGGTATATTTGGAAAAATCTGAATAAAGAACAGAAAAAATAGATAATCTTTTTTATGCTCTTCTTATTATATCACCTACTTCAACAATTAGCGAAAGAGTGTTTTCCAAATCTAATTTAATAAAAACAAAAACCAAAAATCGTTTGAAAGCAAAAAAGTTAAATCAACTTTTATTTTTAAAAGATTATTTCTTAAGAACAACTTAAATTATCTTATTTGACAAAAACTAAAATCATTTATGATATATTTTGTCTGAATATTTCAAATAATAATTTGTATTTGAATTATTTCTCAACAAGTATTAAAATCGACATCCATTAATTAAAAGTGATCTCAGTTATTCAATTTTTAAATTTTTTTTTTAACTTTTAACTATTTTATTTTTAAGTTTTGTATGCATTTTTTCGTTAATAAAAATTTTAACTTTCTTATTTAAAGATTTTTTATATGAATTGTTTTTTTTTTTTGTTAATAAAAATAGTTTTTTAAATAATTTTTTTATTCGTTATTCTCTTCGATTAATCGAATAAATTTTGATCTTTAATCGTTTGATCGAACGAGGAAAAACAATTATTTGAATTATTCGAACAAAGTTGAAAGTCGAATAATTGACAACTCTAATAATTACTAGGGATGAGATTTTCATGCACTAAAAAATCGATAATATGCGCTAAAAAAATTCAAAATATGCACCAAAAAACCGAAAAATATGCACTAAAAAATAAAATGTGTGCAATGAAAATCTTGTTTTTTTGTAAAAAAAACTTCTTAAAAAGTAAAAAATAACGCCTTGTATAAATAGTACCATTTAAAACTTTATATCAGAATTTTTTTTTTTAGAAATTAGGAATATCTATAAAAAAAATTAAAAAGAAAAAAATTATTTTTTCTTATTTTTAAAATTAATTTTTAAAATTTAAAATAGTTTTTGAAACAAATAAATTTCAATATGTGTTTTTGCTAATTTAAGCCAAAATATGCAAAAATATGCACTTAAAAGTTAGAAATATGCACAAAATATGCATTTAAAACTAAAATATGCAAAAATATGCATTTTCATCAAAATATGCAAAAACAAATCGATGCCATTTTAACGCAAATTTCTTGATTCGAAAAGATAATTGGTCCATATCGTTTTTAGACTATCGACAAAAAACATGCATTTGCATGGAAATCTCATCCCTAATAATTACAAAAAAAGTTTGTAACTTTTTTATTTTTATCTCTTATTTGACAAGAATTTCTTGGTATTTTACAAGTAAAGCAGCGTGTATGTTAATTATTTAATTGCTAATCATATTTACTTTACTTATTTTATAGTCAGTTTCATTTTATTCTTTTAATTATCATATTTGTTTTCATTCTTTTAAATTTCTGAGACACTGTAGAATTTTCAATTTTCATTTGATTTAAATATTTTTTGATTTTATTTGTTTGGACTTTGTAAACAAAATAATTGTATAAAAGGAGAAATATTTTCAAAATAATTTCAATTAGCTTTCTGACTCCAAATAAGAAACTTTGATCGGTCTTCGGATACGAACGGGTTTCTAAATAAAAAGTCCTTAAAGCAATTAGCTAAACGAGTGTTTTCTTTCAAATCGATGACAACATACAACCTTCGGAACAAGGTTGTTTTAGTGGCTCCCAACGTGGGGAGAATAACCGATAATTTTGTAATTCTACCAGCTTCTTACCAATAAAATTGTAAATTTAAAATTCTTTTGACGGGATAAAACTTACAAGGAGGTTTCGTGATTTTAAAAGTTGCGAGCTTTTTTTTGTAATTTTACAAGATTTTTACCAATAAAATTGTAAAATTACAAATTTTTTGGCGAAATAAAACTTACAAGAAATTCTCGTAAATTTACTAGATTTTTTTTGTAAAATATTATAAAAATTTGTAAAATTACAAGAAAAACTTTAAAAAACAAAAAAAAAAATTAAAACTTCGATCGAAATTTATTTGTTAAAAAACAAGAAAAACTGTCAAATATTGGTAAAATGGGATTACGAGACTTTTTCTAGTAATTTAACAAGGTTTTTTTTTTAGTGTATATCAATATCTTTTTGTTGTTGTTTTAGTTTTAACAAGCAAGCAAAACAAAATGGAAGCATTTCACTTGGAATATATTTTAACTCTTCTGAATTTGCTTATAATTTCTAAGCCCCTGTCCCGTGTACTTTGTAGAGTTTCTGAATAACCGATAAATTTAGTAACCGCGGTTTCGGTTATCAAAAATTGAATAACCGATCGGTTTCGGTTATTTTCGGTTATCAATAAAAATTTTACTCCAATGGAAAAATTTTATTTTTAAATAGTTTTTTTAGAATGGAATTCAGTTTAAATTCTTATTTTGGTTAAGATTCCGGTTATGTCTTTTAAAAAGCTGAATTCAATTCATCTTCCAGAGATTGAGTGGTTCCTCATCTTCAGAACTGGATAATTCTTCATCATCTGGATATAAAAACTTAACTTATCTCGTTAGTAAGAATTTTAAATTAAAAAGATTTTAATTTTGTCATTACAAACGGTATTTTAATTGAGACGTACAATCTAACAATAAGTAATCAGAAACTTCAAATGTATTAATCTTGTCTCCATTACACACAAAAAACTATTGGCTAACAATTTTCAATTAAATATGTTGATCAACAAAATTTTCAACACACCAGATTTTTTCACTTAAATTTATTTGAATAGATTAATTAAAAAATATTCAAAATAATCGGGTTTTACTTTTTTTATTGTTAGCAACATATTGGAAAGCAAAAAAGATGAATTTTTTGATGATTTTGTCATAAGCTTACAATTCGTTTGTTAAATCAATCATTATTTTGATTGACTATAAATAAAAAATTGTTCAATCCTTTGATCAAAATCGAAAAAATGATTGATTGAAAAAAATTTTACTCAATCACCTACAATTTGATGATTGGTATAACAATTTTTTTAATTGGAGGAATTTCAATCAAAAAATTGATTGAATCCGCGTTTTTGTTGATTAAAATTCGTTTCAAATTTTTTCTGTGTAGATTGTTGTCTTTTTTACGAATTGCGTAAACCAAAAATTAGTCTGAGCCAAAAATTGTAAAGGTTGACGTTGGATTCATGGATATTGACAGTTATATATCTCCTACCGCTAGTGCTTGTCCTTTCATTCAAGGCGGCAAAAAAATCACCCGTGACATACTGCTGACCATCCCTTTATAAAAAATCACTCTTGACATACTGCTGACCATCACTTTATTAAATTGCTGACATCTTCAAACAATTTTTCCAAATGTCGGCAATGTAATGTTAAAGTGACTGCGTAGCGAGGAAATTTGGCGTATGTAGTTACAAAAGTTAATAATTAATTTTTTTTTTGACGAAAAACATACAATATATATGAAGGGCTTACTTACTGCAAGAACTTGATAAGCAACATTTTTTTTTCGTGTTTTTCGCCTTCTGCTGATGTTCCATTGACAGATTTTTGGCAGAAGTCTTGCTTTATCCCTTGTACAAGTATATTGAGAATAAAAGTTTTGCAAAAGTTGTATGGCAAAAACAACCATTAAGTGAAATGTTGCTTATCTAGTTTTTACAATAAGCCCTTCATATGTAAATAGTTGTTAATTTAAATTATTTTTTTTAAAATGCCTAAAAAATCTATAAAATTAATAAAATTCGGATAACCGAACAGATATGGGACGGTTTCGGGTTCGGTTTTCGGCTTCAATAACCGCGGTTTCGGTTACGGTTTTAACCGAAACAGAAACTCTAGTACTTTGGTAACCTTATCAAATCTGATTATAATTGGAAAATTTTTGGACTCACAAGGGAAGTCTCCTTGGTGTCACCCTCCGATCTTCATGAAATTTGGATTTGTTGTTAAGAACGATAATTAATTCGACACGTATTTTTTTTTGGCGGCCCAAACTCATTTTTAGGGGGGGTCGATTTGTATGGGGGGAAATTGAACTTTTTCAGTTTTTTACGATTTACGCCTTTTTAAACAAAATTAATATAGGCATGTGTGGTATCAGAGTAAAGGTATTAAAAATTACTATCTCGTGGTGCTAACAACGGGCCAAAGAAGTTAATATTTATCGACTTATTAACAAAAATGTCCTAAAATGTTGGTATTTTACTCAATATGACGAAAAGTTGTGCATGTTTGGACACGTTCTTAGCACACGTAGATAGGTTTTCCAAAGACGTTTCATTTGGTATGTAACATGACTAAGTATCTTTGCATAGTATAGGAGATAAACGAAAAAAACTGAAAAATGGCCTTGTCTTCCCCCCTCCTTTTTACCCCCTAAATATGAATTTTGGTCGCTAAAAAAATACGTGTCCCTTTATTTTTTCTGCTCTACAAAATTAAACCAATTCCATAAAGATCCGCGGGTGACACTAGGGAGACTTCCCTTGTCAGTCCCCATATAAAAATATTGAAAGTTTTTCGGTTAAACCGATTCATGAAAATAACAAAATCTCGCTCAAATTTAGTGTGTGTGTGATTTTTACACTAATTAGATATCTAACAAAAATTGACCCAATGGTTCCATGTTTGGAATTGGGATCCATTTTCCGGAAAACACCGGTGTAAAGCATTAACTTAACCCATAAAACTTTTCGATTTAAATTGTTTTTTAATACATCAATACATCATACATCATAATTATTAATTTTAATGCGCTGAACACCAATATCAGAAAAAAAATAAAATCGGTCGAACGGTTTTCGAGATATCGCTATTTTAAATTTTAAAATAATTACGTTTTTTCCTACGTTCAAGAAATTAAAAAAAACCTTAATTGTCTTCCCTCAACTTTTTTATAGAGCTTGAGACGATATTTCATTTAAACTTAGTATGAGCCAAATTCGATCACGTTAACCCATGGCGCCCTTTGATCAAAGTTTTGGATTCTTGGAAAATTTCCACCCAAAAATTAGATTTTTTAAATATTAAAAAATAAAATAAAAATTCTTCCGATACGTTATTTTTATTAATTCTGAACGCGAATACCAAAAGAAATCTAGAATCGGAGAACGGTTTTAGAGATATCGCTGTTTCAAATTTGGCAAAAAAATTTCCAAAAAAAAATCTAAATTTTTTTTTTCACTGACCCGTTTATAAAGCACAAAAAAACTTTCAGTTAAACTTAGTTTAAGCCAATATAATTTAACCCGTGTAGCCTTTCGATGAAAGTTTAAAATTTTCGAAAAGGTTTTCAAATATTTTAAATTTTTATCGAAGGTCGCCACGGGTTTAATGATCGGATTTGACACAAATTAAGCTTGAGGGAAAGTTCCTCTCAAGGGGAAAAATTCGGGAAAAAATTTTTAATTTTTTTTTTTTAATTTCTTGAACGTAGAAAAAACAGACATTTTTTTCAAATTTCAAACAGCGATATCTCGAAAATTGATCGACCGGTTTTAAAATTTTTTATTAGCATCAAAATTTGTATCCTACGGGATAATTAAATCCAATAGGATTCATATTTGTACCATATAAGTTTTAGGCCTAGAAGAATACAAATTTGCCTGGACACTTGGGAAAGCCAAAAGATAAATAAAATTATGATCAAATGGTTTATATTAAAACAAGCTACTTTACTATTATTTTTTATAAAAGAAAAAAATATACTTTACCGACTCACTTTCAACTTAGGTTTATTCTAGCTCAAGGTCATTTTTCCCTTACTAATCTCGTAGAATAATTTTCAAAAAATTTTTTTTCTGTTTTAAATTAATTTAGGTGGGTTTTTTTGCAAGACTTAGCCAACATTTATTTCGGAATTTGTCAGATTCCACTCTCAAGACTATTTAGCAAATATAAAAACCCTATAATACAACTAGCATAGGGAATTTAAATAACAAATCGCTAATGTTCAAACAAAATTATTAATAAACTTTCAACTCTACCCTCATTGAGAATTAGAACAAGAAAATTGTATAGTCTCTTAGTTTGAGCACGACAGTCAAACAACCAACAAAAAAACTTGTACAACAGATTTACATATGATTTACCCATTGGATAATACTATATGCCGACTAAGTCTTGCAAAAATTACCAACATAAATACATTTAGAACAGAAAAATAATTTTTCTGAAAATTATTCTATGACAATAGCATTGTCTTTATTAGTAAAGGAAAACTGGCCTCGAGCTAGAATATAACTACTCAAAATATAATATTTTAAAGGTTAACTAAAACAGTTTTTATTTTTTAATAAAAATTCGAGTAGAACTTTTGTTTGAGTAAAACTTTGAGTACATAAACAAAACCGAATTATTCTATGAACACTCCTGCATTTTTTGGTGTGGCGCAGTGTAATTAATAACTGTAACTCTCAAATTTTCTTCTAATCATTAGAACAAAACATGAGAACAAAAAACATTTGTCTGGTTAGCAGATAACAAGCAATAATTCGTAAATCTTAAATTTAAGATTTAAATTTTTATGTTTTTTTTATAATTTTTAATTTCATTTCATTAATAATCATCATAGAAAGTAAATTAAAACAATTTAGCTAAATTGACCCTTTAAGCTATAACCAACGGAAACCCATTATTTTAAAATGATCATAAATCTTTGTAATAATTGCCAAAATATTTTTTTGTTTGTTACGGTATTTAAAATAATTAATTTCTTAACAAAGAAAACACTAGCAAACCAAAAAAAAAAACAGCAAACTGTCTTATAATTAACAGGATTTTTTTTTTCTTTGATAAATTTACATAAATTAGATGATTTTTTTTCTTGTAATTATAGAAAACGTCGAAAAATATAACAATTTGTTTAAAGGGAAATTTCTTTTTCGTACCTAATAATTTAGCAAAAGAAAAAAGATAAATAAAAAAAAATATGTTTTAAATTATTTATGATTTGTTGCAGTAAGTTAGGAAATGTAACAACTTTCACGGTTATTATAAAGTTCAAAATTATAGTTACATTCATGTAAAGTGAAAAGTAACAAAGGCGGACAGTTGCTTTGTTACAGAAAACATATATTTGAAGCATATTTTGATGCAATAAAACAAGATGCTTATTTTGCAAAATCTTTTACTGTATTTTTTTAAGGTTTTTTATTGAAAGAAATGCAATTCAGACGGTGTTTTTTTTTGTTACACTTAATATAAAAGGCGCAAATATTTAAATAACACCTTAGGAAAAAGTTTAAGAGCAAGGTGTGTTGTCGGAAATATTTCTTTAAAAAAAATTTAATAGAGTGATTTTATATGCAAAACTGGAAGTCAATAACCTTATATCACAATTCTAAAAAAAGTTGATAAAAAACCCCAAAAATTTAGAAATTTTTTACATTTTTCGTGCAGAAAATTAATCAGATTAAATTTGCCAGATTCTGAAATATTTTTCGTATAGAAAAATTATATTATTCTGAACATTTGCTATACTCTAATTGTAAGTGCCGTTTTCAGAAGGCGAACGATACACACGCACGAAAATTTTGCATGGGTTTTGTTTTTGTAACAACAGCAAAAGTTTAAGATTCAAAAAAGTCTCAGATTCCGAAAAAAAAATTTATAGAAAAATTCTTAGATTCAGAAATAATGACTAAGGCCGAAAAATACGGAAAAAATACTGGAAAAGCATCGAAGTTAAGTACTCTCCCAGCGTCCAAGTAATAACAACGGTAAACGGTGTGCCATTGCTATTTTAAAGCGCTCGGAAAGTGCTTTTAAACCAAAATATATAGTTCTATCAAAGTACTTTTAGAACAAAAAATAGGGCATAGCAAAATTCTCGAACAAGGGAAGTATATCAAAATGAACCGATTTTCTTTACACTTAAAATATATATAAAAGCCAAAATTCTAAGGTTTCGGTGCCTCGGCTTATCGGCCATATCGGGGATTTATGGGTTAAAAAATGGGTCTAAAAATGGTGAAAACCCGTTTTTTGACTTTTTCAGCCATTTCTTTTTACGAACCTATATGATATTTCCATATGAGAGAAAGGTTTTTTTCAATGCCTATCCTACGGTGGCACGACCTTGTAAAAATTCTGTTTCGTTAAATATTTTTTTTTATACAAATGAGTAAATTTTGGGGGGAATTTAAGTCGACACGTTTTTTTTGCTTAATACGATATTCCTGTTAGACCGGAAGTTATCTAAATTTTCCCGAATGTCCCCATTGTTGCATAAGGGGACAACGATATTGTTAATATCGTTGTCTCCTTATCGACCGATAAGCCGAGACACCCCAATCTTAAAGTCTCTTTTATATATATTTTAAGTTTCAGGCATATCGGTATATAAGGATTGTAAGTCCAGAAGACACAATTATTTTCTTATTTTCATTAAAATGATTTTGGGATAAAAAAAAACATGTTGGATAAATTTAAAAAAAAATTTCCAATTTTTTTTTAATTTTCAAGTCTCAGACACAATTTTTGTTTTTGGAATTTAATTTTTTTGTTAATTGCGTTTCAAAGCAAAATAAATTATGCTTTTAGGAAAAAATAAGTTTTGAAAAATTTTCCAAGTTCCAAAAAATATAAATGTTTAAGGTCCGTGTCCATGTCCTGTAACTTCGCATCGAAATAAATGAAATAAAATATGTTGAGTAGGTTTATTCTAGCTCGAGGTCATTATTTACTTTACTAATTAAAACCTTGATATTCTCATAGAATTATTTTCAAGAAAACTATTTTTCTGTTTTAAATTTATTTACGTTGGTCATTTTTGCAAGACTTAATCAACACGTGTTTCGAAATTTGTCAGATTCCATTGTCTGGATTATTTAGCAAATATAAAAAGTAGCAAAAGAGGATTTAAATGGCAAATCGTTTATGTTCAAACTAAAATATTATTACATATTCGACTTTACAGATTCTGATAACATTTATGGAAAAATGAAGTTATGAGATCGAAATTTTCAGAAAAAACAAATCCGTAAATTTAAGAAAAACTCAGAAAATTTAAACAAAAATTAGAAAAAATATCAAAAAACTTAAAAAAATAGGAATCTTAAAAAATTCAGATACATTGGAAAAATGCATAAAAATAGTTCCGGAAAACTTAAATCAAATCATAAATAAATATCAAAAAAAAAAAATCTGAAAATCTCAACAAAATTCTGAGAAACTTTAAATATCCAAAAGGAAGTTAAAAAGTTAAATTCGCTCTTACGAATGTGTGGATAACCTACATAATGTAGTATAAAGGATTATTGCAAAAAAAAATCGTTTTAAAAAATATTGTTGAAAATTAGGATTTCCCCGAAAGACCACTTTTTTTCATAAGGCATCCCTTTTTTTAATTTGAGATTGGGCAGCTAAAAAAAATCATTTCCAAATGCAAATTTCAGCACAATCGACAGGTTCCCTATAAAATACCTTCCTTGTTAGTGTTTATAAAACATGTTTTGAAAGACATTGATATGAAACAACAAAGTGTTTTTGTCACTAAAAAATTTTTTTTACACTGAAAAAATTTTTTTACACTCAATTTTTTTTTAAATGTGTTTTATTTTGAGTAAGTTTATTCTAGCTCGAGGTTATTATTTTCTTTACTAATCAAAGCTATGATATTCTCATAGAATAATTTTTAAGAACATTTTTTCAAGACTTAACCGGCACGTGTTTTGGAATTTGTCAGATTCCATTGTCAAGATAATTAGGCAAATATAAAAACGCTATACTACAAGTAGCAAAGGGATTTTAATGACAAATCGTTAATGATCAAACTAAAATATTAATACGTATTCGAATCTACTCTATTGTAAAATTTTTTTTAATTTTTTTTATTTTTTTGATATTTTTAATTAGTTTTTAACTGAAAATTTAACGTCATATTAGCTAAGTATTTAAAAGATGTATATTTTTAATTATTGTATTATGTTGTTGGCCTTTTTACCGTAATTTGAAATTAATAAAACTTTTTGAAGTTATTTTTAAAGAAACAAAAAAAAATGTATAGACAAAAAAAAAATTTTACCATAAAAACACTTTTACAGTAATGTTCAAATAGAAACTTATATTGTAAGCAAAAAAAAAAAGTTCGAAAATATTTTTGTTCACTTTGTTCGGAACTTTCAGATTTTCAAGTCAAAAAAGAACGCAAAGCCATTGCCCTACCGGTTCAATATTTTTGTGGGTTAATATCGACCGCAAAAGGTAAATTCCCGACCCGACATTTTCAAAATTCAAAAAAAGCTATATTTGCTCCACCCTACTAAACAGTGATTTTCTCATGAAACTTATATCAGTTCAATATGTTTTTGGGAACAGTTGAATTAAAATTTATTTTTACCTGTTTTAAGTTCACTTTAAATGTTAAAACAAATTCCCTCGACAAATAAATAAAAGTCAGATTTAAATTAATTTAATATTCTTTTCGTTAGGCCCTTTGCATTTATATTTTAAGGTATCTTACCCAGAGCATCGAAGGATTTCATTCCTTAATTCGATTTGGCATTCTGATTGAAAATTTAGTGATTGCATTCCCCAATCACATTTTAGCGAATTGAATGAATTCACTTACGACTCATTCGATTTATAAATATCCAATGCATTCGATTTATTTTTCATTCGACTTTCAAAAATCGAATGCATTTGATATTTTTTCATTCGAATGCATTCATATCGAATGCATTCACTTGCGAATGCAATCGATTTTCTTTTCATTCAATTTGAAAAATCGAATGACTTACACAGCTCAACATGAAAATGCGTATTGGATTCTGGTTAGTGATTTAGATAGTGTTTGTTGCGCTGATTCCAAATCTGCGACCCAAATATGTCTATCACATCAGGATTTTGAGTTATTTGCAGTTAAAGTGCCGAAAAAGGCAATTTTTGACCCTTTTTGAAAGAATATAATATAAGATCCTGACATGCGATTGAGTTGGCATCAAGCTCATTCAAAAGTATGTAATTTTCTCTATAAGACAAGATAAAATATTCTTGGAATTTAATTTTCTAAAATGGTAAAAAAATCATTAACAAAAAACCTTCCATTTTTAAATATTTAGTTATTTACACAGTGTTTTTTAACAAATTTCCATACAAATACACACGTAAATATTATAATCAAAGCACTTGTGGCTAATGATTTTTTCACCATTATAAAAAATTAAATTCCAAGAAAATTTGATTTTGTTTTAAAGAGAAAATTACGCACTTTCGAATGAGCTTGATATCAATTCATTCGCATGTCAGGATCTTATTTTATAGGCGCTCGAAAATAGCCAAAATGGTCCTTTTTTGACACTTTAACCGCGATTTTTTTTTAAATTGTCACGTGATAGAAAAATTTGAGTGACCGTTTTGGAATCGGGAAACCAAAACCTATAAACTTTTTTTGGTTTCATTCAAAACGCAGCGACAAACCTTAGATTTGTAGAGCGGTATTATTCATTCATTGCATAAAAAACTTAAAAAACTAACCAAGATAGAGCAAAACGGAGCCAATTTTTTGTCAATAGTATCGCCAACACTCTTCACACTTTTTGTCGTGTAGGCAGTTAATACGTTCATTTTTAAAATTTCCGGGAACACCAATTTTTTTGGATTCAAAATTAGAGCCCATTAGGGTCATCGTATGTAAAGAGAGTCGCCGATACTATGAACCAAAATTTGGCTTCGTTTTGGTCTATCTATTTAAAAAATCGATTGCATTCGCAATGGAATGATATAAAATCGAATGCATTCGATTTTTTTAAATCGAATGAACCAGAAATCGAATGCATTTATTTTTTTTCTATTCAATCGAATGAATTCTAACGACTGCATTCAATGTTGACTTATGAAATCGAATGCATTCACTGACTATGAAAATGAAATGGATTTTTAGAGAATTCATTCGAAAGGGATTTCATTCTTCGAAGCTCTGATCTTACCTTATATAAAAATATTCATATTTGGTTAAATACATACATAATATATGATTGCATTTTCACTAAAAATCTTCCAAAAGTTCAGTCCAGCCAAATAAAAGACTTTTACTTTAATTGTTTTTACAAAATTAACAATATACAAAATTTTTTACAATTTACAATATTTTTTTAAATAAATATTAACCAAAAAATCCCTACGACATGCAACTTTAAACCTTAAACACAAACATAAAAGTGAAATACATACATGTTTGACAAAAACATAAACAAATAAAATATTTTATAGACCAAAAAAAGAAAATACATACTTTCCATTTCGTTTTTGTGACATAAATAACAACAGTAACCGAAAAAAAATAATATTAATAAAATATACCAAATATAAAAATAACTGAAATACTTGGCGTAAACCATGAAAAACCTTTAACAATAACAAATGACTTAAAGTATTGTATAATAAATTTAAAAAAAGTAACTATTGGTGACAAATCAGAAAATTAACCAAAAAAAAATAAAAATTTGATAGGAAATTAAAAGTTTTAATCACGTGCATATACGAATTAGAAGGGGCTGAAAAATGTAAACTATAAAAAATAATAACGAAAGGCTAAATAAAAATTTTGCTATTGGTGAGAATTAGACAAATTTTGAAAAAAAACTTTAAATTTGGGAGTCGATTTGTTGTTTCTTGTCACAACTCTGAGATATCTTAACTTTGAAAATTTTAATTTTCACCCTTTTCTAATTATATGCTACTAGTTAAAATTAAGTATAACATACATATTTTTTTTTGTTAATGAAAGTTTTATTTCGATATGTGTCAAAACTATTAGTTAGCAATAAAATTATACCCACATACTTACTTTACAAACATAAATATTTATATGTGACGTGTTTAGTAGACCCATATGTACATTAGAGTGGCATTTTTTGGTATAGAAAAAAATGTTCCTTCCGATTTTGAAAGTCCGGACAAAATTTTTATTCTCCAAGGATTAAAACTTATGTGATACAAAATTAAGATCAATTGTATTCAATTAAAAGGTGGCGCCTGAGATAAGAGTTTAGGATTTTTTAAAATTTAAATAAAAATATAATCGCTATTTTAAATTAAAAAAAAATCAGTTTTCTCCTAAATTCAATAATTTTTTTTTAAATGCCTCAAAATGTCTTTCCCTTGATCTTTTCAAAGAGCTTGAAATTATCTTTTTTTAAAACCTTTTTTGACCCAAATCCGATCATTTTATCCCGTAGCACCCGAAAATTTGCCCAGACACTTGAATAAATAAAAAGTTGAAAAAAATGCCGCTCTTATGTACATGTGTAAGTATATTTGTATTTATGTTTGTTTGTTTGCTTTGGTTAACAATTAATTTATGGTTTATGATTATGTCTCTGTAATTTTTCAATGAATTTACTGGTTGTCATACAGTTTGTGTACATATTTCTTTTTGTTTATTATTAAAATATAAAACTTTTATTTTCACTATAATACTAAAAATTTTGTCACATAATCACAGAAACCTATTTTAAGACAATAAAATGAAAGTGAATGACAATTTTAACTAGCGAAAAATACACAAATATCAATGAACTTTTTTAATTAGAGAACTTCAAATGTACATATTTAATTTTTGTGTGTCTTTGTTTAAAATTTATAGTCACGATAGTTAATAATATAATAAATAAAAAAAACTTAATTAATATTCTAATTATATCATAAATAAATCAAAAGAAAGTGAAACCTAATTTGTCATTAGGTGTGTTCATAATAAATTGCACAAAATTAAAATTTTTTAAATCAAATAAAATTTTTATTGATTTGTATCATGAGATTGAGCTATAATATCCAATTTTTATAAAAATGCAAAAAGTCTGCATATGTTTCCATGATTTAATTATTTTTTTTATATGTTTTTAAAAAAATCCTTTGAAAAAATTATTTACTACAGGGGACCGGAAAAAAGTTGAGGTTTTGAAATCATTTCGAGGTTTTGGCTTACTGATTGTGAGAGCCAATTTGTTTGCAAAGTTTTTTCATTCTTAAAACAAAAGACTTAAGAAACAAACTTGAAAACTTTATACAGGGGGAAAAATATCGTTTGAGATTAATCATGTTTTTTTATTATTTCATGACGTTTTTTTTTTAGACTTTAGTATTTTGTTTTAGGTTTGCTAAATTTTTAGTTATTTTAGATTATTCGCAAATTCTGAAAAAAAAATCTGAAAAGTTCAAACAAAATATGAAGCAAATTTAGCTTTTTGGAATTTCAAAATCGTCGGGGTCGGACTAGTTGCCCATTAATGTCAATTTTGACACACAAAAATATTGGACCTGAAGGGCAGGTCGAAAATTTCCGAAGAAAGTGAAAAAAATATATTTTTTAGCTTAAAATATTAGCTGATATTCGGACATTACTGAAAAACTGTTTTTATGGCAGAATAAATTTTTTTTTGTCTTAAAAGTTTTATATTTTTTTTTTGTCTTAATTTTTTTTGTTTCCGTTTTTCAAAAAAAAATATTTTTAATTAGTTTTTTTATAATAATATTAATTGTGTTGTATTAATTACACAGTGCAACAACCAAAATCAGAACCAAATATAAATCCAAATGCAAATGAAAGTTAACATATTCCGTAACAAAACCCTCAAGGCTTTCTTTTAGTTCAGCGCTAGATTTTTTAACACGCATTAGAAGTTAGTGAACTTTAATTATAACACTGTTCAACAAATCAATTTTTTTCCAAAATTACAAGGTCAGACCAAAAAAATTTGACAGAAGAGACAAAAAAAAAATATACGTGTATCGGCGTGTTGAAAGTTAACATCTGGGTTTCATTTTAGGGGGAGGTTAAGTTTCCCCCAAATGCTAATGTTGTATTGTTAATCTTTATTAAATATCGAGTAAAGCTTACGTTTAAAGTATATGGTGTGTTCAGCAAATTTATGTAAAATGTTCATTTTAAAATGAACATTTTTGTGTAAGGGCCTTCTTTTCAAAAAAAGCAAAAAACACCATTAAAACAGGGATTTAAGGGGTTTAAATGTTCCGCAAAAATATTCGCCGTGAAATTTTACTATAAGTACCTGAATACATCAAAACTGAAAACTCAACCAGAAAGTCAGAAATAAGACATAACAAAAGACATCTTAGGGTTAATTTCGCATTTATTAAGAAAATCAAGTAAAGCTAACGTTTAAAGTATATAGTGTGTTCAGCAAATTTATGTAAAATGTTGCGGAGAATATTTTTGTAGAATATATTAACCCTCTTACTCCTCAAGATAAGGGTATTTTTTGTCCTTCTTTTCAAAAAGAGCAAAAACCACCATTAAAACAGGGATTTAAGGGGTTTAAATGTTCCGCAAAAATATCCACTGTGAAATTTTACTAAAAGTCTCTGAATACACCAAAACGGAAAACTCAACAAGAAAGTCAGAAATAAGACACAACAAAAGTGAGCTTAGGGTTAATTTCGCATTTATTAAGAAAATCGAGTAAAACTTACGTTTAAGGTTATAGTGAGTTCAGCAAATTTATGTAGAATGTTACGGAGAACATTTTTGTAGAATATATTAACCCTCTAACTCCTTAAGGTAAGGGTATTTTTTGTCATTCTTTTAAAAAAGAGCAAAAAACACCATTAAAACAGGTATTTAAGGGGTTGAAATGGTCCGCAAAAATATTTTCCGTGAAAGGGACTTATAGTAAAATTTTACGGAAAATATTTTTGCGGAACATTTTAACCCCTTCAATCCCTGTTTTAATAGTGTTTTTTTGAGGAGTTAGAGGGTTAACATATTCTACAAAAATGTTCTCCGTAACATTTTATATAAATTTGCTGAACACACTATATACTTTAAACGTAAGCTTTACTCGATTTTCATAATAAATGCGAAATTAACCCTAAGCTCTCTTTTGTTGCGTCTTATTTCTGACTTTCTGGTTGAGTTTTCCTTTTTAGTGTATTCAACAGTGTTGCCACCAGTGAACCAAAAAATTATCCAAGAGTTTGTCAGAAATTATCCAAAATCCCAAAAATTATCCAAAAAAAAAAAATACCAAAACTTTTTTTAACGAAACAAAAGTGGTTTATATAAATTCAATTTAAAGAATACATGAAATTATTTTTAACCCATTTTGGACCAAGATTCAATTTTAATTTTTGAAAAAGTACTTTTTTAGGGTTATTAGCACCCGCTGATCTCAAAGACCATGTCAAATAAAAATTTCAATGTTCCGTACCAGAAAGCCTTGATTTTACCTTTTAATGCATTTTTAACTCTTAGAATTATTTGCTATTTTATTAACTTATTTCAAAAAAAAAAGAAAAAAAACTAAAATTAATTCAAATAATTAAAATCAGAAAGTAAAGAAATGTGCCTTTCATGCACATATAAATTGCGGTGGTGAAGGGGGGATATTTTTTTAATTGCAGAAAGATAAGACTTAACAATTGTAACAAAGTTCAGCTGAAATTCCACCTTTTTCATACATAAATATTTTTTTGAAAATGGGTGATCTCTACTGTTCGAAAAATCGAACATAGGATTGAAATGGGTTAAATAAAAATCATACATTTTGTACTGTTCAAAATATTTTATAATAGTATTACTAGTTGAAGCAACAGTATTTGAAGATAATTTAATTCGTAAATCGGTTTTTGTTATATTTAATTTACTTAAAACTTATACCCTGTACCACAGTGTGGTGTAGGGTACAAAAAGTGTTGTCAAATAAAAAGTAACTAAAAAAATCGTCAAATTTTAATAAAATAAAATTATATTATGTCTGTGTAAAACTTTAAATTGGAAATGTTAAAATTATCCATAAATTATCCAAAAATGTAATTATCCAAAGAGTATCCAAAAATGTTTAAATTATCCATTTTTTTGATAATTATCCAAAAAGTGGTAACACTGGTATTCAAGGACTTACAGTAAAATTTCACGGCGAATATTTTTGTGGAACATTTAAACCCCTTAAATCCCCGTTTTAATGGTGTTTTTTGCTCTTTTTGAAAAGAAGGGCAAAAAGACCCTTAAATTGAGGAGTTAGAGGGTTAACATATTCCACAAAAATGTTCTCCGTAGTATTTTACATAAATTTACTGAACACACCATATACTTTATAAGTAAGCTTTACTCGATATTCAATGACGATTGACAATACAACATTTGCAATTTGGTGAAACTTTACCTCCCCCTAAAATGAATCCCAGATGTAAACTTTCAAAACGCCTATACACGCATATTTTTTTTTTGTCTCTTCTATCAAATTTTTTTGGTCTGACCTTGTAATTTTTTTTTGTGTTGTACAGTGTAATGATTAATATTGTAATTGCCTTTAAATAACAATCATACGCAACGGTGTACAGTGGTTTATTTTAATAATTTGGCTATTCAATAAATAGGTTCTGGACCGATTGCAACGAAATTCACACCGGTTATAGCTAAAGTAATTTCAAGCTTAAGTTTGGACGCTGTACTCAACATGTACAATATGGACACCACCAGGTGCCCCTAAAGTAGGGCATGATAAGTACACAAAACCTTTAAATACTTTACAATCACCAACTTTAAATGCTGAACTTAAAAAGCCTTGAGGGTTTTGTTATGTATAATATACACTTTCATTTGCTTTTGGTTTCACCCAATTCTGATTCGGAAAGTTCGATTTTGTATCACTGTGTTTTTATTAAAATGTTAAAATTAATTATCCACTGTGCTACAGTGGTTCTGTAGGAATCCAACCCACGACCCCCTTCCTATGAATATGTATTAATATTTTTGTTTGAACATTAGCGATTTGTCATTTAAATTCCCACTGCTACTTGTAGTAAAGGGGTTTTATATTTGCTAAAAAGTCTTGACAATGGAAACTTGCAAATTCCTCAACACGTTTCGACTAATAAGGGAAGTCTCCCTGGTGTCACCATTCGATCGTCCTGAAATTTGGATATGTTGTTCAGAACAACCATTGTTTAGACACGTATTTTTTTAGCGAACGAAACTCATTTTAAGTGGGTCGATTTGTATGGGGGAACTTGACCATTTTCAGTTTTTTACGATTTATGCCTATTAACTCAACATTGGCATATTCGGTATCAGATTAAAGGTATTTAAAATGGTGACATTCCATAATCCCCACGGACATAATCCCCATTTCCGTTATGGGGATTAAGACCTTATTCATTTCGGTCATAATCCCCATAATGGTAGTGTTGACTATGACCGAAATTTATGGAGATAATGACCAAGTAGCAAATGGCCATAATCCCCAATACAGGGATTATGTCCACTTTACTAGTTGGCCATAATCCCAAAAATTTTTTTTTTTGTCTTAAAAGTTTTTCTGCTTAGACGGCCTTTGGACGGGCTTAGGGATTACAAACTCCATAAATTAATTTAGCGGCTTCACTAAACCCACCTACTCTGCAGAAAAAGGGAACTATGACCAAAATTGGACTTACTACCGAAAAAAGTTCAGTCGTAATCCCAACAGTGAAAGGACATAATCTCTATTGTTATTGTGACCGTTTTGGAAACGGTCATAGTCCCCACAACTATTGTGGTGATTATGACCGTGATGAATTCGGTCATAATCCCCATTTCCGTTATGGGGGGTAATATACCATGGGGATTATGTCCTGTCACCCTTAAAAACCTTAACTAATGATTCAAATCCAACCTTAGGTTCCATGCAAAAAAAAATAATTTTTGAGCAAAAAAAATAAAAATCCCCCCCCCCCCCCCAAACCCAAGAGCTGAATCCGCGCCTGTGATTATAAGCAGCCAAGATAACACGACGCCCCTCTATTATATTTTTTCTTCTCTACGTGTAGTAAATATTAAAGCTGGTCAGCAAAAAGAATACCCCTTATCTATTAATGTGAGCATCAATAAGATTTTAACTGACATTATTACTAGTTTAATGTTTAAATAATTTTATTAGTTTTATTAGCACCATACATTTAACCAAACCATCGCCACATTGGTAAATGATGACCAATTTTTAAAGATGACACTACGTGTGGCTAAGGTGACGCATTTAAAATGTTGCTACTATTAACACAGACGGATCAAATTAAAAAAAAACAGTAAACATAATAATTATGGAAATTTTAAAAACAAGTTTTGCAAAATTTTGATAAAAAAAACAAAATATTTTCTAGAAGTAGAGATCATGTGTCTAAAGCTTGAAGCAAAAACAAGTAATCGTTTTAAAAAACAACAAAATTTATATGGGGCATTCCAAGCCAAATAACCCACTTTTAGACCCGACCCCTTTCGATTTATTTTATTTTTGGATATGTTTTAGTACTTATTAAATGCAACTTGCACACCAATTTTCAGCCTTTTATTTCAAGATGGTGTTGAGAAAATTTTTCAAAATGGCGATTTTCTCAAAAAAAATAAAAAATTGAAATTTTTAATTAATTTTGACCATTAAAAAATATAGATATTTTAAAAAAAGTTGGACAGCGTTTTGTTGGTATTTAAATGTAGTTTTAGAAAAAAAAATATGAAAAAATTATTCGAAGTAATTATCACTTATTTTTTGACGTTTAAAAATTAAAATCGACTTTTTGAAAAAGTCCGAAACCTTCGATTTTTTTGTAAAAAACTATAAAAATTGTACTCTAAATTACGCAACTTTTAAGCCATAATTCGAGATGTGATCACAATTCTTTCTATTTTTTTTTTTTAATTTAAAAAATAGCACCTTTTATTTTTTGGCTCTGATTTATTTTATATGGTGCTTCAAAAAAAAATAAATTGGTAGATATTGACCTTAACTAGATATTGACCTTAACTTAACCCTAGATATATGAGCAATTGTCATTAACTTTTAATATTTAAGAAAAAAAAAATTGCGATTTTTTTTTCGTGGCACATTGATAAGACTTTGTAGGTAAATAACATTATAAACAAGTAATTCAAATCCATCCGCGTGCATTAATTTGAGCGATCGCACCCAAAACTATGGCGGTTTAAAGTTAACATTTTTAAAAAAATTTTCAAAATTACATTTTTTATCCGAAGTTAACCAAACGTACCATTTTGTATTATGCTTACCCAAAGCTAAAATACATATTCAAGCATGCATAAAATCTTTGCTAAATATCGAGATATTTGCATTTAACCAATTTTTTTTCGGCACACTTTCCAATATTTTGGAAATAAAAATGTTTCCAGCGGTGTTATTTTTTTTTTAGAAAAATATTACCAAATGCATTAACAAAATCTCAACAAATTCTTAGTTAACACCATTATTCTATTTCTATTAGGTAAGAAACAGCAGTGGTTTAAAGGGAAAATGTTTGAAAAAAAAAATTTATAATTTTGAATTTATTTTTTTTTAATATTAAATGTCTGATTTTACAGTGTTGTCCTTCACTGAATATTGAAACTATTCAAAGTATGATTAAAAATGCTAATATTAAGGTTATTACGAAATATTTTAACGTTATTACTAATTTTATCAAGGTTATAAAAAATTTTAGCGATTTTTCGCGATTTTCGCGACTGCAAAAATCAATGGACTAATTTTGAAATATTATTTGAATAAGACATGTCAAATTCTATCAAAATACATTTCTTTTCTTCTTTATTTAAGTAATGTAAGATTTTATATAACCATTAAATTTAAAAGTATCGAAAATTTAAAACCACCAAAAACCACTAAAACGTCAATTGTTTTTGGGTGCGAATGGATTGAAGATAAAGCATTAAAAATACTACCAAACGCGCTTTTCACTGACCAATTTCGATAAGCGGCCTGGATGTGCCTTACAAAAAACGGAAAACAGAAAAACGCCGCGGAATTCGCCAATATTAACTTTTGATCAATGTTGCTTTCCATGATTTATTATATTTGCACATACCATTGTTTCTACATGTTCAACTTTCAGCCATGCACATTTGGCTGTCAAATAATGCAAAACTAAAATATCGAAATTTTGGAAAAAATTTAAAAAGCTCATAAAATTTTTGCAATTGAATATTTTTTGGGTGCGTTTGTAAATCAAGTGGGAAATGGTAAATTATAAAGTTCACAAAGCATTCGGAACCATTCGGAATAAAACTCGGAGTGTGCCTCGCAAAAAACAGACTTTTTAAAAAATTCACGTTTTTTCTTCCCATCTTTGGAGAGCTGCAGCTTCGTAACCATTGCGAGCACATCACTCGAATCAATCTCAGATTGTGCATATTTACAAGGGCTTTTACCATGCACTCAAAATAATTACTCTGTTAAAAACTCTGTAAAATGACTGTAATCTCAATTCGACAGATATTTGACATAGCTATCTGTCGAAATACAGATTTTAAGAATAAACTTTGTATTTTCTTGTAACCGAATAACAAAATTTTATCTGTAATTTTACTTTTCACTTTGTAATCTCTATTTTACAGATAATAAATAGAGTTTTTTTGTTAAAATACAGATTTTATAAAAATACTTGTGTTTTTTTCTCGTAACCAAAATACAAAATTTCAACTATAATTTTACTTATTGCTCTGTAATAATAAAACCTGACACATTTTACGAGGATGTCGTGTAAAATTGCAGGTACTCGTAAAAAAACTTTCACAAAAATAACAAGTAGAAAAGTTAAATTCGACTTTGCCGAATCTATGAATACCCTCCACAATGCATTTTTTTGAAGGGTAGTAAATTTTTTAACGTGAAAAAATTAACAATTTTGATTAGAAATATTTTATTTTGAGTAAAAAACTCTTTTTTTGTCATTTTTTTTTTTAACCCTTATGTGTGTGGAAAAAAACACCTTCTATAGGGTGGATAGGTACCTGGGTACCTTCATGCAAATTGTATGAGAAATCTAATTTTTTGTCTTGTATTGTACAAAAAATCGATGGTTAATTATATAATATTAGAATTTTACTCTGGTTTTCCCCTTTTCATATATTTTTTAAAATCCTACGCCAAAAAAAAAAATTGTAATATCAGCAACTTTTTTGCTGGGAGTCAAATAATTTAGATTATCACACGTTAGTAAAGCAACTAATTAATTTTTTTCATGTGCCTCCATATAAAACGTATACAGGTACCCAGGTACCTATTCACCCTATTAAGGGTGCAAAAAGCAAATTGATATGCCAGGCCCCCCCCCAAACTGATATTGTATATAAACACCTATGAAAATATAATAATAACAAAAAGTTAGGAGTTCTCAAGAAATTGTAGAATTGTAGACTAAAATCTTATATAAAAAATTTAGATTTGAAAACGCAATAGGTACACAGGTACCTGTCCACACACATAAGGGTTAAAGAAAAATTACTAATTTTTTTTGAGTGTAAAATTTTTTTTCGAGTGTAATGTTTTTTTTTACTGTAAAAATATTTCTGAGTGAATGCACGTACGTATGTACACAAAATATTGCCATTTTTGTAAAAAAAAACTAATTTTTTTTTGTGAAAAATTTTTTTTGAGTGTAAAATTTTTTTGAGTGTAAAATTTTTTTTGAGTGTAAAATTTTTTTCGAGTGTAATTTTTAAGTTACCAATGCTTTTAAAACTAAACAAGTTTAAAAAGCATTGCTTTAAAATTAAACTAGTTTGAAAAGCATTGTTTAGTTACCACCAATGCTTTTAAAACTTGTTAAAACACGTGGCATTTTGTATGAAACTAATCTGAAATTCAGGGTTTTGCTTATAACTTTTGAGCCACTGGACCGATTGAGCTGAAATTTAATACTAAACAGATCCGAGGAACGGCAAAGATACATGCCAAGCTTCAGTAGTCTCATCATTGTCTTTCGAAAGTTATCGTGTTTTTTATCTCGTAAATTCGCGAAACACCCTTGCCAAAATTTACTCTTTTGCTCATAACTTTTGAACCACTGGACCGATTTGGCTGGATTGCAATACCAACCTGACCAGGTAAACGACAAACATATATGCCAAACTTCAGTAGCCTCTGTAAAGTCTTTCAAAAGCTAGCGTGTTTTCTACGGACAGACAGACAGACGGACGGACGGACGGACGGACGGACATCGCTAGATCGACTTAAAATCGATCGAGGATCATAAATATATATACTTTGTGGGGTCCTAGACCAATATTTCGAGGTGTTACAAACGGAATGACAAACTTATATATACCCTCTATCACTAGAGTGGAGGGTATAAAAAAAAATAAATTTACAATTTGAATGCATTAAAGCGGGCAAATTTACTCGATTGCATTTTCCAATTGTCAACACTACTTGCACATTAAGGAAAGATAAATTGATCAGAAATCAAATAGTAAAAAAAATAGTCAAATTCTGGCCGCTTTTATCAAAATTTTACAGATAATTCTGAAAATTTACTGTTTTTTTATCGAAATCATTTTACAGAGTTTTCTTCGTAAAATAACAAAAAATCTTGCTGGTTGGAAATCTATGGTATTTTCTGCTGGCTCAGCAGAGTATCTCTGTATTTTAACAGAGTGATTATTTTGAGTGTGTGTATTTGAATTTTAAAATTACAGTTTGCACCAAAAGCTAAAATCAAAAAACCTCGAAAAATTGAAAATTGAAAAAAATTGGTATCAAAGATTTAGGTCCATGTAACTTTTTTCTTATTGATGGCACATCCACTGAACCTACACCAAATATTTGCCCAAGTCTACTGATTAAACGGTATTAAATTTGGAGCAATAGGTTTAACGCACCCAACAATATGGAACTTTGAACGAAAAATTTCATGAGAGTATCAAGCGATTTTTTTACATTTTTCAACTTTGCACGTTCCTTACCATGAGATAATGAGACTATTTGCGCTGTGCCTTTGCAAAATTACTCATTATGGTTCCCTTAACATATCTACATTCACAGGTACCACCTAGTTTACAAATAAAAATGTTATTGCGAAATTAGTAAAATATCACAAGCGTTAAAAGTTAATGACAAAAGTCCATATATATTTCGAGGTAAAAATACGTCTCACAAAAATTTAGAACGATCGGAAATGGGTAAGGCGTTTAGCATGGTCCTTGAAGTTTAAAAAACGGATTACAAGGAAAAATATGATTTTTTTTTCTGTTTTCGCAATATTTTTGGTATTTTAAGTTAAGTTTTAATTCAACAGATTACAGAATTATGATGTGGAGTAAAATGTCTTTCCAATAAGATACTAAAAACTAAAATCGGTTGAAAATCAGTTATTACAACTTCCCCAGGCATCTAGCGTGTGTCATACCACTTGACTAAAGAATACGAGTCCCTTTTTTAAATTTATTGAAATTTTCTACTGTAATAACATTATTTCATTATTCATGTTTCAGTGTAATATTTTTTTGGTTTTTCCAAATTTTAAAACAAAAAAAAATATATTTTTTTTAAATACAGATTTCAAAATGGTGTTGAAAATGCAGGCATTTTTAGCATTAATTTAAAACATGTTAGCAAAACACAATATGAAAAATACTTGTCATATAATAACATTTGAACTTGAAGAATAAAAAAATTTTATTACAGTAGAAAATTTCAATGAATTTCAAAAATCGGATTGTATTGCTTAATCAAGTGGTCTGCCATACGTTAGATGACTGGGGAAGTTGTAATAACTTGGCTGATTTTCAACCGATTTTAATTTTTGGTACCTTATTAGAGAGGCATTTTACTCCGTATTATAATTCTGTAACCACTTGAATTTAAACTTAACTTAAGATACCAAAAAATAGAGAAAACAGAAAAAAAATCATATTTTTCCTTGTAATCTGTTTTTTGAATTTCAAGGACCATGCTGAACGCCTTACCCATGTCCGATTGTCCTTAATTTTTGTGAGACTTGTTTTTACCTCCAAATGAATATATTTAGGGTAAGTTAGGGTCAGTATCTACCAATTTAATTTTTTTGGAGCACCATATAAAATAAATCAGCTTCAAAAAATAAAAGGTGAAATTTTCAAAATTTAAAAAAAAAATAGAACAAATTGTGATCACATCTCGAATTATGGCTTAAAAGTTGCGTAATTTAGAGTACAATTTTTATAGATTTTTACAAAAAAAATCGAAGGTTTCGGACTTTTTCAAAAAGTCGATTTTAATTTTAAAACCTTAAAAAATAAGTGATAATTACTTCGAATAACTTTTTTAATATTTTTTTCTAAAACTACATTTAAATACCAACAAAACGTTGTCCAACTTTTTTTAAGATATCTATATTTTTTAACTGGTGAAAATTTTTTAATTTTTTTAGAAAAAATCGCCATTTTGGAATAAAAGGCTGAAAATTGGTGTCCAAGTTGCATTTAGTAAGTACTAAAACATATCCAAAAATAAAATAAATCGAAAGAGGTCGGGTCTAAAAGTGAGTGATTTGGCCTGCAATGCCCCATATACAAAATTAATTATTCTTTTATACATTTTTTATTAATTTTTAAGCATGTGTAGTTTTAAAGAAGAAGAACAAAACCGGCAAAAAATAACAAATTTTAATAAATTCTCGCTAGATTAAGAAAACATAAATTAATTTATAAATACAAGCTATTAATTTACAAAAAAACAAAAGAGATAAATAAAAAAAAAATTATATAATAAACAATTTATGGTAAATTTAAATATGGTAGGCCTGAAAAAAAAAAAATTAGTATTTTGAATGAATATTTAAACAAAACTTTCGTTATATTGCTTTTTTTGTTATTTTTTTTTTTTTCTTTTATAGATAAAAGATTAGTTAAAAAACAAACTAAATTCAAGGTGTTTAAACATAAATTTTGAGATCAATGACATAATCAAACATTATTTAAATAAATTATTAAAATAGGCCTTAGGGTAGGTTTTTTTTTACTTTTTGTTTTTAAAAGTTAAAAAAAAAGAGAAGATGAATTACCAAAATTTAAAAACAATACAAGTCCCAGGAAAGAACTTTATTATAAAATTTTAAATAATTTATTGTCACTTGAATTCTATTTTTATTTAATATAATTTAAAACTTCCTACCCAGCAAAACTTTTCGTCATTCAAGATATACTAGTTCAAAAATAACTAGTTCTAGAAGTACTTCAAAGCTTGTAACGATAGGTTCTCAAAGAGCATCCTGGAACTAGTGATGTCACAACTAGTTCTAGAAGTTATCCAAAAGGGTAATATTTTGATTCCAAAGAGCTTTTTTGGAGTAGTTTGGGACCTAGTGATTTGGAACTAGTCGTAGTACATGACTTCTGCACCACTTCCATGAAACAAATAATGGTTCTCAAATAACATCTTAGAAGCTGTTTCAAAAACTTATAATTTTTTTCAAAAAAAAAAATATATATATATTTGATTACTAGGGATGAGATTTTCATGCACTTAAAAATCGAAAATATGCTCTTAAAATATGCGCTAAAAAACTCAAAATATGCACTAAAAAACTTAAAAATATGCACTACATACTGACATACTATGAGATAGTAACTTTTTTAAAGCAATAAATTAAAAATACTCTATTATGACAATATCATAAATAGAAATATTTTTGGGCCTCGAACTAGAATAAAACTCTAATCGAATATATATACATATATAAAGGCCGAATAAATACATTTTATTTTTATGTACCTTTTGGTACTAAAAATAAAAAAACAACATTTAATATGCACTAAAAAATAAAATGTGCGCCAAAAATATCTTGTTTTCATAGGAAAAACTTCTTAAAAAGCAAAAAGTAACGCCGGGTTTAAATAGTAACATTTTGAACTTTATATAAGCAAGATTTTTGAGAACTTAAGACAATCTATAAAAAAAACTTAAAGAAAAAAAAAATAATTTTTCTTATTTCCAAAATAATTTTTTAAAATTTTAAATAGTTTTTGAAACAAATAAATTTCAATTTGTGTTTTTGCTAATTTATGTCAAAATATGCAAAAATATACACTTAAAAGTTGGATTTATGCACAAAATATGCATTTAAAACCAAAATATGCAAAAATATGAATTTTCACCAAAATATGCACAAACAAATCGATGCCATTTTAACACAAATTTCTTGATTCGGTAAGATAATTGGTCGATATCGTTTTTAGACTATCGACAAAAAACATGCATTTGCATGGAAATCTCATCCCTATTGATTACGTATTTCTCTGTTGCATCTTTATTTGGAAAAAGTCAAACCTTCTGATATACAGTGGGCCACAATACATTGGAAACTTTTTTATAGTAGATCCAATTTGTTAAAGACAAAGTTAACAATACTAAACGTTATTATTATCAAACGAGTATTATTTTTTTTTTTTTTTTTTGGGAAAGTGCTATGTAGTTAATTTATAAAGCTTTAATTTAAGCTTAATGGCGTCCAGATTGAGTAAATAATATCTGCGCTACGAGGGTCGATCTGGAAAATTAAATTATTTGTAGACATTTTTCAGAACATTTTTTGAAAATATTTCAAGGCCGATTTTTTACAAGTTCAGACATTAAAAATTTATAAAAAGGTCCAATAATTTTTATTCAGTGAAATTTTTTAAGTACTGTTGAAAAAATCCACATTTTTTGACCTCCAATTCTTTTGACCACCAATTTTTTGTACACAAAGAAAAGTTTTAATAATTTTAATATTTCATTACTATAAACTTATGGCGTTTTCTTTTCTGGAAAAAAATGTCGCACTTTCTGCACTTTTTTTTCTTTAATGACTCTTTGTGCACAGTTATGCACAGTTAATATAGACATGTTTGGTATCAAAAGAAAGGTATTTTCAAGGCCTATCTAATGCTATATAAAGCATTTTAAAATAATACTCAGTTTTTGAGCCAATTCTATAAATGTAAAAATTTATGGGTTTTTGATACTTAATTTAATAAAATAATCCTGTTTCGACATTTTATTATAAACAGTTAGATAGAACAGGACAATACCTTTCTTTTAGTACCAAACATGTCTATACTTACTGCTCATTACTATACACAAAGAGTCATTAAAGAAAAAAAAGTGCAGAAAGTGCAACATTTTTTTCCAGAAAAGAAAGCGCCATTAGTTATACAAAAATTAATAAACAATGAAATCTTTTCTTTGTTTGCAAAAAATTTGTGGTCAAAAGAATTGGAGGTCAAAAAATGTGAATTTTTTCTACTGTACTTAAAAAATTTCAATGATTGTTTGGGTTATTGGAAAAATTATTTGATCACTGAAAAAAACTATTGTACCTTTTTTTAAATTTTTAATGTTTGAACTTGGAAAATATCGGCTTGAAAAAAATTTCTACAAAATATCTATAAATAATTTAATTTTCCAGATCGACCTTCGTAGCACATTTATTATTTACTCAATCTGGACGCCATTAAGCTTAAATTAAAGCTTTATCCTTTGATAATGATAACGTTTAGTATTGTTAACTTTGTCTTTAACAAATTGCGTTTACTGCAAAAAAGTTTTCAATGTATTGTCTCCCAGAGGGGCTAAAAATATTATTAAGTATTGGGTAATTTGTTTGGTATTATTAAGTATTGGGGCATTAGTGCAAATAGATTTTTATAGATCCATTCAATTACCTTACTACAATAAACTACTTTATTTACTACAGTTACAAAAAGTAAACAAAACTTTACAATTGTAGCAAAATAGTAAGCAACTTGAGTAATCCAACTAAGCTTATAATCGTATATTTTTTGGTCCCTACAATTTTTTTTTATTTTTTTCAAAAATCCCTTATTCTCCTTCTAGATAATTTCTTATTGCATTAATGACTAAAAAAACAAAAAATACTACTAATTTTGTTCAGTAAAGTGCTGATATTGCGTTATATTTTCAACAAAAAATAATTCAAAAATGTTTTTTTTTGCAAAAAAAAATGTACAAAATGTTCCTAGACTGCCTCCCTAGAACTAGTTCTGATGGTGACAATTTCAAACAAAAATCATGGGTTAAAGAATGGGATAAAGAATTGGTTCTAGAATGACTTAAAGAACCGTTCCATACATGGGTTCCTAGACTACTTTTGTTTGAAATTGTCTGATGGTGACAATTTCAAACAAAAATCATGACTCTGAGAACGAGACATAGAACTAGTACCACAATAGCTTGTTGGAAGTAATTCCTGTCGTGACAATTTTAAAGAAAAATCATGGGTTAAAGAATGGGATAAAGAACTGGTTCTAGAAGTAGTGATGGAACCGTTCCATAGGAGAGTGATTGTTCCTAGACTACTTCCCTATAACTAGTTCTGAGGGTGACAATTTCAAACAAAAATCATGACTCTGAGAACGAGATAGAGAACTAGTCGAGCAAAAAAGAAGTACTCCAGCACTAGTTCTGGAAGTCATGCAAGTTTTGCTGGGTAGTTATATAAACGTATAAAAACTTTTACTTTTGTTTTATTTAACTTTTTTAACTTTCAATTTCAATTTCATTTTTGTTTTTTTTTTTTTTTTTCTGTTGTATTACAAAACATTCTGTTGCATTACATATTTTATTTATTTATATTTGTTGTTTCTTTCATTATATGTACAAAATAATTATGCATGCCTTTTATATTGTTTTTTTTTTCTTTGGTTTTTTTTATAAAATGCAAATTAAATATTTGTACTTATAACTCGTTGTAAAAAAAAAAAAAAAAAAAAAAAAAACACATTATAAAATAACCAGAAAAAAATTAATTTAATTTCTAATTACAAGCACGTAATACTAGCAATCGACATGTGTTCCACTTTCATTTTTTTTTTTAATTTTTATTATTTCTTGTTGAACTTTTTTTTAATGTTTTAAGTTGATTTAGTAACTGCATTTTTTTATTATTTATAATTTTAAATAATTTAAATGCATTAAGTTACTTTTTGTTATAAATTGCATATTATTTTTAATTTATAGTGTTGGTTTTTTTCTTCTTCTTATCTGCATATTAACACTTTGTTTTTTATTGCGGACGTCAGGTCTCTTTACTAAGTATCTAAAACAGGAAGAAATTTGCTTTTTTTTTGTACAGTTTAAATAATAATTATATATTTTGCATATTTGATTGTAATACAAAATATATCACACATTTTTAATCATGCATTTCCAAGTAGTTTAAAATAATCTAATATATAAATTATAAGTGAAAATCTTACTCCCTGGAGTGAAATGACGCAAATAACACTGTGCAACAAATTTAGGTCACCAAGTGTATTTTGAATGGATGCAAAAAAAAAATCAAAGCTACGATTAGTAAAAAACGCACTGATGGATTTTGATTTTTATGACCCACTGAAATTTTTAATTTTTTCCAAAGGATTTTGTAATAAGTCAAAAAAAGAATTAATCTAATTCTGTGCTTACTATGTCCAGCGCAGAGATATCCAAGGGGGAGGGTGAACAGGAAATTACCCTTCCCCCCCAACTAAATTCGAAAAAAGAACAGGAGAGCGGGACAAAGCATTGAGAAAAATAAAAAAAATTATCTATACACACAAAAAACACCCCTTAAAATGACAAGAAAGATTGTATTTTTTTGTTACCATCCATTTTACGATACTTCCTTTTAAAAATTACGACCGTTTATGTAATTTTGCGGCTTTATAACAATAAAATTGTAAATTTATAGCTTTTTTTAAGATTTTTTTGTTAATTAGCTTGGAAATTTGGACATAAACGAAAAAAAAATATAAAATTACCAAAAAAAATATTTTGAGTGGGTTTATTCTAGCTCGAGGTCATAATTTCCTTTACTAATTAAAACTATGTTATTTTCAAAGAATAATTTTCAAGAAACTTAGTTTTTTGTTCTCAATTTGTTTATGCTAGTCATTTTTGCAAAACTTAGTCAACACGAGTTTCGGAATTTGTCAGATTCCATTGTCAAAACTATTTAGCAAATATAAAAACCCTATACTACAAGAAGCAATGGGAATTTAAATGACAAATAGCTAATGTTTAAAAAAAATAATACCTAATTAACTCTACGTTCGTTAAGCATTGGAAGAAAAAAATTGTACAATCTCTTAGTAAGACCGCGATTATCACATAATATTTTAAAGGTCGAATAAAACAATTTTTTATTATTTAATAAAAATTTTTCGGAATTACAAAAAAAAAAAAAATTTTGATCTAAAATTTTTTGCTAAGAACAAGAAAAACTGTTAAATATTAGTAAAATTGGATTACGAGGCTTTTTCTAGTAATTTGACAAGGTTGAAAGAATGATACATTTTTCAGAAAAAAATTGAGAACTTTTCTACAAAAACCAAGTGAGAGTGTTAAATTCGGCTGTGCCGAATCTTTTATACCCTCCAACACATCAAAAAAAAAAAAAAAACAAAAAAAACAGGGGCGTATTTTTTTTTGGGGGGGGGTGGGTTTTGGCGATGGAAAACAACCTTTCTGGATCCAACTGCAGAACTTTGAACTTTTTTTGACATCAAAATGTTTCGTTTGTTTAGCAAAAGCACAAAAAACCTATAAAAAATTGGGTTTTTTCAGAGGTTTCTTTAGTTCTTCAAGGGAGAACTTTTTTCTTCCTGATCCGATGTTGCCCATGCTCGAACTTAACCAGCCCAATACCATAAGACATATTAGTACCAAACTTCAAGAGTCTAGCTCTTTTAGTTTGGACTGTATCGTGTCTTCCACAGACGGACGGACAGACGGGCATCGCTAGAATGTCTTAGAATCGTTCACTGATCAATAATATATATCCCAGCAAAATTTTCTGTTCCAAATAATCGGTTCCAGAACGCATCAAACTACCCTGCAACCGGTTCTACTTAACATTCCAGAATCAATGATTTTTGTTTGAAATTGTCCCAAAAGCAATCGTTTTTTAGAGCAAGTAGTTTTTTTGAAAAATACTTTTACATAGAAATTTTTTTTATGATTACCGTAGAATATATTCAAGAATCTATTGAACCAGGAATTTGTTCCAAAAAATTTTCCTGGGTATACTTTATGGGATCCTAGACCGATATTTCGATGCGTTACACACGGAATGACAAAGTGAGTATACCCCCATACTGTGGTTGGAGGGTATAAAAATTATATCAGTGTCTGAGACTTTTTCTATAGAATTGAGAGTGTTAAATTCGGCGGTGGCGAATCTTTGATACCCTCCAACAGGTTAAAAAAATTTAAAAAAAATTCCAGGGGCGTTTTTTTGTGTTTGGGGGTTAGTTGCGAAAAATGTTAACTAATTTATTTATTATGCTTTTTGCACATCAGTAATACCATTTTCTCATTAATTATTAATTTTTTAAAATCCACGCTTACAAAAGAGGGCGGGCCGAAAAAAAATAAAATTTTTAGCCCCCTGGGTTTAAGTGCAGGACTTTGAACTCCTTCTGACATAAAAAGGTTTCAGTTTGTTCAACAAAAATGCATAAATAGGTGTAAAAAATTGCGTTTTTTAGATGTTGGTTTAGTTTTTTTAAGGGGGAACTTTTTTGCCCCTAAACCGATTTTACCCATTTTCGAACTTTGGCGGCCTATGACCATGAGACATATAAGTGTCAATTTTCTAACTCTTTAATTTTGGACTGAATCGTGTTTTATACAGACGGACGGACATTCATAGAATGACTTAGAATCGATAACACAGCTCAACATGAAAATGCGTATTGAATTCTGATAAGTGATTTAGGTAGTGTTTGTTGCGCTGATTCCAAATCTGCGACCCAAATATGTCTATCACGTCAGGATTTTGAGTTATTCGCGTTTAAAGTGACGAAAAAGGCCATTTTTGACCCTTTTTGAAAGCTTATAATATAAGATCCTGATATGCGATTGACTTGGTGTCAAGCTCATTTAAAAGTATGAAATTTTTTCTATAAGACAAGATAAAATCTTCTTGGAATTTAATTTTCTAAAATGGTAAAAAAAATCA
Source organism: Pegoplata infirma (assembly GCA_963921195.1). Taxonomy (NCBI): domain Eukaryota; kingdom Metazoa; phylum Arthropoda; class Insecta; order Diptera; family Anthomyiidae; genus Pegoplata; species Pegoplata infirma. Next base: position 73,800,673 of record OY992537.1, on the reverse strand, counting down.
TTAACAAAAAACCTTCCATTTTCTAAAAATTTAGTTTATTCACATAGTTTTTTTAACAAATTTCCATACAAATACACTCATAAATATTAGAATTAAAGCCCTTGTGGCTAAAGATTTTTTCAACATTATAAAAAATTAAATTCCAAGAAAATTTGATTGCGTCTTAAAGAGAAAATTACGCACTTTCGAATGAGCTTGATATCAAGTCAATCGCATGTCAGGATCTTATTTTTTAGGCGCTGGAGAATGGCCAAAATGGGCCTTTTTTGACACTTTAACCGCAATTTTTTTTTAAATTGTGACGTGATAGAAAAACTTGATTGACCGTTTTGGAATCGGGAAACAAAAACCTATAAACTTTTTTTGTTTTCATTCAAAACGCAGCGACAAACCTCAGATTTGTAGAGCGGTGTAATAGATCAATAACACAGGTTGACAAAATTTGAACTTTTTCAATTTGCCTGACCTTTGACAACTGATTTATATGGATTTTAGTGTGCTGATTCCAAATCTGTTATCCAATTGTTTCCATCAGCTCGCGTTCTCGAGCAAATCTCTGTTAAAGAGTCTAAGTAAAAAGTGTGTTTTTTATCAAATTTGCTTGGCTATAATTTCCAAAAATAATTTTAGTGCCTCAGTTTTAAACACGAACTTAACTATATTGGATGCCAGGATTTTAAAACTGGTATTAGTTTTTTTCTGATAGCTTTAGTTTTCGAGTTATTAAAAAGGGCATAAATATTCAGACAAAATTAAAGAGGCCATAAATTTAAAAATTTTATTTTAGCGATATCTCAAAAACTAAAAATGACTCAACAAATGTAAGAGCATTTTTGGAATCAGCATATCCAATAACATACGATATTTTAATGCGTTACAAACGGAATGACAAAGTGAGTATTCACCCATATTGTGGTTGGAGGGTATACAAATAATCACAAGCAGAATATGTGAATTTTTCTTTAAGAAAAATCTAAAAATTTTCTTCAGGAAAAATTTGAGAAAAATGTCTCAGAATCTAATACTTTTTCTATTGGAAAAATGGGTTAGAATCTGAGATACTTTTCTTTAGGATACTTTATTTTAGGAAAAATTATAGTTTTTCTTTAGGAAAAATGCCTCAAAAACTGGAAATTTGCCCCAAAAATGTTAAAAGCATTAAGGTAGAAAATCAAGGTTGGCAATCGATACCCGCCCAGAATAACGGTATTTGGCTATTGTTCCACAACCAATAAAGATATGGACATTTTTAAAAGCGATTATGAAAGTCAATTAAATTTATATTTTTTTTGATGTGTTACTTCGTGTTTGTACCGGTTGCTTTTCGAAATATAGGCCAATACCTTGATAATACCGTTTGAAACGGTTATTTTACATGAAAGTGTATCGAAATCTTAAAATTTTCCTAAAGCAGTAATATCACAAAGGCAAAAAACTATTATATGGGCAAAATACATTAGAACCTCTAAATGTGTCTATTGGAAAAATGTCACAGAATCTTTAAGTTTGCCAAGCAGCAGCTATTAACATTTAGGTTTTTACTCCTTTTTGAACACAATTTTGGATTGCGAGAAAACTTAGAAAAACGAAGAAAAATTAAACAAGTAAAAACCTTAAGTTCGGCCTAACCGATTGAATAAAAAAATTTAATTTTTTAAAATTAGTAAAAGAAATTAAAAAAAAAAATCAGCGAAAAAAAAAAATTGTGAAAACAAAAATTCTTAAAACTTTTTTTGTGGTAAAAATGTGTTTGTTCTTTGATAAAATATAGTTTGGTATCCAATTGTGTTCACATATATCAACCAGCAGCCGGATTAAAGCATTTTCCATTCTTGTTTTATCTGCATATGGATTGTACCAAAATTTTCGAGATGTCCTTAGAATTTCGTTTATAACTTTTAAGGCGCTGAACCGATATCGCTTAAATTTAATACCAAACTTTTCGAGGCAACAACCAGTAAATAAGTTAATACCCAGCCATATCTGTGTAATGGTTTTGCAATGATTACCATTTCAACAGACAGATGAACTGACCGACATCGAAAAATTTAAAAAAAAAATTGTAAAAAAAATAAATATATATTAAGATGTGTGTTAGTATGTTAAGAAAGAAAATAAAAAAGCTTACACAAATATACAGAAATTAAGTTTAAAAATAATACCCAAAACTAACTAAACCAGATTTTAATAAAAACGAGAAAAAACTCAGAGAACATAATTAATTACACTATTCTACATGGTTTGGGAACAGTCTTTTTTAAAACATCGGCTAACGCATTTTGGACTACTAAACATAAATCTGTCCAAATAAACTTAACTTACTTTTTAGAGAAATCCAGGCTCTATACGATTAAGGATACCATCATAACATTCTTAGGAAGCTCAAAATGTCCCTTTGTTTTTGACTATCTGATTTTTTGCTAATTTACGATTACTATTATTATTGTGCAAAAAAAAGATCATTTTTATAAAGTAGTGTTATTTAAAAAAATAACATGTATTGTGTTTACAAACAAAAGACTTAAGACACAAACTTTTAAAACTAAAAAAAAACATTTAAAGAACAAGTTAATAAACATATTAGTTTGGTTGACTAAACAATTAATTATTTAATTTTTTGTTAACAAAACATTAAGAAAAAATATTTATAATTTATTTAGCTTGTGTTAAAACATGAAAATTTATTTAAATAAATATTATTAAAACAAATATTCATAATGCAAATATAAAAAACACTTTGAAACACTTGAATATGCTTTTAAAGAAAACACTTCTTATATTTTTTTTTGTAATAATATACAATTTTCTTTGTTTGCTTTTTGGTAGTCGTCTGTCTGTCGAGGTGTTTAATTTATGCAATTTCAACAAGATGCCACACAGATGCTTTATGAATAAATAACTAAATATTGAATAATATTGAATTTAAATTATAACAAAATAAGAGGATTTCAACAATATTTACAAAACCCAAATAAAGGCATTGAACTTTTTTTTCTTTTCTTTCAGTTGGTGCTTGCTTTATCAGAAAAATTGAGAGAATTTGATGTGAACACATTTTATATAAAATTTTTAAATTAATTAAAATAAATTTTTATTAATTTTATACAGAGAGAGAGAAAGAGAGAAAATATATAAAACTAAAAGATAAAGCAAAAAAAAAATTAAAAGTTTATTTACCCATAAAATATTAAACTAAATCAGTAATGTAGTTAATACCATAACGTTACTAACTTACTTTAAAAGTTTACTTAAAGAAATTAAAATTCCAATAATTGCTATATATTTTAATAAACATGTTATGTTTTAAACAATTACACTATTCGACAAATGAAACAAAAATTTTGAAATTTTGAAAAAAAAATTTTAACAAAAAAGTCTTCTAAAGTACTTTTCTTAATCCAAAAAAAAATCCATTAGCAAAAGAAAAAGTCTCAGATTCTGAGACATTTTTCTTATAGAAAAAGTCTCAGATTCTGAGACATTTTTCTTATAGAAAAGTCTCAGATTCTGAGACATTTTTCTTATAGAAAAAGTCTCAGATTCTGAGACATTTTTCTTATAGAAAAAGTCTCAGATTCTGAGACATTTTTCTTATAGAAAAAGTCTCAGATTCTGAGACATTTTTCTTATAGAAAAAGTCTCAGATTCTGAGACATTTTTCTTATAGAAAAAGTCTCAGATTCTGAGACATTTTTCTTATAGAAAAAGTCTCAGATTCTGAGACATTTTTCTTATAGAAAAAGTCTCAGATTCTGAGACATTTTTCTTATAGAAAAAGTCTCAGATTCTGAGACATTTTTCTTATAGAAAAAGTCTCAGATTCTGAGACATTTTTCTTATAGAAAAAGTCTCAGATTCTGAGACATTTTTCTTATAGAAAAAGTCTCAGATTCTGAGACATTTTTCTTATAGAAAAAGTCTCAGATTCTGAGACATTTTTCTTATAGAAAAAGTCTCAGATTCTGAGACATTTTTCTTATAGAAAAAGTCTCAGATTCTGAGACATTTTTCTTATAGAAAAAGTCTCAGATTCTGAGACATTTTTCTTATAGAAAAAGTCTCAGATTCTGAGACATTTTTCTTATAGAAAAAGTCTCAGATTCTGAGACATTTTTCTTATAGAAAAAGTCTCAGATTCTTAGACATTTTTCTTATAGAAAAAGTCTCAGATTCTGAGACATTTTTCTTATAGAAAAAGTCTCAGATTCTGAGACATTTTTCTTATAGAAAAAGTCTCACATTCTGAGACATTTTTCTTATAGAAAAAATCTCAGATTCTGAGACATTTTTCTTATAGAAAAAGTCTCAGATTCTGAGACATTTTTCTTATAGAAAAAGTCTCAGATTCTGAGACATTTTTCTTATAGAAAAAGTCTCAGATTCTGAGACATTTTTCTTATAGAAAAAGTCTCAGATTCTGAGACATTTTTCTTATAGAAAAAGTCTCAGATTCTGAGACATTTTTCTTATAGAAAAAGTCTCAGATTCTGAGACATTTTTCTTATAGAAAAAGTCTCAGATTCTGAGACATTTTTCTTATAGAAAAAGTCTCAGATTCTGAGACATTTTTCTTATAGAAAAAGTCTCAGATTCTGAGACATTTTTCTTATAGAAGAAGTCTCAGATTTTTTTTTTTTTTTTTCTATAAGAAAAATGTCTCAGAATCTAAGACTTTTTCTATAAGAAAAAGAGACATTTTTCTTATAGAAAAAGTCTCAGATTCTGAGACATTTTTCTTACAGAAAAAGTCTCAGATTCTGAGACATTTTTCTTACAGAAAAAGTCTCAGATTCTGAGGCATTTTTATTATTGAAAAAATCTCAGATTCTGAGACATTTTTCTTATAGAAAAAGTCTCATATTCTGAGACATTTTTCTTATAGAAAAAGTCTCAGATTCTGAGACATTTTTCTTATAGAAAAAGTCTCAGATTCTGAGACATTTTTCTTATAGAAAAAGTCTAAGATTCTGAGACATTTTTCTTATAGAAAAAGTCTCAGATTCTGAAAAAGTCTTAGATTCTCAGACATTTTTCCTATAGAGAAAGGGTCAGATTCTGATATATTTTTCCTAAAGAAAAAGTCTCAGATTCTAAAAAATTTTTCCAATAGAAAAAGTCTCAGATTTGTAAACATGTTTCCTGTACAAAAAAACTCAGATTCGAAGACATTTTTTCCTTAGAAAAAGTTTCATATTCTGGGACATTTTTCTTATAAAAAAAGTCTCAAATTCTGAGACATTTATCTTATAGAAAAAGTCTCAGATTCTGAAACATTTTTCTTATAAAAAAAAGTCTCAGATTCTGAGACATTTTTCTTATAGAAAAAGTCTCAGATTCTGAGACATTTTTATTGTAGAAAAAGTCTTTGATTCTAAGACATTTTTTCTTTCCCCCCTTATATCAGCATCTGTTTTAAAAAATCTCTTTTAAAACGTATTATATTTTATGTGTATTAAAGTTGTCTTTTTTTATACGTCAATGACTAGTAGTAGTAGTATTTATTTTTATTTTCAGCAATATATATAAAATAATTACAAAATAAAATAAAAGTTAAAAATAAACATATGCGACTCTGACTATCGTCGTCAGCCGCTTATAATATAAAAATTTAATTTCCTAATCGAGATAAATGTTTTTATGTATTAAACTCTGATATCAAAAAGTTTCTGTAATTTATACATGTTTTTATATAATTTGCTAAGAAATTCCAATTTGTATTTACACCATTTAATATATTTAAGATTTCGTCTTCTGTAAGGTAAGCTTTACTGAAGTACATAATTCTAAATTCTTTTAAAGTTTTACAACGACCAAGAAAATGTTCTATATTTTCAATTTCCCTTGAATTACATAAAGAGCATAATTTAGACAAATTCGTCTCAAAACGGTTACCATTTAATTTTATCAAATCACTTCGTGCTTTAAAAATCCAAGTTATATTTTCCAGTTTAATTTCATTAGATATGTATTTATTCCCTTCAATTGCATTTAGTTTTGAATATATTCTGGTTGTTAGAGCCTTTTTGTTACAAATTTGCTCTTGATATTTTGACTTCAAGGAGATTAAAAGGTTTTTTCTATTGTTATTCCATTGTTGTTTATTAATGTTCGCTTCTGTCCAATTAATTTCAAATTCTAATCCGAGCTTGTTAAGTTCAATTACCCAAAGCAGATTTTTTTGAATCAATAGTTTAGAAAATTGATAAGGCAACCGATTTTCTCCGTAATCAAACAGAGTTTTGTTGATATATCTCATATGTAGATCTAATGTGTATAAATGACCATTTTCCATACCTGTTTCGGATGATAACACATAAGTTGGTGTGAAGCTTGGGAGCCGCAAGATTTTCTTTAGAAAATATATTTGTAGCTTATCAACATGCTCAAAATTCGTAAACCCCCATATTTGGGCTGCATACGATTGCACTGATCTGCATACTGCAAGGAATAATTTCCATTTAGAAGCAATTGATATTGTGTTTTTATTTAAAAAGTTTTGCCAGGTTAAGTTGATACTATTTTTTGCTGCTATGTTTCTTTGTTCAATATGCTTCGTAAATACCATTTTTGGTGTCAGCCAAACTCCTAGGTAACAGTATTCTGAAACTATTTTGATTTCTTGGCTATTAAAATACCATTTTTCTTTGCTAGACAATCTTCCCCCTTTTCTGAAAACCATAATTTCTGACTTATCCAAGTTCACTTCAACATTCCATGTTTTACAATAGTCTTCAAGTTTTTGGATCATTTTCTGCAGCACTTTTACATCATCCGCTAAAATCACTATGTCGTCTGCATATAATAGCAATCTTATGTTAATGTTTTCAACGTATATTCCACCTTCTAAGCAATCATGCAAATCATTAAGGTATAAGGCAAATAGTAATGGTGATAGCAAACACCCCTGCTTTACACCACATTCTGTAGCAAATGACTTTGATAGCTCACTACCTGTCCAAACTGATGTAAGCGTTTTTTCATAGATACGTTCTATAAACTTTACAACTTTTGATGAGACACCCAATGTATGCAACTTATAAATTAAAGCATTTCTTGACACTTTATCAAATGCTGCTTTGAAATCTACGAAAAAGGCATATGTTTTCTTTTTGTTCGCAAAATTCAGATGCACTATAGATGTTAAATTATATATATTATCTGCTGTTGAATAGTTTTTACGAAATCCTGCTTGGAATTCATTCATAATGTTGTTACGTTCAACCCAATTTGAGAGTCTTTCATTTATTAATCCCATCATAAGTTTCGGCAAACAGTTCATAAATGATATACCACGATAATTATTTGGTAATGAAGAATCACCTTTTTTATAGATTGGATAAATAATACTCATATTAAACGAATCATCAACACTGCATCGATCAAATAATACATTACAAGTTTTTGTTATCTCTTCCAACAGTTCGTCTGGTGCATTTTTATAGAACTCATACGGAACTCTATCTTCTCCTGGAGCTTTATTATTTTTAGTTTTACTCAGCACGTGTTTAATTTCCGATACTGATATTATCTTATCCAAGTCATAATTACTTGTATAAAAGTATGCATATTGCATTTCTATTATATTTTGAATCGGGTTTAACAATTGCTTGAAATAAATCATAAAGTCTTCTGCCTGAATAGCTAATTCTGTTGGTAAATCATCATTACGTATCTCCTTGGCAATTTTCCACCAATCTTTGCTGGTTTGTACACTCTCTATTTTTTCAACTAGTTTTTGACTATAACTTTGTTGGGCTTCACGACATACTTCTTTATATTTTTTATTAGCTTTCAGATACTTGTCTTTATTTTCATTACTTCCATTGTTTCTATATTCTTGAAGTCTTTTAAAGGAAGTATTTCTTGCATTGTAGCATTTTATAGTAAACCACTTTTGTTTTTGAGGGACTTTAAATCCGTTTTTATATATTTTACCATATGAATTCTTTATTACTTTAGTTAGTTCACCAAAGCTCATATACTCTTTTTCTTGTTGTGTTTTTGTTGACTGTAGTACATTTTTTACCACAGCTTGATACTTTGATTTGTAGTCTTCTCTCCAATGTAGTTTTGGTAGTAATTTGGCAGTGATGCTATTAGAAATATTAGTCTTAATCTTTAATGAAAGAACAATGGGAAAGTGGTCAGACCATAAATGATTTTCCACACAAAACTTATCGACATTTTTAAGAAGCTCTTGAGAGACAGCGCAAATATCATTCACGGATTTTCCAGCTTCACTTGAGAAAGTAAATTCTCCTTCAATATCTCCTTTTGTCCTGCCATTCATTATAACCAAACCGTGATCGTAGCACAGCTGTACAAATTGTCTTCCTTTTTCATTTATAAAAATATCTTTAGATTTTCTTTCCTCAGTGCCTGCCGGAAAGTTTGTTTGAATTAAATCATCAATTTTTCTCTGAAGTAAGCCAATTCTCACATTTAGATCGCCTATAATAACAGGATTAACTATGTTATTTTCTGTGAAGAGTAAATTAATATTTTTGAACTCATCATTCCATACAGCGCTTCTCATATAAAGTGGTATCAAATTAATTATTAAAGAATTTATTTTGATATTTATAATGGTAATATTATGTAAATTAATAAAAGAATATTTAAAATTCATTTTTGATAACACCTTCTTCACTCCTAAAACACATCCACCAATAGCTCTACCATAATTACTAACTCTTGTAGCAGGTGTCCAAAATAATTCATATCCACTTAGATATTTATTAAAATTTAAAGATTTTTCATGATTTAAATGAGTTTCAAGAAGTACGAAAATATCAAATGACTTTATATAATTAAAAAAATCAACATTTAGAACTTTATTTTCAAGGCCGTGTATATTGTATGACAAAATATTAAGGTTTAAAAAAGTTGCAGAATTAGAATTATTATTACATATATTGCTATTAATTAGTTTTTTTGGTTTGATTGATTAAATTTTTCTAAAAGACTTTCATAACTTAATGTTAATGTACTAATTTTATCACCATACATATCAGTTAAGATTTCTTGAGCTGTATTTTCGCCGCACATTAGTTCATGGCTTCTATTCCATTTCATCCAGTTGACACCAATTTTTATTGAATCGTTTTTAACAAATACTTTATGAGTTTTATCAATATCTAAAATCTCTGTTTTTACCAACATCAATAATTTTCTATCGAGTTGTCTTTCTTCATTTAAGTCTCTTTCAACTTTTATTCTCGACCCCGCTAGATTCTTAAGGTTTTGAAATATTTTATCCGTCAATGACTATGAAATCATCAATTTTATATATTATTATTTTTTTATTTAATAATTTATTAATCTGTTTAATTTTACTTTCGTTTGAGTATTATATTTAATAATCTCATATATCATCAAGTCTGGTAGGTGTTAAGAATGAGCGTATAAAAATATATAAAAAAAGTGGAATCGTTGAAAAATAAATAAAAACACAATAGAGGTATTCAGAGTCTTGCTGCCAGCCCTGGCAATGTAGCAAAAGAGTACTTCTTTCAAAAAATACATGTATTTTGAAAAGTAATTTTGAAAAGTGCTCTCTTACCACCAGTGCCAGGGCTGGCAAGCAAGATTCTGAATACCACTAATGTAGTTTTTATATTTTTTTTTTTTTTACTGAAAGTAAAATGTCAAACATAATAATCTTAACAAAAGATGACGAAGAAAGTTATTTAATATTTATTTTATTATGGCTTTTATTAAGATAAATGCCAACAGAATATTTTTTTTATGGCTTAAAGGTGTTTAGATTGATTTTTTGTTAATATATTTTTTATTATTTGTTTAAAAATTTTGTTAAAAGTGAAAGATAATAAGCGTTAAAGTTAACTGTTTTCTGGGTGTTTATTAAAGGTATTTGTTTAATTTGTTTTAATAGTTTTATATTTAACTGTTGTTTTTTTATTTTTTGAAGCCTATTGTATTCTTAAAATAAAATAACAAAAGACTTAAGACACGAACTTGTCAAAAAAGTGATTGTATAACAAAAGATTTAAGAAACGAACTTGTAATAAGTTTTTTTTTAAATGTTGTATTTTTTTATTCCACAAGGGGGTCTAGAAATTGTTAGTGTGCACATGGGAAATTTGTTTAAAGTTTTAATTAACATTAAAAATAACTTAACTCGACTAAAAAAAATTTTGAATTTCGGCCAAGTTAACTGTGTTTTTTAATTGAATTAAATAATGAAAATATGTAAAAAAAATCTTTACAACGACTTTCAAATCAATTAAAGAATTTTTTTTCAAATTTTTTACAGATATTGGTTTTTGATGTACTTTAACGAAATTCAGTCTGTAATTATTTAAATTTTGTAAGCATATTTGCAATTTTAACAAAGTTTTTAGTAATTTATTTAAACAAAAAATAAATAAAAATTTTCTCAGGATTTTCGCAGTGTGTAGGGTATTCTTCCCAACAATTACAAAAAAAACTGAAAAGGCTGATTGTGGCAAAATTTATAAAAAAAAATGCAAGAGTATCTTCAGTCGGCAACCAAAGTTGGAGAAAATTTTGTTTTTCGACCAAAATTCATCTCGGAAGTTTTTTGACAAAATCCTGTTGAAAAAAAATAATTTGCTGAAAAATTCCTGTTTGATTTTTGTACAAAAAATTGTTTTAAAATTTTGGAAGTCTTGTGTAGATTATGGAAAAGTATTTTTAAATCTTACAAAACACAATTTTGGTTCTCAGATGCTGATCAGATTTTTTGACCAAAATACCGTTTTTAAATTGAACATTTTCAAACTTATAGACAAATTTGATAAAAAAAAATAAAATATGTTTGAAAATCAGATTCTGAGGAAAAAAATCCCGATTTTGATTTTTTTTTAAATAATTTTTCCATAAAGACCACCAAATTTGCTAATTTTTGAACCGGATTTGGTTAAAAAATTCGGACATGAGTTTTGGTCAAAAAACTTGCCTACTGATAATGTCATTGCAAAAAATTTTCATAAATTTTGGTAGAAAAAAAAATATGTTTAAAAATCAGGCCCTCTGGTCCAAACTCGCTATTTTGGAATTTTTTAAATATTTTTTCCATAAAGTACTCAAAAATTTATAAATTTTTAGTGGGATTTGGTAAAAAAATTCGAACATGAATTTTGGCCGACAAATGATTTTTTTATTATTTTAAAATTAAACCGCTATTTGCCAACTGAACATGCCCTTGCAACATTTTTTTATGAGTTTTCCTACAAAAAGCTTTTTCGTTGCCATCAAATACCAGGTTAGACTGGCATTTTATTGTATGGCAAAAAAGTTTTCCTTCCGATTTTGAACGTCCGGGAAAATTTGTATTCTTCGAAATAAGTTCACCTGTGGCGCCTGGCAATCAAAGTTTTGGATTTTAAAAAATTAAAAAAAAAAAAAAAATAACAAAATATACATACATATGTCTTGCGACACTTCATATTTAAAAATTTTGATGCGCTGAACACAAATAACAAAAAATCGGTCAAACTTTTTTCGAGTTAGCTCTATTTGAAATTTGCAAAAAAAAGATGCGGTTTTTTCTACGTTCAAAAAACTTGTTAAAAAATTTCAACATTTCTTTTCCTTGACTCTTTCATAGAGCTTGAGACCATTTTTCATTTTAGCTTAATTTGAGCTTAATCAGATTATTTTAACCAGTGGCACCCTTCGATCAAAGTTTTGGATTTTTAGGAAATTTCCACGAAAATTTTTGATTTTTGAAAAATAAAAAAATAAATATCTCGCGATGCATTATTTTTATTAATTCTGGCATGCTAAATAAATAATAACGAAAAATTTCTGAAATTGGTCGAGGGGTTTTCGAGATACTGCTATTTTAAATTTGTCAAAAAAGGCGATTTTTTCCTACATTCATTAAAATTTTAAAATTAATCTCAAAATTTTTTTCCATTGACTATTTTATTAAGCTAAGACAAGCTGTTATTCAAACTTAATTCGAGCCAAATCAGACCATTTTAACACATGACGCCCTTCGGTCAAAGTTTTGGTATCTTAGAAAATGTTCATCAAATACTCTAAATGTTTCTCGAAGGGCGAGAAAAGTTTTAGCCAGTTTACCAGTGTTCACAGTGAAATTATTAGCGAAAATGTATGGACACTTTGAAAGTTTTGGCAAATTCTACAAAACTTAAAATATAAAATTCTTTAGTTCGGCTGCAGCTGCGTACATGCGAAGGGAAATTGATTTTAAATGTTACATTCTACCCCTATATGAATAGCCCTATATAGAACTAAAAAAATTGCGTTTTTGGTTTTACAATTTTTTTTCAAAAACTGGGCTTAGAAGCGTGGTCAAATATTGGAAAAATGTTCAAATTTGTGTCGAGTTGTCTTGTTTAAAATATTTATCAAATTAAAAAGGAATGCAGCACAATCTCAAAAATTTACATTCATATATAGTTTTGTATCTGGTATTGATTAAAATTTTTTTGAAAATTTTCAGAATCCATTCTGAAATTTTCCATTTTTATACCCCCTACTTAGTGATAGAGGGTATATACACTCAAAATATTTTATACACTCAAAAATAAATGAAAAGCACATTTAAAACCGGTGAATAAACAATTGAAAACCATTCCAAGTAATTATTTATTTGTTTCAACAAACATCAACATTTATTTTTTACTGTTGACAAAATTTTCTAAAATAAATAACATTAAACATTAAAAAGTTCATTCTTTTTTACCAACAAATTCGAAAAAAATAACCTACGAAAACATTAAAAATTAATGATTCGTAGGTTATTTTTTACAATTTTCTATTGAAATACTTTTTTAAAAATTTTTAATCAAATTTTGGGGAATCGATCCCGCAAACAACTACATTCTGGCCAGACACTCTACCCATCGTGCCAAAGTCACTTGATACAAACACGTTTTTATATTTCTATAAATATTTTTTTTAATTTTTTTTTTTCTTCAAAAAAATAACCTACTTGTGTAGGTAAAAACTAATGATATCTCATTAAAAAATACCAACAATTTAAAAAAAAGTGACATACACAAATCATTAAAAATTTTAAGAATAATCAGTAGTTTTTACTTACGGAACAAAAATAAATTACTTTAAAAATTAAATGTTAATGAAAGTATTTTTTTTTTTTTTAGTGTGTTATTTTTGAAACAAATGACAGAAGTAGTCATTAATAAAAACTGAACTTCAAACAAATGTTTTTTCTTTTAAAAACAACTAAACGTAAAACTTTTAAAATAAACTACAAACAGTTAATGACATAATTTTTTAAGTGTATAAGATTGTCATTCTGTTTGTAACTCATCGAAATATACTTAGGTCTGGGACCCCATAAAGTATATGTATTCATGATACCCGATCGATTTTAAAACATTCTAGCGATCACGCATAAAATATTACACGGAGATGACTGAAACTTTACATATTAATTGGAAGTTCTCCTGAAAAGTTTGGTATTGCATTTAAGCGATATCGGTTCAGCGGTTCAAAAGTTATGAACGAAAATGTAAGGACACCTCAAAAATTTTAGTACATTCAACATAACCTAAAAATGCAAAATGCTTTAATTCGGCTGCTGGTTGGTATATGTGAACATAATTGAACACCATATGGTATTTAAACAAGTGTGAACATAGTTTTTGACAAAAGCAAAGAAAAAAATCGCGGATCTTTTTTACCAAATTTTTTTTCGCTATTTTTTTAAAATTTTTTTTTTTTTTTAATAATTTCCTTTTAAATAAAGTTTTTTGCAATCATCTTTTAGAAGTTGTAGAGGGTATCACTACATTCGCCAAGGCCGAATTTAACTTTTTTACTTGTTTAAAGACTCAATTTATTAAAAATCCGACCACTTTTGTTTTTTTTTTAAATTTTTTTTTTAGGTTTGGAAGTTTGTCTATCCACACACAAAAATTCAGACATGTGTTTTTCGTTTTTTTCGAGAAAATCGCATTTGAATTTTGAATTTCATAACAATTTAGTAATTTGCTTGTATTTTCTTGTTTCAACATAGCGTATGAGTAACCCAGCAAAACTTAGATTACCAAATAAGGTATAAAATAAGGTATAGGATCTCTTATTTTATACATTGCAGCATTGATGATTTTAACAGGCGATGAGACTCAAAGTAATGCATCCACATTATCACAAAGAATACCAGTAAGGTATAAAATATGTCATAAATTTATAACGAAGAATACGAGTAAGGTGTAAAATATATGATATTTTATAGGTTACGAGAAATGAAATAATATAGCATACCAGAAGATAATATATAAGGTGTTACAAGTAGTGAAAAAGTAATTTTGTATTAAATTTAATCACGTGATTGTAAGTGAGTGTAAGTAGATAAAAAAAATGCTCGTGAGTGTGTGTCGATAGAAATTTCCTGTCGTGAGCCCATCTCTAGTTTAAACTTATGCATTTTTTTTATAAAATAATTATTTTTTATGTTATTGTAATGCATTATGCATCCAATTATAAATAATGCATTATTTCAAACTTTGAAATAATACAAAATGAAACCAAATATAAGTCATCCATGATTTAATGTTTAGAAATTATAAATATGAAATAAATTGTTTTCAATAATCATGCATTACGTAGCAAATTATTAGTAATGCATTATTTTTCAATTTAAAATAATACGTTGTGGAACAAATGTTTGGTAAGACATCCTAAAATAATGCTAAAAATAAGGTATATACATTACCTGGTAATGTGTTATATAATCACTACCCATTACCAAAGTTTTGCTGGGAATATTTATGCAAATATTTAATGCTCATTCGCTACGTTGAAACAAGAAAATTAAGGAAAATTACAAAATTGTAATGAAATTTAATACTCAAATGTGATTTTATCGACAAAAAACGAGAATTTTTTTGTGGATAGATAAACATCTAAAGTTAAAAAAACTAAACTTAAAAAAAAAAAAAGTGGCCAGATTTTTAATAAATTGACTTTTTTAAAATAAAGAAAATTTCAGAACGGGTTCTGAAAATTTTCCAAAAAAAAAAATTTTAATCGATAGCCCATACAAATCTATATAAGAATGTAAATTTTTGAGATTGTGGTGCATTCCGTTTTAATGTGATAAATATTTAATCAAGGCAACTCGCTACAAATTTTACCATTTTTCCAATATTTGACCACGCCTCCTAAGCCCAGTTTTTGAAAATTAGAAAAACCAAAAACGCAATTTTCTTAGTTCCATATAGGGCAAACAAACCTATTCATAAATTTACGGTACACATGTTTTTCTGTAGCGGGACATTTGGTGTAAAATGTAAAGAAAAACAAGTAAGAAAATTACAGTCGGTCAAGACCGACCATATAATACCCTACACCAGTGTTTCCCGGAAAATGGGTCCCAAGTTCAAACATGGACCGATTGGATCTATCTTTTGTCAAATCTTTAATAAGTGTAAAAAACAATCGAAAACCTAATTTGAGTGAAATAAGCTTCTATTTGTTGCCAATAAACCGCTTTAACTAAATATCGGGCGAAATTTTTTATGGGGCCAAAGTCCAAAAATGGTCCGATTATAATCATTAGGTTATTAAAGTACAAGTTAAAAACATTCAAACAAAATTTTAATAAAATATTTTCTGTTTTCATGAAATTTGAGAGATTTATGTGAATATCGGGAAGGTGGTTTGTATGGGGGCTATAAGAAGAAATGGTCCGATTCCTCTGAAATTCGGAATGTTAATTACTAAATACAAAACACGTTTACCTACCAAATTTCGAAAGGATACCTAGTATAATACGGTCATTAGAGCCAATTGATCCAAATTAAAGCGGACCTTTCTATGGGGGCTAGGTCTAAACATGGACCGATTCATTCCAATTTCAATAGGCTTCGTCCTTGGACCAAATGAAGCGACCTGTATCGTGTTTACAACGTTTACATGGACGGACAGACGGACGGACGGACGGACATCGCTAGAATGACTTAAAAAGTTATTCTGAGTCGATCGGTATACTTAAAAGTGGGTCTAGGACCAATATTTCGGGTAGTTACAAACATCAGCACAAAGTCATTATACCCTGTACCACAGAGTGGTGTAGGGTCTAAAATCTATATAATTTCCAAATTTTTTCGCGAATTTTTTCAAATTTTTTTTTACGAAATTTATTTTTTAACATTTTTTTTTTTTGAACCAATTTTTTTACAATTTGTTTTTTTTTTTTAATTTTTTTCAAATAAATTTTTTTGCATTAATCTTTTTCAAATTGTGGGGAGTACCCATACATTCGGCAGGGCTGAATTTTATTTGTTCTTCTTTTTTGTGCAAGTTTTCGCTTCTAAATTCTAAATCTACACTCAAAATAATAACTCTGTTAAATTACAGAAAAACTCTGCTAATTTAACATAGTACACCATACTTTTCCAGCTAACAACATTTCTTGGTAATTTTACTAAAAAACTCTGTAAAATGATTTTGGCAGAAAAAAACTGTTAATTTACAGAGTTTATAGTAAAATATTGTATAAATATGAAAGCTTTTTTACAGAGAAAACTCCGTAATTTTACCATAAAACTCTGTAAAATGATTTGGACAAAAAAAACTGTTAATTTACAGAGTTTCTAGTAAAATATTGGTTAAATAAACCAGCATTTAGCAAGGAAAACTATGAAATTTACATATATTAGATAGAAAAAAAATTTACAGAAAAAACTCTGTAAATTTACAGAGTTTAGTTAAATGCATGTTATTTTGTAAAATTTTTATAAGATTTCTGAAAAATAAATTTTGATAACTTTATTTGCTACTTTTTCAACTTTTTCTCAAAAAAAAGAAAAAACAAAAACTACTCAAAACAGAAATCTTTTTTGGTTATAAAAAAATACGAAGCATTTTGCTTAGATCTGTATTTTAGCAGAAAACTCTGTTAATTATCTGTAAAATTAAGATTACAAAGTAAAAAGTAATATAACAGAGGAAACTTTGTTTTTTTGTCACAACATAATACAAAGTTTTTTCTTTAAATCTGTGTTTTGACAGAAAACTCTGTCAAATATCTGTTGAATTGAGATTACAGTCATTTTACAAAGTATTTTACAGAGTTATTATTATGAGTGTAAATATCTGACAATTCGAGATTACATTTATTATTCACAATTATTTGTTAGATTAAAGGGGTAAAAAATTTATGGACTTAATCCATTTTTCTAAAAAATCGCAAAAGTTACAAAAAAAATTTTTAATTTAAAAATCTGAAAAAAGTTAAAAAAATGTCTTACCTGTATTGCTTATCAAACAAAATAATCCAAATAACCATAATAAGGTGTTAATATGCTGTATAAAACCCATAATGTCGGCTTGCTAATTTTTTAATAAAGTTGATATATTATGTATACAAAACAAAAAATTGTATTAGAAATGATGAAATCCAAAAATGTGAAATAAAGTTCACGCGAGACAAAAGAAACGTTGAAAAAATTCACACCACAAAACTTTTGAATATGCAACAAAACAAAATAAAAAAATTAATACAAAATTACAAAAATATAATGCAATTTTTCAAAACAAAAATTATTTTCAGCTATTTTTTTGTAGCTTCTATTTCTTTTTTTTTTTTTGTGAATAATATTTTTTCTTATAAAATTTTTTTTCTCAAACTCAAATTAAACAACACAATAATGCACTTTATGATTTTATTTACACACGTTGAAATTAAAAAAATAAAAAAAATAAAAAAAAAAATTGCAACAAAATTTGAAAACAATTTTTTTCGTTATAGTTGTTACACTGATTTTCTTTATGTTTTTGTAGTTGTTTTTTGTTTTTATTTTTCTATTTGAAAATGTAGTGGTTATGTTGTAATAAGTTGTTGGGATAGACGTTGAAAATTAAATAGTTGCAGCAATCGATATACAACAAGATATTTTCAAATATAGAGTTTCCAAGTGGATTAAAGATATTTTTTTTTTTTTAATTTTTTTATTCAAAATGTTGATAGTAAATGCGTTACAAACTTTATCCACAAATGTAACGTTAAAAGAAAGACAACGTTGAAAAAAACGCACTCTGCACCAAAATTTACAATAAAAAAATGGTAACAAAATGTTGCACAAATAAAATCAATGACGTCGAGTGTTTTTTTTTTTTTATTTTTTGTGAAGCAAGTGTATTAAAACTTGTGTTTGTTGCAGAAGAAAACACGTTAGAAATAGTTTTAACAAATTTTTCGTTTTATTTTAAAATATAAAATTGTAGAGGAAAATAGTTTTTTTTTCTGTTTTTGAAGAGGGGAAAATTTTTTCCACGCGAGTTTTTTTTTATAGTTTCTTCTTCTGTGGTTGCCTCTTTAAAAACTGCAACACTTTTTTTCTGTTTTGTTTATATTAATAAAAAATTATGTTAATAGAGAGTTTTTAATAAACAAACACTTTCTTTTTATATAAAAATATTTTTAAAATTTTTCAATTTAAAACTTTTTTTTTAATTTAAGTCGTTTTTGTTTGAATATTTTTTAAATTCGTTGCAAGTCCACATTTTTTTTTTTAATAATTTGTTGTATTAATATTTTTAAAATATAATTATTAATTATGTTTTTTATTTTTTTAATTACTTTTTTTTTCAAATCACCCTATTTTCAATTCAATACTAATATTTTCAAAATTTTTATATTTTACCGCTGTTGCGTGCTTTGCGCACGAGCACTTTTCTTAAACTGTTTGTTTGTCACTTTGAATGTCTTAAGTGGAACCTAAAAACTTAAGTTTGATTTTAATTTTGTTTAGCTTTCAAGTGTGCAGAAATTATACAAAATCCACTTCAATATTCAATCAAAAGCCACCACCATATAAGCTAGCAACAGCAGCAACAACAATTCACATACATGTTTTATTACTAACACTTATACGTACAGCTGATCTATCTACTCAATACTCTGACTGTAGTATGGTTAATAGCTGTATTTTAAACTTTGCTTAACTGTGTTTTAGTAAAAGCCAAGTTTCGTTTTGTTGTGGCCAAGTTTTGCAGAGCATATGTATCTTGGTTTAATTCGCTCTTTTGGTTAGAAACTAAATAACAAGTTTGCTCAATAAAAAAAAAATAAGAAATACCATAAGAAAACAAAAAGAGATAATTGAATCGTAAGATATAAAAAAAGAGAAATATTTATCATCATATCACAGCAAACATTATGTGAAATGTTTCTAATGTGTAGTTCAGACTTTCTGATTTTGAGTGATTAAGGGCTATATGTTTAAAAAAGTCCATTACGTTTTTATTTTATGACTGGATTTTTGTTCAACAACTTGTTTCAGGTCGTAAGTGTGAACTCCATATAATATCACAGCGTGACCAAACTGACCACTATTTTAGAAAACAAGAGTAGACTTGTGCTTAATCGTTCAATTGAGTGAGCGCTCATTCTCGTTCATTTCAGATAAAAGACCTAGTTCGTTCATCTAGTTCAATCGCTCTTTTGGCTTTTTCGTTCAACAGTTCGTGAACGAATCATTTTGAACATGTCTGTTGGTCGTTCATCTAGTTCAAATCGGTCAATTTTGGGTTTCCGTTCAACAGTTCGGGATCGAATCATTTCGATCATGTCTGTTGTTTTGGCTTTCGTTCAAAAAATACAAAAATGTTTAATAAAAACATTAATTAACAAAAAAAAAAAAAAACAAAAACAAATAAAATAAAAAAAATGTAAAAAAACACAATGATGAGAAAGCGTTTAAAAGAGGAGAAAAAACTAACGCCTAATGCCAAAATTAACAACAAAAATTTAACGACCGAACTGAAAGATCAAAATGAAGTAATGACCAATTGAGCTGAATGAACGAAAAGACCTATAAGAGCTGAAATGAACGAACTAGATAAACCGCTCAGTTAAGTGAATAGTTCAATTGAACTAGTTCGTTCGTGAACGACACAACTCTAAACAAGAGATATCGCTCCTTTACTTGTATAGTGTCATAACTCAAAAAATGCGTTTTTTGAGTTAATGATGCAGAATTATTCGTTATATCATGCTTTATATTGTGTCAAAAATTCGTATTAATATCTTTTGAACTCATCGTTTGAGAAGAGTACACGCCATTATTACATTTTCTATGTACCGGCCTTTTTCAATTAAAAACCAGTTTCAATAGTAAACTTTAAACGTGTTTTCTGCAAAATAAAATATTTTGAGTTATGACACTATACAAGTAAGGTATGATATGACCTACGTTTCTATATATGGGGCGAAACGCGTCAACGATCCACACCAAAAACCCGATTTATGTATAATTTTGCCAAAATGTTAGGATAATAGTAGGTAATCTAAAGGTCAAATAAAAAAATTTTTGTTGAAATATTTTTAGATTTACAGAGATGGGAAGTTTTCAATTTTTCGCAAAGAACATATTTGGTTCAATTTTTATTGACACTTTGATGCCATAAAAATTTATTTTTAAAAAATGATTTTTAAAGTATTTTTGACGGCCTTTTCAATAGTGTTGGTTGTTTTTTAAAAAAATATAAATTTGACTTTAAAATTCAAGGTCAAATTATTAAAAAAAAAAATATTTTTTAAGCGCCTATTTTGAGATTATTTTAACTAAGTATATTAGAAAGCTTTACTTTTTTACATATAAAAACATTTTTCAAAAAATGGATCGAGAGTTCCTTTCTGCGATTTTTTATAAAATAACACTTAAAATGTACGAATACCGCGTGTATTATAAGTAAAAAAATATTTTCGCAATAAGGAACTCTAGATCCATTTTTTGAAAAATGTTTTTGAATGTAAAAAATGTCAAGCTTTCTAATAATTTGACCTTGAATTTTAAGGTCAAATTTATATTTTTTTGAAAAACCACCAACACCATTGAAAAGGCCGTCAAAAATACTTTAAAAATCGTTTTTAAAAATAAATGTTTATCTCAACAAAGTGTCAATAAAATTCAACCAAATATGATCTTTGGAAAAAAATTAAAACTTCCCATCTCTGTAACTCTAAAAATATTTCAATGAAAATGTTTTTATTTGAACTTTAGACGGCTGTAGGCAAAATCGCCCAAAGAAAAATGGCCCAAAAAAGAAAACGAAAATTCGCCCAAAAATGTTTCATACAAATTTGGGTCATATTTCATATGAAAAGTTACTCAACATTTTAGAGCAAACTTTCATAGTTTTTGGGCAAAATTTCGAAATTATAAATTGGGTGATTTTTCATTACGAAAAATAACCCAAAATTTATATATGTATGAAAAATTGCCCAATTTTATTTTGGTTTTATTTTTTGTCAAAATCTTAAAATGTCAAAACTGAAATAATTATGTCACAATAAATCAGTATATTATTATTTTTAGCAATAGTAAACGCATATCGTGTTTTTTTATAAATTATATACACTGCGAATCACATCAATAAGGAATCGAGTTTTTCACTTTTCAATCGAATATATCTTTGTAACAAATAAGCGGAAAAATATAAAAAAATGCACTGATAGAGACCATTATCTAGCTAATAATGTCAAATAATAACAATAATCAAAAGACTGAAAGAAGTCCTTTAAAAAAATATTTTTTGGCAACTTGTTACAAAATTACTAGTTTTTTATGAATCACTTGAATAAGGAATTTTGAAATACAGACCAAGTAGGACCTGAATTCAATTTGTTATGGATAGCAATTCCTAAAACAATAAAAACATAACAGCTGTGTTTCGAATTTCAATAAAAATGAGACCCACAACAGCTCTTAGCTCTTCCGAAAAGAAAAAAGTACTGACTTTAAAGTCCAAAGTGTTAAATGCCGTTAAAATCGAGAAAATAATAGTGAGGGGCAAACCTATTGAATGCAAATATTTAAATAACATTAAGAACTATGAAAAAAACATGAATGGGCGAACTTAAATGGCAACAACAGAACGATATCGACCAAAATTTTAAGAATTCCCTTGAATTCCACGTTGACAGGTTCCAAATTTCTCAAAGAAGTGGTGATTTTGTGGGTATTTGTATAGTCCATCACGATTAAAATTAAATGAGTTTATAGTCTGTTGAAAATTGCTAAAAAAGCCACCCCTTTATTCCAAACTTAAGAAGCATCGATGGTAACGTAAGGAACAGTGATGATGCCACAGTAGAATATCGCACCCCATACCATAAAAACACCTTCTATGATCTGTCTGCTATGCAAAAACTGTTTTTATTGTCTCAAATCACCGAAAACAATTGTATCCGTCTAATGCATCGGTATTAATTTTATTTTTCGTCGGAATAAATTACTTTAAAAAATTTCTGAGACCGTGTCATTGTATTCCTGGCGAGATTAAGGCGCTGCTTACTACGTTTGGCATTCAGCTATTACTTTTGCATAATTTTCGACGAGCACTGATCTCACTTGACTTTTAAACGCGACGGACCATACAAATACTCGCATTAACGCCACTTTCTTTGAGAATTTTGAAAGATGTCGGCGTAGAATTTGGGGGAATACTTAAAATTTTTGTCGATATCGTTCTGTTTTTGCCATTTTAGTTCGCCCATTCATTTTTTTTCCATAGTTGTGAATGTTATTTAGATAATTGCATACAGCAGTTTTTTCCCTCTCTATTATTTCCGCGATTTCAACGGCCTTTAACACTTTTACAGTAGTTTTTCCTTTTCGGAAGAGCTAAGAGCTTTGTGAGTCCCAATTTTATTGAAATTCGAAACAAAACTGTTTTGTTTTTATTGTTTGAGGGATTGCTATTCATTACAAATTGGATTCAGGTCCTACTTGGCCTGTATGCCAAAATTCCTTATTCAAGTGATTCAAAAAAACTAGTGATTTTTTTACAAGTTGCGGGAAAATATTTTTTTAAAGCACTTTTTTCAGTCTTTTGATTATTGTTATAATTTGACATTATTGGCTAGATAATGGTCTTTATCAGTGCATTTTTTTATATTTTTCCGCTTATTCATTACAAAGATAAAATCGATTAAAAAGTGTAAAACTCGATTCCTTATTGATGTGATTCGCAGTATATTTAACTAACCAAGAATAAGCTGAAGCAAAACCGCTCGTTGTTGCTAACATACAAAGGCTCTGGTGGGAATGGAACCCAAAACCCCTGCTCTTACCTGCAAATTACCACGCTATATATTAATCTATCGCAGCGCGGTAGAAAATCAAAAGTAATAAATTTAAAAACAGCATGCAACTCCGATGAAAGCTCTGCAGGCAAAAAATTTTACCAACAAATTTATTTATGCATTTTACGGGCTGTATTCTCATAACGACGTACGGACATAGCGCCCAAGGTCTTATCGCCCAAAACCGTAAATGTCATATCGCCCAAGCTGCGACATATAGCCTAAAATGATAAGTCTAAAAATGTTATTTCTCCCAAAACAAAATTGTCAAAAAATCCAAAATATTTTTTTGGGCGAAATGTCGAAATTACGACTTCTATGATTTGTTTTTTTTTTTGTAATAAATTCTTTCTGCGTAGCCGGCCTTCGGCCGGGCTTAGGGATTACATACTCCATGCATTAAACCCACACTCTCTGCAAACCAAAGCTATTTTGGTTATCAGGCCTTTTTGAGCCATAACATATTTGATAGCGTTAAGGCCTGCTACCCTATAACACTTTACTTTGTGGAGAGGGTGGTTTTAATGCATGGATTTTGTAATCCATAAGCCCGGCCGAAGGCCGGCTACGCGTAAAAACTTTTAAATATTGTATTAAAAAAAAACAATATTGGTGAGTTTTATGATTATTTTTTTGGGTGCTATGACATTTTATAAATTCAACATTTTGATATTTGGGTAATATGACATTTTTGATAATTTATATTAATTTTAAGAAAATTGTTAAAATACCCAAAAATAATGGCCATATCGTCCAAAAAACACAATTTTTTTTTTTGGGTGGAATGCCTTTTTTGAATTGGGCGATATGCACTTGGGCGCTATGTCCGTACGCCTCTCAAAACAACGATCTCTAAAAATAAATAATAACCACGTAACCTATGGTCTTATCTTAAAAGCTTTTGTCTTTGCCTTAAAGTTCTTCTGCGTAGCCGGCCTTCGGCCGGGCTTAGGGATTACAAACTCCATGCCTTAAACCCACCCTCTCCGCAAAAGAAAGCTTTTCTGTGTAGTATGTGTTTTTTTTTGGGTTTTTTTTTCGTTAATTTTGGGTGAAGTTTCGTATTTTTCTTTTTGGGTCATTTTTCATATTTTTTGGGCGATTTTGCATTTGGGCGATTTTTCATAAAATTTTTTTGCGCGATTTTTCTTTGGGCGATTTTGCCTACAGCCACTTTAGACTACCTACTATTATCCTAACATTTTGGCAAAATTATACCTAAATCGGTTTTTTGGTGTGGACCGTCGACGCGTTGTGCCTCATATTTGAGACATGCTGGCGTACTCCCTTTTTCGATTTATGGTACTGTTTTCTTGCAAAATGTCATTAAAAAAATTTTGCAAAGGTAATGAATTTTTAATTTTATGGGATGGAAAACTGAGAAATGACTTGTATCAATATATCATAAAAATCTTTCGTTCCTAAAATAAAAATCAAGTCAACTGATCTTTTCGTCAGGCGCAGCAACAGTGCAAATGAGGCTGCCTTACAGCAGCCGCGGATCCAGCTCTTTTTACTCAAAAACTTTTACTCAAAAATTTTTTTTTGCATTGAACCTCAGGTCGAATTTGAATCATTAGTTAAGGTTTTTTAGTGTCTTCCTCTTGTTTATTATGATTTTTTCTGTAGAAACATTTCCAATTTTAAAAAATGTTTTCCTATAAAAAAGGTTTTACAATTTAAGAAAATGTTTGATATTTAAAAAATGTTTCCTCAAAAATTCTCAGCAAAAGACCCAGATTCTAAAAAAATGTTCCATTAGAAAATATATATCAGATAAGCGACATATTGAATTCAAAAAAGTTTCCTGATTTCAAAATTTTTCAGAGTCATTTGCTCAAAGAGAAAGTTTATGAGTCTGGAACATTATCCCAATAAGAAACCTAGGCAATTTTCCCAACAAAAAATTCCTATTTTTTCTGAAATTTGTTTGAATTTTTTCTGAAATATGTTTGTCTATTCTATTTTTTCACCGAAACGTTCATTCTTCACCAACATTTTTAGGTTTTATAAAAAAAAAAAAAAACCAGAAAGTACCTGAGATAGGAAAAATTAAAGACTTTAATGTCTTTAAAAATTTTTTGAGTCAATTTCCTAGATTCTGAGACATTTTTCTAATGAAAATATCTCTCCTTCTTACAAAAAATCTAAGATTCTCAAACATTTTCTGAGACATATTTTCTATTGAAAAGTCTGAGAATCTAAGAAATTTTTTATACAAAAAAATTTTAGATTCTGAAACATTTTTCCTATAGAAAAAGTCTCAGAATCTTAGTCTCAGTCAAAAATATTCTGGGACAAGTTTCAAATAGAAAAAATATCGGAATTTAGGATATTTTCTTAGATTCTGAGACATTTTTCCTATCGAAAAAGTCTGAGATTTTTTTTAGCCAAAGATTTCAGCTTTTAATACTAAAAAGTCATAGATTCTGAGACAAATTTCAAATAGAAATAATTTTAGATTCTGAGATATTATCTCAGAATCTGAGACATTTGTCCTAAAGAAAAAGTCTTTGATTCTGACATAATTTTAAATAAAAAATCTCAGATTCCGAAAAATTTTTCCTATAAAAAACCACTACTTTAAAAGTTGATATATAGAAAGACTATGGAGATATCGGGTGAAAACCATTGATGTTGTTATTGCGTTTTTCAAAATTACATTTTAATCTAAGCATATGTCGAGATATGCAGTTATGTATCCCTGTAAAATACATTTTAACATCTTCAACGATTGCTGATTTTAAAATAAGGAATAACAAGTGAGAGTGTTAAATTCGGCTGTGCCGAATCTATTATACCCTCCAAAATGTAAAAAAAAATAAAAAAAAAAAATTCAGGGGCGTTTCTTTTTTTTTTTGGGGGGGGGGGGGCTGATAGGGTCAGTGGGGGACTTTGAGAGCACCAAATGTTTCATTTAATTACCAAAAATACCAAAAAAACATGTTAAAAAGTGTATTTTTTTAGAAGTTGGTTTAGTTCTTCAAGGGGGAACTTTTTTCCCCCTGGTCCGATTTGGCCAACTTCCGAACTTAACCTGCTTAGGAACATAAGACATATTTGTGCCAAACTTGAAGGGTCTAGCTATTTTATTTTGGACTGCATCGTGTTAACTACAGACGGACGGAATGACGGACAGACGGACGGACGGACGGACGGACGGACGGACGGACGGACGGACGGACGGACATCGCTAAAATGTCTTAGAATCGATCACTGATCAATAATATATATACTTTATGGGGTCCCCGACCGATATTTCGATGCGTTACACACGGAATGACAAAGTGAGTATACCCCCATACTGTAGTTGGAGGGTATAAAAACATAACTCAGATATGCTGTTACGATTTTTATACCCTACACCACACTGTGGTACAGGGTATAATGAGTTTGTGCTGATGTTTGTAACTACCCGAAATATTGGTCCTAGACCCACCTTTAAGTATACCGATCGACTCAGAATCACTTTTTGAGTCGATTTAGCGATGTCCGTCCGTCCGTCCGTCTGTCCGTCCGTCCGTCCGTCTGTCCATGTAAACGGTGTAAACACGATACAGGTCGCAATTTTTAATCAATTGACTTGAAATTTGAAACTTAAGTCTCTCTTGGCCCAAGGACGAAGCCTATTGAAATTGGAAAAAATCGGTCCATATTTAGACCTAGCCCCCATACAAAGGTCCTCTTTAGTTTTGGCTCAAATGACTCTAATAACCGTATTGTAGAAGGTATCGCTTTGAAATTTGGATGGTAAACATGTTTTGTCTTCACATATCATCATTCCGAATTTCAAAGAAATCGGACCAGTTCTTCTTGTAACCCCCATACAAACCACCTTCCCGATTTTCACATAAATGTCTCAAATTTCATGAAAATAGAAAATATTTAATTAAAATTTTGTTTGTGTATGTTAAACGCGTACTTAAATAACCTTATCAAACCTGATAATCATCGGACCAGTTTTGGACTCAGGCCCCTTGTGAAAATTTCGCCCGATATTCAGTTAAAGCGGTTTATTGTCAACAAATAGAAGCCTATTTCACTCAAATTTGATTTGTGAGTGTTTTCTTCACTTATTAAAGGTTTTACAACATATAGATCTAATCGATCCATGGGACCCATTTTCCGGGAAACCTTGGTGTAGGGTATTATATGGTCGGTCTTGACCGACTATAATTTTCTTACTTGTTATTTTTCCTTTAAGAAAAAATGAGTTGTGGAGTTCTGAAATCAATATCTCAGAAAGTTTTAGTCCGATTTTCATAAAAATTTGATACAATACGAAAATGTATAAGGAGATTCCGAAAATGCAAAAACACGTTTTGGACATAACTCGACTTATGTTGTTATGGGTTTTTGCCACAGAATTATTTTCAAACAAATCCTTCTCTGGTTGTGCCTTATCCTGGATTGATTAAGTTTCTTTTTCTTTTTGCCACCAATATTGGGCTGAGAACCCTTACCAGATTTAAGGCCAGACTCCAAGGTCCCAACCTTTAGACCAGTGCTAGGACTAGCACCAGTCGGTGAGGCAGAGCCTCGAATTAAATCGGTATCATTTGTGTCCATATTTTCATTTTCCTTGATGTGGTCATGAAAATATCACAAAACCTAATACGAACAATTTTATTAACTTAATTAATAGCACGGAGTAAAACTAAAAACACGTCCACACTTGACAACAATTGAACGAAAGGGTCATAGTCCCCACAACTAATATGGGGATAATGACAGTGAAGTATTCGGTCATAATCCCCATTATTCGCATCAAAAATTTTCCAATTTTGAGACATTTTTTGTACAGAAAAGTTTTCAGATTATAAAACATTTTTCGATATATTGCTATTTTAAAGTTGTTGAAAAGATTTTTTTTTAAATCCTTAAATATAAAAATAATTAGGCCAAAATCAGATCATTCAAACCAAGACATGATTTGATTCAATATTGATAATCTATTAAGAGTATTTAAATTCTCTTAAATTTGTCTGCATTCCATTTTTTGAACTCTCATTCAAGCTATTTTTGTCTTGAGATCATTAAACGACCTTAGCAGAGTCAGAAAGCTTTTAAAAAAAAAAATCTCTGCACAACCATAAACAGCAACCAACCAAAACAGAAAACAGAAACAAATTAATGAATACAACGGTAACATGTGTACAATTTCAGAAAAACGAACGAAAAAAAGCAACAACTAACCGAAAACAAAACAAGGCGCGTGCAATGGAAACCAACAAAAAAAATCGTTAACAAAAACAACATGCAGAACTTAAGCAAATGAAAGGAAAATCTTTTAACAGAATAAGACGAAGGAAAAACAGCTATTTTGATAAAGACTTTGCAGACACCTACAGTAAGGTTTAACCCTTAATGTGTCGAAGTGTTTGCAGATGAGAAAATTTAAATATATGTTTTAAATTTAAGAATGTCATGGAAATTTAGGGCAAACATGACAGACTTATTGTTAGATATTTTTCCTATAGCAAAAGTCTCAGATCACTGAGACATTTTTCTTTTAAAAATTTTTCAGATTTACGAGTCATTTTGCTATAGATAAAGTCTTTTATTTATAAGACATTTTTACTATAGAAAAAGTCTAAGACTCAGAGACATTTTCCCTACAGTAAAATTCTGTGTTTTTTTTTATCACCTGAAATAATGGTCATGCACAGAAAAAAATAAAAAAAAATATTTAATTAAAAAATTCGTAGATTTAATTAAAAAATTAATTAAATCCGGACCAATCACTAAAATGCGCAAATAAATTAAAAATATTTGTATGTCGTTAATTAAAAATAAATGGATATTTATTTAATTAAAAACTTAATACTATAAATTAAAAAATTTAATTAAAATTTAAAAAAAAAATAATTAAAATTTTAATTGTATAAATTAAAAAAATTAATTAAAAATAGTATATTAAAAAAAAAAATAATTTGTAAAAACATTCTTTTTGAACAAAATAGTTTAAAAAAAAATATTTCTTCAAACTTTACCAAATTTATTTATGCCGTAAAGACATAGTCAGTGAGATGATTTTATAAAGTCGATTATAAACCTTTCATATACATACACATTAGCGTGTCCCGAAAATGAAAAATTTTAGGGCATACCCCTAGAATGATGCTTAGTAAAGAGCTGATTACGGGAAAAATAATTCAAAAAATTTTGGAGGTCATCTTCAGGGCGCAACCAGCGCTTAAAGTTTGCATCCGTAGTGCATTTGGTCAAAAAAAAATATTTTTTTTTATTTTTAAAATTGGTGCCAAAAGTTTCGTTAGGTAGAGTACATTCTGGAAAAAATATTTGTAAAGTTTTCATGGAGCAATTTTGGTCCAGCACAACGTTTTGAAATTTTGAAAAGGTGTATTTTATTATGTAGTTTTTGAAGTTTTTGTAAAAACTGGAGTTTGTAAGAGTTCTTTTAAGATTTTGTATAAAACGAAGTTTATATTTAAGCCTTTGTATAAAAAGCTGTTTTTTACGAAAACTTAAAAAAATATGTAATAAATTATGCATCTTCGAAGTTTCAAAACGATGCGCTGGACCAAAATTGCTCCATGAAAACTTTACAAATATTTTTTCCAGAATGTACTCTACCTAACGAAACTTTTGGCACCAATTTTAAAAATAAAAAAAAATGTTTTTTTTTTGACCAAATGCACTACGGATGCAAACTTTAAGCGCTGGTTGCGCCCTGAAGATGACCTCCAAAATTTTTTTAATAATTTTTCCCGTAATCAGCTCTTTAGTAAGCATCGTTCTAGGGGTATTCCCTAAAGAAATTCCAAAATTTACTGATTTCGGGACATGCTAATACACATAAAACTATAAACAAAACGAGAATTCAAAAACCTATGTGGAAAATAAAGAAAACTTTCAACAAACTTTTTATACTTATGTATTTTTTTTGTATGTAATACAATGCAAGAAAAAAACACACACTCGCACACACACGAAAACAAAACAAAAAAAAATAAGTAAAGCTAGAAATTTAATTAAACATTTAATTATATAAATTAAATACTTAATTAATATTAAATTTGAAAACAATTAAAATATTAATTAAAATAAAGTTAAAAATTTAATTAAACAATTAATTATATTAATTAAAAGTTTAATTAATATTTAATTAAAAAACAATTAAAATTTTAATTAAAATAAAATATACGATATTATTTTCTGTGTGGAAACCTGAAATATCAGAACTCTGAAAAAGATACCATTTTTAACTCCGATTTTAATGGAAAAATTGGTAAAAATTTGTACTTTTTTTTTTTTTATCGATTTTTTATATCGTCTGAAATAATGGTTCTAGAAACTTGATATTTAGGATCATTCAGAAAAAAACTTAAAAGAGGTACTTTTTAGAAAGTTTCAATTCTGTTAGGGTAATAAAGAGTACTTTGATACTTATTCGATCTCCTTAAATTAAGGATAGAAGAACTAGATTTTTGAAATGTAAGATCTTCTATCAGAAAAAAAAAGACTTTTAAGAATTTCTGACTCTAAGAAGGTAAAAAGTTAACAATTTTAATTTGGTACTTTTTCGATTTCCTTAAAAATGGTTTTAAAAACTTGAAATTTTGAATCTAGAATCCTCAAACAAAAAAAAATATTTTGAACAAAAAAAAAAAGGTTCCAAACGGAAAATCTCAAAATATGACGAGTATGATCCTTCTTCTCATTCAGGAAAAGGACATATTTAGAACTTTATTTTCTTTAAAGGTAAACTAGGTAAACAATGGTTTTAAAAATGTTAAAATGATACTTTTTATATCTATTGAGATAAGGACTACACTCAAAAAAATACGTTAGTAAAAAAGTTTGTAAAATTGTTTGTATCCCAACTTTACAACTTTTTTACTAAATTGTACTAAAAAAATATTTTTTTGTAATTCGTTTTAGAAAACTCGCGTTACAAACTATTAATTTTTTACTGATTCTTTAATAATTTTTTCAGTTGATTTTTTAAAAATTTCGTACTAACTTTTCGGTTTTCTTTTCTAGAAAAGTAATGCACTAATGAAATACAAAAAGAAAATGTTTTTAAAATATTTGGAAATTAAAAAAGGGCATTTAAAAAAAATATACAGTTACCCAAGCAGAAATTGACGACGGTTCTAAAAAAAAGCGTTCTGAAAGCACTGTAACAAAAAAAAAAGCATTCTCAAAACGCTATTTTCAAACGCTTTGCGAGCGTTTTTGAAAAGTGTTTTGAAAGCTCTATAAAAAAAAAAAAGGCAATCTCAAAACGTTTTTTCGAACGCTTAGCGAGCGCATTCGAAAAGCGTTTTAAGAGTTCTTTAGATTTTTTTTTTTTTTTTGAAAAAAAATTTCTAAGTTCCGAAATTATTTTTGAATAACAATTTTTTGTCACTTTTTTTTGTTTTTTAAGTAAAAAAAACTCATCAAAAATGTTTTTAGATTTTTTTTTTTTAAATTTCGAAAATTTCGAAAATTTATTTAAAAAATTTTCTAAGTTTCTTGGAGTACAAAAAATTTTTTTTTTTGGATTTCACTTTGTATCAAACAAATTATTATAACCGAACTAAAACAGAAATTCTTCACTTTGGGGTTTTAAAGCGCTTTCATGACTTTAAAAAAACGTTCTAAAAGCACTTTTTTACATCGCTTTTAAAACGCTTTAAACCAAGCGTAGATCGATGTTATCATTCGGATCATCTGAAGGCGCTTTGAAGTTGGTATACAGAACGCTCGTACAACCGTCCACAACGCTTTCACAACGCTTTTGCGATTGTATTTTTCTGATTGGGTAGTTATTTTTTTATTTTAAAGGTAAAACTGCGCTTTGATGAGTATGAATATGTTTATTATTTTATATATTGAATTACACTTATTTGTCTGCTTCATTGTAACTACTACTTTGTTTTCTTTCAAATAAAAAAATATATAAAAAAGGGAACAAAATGCAGTAAAGAGAAGATATGCAAAATTCCAAAAAACACCGACCTTTTTCAATTCTTTTTTCTTTCTTCTCCATGTTCAAATATGAACATGTAATAGTTTAAAATAATTTTATGACATTTAAATAGTTTTTGGAATTTAGTAATTTGATCTGAATTTCTAAATAAACATATTTATGTTTTCAATATGTTATATTTTTAAGTGGTTTTTGGAATTTTAGTAGTTAGATTTTTATGGATGTTATTACCATTGATCATTAGAACAAAATTCCCAAACACACATATTGTCATTGCTTGTTTGTTTTACACATCTGCTACAATGAATCCTTGATATTTATTAGTACAGTAATAAACATGTGCGTTGCACATTGAGCAAGCAGGTATTTGATATTAGTTCTAGTTTAGTTATAAGATTTTCAATTTTGTAAATAAATTTCGTTTTTATGTTAAATAAATTAGTATCCTACAAATACTCGTGTGTGTTATTTCAAACGGAAATATTCATATATTCACTCCACTTGCGGTCCTTTTTTGTTTACGCTATCTGCGAATTTTTTTTTTTTCTTGTGTACAGTGTACACAAAGGGTTGATTTCTTAATACTCTAGTATTGGTAATTTTGTGTACTTTTCTTCATGCCGTTCTTTCTATTATTCAGTTGAAAAATAGCATTTGAATTGACAAGCGGAAGAAATAAAAAAAATGTACAAACAACAAAATATTACAACACAAAATACAGATAACCAAATTTTAAAGTATTTTTTGTTTAAAATTAACTTTTTTTTAGGACAATAAATAAAACAAAATAGAAAATGATGAAAGCAGGTAACAACTGTATATTTATGTGTTCCATTTAAATAATACTTATCAATATAATAGTGGTATTCAGAGTCTTGCTTGCCAGCCCTGGCACTGGTGGTAAAAGAGCACTTTTTAAAATTACTTTTCAAAATACATGTATTTTTTGATAGAAGTACTCTTTTGCTACATTGCCAGGGCTGGCAACAAGACTCTGAATACCTCTAATGTATTTTTTATTCTAGAACACCAATTTATTCAACATGTCAATTTATTCAACACAATTTTCAAAGCATTAATTTTATGTGGTATGTAATTTATATTTTGTATTAAAAAACATGTATTCAATTTTTTCTCTTACATATTTCAGATCAAAAATTCAAACAAAATCTGACTTGCATTGATATAGTAATGGCGACAACAAGCGCAATACACAGTTTACATATAGTAAAAAAAGACCAACAATTTAAAATACACAATTTACAATTTTTTTACAAAAAAAATTTAGTAATACTAATTTTTTTAGTTTTTTTTAAGATTACTAATTTTTGAAAACCAAAGTTTGTAATGGTAACTGAAAAAGTTATCGGGCACAAATTGAAAACTTTATTAGTAATGGTAACAGACTTTTTTGTAAGGAATACTAACAAATTTTTATGAGTGTAGGACTTTTTATTTCTATAATTCATGTTATAAGGAAAGTAATAAAGCATACATGAAACGAAGTGAAATAGAACAGGGAACTGTAACCAAATAGAATGAAATGGAACAGGAAACGCCATTGAATGAAATTTTATTACTCAAATTTTTTTTAACTCAAA
This sequence comes from Pegoplata infirma, assembly GCA_963921195.1. Lineage (NCBI taxonomy): Eukaryota > Metazoa > Arthropoda > Insecta > Diptera > Anthomyiidae > Pegoplata > Pegoplata infirma. The sequence continues at coordinate 73,767,054 of OY992537.1, read as the reverse complement.
TTATTTATTTTCACTCAAATTTTTTTTTCATTCAAAATTTTTGTCAATCAAAATTTTTGTCACTCAAAATTTTTCTAGGTTCTTAATCAAGAATGGTACACTAGAGCGTTCTTTTTTTTTTTTTTGAAAATCAACATCAAAAATAAATTGTCCAAACGATTTTCGAGATATCGATAGTTAAAATTTTCGAAAAAATTACGACTTTTCCTACGTTCAAGATTTAAAAAAAACTCAAAATTTCTTTCCCTTGACCGATTCATAAGCTGAGACAAAATTTCATTTAAACTTAATTTGAGCCAAATCCGATCATTTCAACCCGGTGCGCCCGTCGATTAAAGTTTTACGACAAAATTTTTAATTTTTAAAAAACTAAAAAATAAAACAATTAAGAAAATTTTAGTCGGTCAATAACGACCATATAATACCCTACACCAGTGTTTGCCGGAAAATGGGTCCCAAGTCCGAATATGGACCGCTTTGATCTATATTTTTTATTATACCCTCCTCTCTAGTGAGAGAGGGTATATATAAGTTTGTCATTCCGTTTGTAACTCATCGAAATATCGATCTGGGACCCCATAAAGTATATATCGCTCATTTACTTGTATAGTGTCATAACTCAAAATGTTTCATTTTGCAGAAAACGCGTTTAAAGTTTACAATTGAAACTGGTTGTTCATTGAAAATGGCCGGTACATACAAAATGTAATAATTTCGTATTCTCTTCTCAAATGATGAGTTTTAAAGATAAAAATACGAATTTTTGCCACAACATAAAGCATGATATAACGAAAAATGCTGCATTATTAACTCAAGAATTACATTTTTTGAGTTATGACACTATACAAGTAAATGAGCGATATATTCATGATCCCCGATCGATTTTAAGACATTCTAGCGATGTCCGTCTGTCTGTGGAAATGGTGATCACGGCCAAAATATTACATGGAGATGACTGAAACTTAACATATTTATTGGAACTTTTCCCGATAAGTTTGGTATTGCATTTGAGCGATATCGGTTCAGCGGTTCAAAACTTATGAACGAAAATGTAAGGACACCTCAAAATTTTTAGTACATTCAACATAACCTAAAAATACAAAATGCTTTAATTCGCCAAATGGTATTTAAACAAGTACGAACATATTTTTTTAAAAAGAAGAAAAAAATCGCGGATTTTTTTTTACCAATTTTTTTTTCGGAAATTTTTTTAAAAAGTTTTTTTTTTTTTCAAAAGTAATTTTCTTTTAAATAAAGTTTTTGCAATAATTTTTTAGAAATTGTGGAGAGTATCACTACATTCGGCAAGGCCGAATTTAACTTTTTTACTTGTTTATATCTTTAATTAACGTAAAAAAACTCACTGATATCAAATTTGAGAGAAGTTGGCTTCGTTTTGTTGATTTAGACCGATTTAACTGAATATCAGGTGAAATTAAAATACGGGGACTAATTGTAGTCTAATAAGAGTTGATTAAATTCCCAAGGTACACTTTTAACACATAGAAACCAATTTTTTATTAAATATTTCCTATTTTGATGAATTTTGAGAGATTTATGTAAATATCAGGAGGAGGTTTGTATGTAGGTTTACCAGATTTAAAATATGGAATAACAGTACATTTGGTCTCAAAAAACAGTACATTGCAAATAAAAACAGTACTTTTTTAAAAGTCTTATTTTATATCAAACTACAAAAACTTAGCCCTTTTACCCTGATTTCAATCAGATCTCAGCCAAAACGAGCATAAAAGGTTGTTAACAGAACAGTGGAACATTTTAGGTAAACCGTCTCATATTTTTTTTTTATCAGTGTTGAAAAAATTGCGATTGACTTTTTGGAGCATTTGTCTTAGTTGCCGCGATATCTGATGAAAGCTTTTGTAGTCTATGCTTTCGCTTAACTAAAACACCGATGAAAAAATCTATAAAACAGTGTTTTAATTAAAACACGACTTTAAAAAGCAAACGCGAAAACGGTATTATTGCACTCAAACAAAGGCCTAACTAAATTTTGGGAAAATGTTTTTTTTTCACAATTTAGTAAAATTTAATAAAAATTTTGAAATTTCTTTGACATAATTTGCAACGAATTAGTTCATCATATTTATCTTCTTAGAATTGATGAAGTTTTTTCTTCAGGTTTAGTAAGTTTTATGCAATTTAAGGAAAATGTTTCTAAAATTTAAAAAACTAAGCTAGAAAGAGCAAAAAAGTGTTCATTTTCGATTCTAAAAATCTCTAAAGAATCTCAGGTCCTCTTTCAATATATGGACTCCTCAATTTGAATCTAAAAATTTGGGCGTTCCTCATTTCTGATGACAAATACATTTTTGTAGGTCTTTACACGACCATCTTAATCCCTCCGTGTAATAGTTTTTTAGTTATCCCGTTAAGATTCTAAAGACCCTTTTGGGCCCTTAAATTCCGGTATCCTAAAAACTAAGCAAGGTAGAGCGAAAAGGGCAAAGATGTTGAATCAAAATCTATGACGATCCTTAATAGACCCAATGGGACTGGACCTAAGGTGGTCTGGACCCATGGGTTCCGAACCTAATGGGGTCTGCCCGCAATCGGAACTTTAAATAAGATGTACTCAATAAAATAAATTTTTTCCCATTTTCTATTTTTTTCTTATTTTTTAGAAAAATTTAGATAAAAAGAAGGAAAACATGGCAATGGAGCTAAATCATTATTGAATTTAGTTAAGTTTTCCACTTTTTAAATAATTTTTCTTTTTGAGTGTGGTATAAAATTAAATTGCATTTAGCTCCTTTTTAAAAATTGAATTAAAATTTTGTCAAATATGAAACATTTTTCGAAAATTGTTACATTTTGGTGATGAGTATAAAAAAACAGTACAAAAACAGTACACGCTTTAAAAAACAGTACTTTTGCGTACTGTTTTAGTTGCTGTGCATAAAACAGTACTTTTTATAAAAAACAGTACATGTACTGTTTAAAACAGTACGAATGGCAACCCTATTTGTATGGCAGCTACAAGTAGAACGGGTCCCATTCCTTAAAAGTTTAGAACAGTGATTAATAAATATAAAATATGATTACCTGCCGAATGTTGAAAGGATACCTATTATAGTACGGTTATTAGAGTCATTTAAGCCAAATATAAAGAGGACGTTGATATGGGGGCTTGGTCTAAAAATGTACCAGTTTTCCCCGATTTCAATGGCTTCGTCGTTGATAATCTTAAAGTTTCAAATTTCAGAAAAATCAATTAAAAATATTTACAAAAATTAGCACTAGGCTATGAAAAATTATTTTGCAATACAATATTTTATTTATTTTGGCATGCTGGATATCAAAAATTTATAAAATCGGTCAAGCGGTTTTTAAGATATCGCCATTTAAAATTTTTCAAAAAAATTCCAAAAATTACTTTTTCAATCTCAAAACTTTTTTCCATTGAAATATTTAGTAGATATTGAGACAAGCTTTCATTTACACTTAACTTGCCAAAGTTTAGAGTTTTTGGTGAAAATTTTCTAAAAAACTAAACTTTTATCGAAGGACGCCACGGTATAAAATGATCTAATTTGGCTCAAATTAATGTAAGTTTGTCTCACGCTCTATGAAAGGGTGAAGGAAAAATATGTTTGTGATTTTTTTTTTATTTTCTTAACCGTAGGAAAAACTTACCATTTCTTGCAAATTTCAAAAAGCGGTATCTCGAAAACTGTTCGGCCGATTTTAATTTTTTTTATATTTGGGAGCGCATGACGTATCGTAAAACATATTTTTTTTTTTTTAATTTTCCAAAATCTAAAACTTTTATTCCCGGGCGCCACGGGTGAATTTGATCCGATTGGCCTCAAATTTGTATCAGATAATTTTACGGTAGTAAAAAAATTTGTGCAGACACTTAAAATCTATATTTAAGAAAAATCTTCAAAATTTGATCCCTTCCAGTCACCCAGTAACATTATTGGGTTAAAACTAGTGTTAGAGTGTAACTAACTGACTTACATTACATTTAGTTTAGTAAATTTACCAGAGTTTGGTAAGGTGGGTTTTTTTTTAAATTTTTTGTTTTTCAATGGGTGGTATAAAAAATGATATGATTCCAATACAATGACAACTAAAAAATAGCAAGTTTTATTCATGTTTTTTTTTATTTTTTTGTTTGAGTAGCTGTTTTTAAATGCCTTAACGTTTTTTTTTTTTTATTTAGTTTTTTCGACTGTTGTGGTTTGTCATATCAACAGTCAACAAACGAACTGAAAGACGGACAGACAATTATTTGAAATTCTCTTTGGTATTTAATGATTGAGAAATAATGTTACAATTTGGGCATTTATTTAAGCAATTTATTTCTTGTGGTTAATTTTAAACTTTTTTTTTTTTTGTATGTGATTAAAAATATTCAATAGTTGTTAAAAAAAGTTTGTTTCTAAGCGTTTTTGTTTTTCAAGCTATATCCTACGCCATAATGTGGTACAAGAGGGTTTTGTATGATAAGTTTATGATAAAGTTTGAAATTTAGTAATTTATTTTATAATAAATTAAGAACTAACACAGAAAATAATCCTTGCGAAAATTTTAAACGAGACAAAATAGTTGAATGACAGTTTGAAGTAAAGTTGAGATTACTAAAAATAGAATTGCAGTGTTGGAGACTGTTCAAATTTATTCTGTAGAAACTAAAAATACATAAAAGACAGCAGTAATAAAACAATAAACGACTATTTGTCAAGGCATATCATATTAATGTGGTGGTTGTATCGTCTAAGGTGCCGGTCTGCCTTTGTTGTTAATGGTATGAATATAACAAAATATCCGTGGTTTGATTATCGACTTAAAAATATTTATATACAAGAAAAACAATTATCTACTGGAAAGACAAACTTACATTTAAAATCCTACTGATGATAACACTAACTGGATTGTTTGAAAGTGGTATGGGAATACCAGAAATGTCTATAATTTTTAGAAATTTAATTTTCTGAATTTGTCAAATTAAACTCTATAACAAATAAATAATTTATTTTGTAAAATATTAAACACAAAATGAGAAATTCCAAATTCCACATAGTAGCAAATGTTCAATATAAAATTTTTCACAAAACTTTTCTTTATGGTAAACTTTTGTCGACCATTGCCAAATATATAAAATTTTCTGTAATTTAATTTAGTTAAAATGTTTTTTATCTATGTGGTTTATTCAAAACTTCTTAAAATCCATGTTTAACCAAAAATAAAACCATCAAGTTTTTGTAAATTTTACACTTTTTGACGTCTGTTTTTTCCGAAAATTATTACAGTATTTGCAACATAAAGTTAACTAGTTTTTTAACCAACATTATCAATAACAGCAGCAACAACATTTGTTTTTATGTTGGTTGCTGCTGCTGGTTTTTCTGTTACAAATAACAGAGATAAGACAATAAAAAACCATATGTTTTGGATTTGATAAAGTGTTGTTTGTAGTTGCATTTTTTGTTGTATGGAACATTTATGTTAACCCTTAACTGCACTTAAAAAATCTGTAATGATATATTATTAAATCTTTTTTTTTGCTATAGCAAAAAAATATTTATTATTTATCGGGTCTGGACAGACATTTCGATTTCCCGAAACAATTTTTAAAAAATTTTTTAAGCTTGAACACAAAATTTTATTGGCGCTTAAGCCCACTTCAGACCATAATACGGAGTCGTAAGAAAATACGTATCTTAAATAATACGAAGTTTTCTCCGCTTGTCAAAAAATCTTTTAAAAAATCCTTTGCGTATTTACACCATCACATCTTAAATATTATCAAAATAAATACAACCCTGATCTTATGAAAAGCGTATACGTTTTCTCATTTTTAGAGAAATTTCTAAAAATGAGAATACGTATCCGCTTGTCATTTTTCAATCCGTATTTCTCTTGGTTTTATACCGATTGGTGTTTACACCATACTATTTTATAGGTTTTACACAAAATTTTGACAGATATTATTACAAATATTATAGTCTGAAGCCACCTTTAGCGGTATATAAAATGGTTTCCGTAGCGTCATCAGTATGCTTAAAAGTTATTTTTATGTTTCTTTTTAATCAACAAACTTGCGATATTTGAACCTGTTCTTCTAAATCATTGTCTATTGTAACTTGGGCACGGAAAATCCGTTTCTGTATTCAGAAATAACAAAAAAAAACTTAATGTTTTTCCATCCATATTAAATTGATGTTACCCCGCCTAGCGGTCTTGCACAGAAAAAAATAAAAAAAATATTTGAGTAAATTTATAATACTATTGAGTAAAAAATTACTCAATTTTGCACCAGTAAACGATTTAATAGTATTGAGTAAATTTTTAATAAAAATTTATTTAATGTGTGAAAAAAAATTGAGTAAATTTTTAATTGACACAATTAAAAATTTACTCAAAATTTATCTATTTATTATTTTTTTTAAGTTTAAAAAAGTTTTAAATTTTTTTACAAAAAAAAAACAAAAAACGTGTTTTTTCAAACTTTACCAAAAGTATTTATGTCTCAAAAACATAGAAAAATTTCATAAAGACGATTACAAACTTTCATATACATGCACAAAAAACTATAAACTAAACGAGAATTCAAAAAACTATGAAAGTTTAAAAAAACTATTAAATTTTTTTTAAATTATTTACTTAAATTGTTTTTAAAATTTTTGAGTAAATGTTTAATTGTGTCAATTAAAAAATTACTCAATTTATGTTTTTAAATTTAAACAAGTGATTACTCAAATTTGTTTCTTCCATATTTTTTTCTGTGTGGCAATTAACGAATAAAAAATATTTTAAAAAACGTGTTTTTTATCAAAATTTTTTTTTTTAATATTTTTTTAGTGTTAAATTTGTTTAAATAAACAAAAAACGAGAGCGTTTATCCGAAAATGGGTCCCATGTTCAAACATGATACGACTGGATCATTGTCTTGTTGGATCTTTAATTACTGTAGCAAACACACAAAAACCAAATTTGAATTATTTTGTTGCGATTTTATTCTTTTTGTTTCCAATTGACCGATTTAACTGATTATCAGACAAGGTTTTTATGTGGGGAGTAATTCTAAACATGATCCAATTTTAATTAGATTTGATAAGGCTACAAAAGACACTAAAAAAATAATCAAATATTTAGTTTTTTCGAGAGATTTATGTCGATATTGACATAAATCTCTCGAAAAAGGATGGTTTTCATGGCGACTACAAGTAAAACTGGTCCGTCTTCCTTCAAATTCGGTTATGAATATGAAATGATTTATGAATTCGAAATATGTTTACCTGCCAAATTTCAAAAGGTTACCTTTTTAAATAATGTTAGTAGAGCCATTTGAGCCAATTTTGAAGTGAAGGTTTGTAGACCAAGCTCCAGTACAAACGTTAATTTTGATTACATTAATTTCGACATGTTGAATACGAATATCAAAAAATATCGGAAATCAGTCGAGCGGTTTTCGAGTTATTGCCATTTGAAATTTGTCAAAAAATTTCCAAAAATTGCGGTATTTTCATTTGTTCCTACGTTTAAGAAATTTTTTTAAAAATCTCCAATCTGGACCCAAACTTTCATTTAAACTTAATTTGAGGAAAATCAGACCGTTTTAAATCATAGGGCCTTTCGATCAAAGTTTAGAGTTTTTAGTGAAAATTTTGTAAAAAAAACAAATTTTGATCGAAGTGTGCCACGGGTTTAAATGATGGGATTTGGCCCAAATTAGGTATACGTAAAAGATTATCTAAATAAATGGGGGTCGGTCACACTAGTGACCCCTATCGGACGCACCATTGGACCGGTAGAATCTGATTAAATAAATCAAAATTTACAAAAAATAAAACAAATTGTATGGGGACCGCCTTAATAGTTAAAGATAGAGTTCAGAAAAATTGTTGGATTAAAAAAAATATTGCGGGTTGGTCATACATTTGTTTGCACTCAGGGCACTCTTAGGGCAGTTAGAGCGGTTGGAGCAAATTTTAAAAAATGTCATTTTGGGAGCCCCTAAGAAATTGGAGATAGGGTATTATTATGTTCCGAAGAAATGTTTAGACGTAAAAATGGGGGTCGGTCTTGGAAATGACTCCTCTATGACGCACCATTGGGGCAGTAGAAATGATTTTAAGATTGGATAATTACAATAAATTTTCTTTAAAAAATTTTAAAAAATAGTAGTAATCGTTATCCCACGATCCAACTGTGCAAAAAATTTGTAGAATCGATAGAAGTTATACACAAAAAAATTTCAAAAAAATCAAAGAGTACATACATTTTCAAAAATGAGATTTAATTTGTAAAACTTAAAAATCGCATACGAGAGCGCTTTTAAGAATTTTTTGGGATTTTTTTTTAAAAAGTAAGTTAAAAAACAAAAATTTTGCAAAAAAAAAAAATTTTAAATTTAGACTATTATTATGGAAGTTATGAGTAAAAGAAGTTTGAGTAAATGAACAAACTACCAATTTTTAAAACTTCGATATCTTTTGAACGGGGCGCTATGAAAAACCTCCAATGAAATATCCCCCAAACAGAAAAATGAAAAAATCCCCAAAAAAATGCTAAAATTTTATTTGGGGATTTTTTTGTTTATTTTGGGGGTTGTTTTATTATTTATTTTAGGGTTTTGTTCATTATGAAACAAGCCCCCAAATGAAAAAAGAAATAAAACAAGTAGAAAAGTTAAATTCGACTTGGCCGAATCTATGAATACCCTCCACTATGCCCTTTTTAAGTTATAGTAAATTTTCTAGAGTGAAAAATAACATTTTTGATTAGAAATATTTTTTTTTTAATTAATTTAAAAAAAAAATAGAATCGTTCGATTCTAAGACGATCTAGCGATGTCCGTCCTTCTGTCCGTCTGTCTGTTGAAAACACGCTAATTTTTGAAAGACTTTACGAAGGCTCCTGAAGTTTGGCATATATGTTGGGCATTTACCTGGTCAGGTTGGTACCAGCAAAATCGGTCCAGTGCACAGTGGCCGAAATGGCCAATCTAGCGGCGCTTAATTCGGAAATGTAAAATAATAAAGACTAATGCTTATTTGCGATTATAAAATTTATAAAGAATTAATTTTTAAATAATATTTATTTATTTTTATGTATTTTGGGAAATTTATGTGAATATTGGGAGGGTGGTTTGTATGAGGCCTAGAAATTAAAATGGTCCGATTCCGTTAAAATTTAGAGCGATTGTTTATGAATATAAAAAACATTTATCGGTCGAATTTCAAGAGGATATCTTGAATACTATTGTTAGGGGTATTTAAGTAAAACTTGAAGGGGACATTTACATGGGGGCTATTTGTTAACATGGATTGATTTTGTCAAAATTTAATAGGTTTTGTTCTTGCGATAAAAGAAACTTAAATTTCAAATTTCAGCCAAATCGGTTGAAAATTGTGGTCTGTATCGCGTTTATACTGTTTATTTGGACAGGCTGATGGACCCTAAAAACCGAACAATTTGCGCGAACTAGCACGCCATACTGAAACGTCACAACAAAAATACCTCAAAATAATAAACAAAACAGGAATTGGACCGAATACGATCGAATTTCAAAAGTTGCAGTCCATGAAACTATAGTTTATATCACAAACGTAAACTTCTATAATGAACTAATAATAAACTAGATACACACAGGCCACAAACATTTATTTTTTAGTTAAAACATACCTTTTACTTTTAATTAAAACTTTTTGGCTCAAAATGTATAAACAATTGACTTAAAAGTGTCAAGAAAAACTCACTGAGTAATTAGGCCCCAAATTCCTTTAATACACTTGCTGCAGAAAATGTATATTTGATAGCTTACAGCTGTGCGAACTATAAGAGAAAAACAAAAGTGAAAACGTTAATTTTCTCTGTAAAGTATAGGTAATCGATACAGTGCAAAATATTTATCAGTTTTAATTTTTTTAATTTTGACTAAAACGCCGCTAGATCAGTGATTTCGGCCACAGTGCAGTGGTTCAAAAGTTATGAGCAAAATAGTGAATTTCGGTTTATAATAATAATAATAATAATAATTTGATCCAATGATCAGTTTTTATTTATTTTTCCAATTTTTATTTACAACTCATTTTAAATAATTTTAACCTAACCGAGAACTGGTAACAATGACCGTCGTCTCGTTGTAGCGAAATCGACCAAGGGTTTTGGTGGGAATCGAACCCACGACCCCCTGTTTCATAGGCTAGCACACTACCAACTAGCCTACAGGGGCAATATTTATTTGGGAAATATTGCATTATGAAATAAACCCCAAAGTTTGGTGTTTATTTCATTTTTATTTGGGGGTAATTGCATTTATTTTGGGTGTAATTTCATTATTTTTCTTTGGGGCTTATTTCATTTTATTTGGGGACATAGCGCCTTTGATCGGGTCATCAAAAAAATCTGAAAATCTACCACGAAAAAGTTTTCGAAGGGTACTAAAAACTGTAAACAAATTGGGAAAATCTAAAAAAAATTCAAAGTGTACGATTTGACATGGAATGTCCCATATATATAAGCAATTTTTTTTGCAAAAACTATTTACCGATGTTTTCAAAAAGGCAATATCTCGAAAACGAGCCCTTAGATATCAAAATCTTTACCAGATTGGTGTTCAGCATGGCAAATGCAATAAGATATGTTGTATAATTAAAAAAAAAAAAAAGTTAAAAAATGTTTGGAAATTTACAATGGGAGTTGGCATTTATTTTCACCAAAAAAATATGTACTTTGAGGTAGCAGAATAACAAAAATGGATGTAAAACGACAACAAATTATTTTTTTGACCTGAAATTTTTATTACAGATGGGTATTGCATAGAGGAGCTACACACAAAAAAAAAAAACTTTGTCAAGTTACTAGGAAAAGTCTCGTAATCCCATTTTACCAATATTTGACAGTTTTCCTTGTTTTTTAACAAATCGAAATTTACATTTTATTTTGTAATTTTACTTTTTTTTTGTAATTTTCAAATTTTACAAAAAAAATCTGGTAAATTCACGAGAATTCCTTGTAATTTTAATTGCACCAAAAAACTTAAAATTTACAATTTTATTGGTAAAAAGCTTGCAAAACTACAAAATTATTGGTAAAAAGCTTGTAAAATTACCAGGAATTCTCGTAAAATAGAAGGTAGCAAAAAATCTAGTAAAATTACGAAACCTCTTTGTAAATTTTATGGTGTCAAAAAATTTGTAAATTTATAATTTTATTGGTAAAAACCTTGTAAAATTACAAAATTATTGGTAAAAAGCTTGTAAAATTGCTAGGAATTTTTGTCAAATAGGAGGTAGCAAACAAAAAAATTTAAAAGTTTTTGTGTGTGTGTATTTGCCATCGGAAACTCATTTCGGTCAAATTTGAGTTGGCATATTTTAAATATATGTGTACGATATCTAAATCTCTGACACGAACACATTGATTTACAATTTCATAATGCAATGCAGTTTAGGATTAAATATTTGGTTTTCTTTTTTATTTCCTTAGCATTCAAAGGCGTTGTGATATCGATTGAGCGATTTTTGTCGCTTGTACATTGTTTTATGGCTATCTCATTAAAATATTCTGCTTTTGTTGTTTCTGTCAACGATTTCCATTTTTTGTTAGTTTTTGGAATTTTTCGTCAAATTATTTAAGTTTTTTTCTTTGTGGTATTTTAATTGTTACAGGCAAATAGTTTTCTATAAATCAATTGGAGTTGGTTTTTATAGTTTTTCAGTTCAAATTTTATTTTTTACAAAGTATTTGGTTTAGAGTGGTAGAGACATCGTTTGAAAAAAGTAAGTAAGTCGAAACATGTAATGTTTTTACATTTAAATAAAAAAAAAACATGATATGATGATGTTGTGTCATAATTGTCAACGATTTTTGTTATTTTTTGGTAAATTTGTTATACTTTCGAATGCAAAATTGAGGTAGTTTTTAGAAAACTACACTTTTCAAGTAGCCTGAAGACGAAAATGAAGTGCATAAGCGGTTATGCATTCAAAAATAAAAATTTGCAATGTTAAGGAAATCAAATTTGTAAAAAATCTATTGCCTAGAAATATCCTTTTTTAAGGTTTAAAAGGAAAAATTATAAAAAATTAATTGTAAATTTACAAAAAAAAACAAGTAAAAAAGTTAAATTCGGCCTTGCCGAATGTAGTGATACCCTCCACAATTTCAAAAAGATTATTGAAAAAAAACTTTATTTAAAAAGAAATTACTTTTGAAAAAAAAAATTTTTTTGAAAAAAAAATTTCCGCGAAAAAAAATTTTGTTAAAAAAAAAATCCGCGATTTTTTTCTTTTTTTGTCAAAAAATATGTTCGTACTTGTTTAAATACCATTTGGTGTTCAATTATGTTCACATATGCCAACCAGAAGACGAATTAAAGCATTTTGTATTTTTAGGTTATGTTGAATGTACTGAAATTTTTGAGGTGTGCTTACATTTTCGTTCATAACTTTTGAACCGCTAAACCGATATCGCTCAAATGCTCAATACCAAACTTCTCGGGAGAACTTCCAATAAATATGTTAAGTTTCAGTTATCTCTGTGCAATATTTTGTCCGTGACAGCATTTTCCACAGACAGACAGACGGACATCGCTAGAATGTGTTAAAATCGATCAGGCATCATGAATATATATACTTTATGGGGTCCCAGATCGATATTTCGATGAGTTACAAACGGAATGACAAACTTATATATACCCTCTATCACTAAGTGGAGGGTATAAAAAAAATTAGTAATTTTTTTTTACTTCGAAGTGATTCTATACCCTTTCAGGTAAATAACACTGTGCTAGAAAAAACACAAAATCGAATATACTTTTAAAATGAGGTAGTTAAGGTTGTAGGTCTCGTCGAAAAGATCACAAAAATGCCCATCAAACTTGCCAGACACCCTCAAATTTTAAAGTTATTGTCAAAAAACGTTTTTTTTTTTTAGTTTTCTCACTAAACCACGTGTAACTTAAACATTTTTCATCCGATTTTAAATCTTTCAACTGTTTTGGATAGAAGAAGGATAGGGCTTTTCATGTGTGTCAATTGGTCTATACATATAAGAAAGATATGTATTGATTTTTTCAACAATATCTAATTTTTTGTTATTTTTTGAAAATTTTTGAGTTTATCGATTTTTTTCTGCTATAGTTTGTTCAACAACATTTATATTAATAAACGTATTCCTAAAGAAAATTTTATTGTGAATACGATTAGCTTTATGCCAAAAAAATCGGATAACAATTGACAGAGTTGTGATAATTTTTCTAAAAAAGAATATTAAGATTTTGTATGAAATTGCCGTGCGGATAACCCAGGCAAAAAAAATAAAAAAATAAACGAAAATACTGAGGGCGAGTTTTTGAGTTGTAAAATTTAATGATTTTAGGTTTAAACTGAGTTAAAACCACAATTTCTGTTTTTGAGATGTGGTTTATTTTAAGTTATTTGTGGTTTATTTTAAGTTGGAGAGTTAAACTAACAATAAGGTACAAAAATGTCAAAAAAACACCAAATATACAGGTTAGTATTGTCATGTTGTGGTATTTTATTAGAAAAAATGTGCGATGATGGCAACTATTCTAATTGGAAATGTGGCATTTGGTATGGCAATACCGCGTTAATCGACATTTGCTAAACTTGAACTGAAAAACAGAATGCTTGGTTAAACTTGGTTTTATTTTTATAAAGTTTAATAAATTCCCGGTTAAACTAAGTTAAAGCGATATGTCAAAAACGCAGCCAAAGAGGTCGCGTATCCTTATTTTAAAGGGTTTTGTCCTCCTGAATTCGAATTTGACCTTGAAATTGCGCTATCGTATTAAGTTTTTTATATATAAATTTATATTAAATATCTCAAAAACCTGACGAGATAGAGCAATTTAAAGGCCAGATTCGGATTCAGCGCGCCAAAAACCTTTAAAAATATTATATATGACCATTTATAATAAATTTATTTTTTTTGCCTGGGTTATCTGAACGGCGATTTCCTGCAAAATCTTAATTTTCTTTTTTAGAAAAATTATCACAACTCTGTCAGTTGTTATCCGATTTCTTCAGGATAAAGCTTATCGTATTCAGAATCAAATTTTCTTTAAAAATACGTTTATAAACCCAGTTGGAAAATGTGTCACTGAGGAAATTTCCACAGTGATTCCTTGAGGAAATGTCTTCAGGTTCTGACAAATCATAGGCAATCCTTGATGACATGTCCTAACATTGTCAGCACTGAATGTTTGCTTTAAGAGTGTGGACAATTCCTCTAAGACGTCTAAAAGGAAATGTCTTCAGAATAGCAGTATATTAAATTAGAATTTTAAATCTGGGCAACTCTTCAATTTCCAAGAAAAAGATGGCAATATTATCGACTTAATTAAAATAAAATCAAAATCTAACAAGTAGAATAAAAGTAATAAATAGACAAACAATTTTAAAAATAAAGTTTGGAACAAGTGGTTAGGTGTGGGACTAGTAAACTGAAGGTTCCAGGTTCAAATCCAGTTGGGACTAAAAAAGGCGAAAAGTTTTTTCTAAATATGAGAAAGATAATTTATAAAGGAAAATGGATAAAAGTTAAAACTAAAGGAAATACGAAAATTTTTTGTATTTTCGCATGACCTATGTCAGACATTTCCCCAAGGAAGTCTTAGGTGAAATGTCCCCAGAAGGTCAGCCCTGACCACTGCTGACTTTGAGTGAGGACATTTTGAAAATTTGTATGAAACTGTCCTCAACCCAGTACATAGAGATGTCTTGTGGATGTCTGACATGTCATCGCTCCGTCACTGAGGATGGCTCGAGGACGTTGCCAACTGGGAATATAAAGATTGTTAAACGAACTATAGCAGAAAAAAATCGATAAACTCGAAAAATTTTCAAAAAATAACAAAAAAAATTGATTTGATAGAAAAAATCAATAGATATCTTTCTTTTACGTATTAACCAATTCACAAACATGGAAAGCCATGTCCTTTTTCTATCCAAACTGATTAAAAATTTAAAATCGGATGAAAATATTCTGAATTACACAAGGTTTAGTGAGAAAAGTCCCAAAAAAAAAGTTTTTTGACAATAACTCTAAAATTTGAGGGTGTCTGGCAAGTTTAATGGGCATTTTTGTTATCTACTCGACAAGACCAACAACCTATACTATGTCACATCAGAAGTATTTTTTTCACTGTAGCACAGTTTAATTTATCGTACGATAATTTAAATTAATATAAATTTGTTTTCAATAACAATTGCATCATATAATAATAACGGATTTAAAATTTATTTTCAAATTGTTGTATTTAGATTTTCACTTTTGTCTTTTAGATAAATTAAAAAATACCGACAATTAAATACTTCACGCGAATATGGGCATATTTTTTTAAGAGACAAAAAAATAATAGTTGGTAAAGTTTTATATTTGTTCTAGTTGCTATAAATAAATTTTTTCCTTAAAATTAATTCATTAACCCTATTTCGCGTATAGTTTTCAATTACTTTCAAAAAAAATTATAATAAAATATTTTAGATCATACATAATCAGCAACACTTATTATTTGAATAATGAAAAAAAAAATCAATCAAAAAATTAAAATTATAGAACTCATAAATTTTGCATAACAATTTTTTTTTTGTTTTTTTAATTTTAAATACAAAAGAAAACCTTGGAAAAAACATTAAAATAAATCTTAAGAAAAACTAAGAATTAAAAAAATTGCAATTTGATATGAAACGAACGAATAAAACTAACGAATAAATAATCATAAGAATCAGAGCAATAAACAGACGGAACCGAATCATACAATTAAATAATAATTTGCCAAAAAAAAAAAACCAAATAATAAATATACAAAAAATTACTATACACGATATAAAATAAATTATTTAGTGTATAATAAAAAACTTAAAATTATTCTTTAAATTTTAACAAACAAATAGAGCAGAAATTATAAAAAACGAAAATTTCAAACAAATTCTGATTAAAGTGATCAATACAAAAATAACTATGTATTAGACAACAAAATGTTATGCCAATTATAATGTAATCTGTAATGTAAAAAACAAGCCAGAATACTTTATTTGGCAGTGACGAATCTAAAATGACCCTAAAAAATTATTCAGAAAAATCACAGCATTTCAAATTAGCAACGTGGAATCTAAGAAAACTTTTGTAGAAAACTGTATCGGAATTTTACGATTGGAAAAATTTTTCAATAATAAAAATATTTCAAAATCTGAAAATCCTTCTATAGAAAAAATTCTCAAAATTTTTCAATACCTGAAAACCCCTATATAGAAAAAATGTCAGAATCTGAGAATTTTTTCTGGGAAAAATATATCCATATTTTTCCATAGGAATCTGAGACCTTTCAAAAAATAGTTCTATAGAAAAAATGTCTCATAATGTAAGAATTTGTTTATACTAAAAATAACTTAGAATCTGATTATATTTCTTAAGAAAAATGTCTCAGAATCTATAGAAAAAATATTGCATAGTTATCATAAGGATTTTTCTACGTAACAAATTTTAAGAACTTTAACTTGTGTTAAAAAATTAGTTAAATAAAAATTAATTTTAAAAACTTTTAAGATTTAAAATATGAAAATTCATCAATATTAAAATTTTAGTAAAAAAAAATATAGAGTGAAAAAATTTGGGTTAAAAAATTTGAGTAAGAACTAAACAAACTTTAGTGCATTCCATTCGTTCTCCGTTTTATCCATTTCGTCCCCATTTCCATTTATATCCACGGTTTTTAGTTCAAAAGTTATAAAAAAGAAAAAAATTTTGCTTTTTACCCCCTTTTGTCCCCTTAGAATCGAAATTTCATATAACTACTTTTTTTTACTACTATTTCTTTTTCTGCATGATCCTAGATACAAAATTTGAAGTTTATATAAGCATTACTGTAGGAAACCGAAAAAGTACCGCAGTACAATTTATTACCCCTTTTTAACCACATAGAATCAGAAATTCCTAAAAGTATTTTTTCGGAAAATTTTTTCTAATGGAATTTTAAAAGTCAAGTTCTTATGATCGTTTGTTCAAGAAATCGAAAACGTAGCACTTTTTACCCTCTTAGAATCGAAATTTTCTCTAAAGCACTTTTGAGCTTCAATCCTACATTCAACATTTCAAAGCACAATTTTTTATCCCATTAAAATCGAAATTTCCGCAAAGGTTATTTTTTCGGAATGTATTTTTCGGCTAAAGGATCCCACACTTCGAATTTCAAGTTTCAATGACCGTTACTTCAGGAGATACAAAAAAGTACCATAGTGTACCATTCATTATACGCCTTTTTGCCGTCTTAGAATCGGAATTTCCAAAAAGACTTTTTCCGACATGTTTTTTTCCGCCGAATGTTCTATAGAAACTTCAAATTTGGAATGTAGGATCCTTCTTAGGGAGGTAAAAAGTGTACTTTTGGTAATTTTTAAAATTACTGAAATAATGGAATGTAGAGTCCGTCAGTAAAAAAAAAAACATTTCCAAAAAATTACTTTTTGGAAATTAGGGTGGTAAAAGGGGTAAAAAAGTATACTTTCGGTACTTTATAATGATCCTAGACACTTTATATTTGGAAAGTAGAACCTTCAGTTAAAATTATTCGCTTAGTTAAATAGTAATTTTCTAAGGGTCGTAAAAGGGGTAAAAAAGGTGTTATTTTTCTATATTTCCTGATGTAATGATCCTAGACATTTAAAATTTGGAATGTAGGATTCTTCGTTGAAAAAAGAAAACATTCTGGAAAAAGATATTTTTGTAAATTCCGTTTCTAAGTAAAAAGGGCAAAAAGTGCAAAAAGTGTAATTTTAGTACTTTATTTTGGAATGCATGAGCCTTCGGCGAAAAAATATTCTGAAAAAAAAACACTTTTTTAATATTCTGTTTCTAAGGAGGGTAAAAGGGTAAAAAAGTGTACTTTTGGTACTTTTTATGTTTTCTTAAATAATGTTTCTAGAAACTTGAAATTTGAAATGTAAGATCCTTTGGAAATTATAATCCTAGACACTTGAAATTTGGAATGTAGAATACTTCGGTGGAGAAAAAAACATTCTGGAAGAAGTATTTTTTTGAAATTCCATTTCTGAAGGGATAAAAATGGTGTACTTTTGGTACTTTTTAAATATGCATCCCAATATAAACTTGAAATTTATAATGTATGATCCTTAGTTGAAAAAACATTCTGGAATGATCCTCCAGTGAAAATAACATCCACTAGAAGGACATATTTTAAAATTTAAAATTTTATGGTAAAAAGGGGTATCTAAATTAAAATAAGTGGGGTAAAATGGTACTTTTTATATCTCCAATATAAAAACTTTTCAATTTTTGTATTTCTTTACGAAATAAGATGGAACTGGGAAAAAAATCGAATAGAACGGGGAACGAAATGGAATGGAGGAGGGAATTACAATTCCTTCTTACTTTTTTTTTTTAAATGTTCCACAAATTTTTTTTTAATCAGTATTTTTTTTCTCTTTATATTTTTTTCACTCAAACTAATTTTTTTCCACTTTTTTTTCAAATTTTTTTTTTCACTTGAAATATTTTCAACTCAATTTCATAGGATAATCCCGTTCTAAGAGCTCGAAAATTGTGAAGATAATTTTTCATCATGATAATTTTTCACTACTTGCATTCGAATATAAGACTTTATGTTTTGCAACAAACGTTTGTCAATTTGCTAAGTATTCTTGACAATGGAATTTAAGGAATGCCGAAACACGTGTCGAGTAAGTCTTGCAAAATGACCAAACCAATCAATTTAAAACAAACAACTTTATAAATAGTTTCTTGAAAATTGTTACTTTGACAATATCGTCGTAATGATTAGTAAAAGTAATATGACCTTGAGCTAAAAAAATCTTTCTCAAAATATAATTCGGAATCTTAGATTTACCTAGAAAAGTCTACGAAAAAATGGGACAACTCTTAAGTTCTGAAAACTTTTCTTTTAGAAACTAACTAACTTCATTGTGTAGGGTATTTCTTTAAACACCTTAAAATAATGTACAAAATTTAAAAATTATAAAAAAAAAATTGAAAGTGAAACTAAACATTTAACAATATATAATATTAACAACAAAAAAATGTTAACCATACCTTATTTTTTCTTAAGTTAAGCTTTTAAGACTCTACTACACTATCTGGCCACGAGCAATCTTTGTTTAAGTTTTTTTCAGCGCTAAACAATACACAGAACTTTAAGTATGGATTAGAGTTTTTTTTTGGTTTTGAATGTGACTACAAACAATATTAAAATGCAACAACACCCGCTAATATGTCCAAGAATTAGGTCAATATAATCAACCAAATAAATTGTTTAAGTTGGTGTATTTTTTTTTTTTTTATTTTTTCATTAAGGTGGACTTTTAATGTAAGTGGAAATTAAAAACTCATCTGTTTCAAAATCGCAGGCCAATTTTGTGTTAGGCTAGGAAATTTAACAAAAATATGAGCTCGATCGGTTACAAATTGCATTAAAGTTTGTAAAAACTTGAAAAAAAAACAAAATATATGGGGCATTCCATGTCAAATCGGACACTTCGAATAATTTTTTTTTTTAGATTTTCCCAATTTGTTGACAGTTTTGAGTACCCTTCGAAAACTCCTTCGTGGTAAATTTTCAGATTTTTTTGATGACCCGTTCAAAAGGTATCAAATTTTTAAAAATTGGCAGTTTGTTCCTTTACTCAAACTTCTTCTACTCATAACTTCTTCAATAATGGTCCAAATTGCAAATTTTTTTTAAAAAAAAATTTTGTTTTTTTACGTACTTTTAAAAAAAATCCAAAAAAATTCTTAATAGTACTCTAGTGTGCGATTTTTAAGTTTTAAAACTCATTTTTGAAAATGTGTCCTCTTTGATTTTTTGAAATTTTTTTGTGTAAAACTCCTATCGATTCTACAAATTTTTTGTCCAGTAGGATCGTGGGATAACAATTATTATTATTTTTTTAAATTTTTGGAAAAAATTTGATAGTAATTTTCCAATCTTAAATTCATTTCTACTGCTCCAATGGTGCGTCTTAGAGGGATCATTTTTAAGACCGACCCCAATTAATTTTTACGTCTAAACATTTCTTTGGAACAAACTAATACCGTATCTCCAATTTCTAAGGGGGCTCTTACACCAAATGATTTTTTTTTAAATTTTCTCCATCCGCTCTTACTGCCCTAAGAGTGCCCTTAGAGCAATAAAATGTATAACCGACCTACAATATTATTTTAGTCCAAACATTTTCTCTGAACACACCTACCCTCTATCTTTAACTATTAAGGCGGTCCCCATACATTTTTTTTTTATTTTTTGTAAATTTGTTTTATTTAATCAGCTTCTACAGGTCCAATGGTGCTTCCGAGAGGGGTCATTATTGAGACCGACCCCCATTTATTTTTACCCTCCAAGATTTTTGTAAAATATACTTATGCTCTATCTCCACTCCTTAAGTAGGCTCCCATACAAATTACAGTTGGATCAAATTTTATAAAAATGTGATTTTGAATGGAAACCCACTTAGGGAGTTGAGATAGGGCGTAGGTGTGTTCTAAAAAATGTTGGAAGGTAAAAATAAATGGGGGTCGGTCTCACTAAATACTCCTCTCGGACGCACCATTGCACCGGTAGAAGCTGATTAAATAAAACAAATTTACGCCTATTTACAGCTACGCCCTATCTCCACTCCCTAAATGGGTTTCCATTCAAAATTACATTTTTATAAAATTTGATCCAACTGTAATTTGTATGGGAGCCTACTTAAGCAGTGGAGATAGAGCATAAGTATTTTTTACAAAAATCTTGGAGGGTAAAAATAAATGGGGTTTGGTCTCACTAATGACCCCTCTCGGACGCACCATTGCACCGGTAAAAGCTGATTACATAAAACAAATTTACAAAAAATAAAAAAATTGTATGGGCACCGCCTTAATAGTTAAAGATAGAGGGTAGGTTTGTTCAGAGAAAATGTTTGGACTAAAAAAATATTGTAGGTCGGTTATACATTTTATTTCTCTAAGGGCACTCTTAGGGCAGTTAGAGCGGTTGGAGCAAATTTTAAAAAAGTAGTTTTGTGTGGGAGCCCCCTTAGAAATTGGAGATATGATATTAGTTTGTTCCAAAGAAATGTTAAGACGTAAAAATTAATGGGGTCGGTCTTATAAATGACCCCTCTATGACGCACCATTGGAGCAGTAGAAATGATTTTAAGATTGGAAAATTACAATAAATTTTTTTCAAAAAATTTAAAAAAATAGTAATAATCGTTATCCCACGATCCTCCTGGGCAAAAAATTTGCAGAATCGATAGAAGTTTTACACAAAAAAATTTAAAAATGAGATTTAAATTTTAAAACTTAAAAATCACATACTAGGGCACTTTTAAGAATTTTTTGGGATTGTTTTTAAAAAAGTACGTAAAAAAACAAAAGTTTTGAAAAAAAAAAATTGAAATTTGGACCATTATTGAAGAAGTTATGAGTAAAAGAAGTTTGAGTAAAGGAACAAACTACAAATTTTTAAAAATTCGATATCTTTTGAACGGGTCATCAAAAAAATCTGAAAATTCACCACGAAGGAGTTTTCAAAGGATACTAAAAACTGTAAACAAATTGGGAAAATCTAAAAAAAAAATTTCAAAGTGTCCGATTTGACATGGAATGCCCCATATATATCTTGCCATACAACATATTGATTAATTTGGATGAACTACACATGAATATCAAAAAAAAATTAAAATCGATCGAAGGGTTTTCGAGATATCCTAGTTAGCAAAAAAACGCATTTTTCTTTTGCAAATTTCAACGATGCACAGTGGGTTGAAACAAATGTAAACTGGGGATTAATTCAGAAAAGCCCTTTATTATAAATATTTATATTTTTTTAGACTAACTATACATTATTTAGTAAAAAAAAAATGTTTTACAGAAAAAAAAATTATAGAAAATATTTTTTTATTAAAAAAGAAGATATAACCTTTTTATAAAAATTGGCTCCTACCGCTCTATCTGCTCCAATAATGCCCCAAGAGATGTCAAATGTGTGACCGACCCCAAATATATTTTCAATCCCAACATTTTCTTAGAATATACCTACCCTCTATCTTTAACCCTTAAGGTGGCCCCCATACAATTGTTTTTTATTTTTTTTAAATTTATTTTATGAAATCAGCTCCTACCGCTCCCAGGGTGCGTCTTAGAGTATTAGTCAATAAGACCGAACCCCATTAATTTTTACCCCCCAACATTTTTTGGAACATACTTATACCGTATCTCCACTCGATAATGGGGCTCCCATATAAAATGCCATTTTTATAAAATCTGCTCCTACAGCTCTAACTGCTCCAAGGGTGCCCCTAGAAATGCAAATGTGTGACTGACCATTAATTTTTACCCCCCAACATTTTTTTCGAACATACTTATACCGTATCTCAACTCGATAATGGGGCTCCATTACAAAATGCCATTTTTATAAAATCTGCTCATACAGCTCTAACTGCCCCAAGTGCCCCTAGAGATGTCGAATATGTGACCGACCCCCAATATTTTTTTAACCCAAAAATTTTCTTAGAATATACCTACCCTGTATATCTAACCCTTAAGGTGGTCCCCATACACATTTTTTTTTTTTAATGAAATCAGTTGCTGCCGCTCCATGCTGGCTCCTAGAGGGTGAAATGTGAGATCATCTATCATTATGTTTTCATCCCCAACTATTTTTTAAACGTACGCACCCCGTATCTCCTCTAACTAAGGGGTCTCCCATAATGCCCTTTCTTATATGTTTTTCAGCTTTTTTTAGCAACTGGAGTTTTTTTTACAAAAATTTTAATAAGTAAAAAAACGCGGTGCCTCTGCAAAAGTTTGGTATGGAATATATAAGCTAAAATTCTATATTAAAATATCACTTAATAAAATTTGATGGATCGCAACAAGAAATTTGTTGAAACTCTGTGTATATATCGGAAATTCCCCAAATATGGAGCACTTTTTAAAAAAATATTAAAAATATTTGCAAAACATTGATCTAAAAAACATTAATGCAATTATGTAGCCAAATACCTGAAGTTGATGGTTCCATTTTAATAAAATTACTTTTAGAAAGCTTAATAAGAATTATCAGCACCCAAAATATCTCAATTTTCAGTTTTAGGCACGGCACGAAAAATTTTGAAAAATTATTTGATTTTGACAGCTCACAGTCGATAGAGTAATTTACTCAAAACAAAAGTTTTTGCCAAATAGTGATGTAGAATTTAATTACCTTTCACCCAGTACCACACACGAATGTGTAAAGTTCAGCTTTTGAATTAATCCTCACTTTTGGTACATTTCAACCCTCTGTGCGATGCCTCGAATACTGTTCGAACGATTTTAAAATTTTTTTGGTATACGTATTCAGTGCATCAAATTTAATAAATACGGTATATCGCAAGACATATTTTTTGCCCATTTTGCCCCAAATTTCGTAAATCAATGTGCATGCGGCACGTAAATCTGAAAACCGATCGAGCTCATATTTTTATGACATTTTTTTAAAACCCTTACTTCACACAAAACTGGCCACAGACTTTGGAACATCGAAAATAAAAGAATAAGAACCACCTTATTGTTCATATTGTGAATGGCACACTGGGTAAGAGCTTGGATTTGTAAGGCGAAACTTTCTTAGAGGTACTGAGAAATTATTGGAAATATATATTCTAAGGGCAGGTTACTCAAAATCCAACTAAGATACTCGGTAATCATCTGAATCCCTTCCAGAGTTTAAAAGTTTTGAATTTAAAAGTTTTTAGATCGCCTTCAAATGTTGCTTTTATAATTCAAAAATATCTATCCCAGTGTTTATTGTAGTGCATAGATCACTAGTATTTCCAATCACCAACTATTGTTTTGGTTTTTTGCTTAAACCTTCTTTCCCTCGATATATATAAATTTTAAAAACAAACTGTTTTTGCAAAGTGTTAATGTAATTTAACGCAATTTAGTTTTAAGTATTTTTCACATGATTTTTTATTTATTTTTTTTTCGGTTTCTTGTTTCTCGATCTTGTTATTGTTTGAAATGGAATTTTGGCTCTACTTAAATTTAAGTTTAATCAAATTTCCTGTCGTTAAGCAAATTGGTGCAGAAACTATTAAAAGTTTAAACAGCAGTAGAGAAGGTGGTGGTTTTTGGAAGTAGTAGTATAATTTAGTCATAGTAGGTGTATTATTTTGTTTTTTTTTTTTGTTAATTGTATTATATTGAGAATTTATTAAATGTATTATAGGAAGTATTTAATTTTTAAGCAATTTTAAAAAATAATGTAACATTGAGTAAATTAAATTTTTTGGTTGAAAAATAAAACCTTCAAAGACACAATTTAAGATGTTTAAATTTTGTGGTACAATATGACATGCATTTCGTGTTTTAGATTATATTACAGGTAATGTCATAATTCTACTTTTAAAAAGGTTAAATTAAGTTAATTGTTTAGGGACAAACCTTTTTATGTTTTTGGGTCCAAATAAAAAACCACTCTTTTTATTTTTAATTTTAAATTTAGGTTTATTTGTTTGTAAATTGTTTTGTAATGTTTTTAAAGTAAATGTAGAATTATGTTTTTGTTAGTATTTTTCACAATTTATATGTTTGGTTGTTGTTAGTTTTCACTGTTTGTTGTTTTTGTAATTTATGTTCGAATTGATTTGTAAGTTTGTAAGTTTTGTTCTTCTCGTTTGTAATGTAAAAACTTGAGTGTCCGTTGTCAACTCAATTATTATTAGCAAAGGGTCAGTTTCTAATAATTGTGTGTCACAACAACAACAACAAAATTATCTTAATCGTAAACAAACGGATTAGTGAAAGAGAAAAGGAGATTAAGATAATTACAGCCACGATCATTTAAATATGGGTACAGTGAGGGTCATTAGTTTAGGGGCATCTCTAAACATTAATAATAATATATTAATTACTTAATGTTAGAGAAGGGTGTGTAAGTCAACAGATAGAAAAGTCTCTCAGAAGCCTATTTCGTGCAGCATATATAACTTCGTGAGAACACTTAATAAATTTAGGTCCAAGTCAAAATAGAGACCAATTTGATTGGTTAGTTGTTTTATTAGTCCAATATTTTTTTGTGTTAATATTGACAATAAAAGGCAATTGTTCCGATATCGACTCTAAACGACCCCCAAATTTATATATAATAATCTCTAAGTTTAAGCCAACACGTGTTTTTGCTTTTGGCGAAATTCCTATTAGTTCGGCTTTTATTCTGAAAACTGATTTCAATTACTAAAACTGCTGATTCAATTACTTTAGTATTTGAAATTCCTCCGAGCACGAAAATGCTTGGACCAATTACTAAATTAATAGCTGAGTATTTCAATTGTTTTCAAATACTCGTTTTCCGTATTTGATTACTTTTTAATTTTAGTTTTATATTTTTTTATTTAAAAAAAATTTACACAAAAATGTTGTGAGGTTTGAACCAAGGACGCCGAAGTCTAAAGCACAAGACACAACCACCAGGCCACGGCCGTCTTACATTAATAGCGAACTTTACTGATATTATACAAATGAATTAAATATACAAAAATAATTTGGGTTTTAACATCTCTGTAAAAAAAGAATCTATTTATAGAATCTGAAGCAACAAGTAGCGTTTTAACAACTCTGTAAGTCTATTTATAGAATCAGACACACATATACATATAAAAAAAATGTTTTAGGTTTTATTACAAAAAAAAAAATCAAGCATCTGTGGGGAATCGAACCACCGCTACAACGCATTTTAAGCACAACACTATACCACCAGGCTATCGCCGTACTTGCATGTTTTCGAACTTTATTCTTATTTAAAACCAAATA
This sequence comes from Pegoplata infirma, assembly GCA_963921195.1. Taxonomy (NCBI): domain Eukaryota; kingdom Metazoa; phylum Arthropoda; class Insecta; order Diptera; family Anthomyiidae; genus Pegoplata; species Pegoplata infirma. Next base: position 73,741,239 of record OY992537.1, on the reverse strand, counting down.
AGCAAAAGAAAAACAAATATATCAAAAACTTCACACACTCTCACGATATTAGCATCTATTTATTGTACAGATGTTAGTGTCACACATATAGAAAAAAAATTGTGGGTATTTATTTTGTTTTTGTTTTTCTTTGAAAAATAAAAAAAAATCATAATTGGAGCATTAAAGTAATTGAAACCATTTCTATTTTTTGATTACTATGGTTAATTGAATTTTTATAGCTGAAAATTTTTTCTGTGTATGGACACATTTACACATTCCCATTTACAGTTTAATTAAATTCCAAAAACTCGCGATTTATTCGCGATTTTCATTTTTTAAAAATCACAAAAAATGTTAAAAGTGCTTTAGTTTGAAGAGCTATAACTTCTTAAATAAATATCGGATTTTTATAATCGAAATTGAAATTAATAGCTAAAGTCCTCTACTTTAAACACAGAAGTTCAAAAAAAATTGTGTCATTAAAAAATGCATTCTAAATGCAAATGCATTTTTGGGGTGCATTTTCGTCAACTTTTACCCCTTTTGATTTTTTTTAGTTAAAATATTATTAAATTACAACATTTTTACAAACAAAGTCAGTCATCATTTTCATGAACACAAAGATCTTCTATTTTTAATATATTTTTTTAAAAATTTTGCTCATTTTTTTCCATACACAGAACAAATTTTGTACATAAATAGAATGAATTGCGTTCATTAATTTCAGTTCAAACTATGTATGCATAAATTCATACTATTTATGTACGTAATTTTTAAATTTTTAAATTTTCAAAAAAAATAAAACAAGTTAGTTTAAAATAAAAAAGAAATTGTCAAACTTTTTTGTGTATTTTTTTTGTGGAAAAAAGAAGACTCCTCTAATTGGAATCCTCCATGGACCTCTAACATGAAAGATGAAAGGGTAAGTGCAATGTGTTTTAATAAATATGTATTGCTAATTTTTATTTAATAAAACCATTTTGTTTAAAATCTTTTTAGATAAATATTCCGTCAACATGAATGGTCTGATGCACACAAAAATCCCGATTTGTCTTCTGCCACACATTTCCTAAGATGATCAATTAAAAGTTCCACCTATTCCATTAGAAGGTAAAGCTGGCAATTACGCGAATTAATGGTTTTATTTAGTTTTCACATATTTTTTTTGTAAGTTTGCAATAAATTAATAAAACTAAAAAAAAACATCTTATATGATGCCAAACTAATGCGTGATTGTGTTTTTAATTATATAGTCCACCAAATTATTCATAAATTACAGAAAATTGTCAAAAATTTAACGCAAAAATCGTCAAGAACTTGTTCATAATATGTATGAACAAATTAATACTATTAATAAAAAATGTTTGGGAAAAAAAGTCATGTTCAATTCATACAGTATATGAAAAAAATCATTCTGTAAATGATTTTTTTTTTTCTGTGTACAAAAATTAAAAAATTTTCAAAATTTTGTAAGTAAATGTTTTCTAAATTTTTTTCAATGTATTTTTGAAGAGCCATAACTCCTTAAGTAAATATCGGATGGTGTCGATAAGAAAATGCATTTTTAATGCATTAAAAATTTTCATTTGCATTTAAAATGCATTTTTATGTTGAGAAAATTTTGAACTGGCATATCGCTATAATTTTCTATATATCTGCACCTAAATGTTCAAACAACACAGCACACGGTGAGCCTCAGCGATGTTTTGGTTCGACTTTAGTGTCGACGAAAAGTGTAAACGCAGTTCGATTTCTACTTGATTAAATGTCACAAAACTGTTTACAGCGAAATCGTAGCTGCTCGCATTCGCGAGATATCGCGAAATTAGTGTTTTTGTATTTTCTAAAATTTTGACAATGAAGTTTTTTAAATGTCTTCAAAAACTGAGTATGCAGTTTTAACTGTATTTATTTAAAGGTCACAAAACAGTTAACATCGAAATCATATCTTCTCAATTTCGCGATAAATCGCAAAATTAAAAAAAAAGAAAAAAATTTGGAAAAAAATTTTATTTTTCTCGAAAATTAGCAGTCAAGATATTGATTTAAGCAGTTTTACCACCTTTAAGTGCGTATGATACTTGCTTGTTTCAAGTTACTTGTTGCTGCATTTATTAGGGTTTTTCTATAAAAATTTCGATAACTTAAACTAAAAATTTTGAATTTATCGAAATTCCCATAGAAAAACCCTAATAAATGCAGCAACAAGTAACTTGAAACAAGCAAGTATCATAAAGGCATTAGCCACATAAACTTTAAACTGCATACAATATATTTGTCATTTCTTGATTTTTTCCTTTATTTTAGACACTAAAGAAAAAATAAATTAATTAATATAAAAGCTTGTACAGTAATTTTGCAATTTCTCGGGAAATTGATCATCTATAATTTTTATGCTTGCAGTTTTGTCATAAATAACCTCGAATTCAAACTGCATACCACATTTTTGTCGTTAATTGAAGTAAATATTTTTACGGACCAAAAATAACACAAAGTAATGAATAAATTGTAGTTTAGCGAGTTTTTTAGCGATATCTCGGTGACTTGAGCAGCTAGAATTTAAATGTTTACAGCTTTATCACCATTAATCAATAGCAAATCAAACTGCATTTCGTGTTTTTCAACAATGTTAAAGAAACTTCTTTTATTAATCAAAACAAAAAATACCCCCAAAAAGCTGTTTTTCGCTATTTCTCGCGAAAGTGTGCAGCTATAATTTTTTTGTGGGCAGTTTTAATTTCTTTCAACATGCTCAAATCAAACTGCGAACCACTTTTTTAATTTATTTCTAAAGAACCGGATTTAAAAAATAAATAAATAATAAAAATAATTATATAATTACGCGATATCTCACGAAATTTAACACATACAATTTCGATGTCAACAGCTGTGTGACCTTTAATCAAGCACAAGTAAAACTGCATACCATGTTTTTACGAAATTTTAAAAAAACGTATCTTAAGATAAAAAACGAAAACAAAAGCAGCAAAAAATTAATTTCGCGATTTCTCGCGAACTAAAGAAGATAGGATTTTGATGATTGCTGTTTTGTGACCTTTAAAAAAGTACAATTAAAACTGTATACTCAGTTTTTGAAAATATTTAAAAAACTTCAATGCCAACACAAAAACACTAATTTCGCCTTATCTCGTGAATGCGAGCAGTTACGATTTCGCTGTTAATAGTTTTGTGACATTTAATCTTGTAGAAATCGAAGTTCAACCGGAACATCGCTGAGGCTCACCGTGAGCAATAGCATTTTACCAAATTTCACACAACTATGTGCAGATATCTCGAAAACTAATAGCGAGAGGCCAGTTCAAATATCATATATGGATTCAGCACGTCAAAAACATTCAGAAAAGTGAACTGTGGTACCAGAATCTCAAAAACCAAATTTTTTTTCTAAGGAAGAATTCACCGCTTTTTCTTTCCTGTCACTATGTTTCTATTAATATTAAAAGTTCCAATGAAGTCTCCATCCTGAAAATTTTAACTTAAGTAGATCAGATGGTCCTTAATAACATATATTTTTTCCAACAATTTTAAAAATATTGTTTTTTGAGATATAGCTCTTCAAAAAATAAGGTTAAAACTAATGACATTTATCAAAAAAAAATCTTTGTGAATGCCATTTTAAAGGTTGCCTCATTACCTTTTATTTGAGACCTATATTATTATTACTTTTCGAGACATCTTTATTTATGTCAGAACACTTTTGTCAAATATACACGATTTTGCCAATTTTCAAGACCCCATATCTCGGGAAGAAAACTATCAGAAGTCCCAAATTTCGGCACAATAATATTTTTGTAAGGGCCCAACTTTATTCAAAATTTCATCAAATTTGAAAGGGGAAAGGTCAAAAATGCTACTTTTTTCGGTTGAATTGAGGTGTTTTAACTCAAAAGGCATTAGTAAGCCACAAAAAAATTTTACGAAAAATGTTTGTCACTCAAAAAATATTTTGAACTAAAAAAAAAAACTTTAAAAAGTAAAGGGTTTTCATATTTGCTTAATAGTTTTGACAATGAAATCTGACCAATTCCGTAACACGTGTCGACTTTGTCTTGCAAAAATGACCAACATAAATAAATTTATAATAGAAAAATAATTTTCGTCAAATATTCTATGAGAATCTCATAGTTTTAACTAGTACAGGAAATATTGAACTCGAGCTAAAATAAACCTACTAAAATTATATTTTTTTGACGTTAAAAAAAAATCATAAATTCGGCAAAGACGAATTTAACTATTTTACTATTCTACTACTCCTGGATCTCAAGTTTCAAAGTTAAGGATAATTGTGAGCTGTGTCGAGTGCACATCGTTTACATGGACAGGCGGACTCGTCCGACTATTTTTTTTTTTTTACTAAAATAACTTTGAACCACTTACAAACATTTTATTCCAATCCAGACATACTACCACACAAACAAAAAATTTATGAATCATAATAATTTTGAAAGATATATTCAATTGTGTGTATAATATCAGATAATATTTAATAGATGTCAGATTCGTATCATTGTCCAATATCAAACAAAATATGAAAAAAAAATAATCAATACAACAATACCACACTTCTAAAAGGTTTAAATCTAAGTCCGTAAGCAAATCTTATAAGTTTAAGAACTTTTGAAGTTTGTGTCTTAAGTCTTTTGTTTGAATATCAATAACCATACTTTAAAATAATTCAAAGATTAGAGGGGGCTGAAAAATAGAACGAATTTTAAATTATAATACAAACAAAACAAGCATATTTATAAACAAAATTTTTAAAATCTCAACATTAATCAGAATTTGTTTAAAATTTGAGTATTCCGTTAAAACTTTTAATTAAAACTTTTTATCTCTATAAAGATTTTCTCATTCCTGTCTATTGTAAATTTATATCTTATACTTAAAGACTTCCTATTATGCAATTTAAATTGTAATTGAATTTATTGATAGCTGTCAATTTGGCGCCAACGTATTTATTCTATAGTTAGTATTTGAAATGTTCTATATTTAAATTTAAATTATTTTTTTTTTTCGTTCGTATAACAATCAATATCGATTAATCTTTTGCGATATAAATAAAAAAAAAAAAAAATTGAATTACTTTAACATCTATAACTTCTTGTTTAACTACCAAAAATTATACTAGCACCATATTGTCAAATTATAGTAAAATACGTCCTTGTAAATAGTAAATCACGATTTTAAACTATCATTATTTCCGCCCGCGTCTTTTTATTTTTCTTAAAAAACCAAATGACAGAAAAAAAACTTGCAGCTTTTTTGGATCTAGTATGTATGAGTACGAATGTAGAGTGCTAGACAAACCTTTTATGGTTGTTATTAAGTCACTTAAATAAATTTTATATTTTTTATTTTATTTTGGCATTCGACATGTCTATTAATACCTTCAACGACAAAAAAAAAATCTAGTAATATTGGGTGTAATTGACGCCAGGGTTTTTCTTTTAAAGCATAACTAAATGTATTACAAGCATTTTTGATGTCAATGAAACAGAGTAAACCAAATATTTGAAATTACAGGGTTAAAAATTTATTAGGTATTTTTTGTATTAAATGAGTTAAGGAAATTGAAAGACTGAAGGAAATTAGACTGCGAAACAAGATAAATTAACCTCAAAAACTCCAATGCACAGTGGTTTAATATCGATTTTTTTTTTGGAAATAATTCGACCATTCAGTAAGTACTGGACCGATTGCAGTGAAATTTATACCAGTTATAGCTAACGTAACTTCGAGCTTAAGTTTGGACGGAGGACCCCACATGTATTATAGGGGCGCCTCCAAGGGGCCGTAAAGTAGGACACCTTTTGCATTAAAAGCAATGTTGGAAATCGATACCTTTTCAATACCGTTATCCGTTTCAAAACCCTTTAAATTGAATACCGGTACCAATACCAATACCGAAACTCAGTTTTGGTATCGGATACCGGTATCCAAAAACCTTTTCTTTCGGTATCGGTACGTACCGGTATTGAAACGGTTTTTCTTAAAAACCATGTTTTGAAAAAAAAAATTTATAGAAAGTTTGTAAATTTTTTGGTTTTTGTAAATAAAAAATCGTACTCCAAATGCCTCACCAAAGTCTCAGAAGAATCAAAAAAATCTTTTGGCACCCACATCCTAAATTAAATAAAAATTTCAAAAAATCCATACTTCAACCGCGATGCGAAAGCAAAAGAAAAAGAAAATTATTGATTTTCACGAAACTTTTATGGATTGATTTTGACTCCCAATAGAAACTTTCTGGACCCCTTTTGTATAGTATAGATTTTTTGGGGATTTTTATTTAATCCGTGATGTGGGTGTCTAAGGATTTTTTTTGATATTTACAGGACTTCGGGGAAGGCATTTGGAATACTAGCAAGAGGTTTTCCACCATAGCATAATTTTTTGAAGTGGCTTAACTCGTAGAAATCGTCCATAAAGGTCCCATAATTCGCGAAAAAAATTGTTTGAAATATTTTTGAATGTGATCTTGTCTAGACAGGGAATACCTATTTTTCCAAATAGATAACACCAACAAAAAAACTTGGTTGCATAGAAATAAGATAAAATATGTAATTTGTTGGGGTTCTTACTTTAACCGCGATGCGGGAGGGAAATATATTTTATGGAAACATTTTGACACCCAATAGAAACTTATTGGACCCTTTTCAGCTCAAACAAAAAAGAAAGGTAAAAATTTATATGGCCTTATATTTATGTACTAAAGACATAGGAAAATGTCCAGCAAAAGCGGTCCAATTATGAGCAAAAGACTGAATTTCGGCAAGGGTTTTTCGTGAATTTTTAAGATAAAAAGCACTATAACTTTCGAAAAGCAGTTCTGAGGATGCTGAAGCTTAACATATATATTTTGCGATCCTCCAGCCTCGTTCGTATTGAATTTCAGCCAAATCTGTCCAGTGGTTTAAAAGTTATTAGCAAAACCGTGAATTTCAGTTTAGCTTCACCTAAAATTCACGTGTTGAAAACCCGTTAAACCTGTTTTAAAAACATTGGTAAGTCACAAAAATATTATGCAACGTATTTTTGTCCCTCAAAAATATTTTTATACCAAAACAAAAAAAATACACTCGAAAAAAATTTTACACTCAAAAAAAATTTTACACTCAAAAAAAAAATTAGTAAATTATTTTGTTTTTTCTAAAATTATAAAAAAATTTTTTTTTTTAAACAAAATAAAATATTTCTAATCAAAACTGTTATTTTTTTCACGTAAGAACATTTACTATCACTTAAAATTGGCATTGTGGAGGGTATTCATAGATTCGGCCAAGTCGAATTTAACTTTTCTACTTGTTTTTCATCATATGTTTTTATACCCTCCAACTACAGTATGGGGGTATACTCACTTTGTCATTCCGTGTGTAACGCATCAAAATATTGTACTAGGATCCCATAAAGTATAAATATTTATGACCAGTGATCGATTCTAACACATTCTAGCGATGTCCGTCCGTCTGTACGTCCGTCCGTCCGTCCGTTCGTCCGTCTGTCCTTCCGTCCGTCTGTCCCTCTGTAGTTAACACGATGCAGTCCAAAATAAAAGAGCTAGACTCCCGAAATTTGGCACGAATATTTCTTATGTTCCTAGGCAGGTTAAGTTCGAAAATGAGCAAAATCGGACCAGGGGGGAAAAAGTTCCCCCTTGAAGTACTAAAGTAACCTCTAAAAAATACCATTTTTTTACATGATTTTTTGTGTTTTTGTTTAACAAATGCAATATTTTTATGCTACAAGAAATTTAAAGTTCTGCATTTGGACCCAGAGGATTAACAAATGGATCTCGGCTATCGGTCCGATCCCCTTTTGTGGGCGTGGACTAAAAATAGTTGTTTAAATAACGGCAAACTTTTATTTTTTTACTGCAAAAAGCATAAGAATGAATTTTTAAACATATATTGCGAGAGGAAATTTGCTCCCCCAATTACCACTACCGACAACCCCCCTTTTTTTTTTTTTTGCATGTTGCACAGAAAAAAAAAATTCATAGTATTTATGAATATTTTATGAAAAATTTGCCAATGAACGAATTTAAGAACTTTTCATAGCATTTATGAAAAAAATCATAAATTTTTAAAAAATACTGGGAAAATTTCTTTCTATTTTTTTATGAACAATTCATATTATTTATGAAATAGTACTTAAAAATTATGTAAATGTGCATAAAAAATTTGCCAATGCACATATTCATAAAATTTATGAATAAGTTCATATTTTGCTAAAATACTAGTAAATTTATGAACGTGTTCATAAATTCTAAGAAAGCGTTCATACTTTAAGTGAAAGACTTGCATAGATTTTATTAAAAAAATTATTTATTTTTATAAATAAATACATAAGTTTTGTACTTTTGCTTCAGGGTTCTGCGTTAATTCATCGTAGCGCGTTAATTCATCGTAGCCATGATTCTAAACTGTGTTCAAATAGTATTGCCAGCCCTATTGGAAAATCGTTGACCACATTTCTATCTGATTCCGTTTAATAATTTTTAGTACAGGGATAAAACATTGTTGTGCTATGAATTGTTAAAAGAAAAATTAAAACCGGTTATAAAAAATAAAAATTTATTAATGTGCTTACCCTTAAGCTTGTCAAAAAGTTGAGTTAAGTTCCACGACGTCAATATATCAAACGTTTGAAAACAATTTGGAACACTGCACTGAAATTTATCAAGTAGTCTGCAAATGTGTTGCCTTTCTAAGTGAAAAATATATTGATCCACATTTTTATAATTTATATTACATTTAAAACAATAAATTATAATTTTTTACGTACTTTTAATTTAAATTTTTTATTTATGTTTGTATTTATTAGAAAAATCACTTTTTGTTTTAATTTGCAAAACACACGTTGCTGCAGCGCACGACAAAACAAAACTGATGATGTTATTGCTTGTTTAAAGCAAACGCAATGTGTAAAAAAGAGATAGTAATATATGTAACTCTCAAACTCAAAGCCAACTACAGTAACTTTTCAAAATGAAACTTCGATAATTCCGTTGAATTTATGTTTTAAGAACTAGTTCATAATTTATATAAACTTATTTTGGATTTTTATGAAAAATGTCATATTTTCTTAAGTTGTGTTTATACATTTAAAAAGTGTTTAAACATAACTGTTTTGTTTTTATTAAAAAGAAGTAAAAATTATGAACCCATGCATAATTTTAGTGAAGAAGTTCCTATTATTTATGTCTTTGTTTACAAAAAAAGTAGGTTTTATAATTTTTTGTTTTTTAAATTATGAAATTATTTTTAAATTATGAAATTATTCATAACATTAAGGATTTTTTTTCATATTTTATAAAAAAAAATCTTAAAAATTAAATTAAGAACAGAGTTCATAATTATTATGTTCTTGTTCATATTATAATACTGGGAATGTAATTGAAATTAAAAAAATTAGGAAATAGTTCATAGATATTAGAAAAAGTTCATAAATACTATGAACACTAAAAATTATGAACAGCATTCATAAATAATATGAAAATTATTTTTTTGTGTGTGGAGGGTATAATAGATTCTGCTGAATTTAACATCCTTACTTGTTTTTTGTATTTTTGTTAAGTAAATGAAACTATTGGTATATTTATCGCGATGGGAAGGTGCTCTCAACGTCCCCCACTAACCCTATCAACCATCCCAACCCCCCAAAAAAAGGAAACGCCCCTAACAAATTTTTGTTTTTAATTTTTTTACATTTTGGGGGGTATAAAAGAATCGGCACAGCCGAATTTATTTTTTTTTTTATAATTTTTAAATTTTTTATTTTTTTTTAATTCTGTTTTATACAGGGTGATTCAGTCACGACCCGCCGAATTTTACCAGCGTATTCCTTGGCTCATTTCATGAAAATATGTCCATTACGACCATCCCACACTGGTCGATCCCATTGGCCAAAAATAAAAAAATCAAAGTCAAAAATTTGTCACCAAATGTGTCATCTCTATTTCTAATAAAAACAACGTTTTAAAATTTTGAGCTGTTTTTGTTTTATACCAACTGTACTCTTTAAGAAAGGCTTCAAAAGAGATGGCGAGTTAACAGTTGGTTTTTGCAGTGTGAAAAAGTGGAAAATTAGGTTCAACTTTCAATTAATTAAAACCATATAAAAAAATTTTTGTTGAAGAAAAGCGAAATGAATATTGAATTAGAAGGTATTAACTAAATTTTAAAATAATTACAATGTGTTTAGCTTGTTCTGGAGTTTGTATAAAATTAATATCTCTCCAGTGTCATTGTTAGTGTTTGTCCATCAATATATTGAAATTTCAAATAGAGTTTTAGTTGTGTTCCCCCCTGAAATCTCCAATCGGATTTTTTTGGTTTATTAGTTAATATTTCAAGATTCTAAAATTTGTAATATCAGCTGCATATGTTTGCATGTCTATGAGTTATCTCCCACAGATCAAAACGGCCTCGTTGTTTTGGATGTCAAACTTTGAATTTTTGTGTGGTGTTTTGTTGATTTATTTTCGCGTTGCTCTGGTATTGTTATAAGTAAATAAATGTAATTACTTATTTTCTTTTTCACGGACTTTTAATTTTATTTTTTTCTTAATTTTATCATTAATAAGGGTAGTTTAGACCAGCAGACTTGTAAAACGACCTGTCAAAAATGTCTGCACAAAACACTTGTTTTGACAGCTTTAACACAGCCAAAATAAATAAATTGTTATAATGCGACATACGAATGGTTTTCTTCATCTTTTGAAAGTATTCAAAAAATGATTTTACAAGCGGATCAAAATTAAACATACTCCGAAAAGACAAATCTTACCGAAAATACGTATCGTCTAAACAGCTCTTAAAGAGTTTTTGCAATTGGCACATATTATAATTGCAAACTTTTGAGCTCACATATTTTTGATATTTAGTGCTTAGAAAGAGGTACAAATGCTAAAAAAGCTCGAAAAGTAAAGGATATCGTAAAAAGTTATACTAAAAATGAGGGCAACACATTAGAAGAAAGTCAATTAGAAACACCCTTAAAGTATAATTTCAAAAAAAAAAATAATTTTGGCAAAAATGCTATCGTATAAAAACAAGAGTTCGAAATAAATATTCTTATTGACTTGTCAAAAAGGAGTCGATTTCATTAAAATCACACACTTGACTTGAATCAAGATCGTGGACATCCTAGATTAAGTTTCGGAGAGTGTTTAAGCAGGACAAAGCGACGACGAATAGCAGAAATTGATGTTTCAGCTGCTGATGATTTGCGATTTGAAACATTAAAAAAGAGTTCATCAATTATGCAACCAAATGTTAGTAAAGTTATATCGCTTAGATCTGAAGCAGGTTTAACAAAACATCAATTTTTCTAGTACTTATCGTGACAGTTTTTTGAAAAATTTGTTTTTTTTTTGAAGTTATGCTAATGTTAACTGAAAAAATGGAAAATTTTTCTTTTTTTTCATTAATTAAAAAAAAATTAGATCAAAATAATAAAATATGGGCACGATAGGTACTTGAGATTATAATAATCTACAAATCAAAAAAAAAAAAAATCATCAAAATCGAATCAGTAGTTTTTGCTGTACAACTACAGTCAATTTTATCCTTTAAAAAAACCATACCACAATTGGGTGACAACCCTGGCAACTCTATTTGACCCAGATTTGAGTTGTAAAAACTTTTTAAAATAGAACGATGTTTGTCTTTCGTATAAAAAAACAGAATTAAAAATTATTGTTAATTTATTTTTTTAATAGCTGTTTAAATATTGTCAATATTAAGGCTGTTTTTTAGTAACAACCCCCCTAAACCTTTTTACAATTTTTTATTACATATTATTTCATATTTAATAAGTCAATATTTTTTTCTTTTTTAAACTACACTCAAAATAATCACTCTGTTAAATTACAGAGATACTCTGCTGAGCCAGCAGAAAATACCATAGATTTCCAACCAGCAAGATTTTTTGTTATTTTACGAAGAAAACTCTGTAAAATGATTTCGATAAAAAAAAACCTGTAAATTTACAGAATCATCTGTAAAATATTGATAAAAGCGACCAGAATTTTACTATTTTATTTACTATTTGTTTCTGATCAATTTCTCTTTCCTTAATGTGTAAGTAGTGTTGACAATTGGAAAATGCCACCGAGTAAATTTGCCCGCTTTAATGCTTCCAAATTGTAAATTTACTTTTTTTATTTTTGTGAAAATTACGATGTATTTTACGAGTACCTCCAATTTTACCCGACATCCTCGTAAAATTTACCAGGTTTTATTGTAATTTAAGACGCTTTTTAAAGAGCGGTTGAAATATTTGGGAGTTTTTTGAAGAGCTTTTATTTAAAAACTGTATTACAGAGCACTAAGTTAAATTACAGTTGAAATTTAGTATTTTGGTTACGAGAAAATGTATAAAATCTGTATTTTACCAAAAAAAACTCTGTTTTTTATCTATAAAATAGAGATTACAAAGTAAAAACTAAAATTACAGATAAAATTTTGTTTTTCGGTTACAAGAAAATACAAAGTATATTCTTAAAATCTGTATTTCGACAGATAACTTTGTCAAATGTCTGTCGAATTAAGATTACAGTCATTTTACAGAGTTTTTAACAGAGTAATTATTTTGAGTGTAGTATTGTAAAAAAGTTATGAATTAAAAACAAAGTTTCGTTTTTCTTACGTGGGGTGAATGTGGGTGCTTGGGTAAGGTAGAGGGTGGGGGTGGTTATGAGTCATCAACCACTCCCATTTTATCAGTGAATAGTTCTGACATATTTAAAAAGCCGTGACCGAAGTTTCACGATGATACCTATGTTGGAAGTATTTTTGGCCGCCGTCTCCATACAGCTCCGACCACTGTGCATCCCCCGAAAATGCATGTGTGCGAAATGGCAGCGGTTTGAAAATTTTCGGATTAGTGGTTAGAGGATAGTAGGGTAAAATTGATAACTTCTGAACCTGTGGTCCGATTTTTTATTTTCGGGCTTGTTGGAAAGTTCATTAGAAGAATTTTCAGAATCAATAACAAAAAAATTAAAATAAAGAGAAATCGTCGAGATACATAGCTTTTAAAAATAAAGTTTGAAAAAGAGACATACAAATTTGCACATAACCTCAATTTATTCAGCCAGATGGTAGGTAATTTATATTTTTTTTCTCTCTTAAAAGATAGCCCTACGTCTTTCCTTTCCAAAATGCCCTTAAAGAAGCCCAGAGGTCTTTCTGTTCTAAAGTTATGACCATTTGGCTGAAATGCAAACAATTTTTTTTGGGTTTGAAGGCGAAATAACAGCACACATTTATTTGTTTTTGTAAATTAACAAGTTTAAGATTTTATTTTATTAAAATTTTTGGAAGGCAAATGGTCATAACTTTGGAACGGTAAGACCTCTGGGCTTCTTTTAGGACATTTTGGAAAGGTAAGATGTAGGGCTATCTTTTAAGAGAGAAAAAAATATAAGTTACCTGGCATCTGGCTGAATAAATTGAGGTTATATGCAAATTTGTATGTCTTTTTTTTTCAAATTTTATTTTTATTTTTAATGAACTTTCCAACAAGCCTAAAAACAAAAAAATCGGACCACAGGTTCTGAAGTTATCAATTTTACCCTACTAACCTCTAACCACTAATCCGAAAATTTTCAAACCGCTGCCATTTCGCACACATGCATTTTCGGGGAATGGTCGTAATGGATATATTTTCATGAAATGAGCCAAGGAATACGCTGGTAAAATTCGGCGGGTCGTGACTGAATCACCCTGTATATTGTTGGACTTTATATTTTATAACTGAAGTTTTTATTTATTTCGGTTTGAGTCCATATTAATTATTTCTGAGAAATAATTATTTTTGTTGTACAATGAGAAAATCTGAAAAAATTAATTGACAACACAGGCTAAGTAGAGATGTCGACAGCTTTCGGAAGAAGCCACCCTTCCTTCGTCAGCACTCTTCGATTGTCACTGTAGGTGTGTAAGGTTAAGATCAGCTATTTAAACGTAGATTTTCTCAGAGTTGCAACCCTTAGTAGGACTTTTCAAGTCTTGAAAAATGTCCGTTAGGTTTGAATTTATATATTTAAGTCCTACTAAGGGTTGCAACTCTGAGAAAATCTACTACAGTGTAAGAAATTACAACTGTGTTAGAAAAAGTTAAAAATAGATTCATTAAGTTCGTTCTAAACGTAACATATGGGTAATGAAATGTGATATAATTCCCGTCATCTTTTTCGCCTTAATGTACGTTTAAATAGCTGAATTTAACCTTACACACCTACAGTGACAATCGAAGAGTGCTGACGAAGCAAGGGTGGCTTCTTCTGAAAGCTGTCCACATCTCCACTTAGCCTGTGTTGTCAATTAATTTTTTCAGATTTTCTCATTGTACAACAAAAATAATTATTTCTCAGAAATAATTAATATGGACTCAAACCGAAATAAATAAAAACTTCAATTTTTTTTTTTTCATCAAACACTTTTGTTTCGTCAATTTTTTTTCCCCCCAAATTTTTTTGTTTTTAATCAAAAACTTTTTTTTTCATAAATTTTTTTTCATCAGAAATTTTTTATGAAATTTTTTTTTCATCAATATATTTTTTTCATTAAAAAAAAAAATTTTTTCATAAAATTTTTCTTTATTAATTTAATTTATGATATTCTTATAGAATAATTTCCAAGAAACTTTTTTTTCTGTTTAAAATTTATCTGTGTTGGTAATTTTTGCAAGGCTTAATCTCTACGTGTTGTTGGAATTTGTCAGATTTCATTGTCAAGATTATTTAGCAAATATAAAAACCCCATACTACAAAAAACAAAGGGATTTTAATGACAAATCGTTAATGATCAAACTAAAATATTAATACATATTCGACTATACTCCCATTGGGAATTAGAAGACAAAATTGTACCATCGTCGATTAAGTCTTGCAAAAATTACCAAAACAAATAAATTAAAAACAGAAAAAAAAATTTCTTGAAAATTATTCTATGAGAATATCATAGTTTTAGTTGGTAAAGAATAATAACCTCGAGCTAGAATAAACCTACTAAAAATGTAATATTTTAAAGGTCGAATAAAAACATTTTTTATTTTATAATAAAAATTAATCATAATTTCAAAACTATAAACTTTTAATAATTTTCTATATGGTGGTCGAACTTCCTGCCTTTAAAGTTTCAGTGGGCCATAAAAATAAAATCCTAAACAACTTTGCAAAGATGGTCCACTTTCAAATTATTGTTTTTCTGTAAAGACAGTCGAGCTCAGGCTCTAATTATAATTATGTATTATAATTTTTTGATTTGTTATATATGGTTTTGAATTGAGAAAAGTGTGAAAGAAAAATTTTAATTTTTCTAAAAATTTAGACATCCTGGTTTGTTTCTTACTAGTTTCATATTATCCAGTTATAATAATCTTCAGAAAAACTTTTAATGTCAATTTATTTAGTTAATAGTCAATAAAACTCTATATGTGAAAATTATTTACAGATCGCAGCCGACCATTTAGCATTGGATCCATCAAAGCTCAAGGTGATGACCCAAAATTTGGTGCACATTGTGTATGATTTTCATGTAGAATTCAAACGCCTTTTCGGTTAATAAACTTTAAACTTTATACTCCATTTATGACCCATATATTGTTCATATCTGTTATAAACAATTTTCTATTTGCCACATAAAAAAAAACGTATAACACTTTGATATTTTAAATGAAAATTAAAAATCAAAAAAACGCAACGTAAGATTGTTACGTTTTGATAAAAAAAAATAAAATTAAAAAAAAACCGAATAGTTGTACTTACTATCAAACTAAGTCAGTTTTAGTTTATAATGAAAAGGCCAAAAATACCAGCAACAATAACATCCACAAAAATACAACATAAAGTGAATGTCTTTGGCGGACTGCAAAAGGCTAGTGATCAACATGGCTGGCAAATTGTGCAATTGAACCACGCCAAAATAAAAAATATATAAAAAGTACGACAACGAGAATGAGTATAACCAACCACCACAAAAACCACTCAATATTTTTTCGGTGTTTTAATATTATTAAATATAAACTTTTAAACCATATTTGTTTTATGATATAGTTTCGTTTTTTAAACTGTTTACTAGTGAAATTACGATTAAGAACAAAAAACGTTTTATTTATAAATACAATGTTTCAGAGTTTGATAGTTTCTTTCCAAGAAAAATGTCTTGTAAACTTATTGTTAGACTTTTTGCATAGAAACTTTTTTTAAAATCTGACATTTTTTTATAAAAATTTGTATCTGCAAATGTCTCAAGATCTTAGCAAAAGCAAAATTTCTCAGAATGTCATATGTTTTCTGAAGGAATAATTAATCAACTTTAAACTTTTTCTATAGGAAAAGTATCTCAGAATCTGAGAATTTTTCTATAGCAAAAATGTCACGGAATCTGAGACATTTTCTAGAGGAAAAATGTATCTGAATCTGAGATTTTTTTTAAAGAAAAAATGTCGTCAGAATCTGAAACTTTTTCTATACGAAAAATGTCTCAGAATGTTAGACTTTTTCTATAGGAAAAAAAATCTCAGAATCTGGCACTTTTTCTGTAGGCAAAATGTTTCAGAATCTAAGATTTTTCTGTGGGAAAAATTTCTCAGAATCTGAGACTTTTTCTTCAGGAATTTTTTTTTAGAATCTTACACTTTTTCTATAAGAAAAATGTCTCAGAATCTGAGACTTTTTCTATAAAAAAAATATCTCAGAATCTGAGACTTTTTCTATAAAAAAATGTCTCAGAATCGAAAACATTTTCTGTAGGAAAAATGTCTCAGAAACTTAGACTTTTTCTGTAAAAATGTCTTAGAGTGTGAGATTTATTTTCTATAGGAAAAATGTCTCAGAATCTGAGATTTTTTCTATGGGAAAATGAAAAAATTCTGAATCTGACACTTTTTCTATTGGAAAAATGTCTGTGAATCTGAAACTTTTTTTATAGGAAAAATTCCTCTGAGTCTGAGACTTTTTTATGAAAAGTTTTTCAGAGGCGGAGATTACCCTGATATATTTTTAAAATGTATAGGATGCAATAAAGCCTTTTAATTTATGATCGTTGATTGACTAAAAAAAGATCTAGAGATTTCAGAATCTGAGACTTTTTCTATAAGAAAAATGTCTCAGAATTTTTCTATATAAAAATGTATTAGAATCCGAGACTTTTTCTGTAGGAAAAAGAAGAATCAGAGATTTTCTCTATACAAAAAAAGGTTAAGATTGTGAGACTTTTTCTATACGAAAAATGTCTTAGAATCTCACAATTTTTTAAAGGAAAAAGGTTTTTAGAATCTAAAACTTTTTCTAATGGAAAAACATCTCAGAATCTGAGACTTTCTCTAAAGAAAAATATCTCAGAATCTGAACCTTTTTCTTTAGGAAAAATTACTCGGAATGTGAGACTTTTTCTATATAAATAAACGGGGCCCCTGTAGGCTAGTTGGTAGCGTGCTAGCCTTTGATCGTGTGTTCGATTCCTACCAGAACCCTTAGTTTTTTCGCTACAACCAGACGACAGTCATTGTTACCAGTTCTCTGTTACCAGTTCTCGGCAACAGCTGTCTCAGAATCTGAGACTTGTTCTATACAAAAAGTGTCTCAGATTCTGAGAGTTTTTCTATACGAAATTCTTTTGTCTCCTCTACCAGTATCAGTCGTCGGAACCCCGTAATTTTGGAAAAAGTTTGAAATTGTTGTACATTGTAATATATGTTTTTTTTATATCACAAATATTTTATTAAACACCGCCCAAAAAAATCGGTACTCAATTTTATTTAAAAAACAAGTTAGAGTGTTACATTCGGCTGTGCCGAATCTTTTATACCCTCCAAAATGTAAAAAACAATATAAAAAAAATCCAGGAGCGTCTTTTTTTTGGGGGGGGTTTGGTTGGAGACGTTAGGGGGCACCTTCCCCTTGCAATTTTGAACTTCTGAGATAAGAATGTTGCGTTTTCTTAGCAAAAGTACAAAAAACCCTGAAAAAAATGCGTTTTTTCTTAGGTTGGTTTAGTTCTCCAAGGGGAAACTTTTTTCCCCTTGGTCCGATTTTGCCCATTTCCGAACTTAACTTGCCTAGGAATTAAGACATATTTGTGCCAAACTTCGGAAGTCTAGCTCTTTTATTTTGGACTGTATGGTGTCCTCTACAGACGGACAGACGGATCACTGATCAATAAAATATATACTTTATGGGGTCCTAGACCGACATTTCGATGCGTTACACACGGAATGACAAAGTAAACATACCCCCATACTGTGGTTGGAAGGTATAACAATATATTTTCGATTCATGCAGGTTTCAAAAAAATTTATGGGGGATAACGTTTTAAAAAATGCATTCAAAATTTGCATTTGCATCAAAAATATTTTTTTTTAGAAAATTTTTTGTCATATACAAAAGGACAATTGTTAGAGTCAAATGCTTTTTGAATCGTAAAAATCAAATAAATACTTTCAAAGATATGGCTCTTCAAAGTTACATACTTTTTTGATAAAATTACAAAATAAACATAAAATTTATTTTTTGTATGGGAAAATCCCATAAAAAGTTTTTTAAAAAATTACGAAATGTGGAAAAAACCGAAGGCCCAAAAAACTCTGCACTTACTTTCATATAAAAAATGTTATTCTTTCGATTTATGGAGGTTTCAGAAAAATCTAAGAGGGATAAAGTTTTGAAAAATGCATCTAAAAATTGCATTTGCATAAAAAACGTACTTTTTTAAAAAAATGTTTTTTTGAGTGCATTGGTATAAAAAAGGACAATTGTTAGAGTTGAATGCATTTTGAATGGAGGAATTCGGATAATTACTTTCGAAGACGTGGCTCTTCAAAGAATCATACTTTTTTAATTTTTTAAATTTTTGAAGAAAATAAAATTCGCGAAAAAATCGCGATTTTTTTTTTAATTTGAAAAACTGAAAATGGATATGTTTTGTTGGCTCCATAGTGCAAATGTGTACAAAAACACTGTGAAACAAATTCAGGTGAGCAAAAGTTAGGTCGATTCTGAGAGTGAGGGGTGAAAATAGAGGCTAAAGTAGAAGACCCGTATCGCGGCGTTTGTTTATGTTAGTTCGATTTTTTTTTTTAATCGACCTTCGAACTTTGCAGTCAAATGCCGATTTTCAGTATATTGTTTATATGGTTTTTTGGCTACACTCTAAAAAATGCATGTAACTTTACTATTATTAAATTAGTAAATTTTCATGTATATTTACAGAAAAGGCGCAAACTTAAGCATGTAGTGTTTAAAAAAATAGTAACACATTTATTTCGATAGAATTACACACAAAAACTAGTACATTGTGTGTTGTGAAACATGTTTATAAGATAAAAAAACACTTTCCCTTTAAATATACATTTTTTCTATGTAAAATTTGTTTCAGACACAAAATATGTAATCGTACATAATTTAACATAGTATTGTGGAAATTGTCAAAACTTTATTTATAAAAAAACATTTTGGAAAATTGTTAAATAAAAAATAAAAAACGAACAAAACAGCTTGCAACTGAGGATTTTCATATCATCATTTCTGCTTCTATTGGTAAGTAAATGCAGCTTTTTTTGAGAGTTTTGTACATGATGGAATTGTGGTTTCTATGAAGACCCGTTTTCACGTGTGCGGACCGGACCCTATTGTTCTCAAACTTGTAATCTAAAATTCGCAATTTAAATTTTTATTTAATTTTTTAAGGTCCTTTTGGTCTGGAAAGAAATACATATGAAAATAATAGAACGAAACGTAGCCAAAATTAAAATCAAAATATGGAGCCAAAATATAGATCAATATTTGGGTACAAATTTGGAGCCAATAGGCAAAACATTTTTAAGAGGGCACATTTTCCTTAAAGATTTTGAATCGATCCATTGCTATATCTCTATCTGGACGGAATAAATAACTCATAAGCAGTTTCTCAGAGGGCTTTCCAGTACTTGGCGGTAGTATTATACGGCAGAAAGTTCAACAAGTGATAGTGCAAAATACGGCTGTGCGGAATCTTTGAAAAAATCAAGGGAAAGAAAAATACAACTGACATGGGTGTTTGGGGTAGGGGGGAGAACGGCGGGACATTGGGGCATCTTCTTAACCACACAGTCAAAAAATTGTCTTATCCCCTTGAACCAAGTGCAGGTCAAGGTACATCATATGAATAGAAAAATTCTCACATTTTGAGACATCTTTTCAGTAGAAAAATTCTCAGAAAAAAAATTCTTTGACACATTTTTTCTATAGAAAAGTTCTTAAATATTGAGACTTTTCTTTAGAAAAATTCTATAGCAAAAAATAACTCAGAATCTGAGAATTTTTCTATAGAAGAAATGTTTCAGAATCTGAAAAAATGTCTCAAAATCTGACAATTTTTCTTTTGCAAAAATGTCTCAAAATCTGAGAGTTTTTCTATAGAAAAAATATGTCAGAACCTGAGAATTTTTCTATAGAAAAAAAATTAAACATGAGAATTTTTCTATAAAAAAAATGTATCAGAATGTGAGAATTTTTCTATAGAAAAATGTCTCCGAATCTTAAAATTTTTCAATAGAAAAAATGTCTCCCAATCTGAGAAATTTTGTATAGAAAAAATGTCTCCGAATCTGATAATTTTTCTATAGAAAAATGTCTCAGAATCTGAGAATTTTTCTATAGAAAAAATGTCTTAGAATCTGAGAATTTTTCTGAGAATTTTTCTATAATCTGAGAATTTTTCTATAGAAAAAATGTCTCAGAATCTGAGAATTTTTCTATAGAAAAAATGTCTCAGAATCTGAGAATTTTTCTATAGAAAATATGTCTCAGAATCTGAGAATTTTTCTATAGAAAATATGTCTCAGAATCTGAGAATTTTTCTATAGAAAAAATGTCTCAGAATCTGAGAATTTTTCTATAGAAATAATGTCTCAGAATCTGAGAATTTTTCTATAGAAAAAATGTCTCAGAATCTAAGAATTTTTCTATAGAAAAAATGTCTCAGAATCTGAGAATTTTTCTATAGAAAATATGTCTCAGAATCTGAGAATTTTTCTATAGAAAATATGTCTCAGAATCTGAGAATTTTTCTATAGAAAATATGTCTCAGAATCTGAGAATTTTTCTATAGAAAAAATGTCTCAGAATCTGAGAATTTTTCTATAGAAAAAATGTCTCAGAATCTGAAAATTTTTCTATAGAAAAATGTCTCAGAATCTGAGAATTTTTCTATAGAAAAAATGTCTCAGAATCTGAGAATTTTTCTTTAGAAAAAATGTCTCAGAATCTGAGAATTTTTCTATAGTAAAAATGTCTCAGAATCTGAGAATTTTTCTAAAGAAAAAATGTCTCAGAATCTGAGAATTTTTCTATAGAAAAAATGTCTCAGAATCTGAGAATTTTTCTATAGAAAAACTGTCTCAGAATCTGAGACTTTTTTTATAGAAAAAATGTCTCAGATTCTATAGAAAAAATGTCTCAGAATCTGAGAATTTTTCTATAGAAAAAATGTCTCAGAATCTGAGAATTTTTCTATAGAAAAAATGTCTCAGAATCTGAGAATTTTTCTATAGAAAAAATGTCTCAGAATCTGAGAATTTTTCTATAGAAAAAATGTCTCAGAATCTGAGAATTTTTCTATAGAAAAAATGTCTCAGAATCTGAGAATTTTTCTATAGAAAAAATGTCTCAGAATCTGAGAATTTTTCTATAGAAAAAATGTCTCAGAATCTGAGAATTTTTCTATAGAAAAAATGTCTCAGAATCTGAGAATTTTTCTATAGAAAAAATGTCTCAGAATCTGAGAATTTTTCTATAGAAAAAATGTCTCAGAATCTGAGAATTTTTCTATAGAAAAAATGTCTCAGAATCTGAGAATTTTTCTATAGAAAAAATGTCTCAGAATCTGAGAATTTTTCTATAGAAAAAATGTCTCAGAATCTGTTTTCTATAGAAAAAATGTCTCAGAATCTGCGAATTTTTCTATGGAAAATATATCCCAGTATCTGAAAATTTTTCTATGGAAAAAATGTCTCAGAATCTGAGAATTTTTCTGTACAAGAATTTTTCTGTAAAAAATGTCTCAGAATCTGAGAATTTTTCTATAGAAAGAAATGTTTTTGGTTACATTTTTAATTAATTTTTTTATTTGTTTTAGCTTTTCTTATTTAATTTTAACACGTTTGTTTTAAGCCTTCATTAGCCTTTTTTATTTTAAATAAAATATATGAAAATGCATTTATTGTTTTTTGATATTTGAATTTGGAAGAGTTAGGGTGGTTTTATAAAAAGCAATTTCAATGTATATGTACATAATTTTCGTGTATTTCCAGGCATTTCTACTTTAAGTTTACTAAATAAACATGTTTATTTAGACACAAAACGTGTAAATTTTCCTGAAACATTTTTGTTGCGAATCATTTTGTAGACACATCAATATGTACGTTTACATACTTTGTGTCTATCACTTTAAGCACAACAAGTATTTTTACACGGTTTATAGTAGGAGACAAGTTACCTACAATAAACAGGGTAAATTTACATGAAAATTAATTAGAGTGTATAACTCGTCGACCAATTAATATTTTTTCAATCTGTAAAAGAAAAATTATTTCTAGAGACCTGTCCAACAATTAAAATTTTTAAAAAAATTGATTTAGAAAATTTTTGTGGTGCTTATGAAGCAAAATGTTGAAAATTTTTTTTTTCATACTTTTGAAAATATTTTGCTTCATAAGCACCACAAAAATTTTCTAAATCAATTTTTTAAAAAATTTTAATTGTTGGACAGGTCTCTAGCAATAATTTGGCTTTTACAGATTGAAAAAATATTAATTAGTCGACGAGTTATAGTCAAAAAAGCATATCAACAATATCATTTGACTGCAAAGTTCGAAGGTCGATTCCCAGGAAAAAAGGACATTCAAATATTATTTTCAAAATTTTTTATTGAAATTTTTAAAAAAAAAAATTAAATCTTCATAATTTTATCTACACTCAAAAAAAAAAAACTGTAAAGTTAGCAAAAAAAAGCTTGTAAACCTACAAGAAAATTTGCTGATTTTAAACCCACAATTTTTTTGGTAAAGTTAGCAAAAACGTTTTGCTAAAAATTTGTTAACTGAAATAATTTTTATTTCAACTTAGTTCATACACATTTGAGGACCCTATTGGGTTCGCACCCAATAGGTCCAGACCCCGAAGGGCCTAGACCTAGTTGGGTTCCTTAAAAATCGTCATAGTTTTTGATCCAAAATTTGTGTCCGTTTCGCTCTACCTTGCTTAGTTTTTGAGATACGTGATTTAAGGGGATCACTGGGGTCTTGAGAATTAAAATTTCCCCCCCCAGGCCAAATTTCGAAAAGAAAAAAAAAGGAAAAAAAGAAAAAAAAAAGAAAAAAAGGAAAGGAAAAAAAAAGAAAAAAAGAAAGAAGAAAAAAAGAAAGAAGGAAATTTTCTAAAAAAATCTTGAAGTCCAAAAATTTTTCATAGAAGAAAATCTAAAAAATTTTAATAGGAAAATTTTTTAAATTTTTTAAGGGAAAAGTGAATTAATCTGAACATTTTCTGTGAAAAATATCTGTCAATCTTATTATGAATTTTGGCATAAACTAATTAATTAGAATATGCTTTTTTTGTATAGAAAAATCTTACAGGATCTAAATTTGGTTTATATAAAAAATTTTTGTCTTCTACATAGCAATGTTGATAGTCGAACTTACATATGTAAAACTATTTTAATTTTTTTTTTCTAAAGAAAAATCTTTTTCTAAAGAAAAAATTCTCAGAATCTGAGACCTTTTTATGTGAAAAAGGTTTAAAATTTATTTATAGGAAAAAGGTCGCAGAAGAATTTTTTTTTGGAAAAAAAGTCTCAGAATTTCTGAATTTGAGACTTTGAGAATTTGAGTCTGTTTTAAAAAGAACAAGTAAGAAAGCTATATTCGGCTGTGCCGAATCTTTAAATACCCTCCACAATGTTAACCAATGCACTATGGTTTCGCGGACGACCTTTGTTGGCCAAAATTCAATTTTCTCAAAATGGATTTTATAGAAAGTCGTAAACACTTACAAACAACAGAAAACATATTTTATTTTTGTACAAACTCATTTATTGTTCAAAAACAAATTTAGCTAAAAATAAAAAAAAAGGATTTTTTTAAATTTTTTCAATTAATTTTTTGAGTTTAAATACAAAAAATTTTTTATAATATTATACATGGAAAACAAAAAAATTATAACAATTTTTACCACAAAACCTATTTAAAACCAAAATTTTTTCCATTTTTGTAATTTTGGCCAAGAAAAGTGATAATCGGAACTATAGTGCAATGCAAATATTTAAAAAACAAAAAAAATATTTTATAAATATGTATGTATGAAAATTATATAAAAATTATATAAAAGCAACCACGTGGCACGTGTATGACACATACTACGTATTTTTAACTTCTTTTGATACAAATAACAACAAGCCAAACAACCATCAACAACTACAAAAACGCGCTGCCACGCCATATCATAGAGGTTTATATTGAAACTCATCTCAATTGCTCATAGCTTCTTAACCCCTGAACCGATTTTGCCATAATTGGTACCAAAATAACCAGAAGAACGTTGAGAACAATAAAATAAGAACCTATTTAAAATTTTATTTGAATATGTCAACCATGAGCCAAGATAAATCATTTTAAAATTTTGGGTTAAATGGCTGGTGCCACGCCCCATTGTGCGATTCGGCCCAAATTTTTTGTGAGTGTTAGGAATGATAAAATTACATTAAATTCAAAGTTTCGTTTACATTCATTCAACAGGTGTCAAGTTATAGCATTTATTTTGTGTAAAATTCACATTTTCACTCATCAAAATTTACATTTTCACTCATAACTTTTAAAATACTTAACCGATTTAAAAAAAAAAAACCATTAGATTCTGCCTAGGAGAATTACGCAACTTTTGGTACCCCAGGCGTTTAAATCGGTTCTGGATTAAAGCCAAAAACGTGATTTCAACAGACAGACAGACAGACGGACGGACAGACAGACAGACAGACAGACAGACAGACAGACAGACAGACAGACAGACAGACAGACAGACAGACAGACAGACAGACAGACAGACAGACAGACAGACAGACAGACAGACAGACAGACAGACAGACAGACAGACAGACAGACAGACAGACAGACAGACAGACAGACAGACAGACAGACAGACAGACAGACAGACAGACAGACAGACAGACAGACAGACAGACAGACAGACAGACAGACAGACAGACAGACAGACAGACAGACAGACAGACAGACAGACAGACGGACATCGCTAGATCGACTTAGAATCGATCAAGGATCATTAATATATATACTTTATGGGGTCGTAAACCAATATTTCAATGTGTTACATACGGAATGACAAACTTATATATACCCTCTATCACTAGAGTGGAGGGTATAAAAAGGTCTTAAAGTCTGAGACTTTTTATTGTTGAAAAATAGTCTCAGAATTTGAAACTTACTGAATTGGTAGAAGGTCGCAGAATCTGAGACTTTTTCAACGGGAAAAAGGTCTTAGAATCTAAGACTTTTTATAGGAATAAGGTCTCCGAGTCTCAGAAAGACTTTTTCTATAGAAAAAAGGTTGCAAAATCTAAAATTTTTCAGTATGAAACACATCCAATAATCAGAGACCTCGCTATAGGAAAAATGTCTCAATAACGCTTTAAAATATGAGACTTTTTCTATAGTAAAATGTCTCAGAATCTGAGACTTTTTCTGTGGAAAAAATTCTTAGAATCTGAAAATTTTTCTATATAAAAAAAAAAAAATTTCTGACACGAAAAATGTCTCAAAATCTGATATGTTATATGCAGGAAAAATTTTTTTCTATTAAAAAATTCTCAGATTTAGACTCTTCTTATGTATACAAAAAATATACAATTTTCTTTTAAATTTCTTTTAAAAATCTGAAAATTTTTCTATACGAAAATAGTCTTAGATTCTGAGACATTTTTCGTTAAGAAAAGTCTTATATTCTGAGACATTTTCCCTACAAAAAATATTTTTTTCACGAAAAATGTTTTAACATCTGATGTTTCTATGTAGGAAGAATTTCTTCTATTAAAAAATTCTATTCTTATGTATACGAAAAATATACAATTTTCTTTTAAAACAAATTAAAAAAAATTGACCTAAACGAAATATGGTCATGAAAAACAAACCTCCTTCGGCAAAAACTAATAAATTTGATGATTTTATAGCTTTCCCATCACTTTTTTTTGTAAAAATAACGTATCCTTTTTTTTGCTCGTCAACAAAGGTTAATTTATGATTTTTTTTTCGAAGTAAAAATAATTTTTTCCCCCCCCCCACACCCAAAACCTGTACCCGCCACTGCATTAGGGTCCACACATGTAAAGAGGACCCGCGAAAGTATGGTGATTCTAAGAACCAAAAATGCCCTCCATTTTGCTCTATCTGGCTTAGTTTCCGAGATAGCGCCATTTTAAGTTTTCTGAAAATAAAAAAAAATTTACCATTTATTTTTGCTAATGTTAGCAAAAAATCTTGTAAAAATGTTGTCAACTCAATTTCAAATTTAGCAAAAGAAATTAGTTCAAAGTTTGTTTAAAATTGCTAATGTGCTAAATAAAGTTTACAAGAATTTTTTGCTAACATGCTAATCTCAACTAAAAATTTGCTAAAAGTTAGCTAACTAGCATTAGCAAAAAAAAATTAGTAAATCTACTAACGTATTTTTTTGAGTGTACAATATTGTTTTTATAAGTTTTTCGTACGATTAAAGGTTTCCGAGTACAAAAATATTAAAAAACTGTCTAAAAGAAAATAATGTCAAAAAAGCGCTTTTTTAAACGCCCATATCTTCCAAAGTATTGATCCAAAAAAAAATATATATGGTTTTTAATCTGTCAATCAACCAAAAAAAAAAACAAAATCGGTGATCCGTCAGTTAAATTTCCCATGGATTTGCTCCTATACAAAAAATGTTTAAGAATCTAAGAATTTTTCTTAGGCAAAATTTCTAACTTTCGAAAGACAACTTAAATGCAAACTTTTTGTAGTTTTCCTGGTCAGATTGGTATTGAATTTCAGCTAAAGCCGTCCGCTGGTTCATGATTTATGAGCAAAACAGTGAATTCGGATTGTTTTCACCTTTTATTAGCATGTGGAAAATCACGATAAACACGATTTGAAAGAAAAAGTATTTTAAACAGTGTCTTTGACAAAATTTTGATTACACTCAAAAACAATTTACAATCAAAAATAATGCATGTATTTGAACCATTCGAATTTAACATTTTACTTGTTATTTTGTCTTGCCCTTCGTGGAGCCGTTAAATTCAAATTATTGACAAAAACTTAAAAATTTTGAAATCTATTTGGAGCAATGAATAAAAAAGTAAATTTTGGAAACAATTATAAATGGTGTTAGTTATATGTTACAAATGGTTTTGTTGAAACTTTTTTTATTTTTACTAAAATATGTTTGTCTTTTTATAACTTGTTAAGAAATTGTTTTAGTTTATGATTGAATTGTATGAATTTCTTGTTTTTCAGTTTTGCTTTTTTTATTATTAAGTTATTAAATTTTTCGTTATTAAAGGGTACCTACCTAGTTATTACTCTAATTAACCTTAACAAAATACTATATGACAAATTGGTAACATTTTTTTATTATTTTATTTTAACAATTCTGTTGTGATTTATTTTATAATTTTATATTACATCATATAAATTGAGTCATAGTTTTGTAACTTATGTTGTATATCATTTTTTTTTTTTTTTTTCAAATTTCATAGCTAATCCTTCATTTTTCTTATCTTAAACTATTAAAGCATTGTCTTTAACACCTTAAAAAAGTTATTGTTGTTTTTTTGTTTTGGGGTTTTAATCGAATTTTCAATTCATAAACTCTATCAATCATTTAACGACAAATTAATTGCCTTAGATATCGTTTTATAATTTATTTTTAACAATTTTTAAATAAAATATGAATTGTGTTGCGTTTTATAAAACAATTAAAACTCTTATGGCGTTTGGCCGCCGTTTTTTTTTTGTTTGATTGTATGCGTGCGCCGCCTTTTTTGCTGATATTTTTTTATTTCTAATTCAAAGTTTTGAAAGTGAAACCAATTTCGGTCGTTGTTTGGCATTGTTGTCTGTCTTACTGTCTATCAATCTATATTTTTAATATTTTTTTTTTTATAAATTTATCAAAATTTTATTGCTCGTTATAGCTTAATATCGTTATATCGTATTGTACATATTTTTTTTAAATCTCTATTAATGCGTAAATGCTGTTGATATGTTAACTGTTCGTTATGAATTGTATGCTTTCAATCAAAATATTTTTTTTTTAAGACTAAAAACCTTTTTAAAATATAAAATGATTGTAATTTACCAAAAAAAATGTTACGTATTATGTTGTTGTCTAATAATTGGGGTGTTTTTGGATTTATTTTGGGAAGATATGTTGAAAAAAATTACATTTCTTTTTAATATGATTCAAGTTTATTACTGTTAATATAATCCAAAACAAAAGACTTAAGACACAAACTTGATATAGAATGACTTTAAAAATAAACAAAGGCTTAAAATAATTTGTTCAGTGATTTAATTTTGTTGTTGTTACTTACATGAAGTGTTTTTGTGTAAAATTAAAATCTATTTATTTAATTATTATGACTTGAAAATGTTATGGTAATGATCGCTTTCATATAGCTGATACTCTTTGGAAAACGCTTAATAAATGGTTTCAAAACAACCAAAAACGTAAAATTTTCCAGCAACAAAAAAATTCAGAAAGCCCTCACGACAACGGCAACTAAATCTGATAGAAAAAGGTCTCAAGCCTAAAAAATTAAAATAAAAAATTTTAACTCTGATCAAAATTCACTAAAAATAACACATATGGGGCTTTCTATGTCAAATCGGACACTTTGAAATTTTTTTTTTAGATTTTTCTAATTTGTTTACAGTTTTTAGAACCTTTCGAAAACTCCTTCGTGGTAAATTTTCAGATTTTTTTGATGACCCGTTCAAAAGATATCGAATATTTAAAAATTGGTAGTTTGTTCCTTTACTCAAACCTCTTTTACTCATAACTTCTTCAATAATGATCCAAATTTAAATTTTTTTTTTCAAAATTTTTGTTTTTTTACGTACTTTTAAAAAAAAATCCCAAAAAATTCTTAAAAGCGCTCTAGTATGCGATTTTTAAGTTTTAAAATTTTAATCTCATTTTTGAAAATGTTTGTACTCTTCGTTTTTTTTTTAATTTTCTTGTGTAAAACTTCAATCGATTCTACAAATTTCGTGGAGGATCGTGGGATAACGATTATTACTATTTTTTTAAATTTTGTGAAAAAATTTTATTGTAATTTTCCAATCCTAAATCATTTCTACTGCTCCAATGGTGCGTCATAGAGGGGTCATTTATAAGACCGACCCCCATTAATTTTTACGTCTTAACATTTCTTTGGAACAAACTAATACCCTATCTCCAATTTCTAAGGGGGCTCCCACACAATATTTAATATTTATGCAATTAATATTACTCATTCGCAACGTTAAATCAAGAAAATACAAGCAAATTACAAAATTGTTATGAAATTTAAAGTTCAAATGCGATTTTCTCGAAAAAAACGATGAACGTGTTTCTGATTTTTTTTGTGTGGATGGACAATAGAGTGGCCATAGTAGAAATTTTTTTGAAAAGTTAAATTTTTCGCACTAAAAAATGTGAGGTTGGGGATAAAAATAATTATGTATATTTAAAAATTTTTTTTTTTTGTTCCGAGTACCTCCGGGTTGAGCCTAAAGTTTGAAAAACGGATTACAAGGGAAAAATATGACTTTTTTTTTTCATTTTCTCAATTTTTTTGATATTTTAAGTACAGTTTGAATTCAAATGGTCACTGAATTTTGATTAAGAGTTAATTGCCTATCAAATAAGGTGTTAAAATTAAAATCGGTTGAAAATTAGCCGAGTTATGACAACTTCCCCCGGCAACTAACGTGTGGCAAACCACCTGATCAAGGAATGCGAGCCCCATTTTTGAAATTTATTGAAATTATCTACTGTAATTAATTTTTTTTATTCCTCAAGTTCCAATGTACTAAGAAGATACATATTTTTCATATTGCGTTTTGCTAACTTGTTTTAAATAAATGCTAAAGTGGTCTGAATTTTTCAACACTATTTTCAAATCTCCAATTTTACATTTTTATTTTTTTTGTTAAAGAAATTTTAAAAAATCGGCTATTGGAGTTTAGGGATTTGTTAAGCACATATAAAGGAATAAAAACCCCAAAAATTGTAGGGTTTGCTGTTTTCATTTGGCTATTACAGTGATGTAATTTCGGCAGATTTCGGGAAAGTAGTGATTTTTGGCCCTTTTTTAGCTTTTATTTATTTTTTTTTTGGTTTTTTTTACAAACTTGATATGTTTTGGACCGAATTATATCAACACGAGATAGAATACTTCAATTTGCAAAATTAGGGCGAAATTGACATATAAAAAATTGCCCCTGTTAAGGGTCAAAGGTCAAATTTTAGAAAATTTTTAATTTTTAAACATTAACAGATTTGCTGGGCGGATTTTGCTGAATCTACTCGATGTTATCTTAATTGGTCTAAACTATATGGCAAATAATTAAAATTTAAAAATTTAACCCTTAAGTGCTGTTGGGGCCTATAATTTTTTTAATTTAATGGAGATAATGTAAGTGTATTTTGTTCAAATGGTCGAATAGGCCCCACCATCACTAAAGGGTTAATATTCTGAATTTAAATAAAAAGACATATGTTAAGACCTTTTAAAATGACATCAAGTAGTTTCATATATTTCCACTCAGAAAATCTGTTAATGTTTAAAAATTAAAAATTTTCTAAAATTTGACTTTTGACCCTTAACAGGGGCAATTTTTTATATGTCAATTTCGCCCTAATTTTGCAAATTGAAGTATTCTATCTCGTGTTGATATAATTCGGTCCAAAACATATCAAGTTTGTAAAAAAAACCAAAAAAAATAAATAAAAGCTAAAAAAGGGCCAAAAATCACTACTTTCCCGAAATCCGCCGAAATTACATCACTGTAATAGCCAAATGAAAACAGCAAACCCTACAATTTTTTGGGTTTTTATTCCTTTATATGTGCTTAACAAATCCCTAAACTCCAATAGCCGACTTTTTAAAATTTCTTAAACAAAAAAAATAAAAATGTAAAATTGGAGATTTGAAAATAGTGTTGAAAAATTCAGACCACTTTAGCATTTATTTAAAACAAGTTAGCAAAACGCAATATGAAAAATATG
Organism: Pegoplata infirma; assembly: GCA_963921195.1. Lineage (NCBI taxonomy): Eukaryota > Metazoa > Arthropoda > Insecta > Diptera > Anthomyiidae > Pegoplata > Pegoplata infirma. The sequence goes on along the minus strand of OY992537.1, from coordinate 73,709,933 downwards.
TATTTTCTTAGTACATTGGAACTTGAGGAATAAAAAAAATTAATTACAGTAGATAATTTCAATAAATTTCAAAAATGGGGCTCGAATTCCTTGATCAGGTGGTTTGCCACACGTTAGTTTGCCGGGGGAAGTTGTCATAACTCGGCTAATTTTCAACCGATTTTAATTTTTAACACCTTATTTGATAGACAATTAACTCTTAATCAAAATTCAGTGACCATTTGAATTCAAACTGTACTTAAAATATCAAAAAAATTGAGAAAATGAAAAAAAAGTCATATTTTTCCCTTGTAATCCGTTTTTCAAACTTTAGGCTCAACCCGGAGGTACTCGGAACAAAAAAAAAATTTTTTTTAAATATGCATAATTATTTTTATCCCCAACCTCACATTTTTCAGTGCGAACACTTATGGATTTAACATTTTTTAATTTTTCTATATAACGCTATGGCCAGTCTAATGGACAAACATCTAAACTTTAAAAAAAAAAAGAAAAAAAAATGGCATGTTTTTCAATAAATTGACATTTTTAAAAAATGGAAAATTTCAGAACGGGTTCTGAAAATTTTCCAAAAAAAAAATTTAATCGATAGCCCATACAAAACTATATAAGAATGTAAATTTTTGAGATTGTGGTGCATTCCGTTTTAATGTGATAAATATTTAATCAAGGCAACTCGCCACAAATTTGACCATTTTTCCAATATTTGACCACGCCTTCTAAGCCCAGTTTTTGAAAATTAGAAAAACCAAAAACGCAATTTTCTTAGTTCCATATAGGGCTATCCAAACAACCTATTCAGAAATTTACGTGACACATGTTTTTCTGTAGCGGGACATTTGGTGTGGAATGCCTCATATGTCTTATAATCCTAGGCAGGTTAAGTTCGGAAATGGACAAAATCGGACCGAGGGGAAAAAAGTTTCCCCTTGGAGAACTAAACCAACCTCTGAAAAACGGGTTTTTTGTTTTTTGTTTTTTTTTTTTAAGCAAATGCAACATTTTTATGTCAGAGAAAGCTCAAAACCCTGCATGTGGACCCAGCGGATACAAAAATTACAAAAAAGTTTGACCCGCCCCTTTTGTGGGCGTGGATATAAAAAATGTACTTTAATAATGATTAATGGGATTAATTAATTGCATTAATTATAATAAATCCATTTGATAACATCCATCGCAAGGGAAAGCTGTCCCCCAATGTCTCCCACCAAATCACCCCCCCCCCCCCCCACCAAATGAAGACGCCCCTAAATTTTTTTTATGTTCTTTTTTACATTTGGGAGGGTATAAAAGATTCGGCACAGCCGAATTTAACACTCTTACTTGTTTTCACTCAAACTTATGGCGTTTTCTTTTCTGGCAAAAAATGTAGCATTTTGTAACATTTTTTTTATTCTACGAATTTTTTGTGTTCTTTTCTAAAAAAAATGCACACTTATAAAAAAATATTATGTTCTTTTCTTAAAATATTGCCTGCATTTGAGGTAAAAAATGCATATTTTCCACCCCGAAATCAAATGACGGGGTGAAAAATTGCCCTGATATTCTCTCATGTAGCAAAACTCAAATTAAGCGAACAAGTTAACTGGTGCTGTTGTGGTGCAGAGGATGTGTCGTGGCATGTGACACCGGAGGTCCGGGGTTCAAATCCCGGTATGGACAATTTTTTTTTTTTTTTTTTTTATTCTGGTATTTTTTTTTATTCCATTACGTATTATTTTTTATTTAATAATGTTTTTTTTTTTAATAATTTAATCATTTTTTAAAAAAAAAGAGTAAATTTTCATATAAAATCGACAAAATTTGTTAATTTTTTGGGGTTTTTTTTTTTTAAAGTTTAAATAATTAAAAAAAAATAATTTAAAGCAAAAAAAAAAAAATAAAAAAATATGTAATGGCCATCGCCGGGATTCGAACCTGAGCTGCCAGCAATATAAGCGAAACACACATCCATCGAACCAGCAAATCAGGGCAATTTGCGTACAAAAGAGCATTTTTTGTGTTCTTTTCTGAGTGAAAAAAATGCAACATCGTTTCAGGGCCATGTCAACATTTTAAAAGTAAACATTTTAACAATGCAAAATTTTTTGTTCAGAAAAGAAAACACCATTAGTTTTAATTAAAATTCTTTTTTTTACTGATTTTTTTTCCAATCGAATTATGTTCCATTCTATTTCATAGGACTCAAAAATTGGCAAGGAAATATATTACCGGAATGAACATGATAACGTGCCAGCGAAGTTATTTTCATTTTATTGTTTAAATTATTCTTAAGAGTTTCTATGGAAGCCTTAAACGGCCACAGCTAAATAAAACAAAAACTACGTAGGATACATTTTTGAAATCAGGACTCCAATCCTGATCATTTTATAATCCGGTATTTAATATTACGGGTAACAAAGTTCCGGCAAACGCACAGAGGGCCAGACAGATCGATTTCCGGCCAAAAGTCCTTATTTGTAAATTCTCAAAAAAATGTTTACCAGTTTGTTGGGCATATATAGAAGCAGGTTTTCTGAACTTATCTTTATGATCCAAATACACCCTTTCCTTTGGCAGGTCTTCAAAGTTTAAAAAGTTGGTAAAAAATTTTGTTGAGATACTTTTTTAATTTTTTTTCCAAACTTCTATTGCTAATGTTTAACTTTTTGTTTGAGTGGTTCAACCTCATATATAAGCCTTTGTAACAAAAATAAAATGGACAAATATAACTCATCTGCCTGGCAGCAATTCGAGTTTTTTGTGAAAAAAGTTATAATTTTTTAGCTATTTACCTCGCGCCGAAAAAATCTTTAGCGATCCTCAGTTCGATACAATTGGTCTATATTTTTTTTTGATATAGAATGGATCCATATCTTTCGAAAAAAGTTGGCCAAACTTGCTCGAAATGATAAATGGCGAAATTACAGCTATATATGCAGTGGTCCGAGATTTGTTTTAAAAAAAAAATAATTTAACCCAAAATAATGTTTTACGGCTTGAATAGTTTTTTTATCGTCAGAGAGTGCCTTAAGTGTAGGAAAAAAATATCTACATTTCTAGTTTTTTTTGTAGAATTATGGAAAATATCAGTTACACCACTTCCAATTAAATTCAAAGATTTTTTATTGAATTTCCAAAATAAAAAAAAAAAGTGAATAATTTGTCGTCACCATTTCCAAAAGTTTTTCTGAAACTAAGTAAGTCATTTACACCATTTCCATATTTATATCAAAAATAAAAAAAAAATATGTAAAAATTATGTGCGTAGATTTAACTTCAGACACTCTTAATAATCTAAAAACAAATTTTTTGTTAGATCAGACAAAGCTAAATAATCTAGCCGCCATATTGTTTCCGCCATATTGAATTTTATCAGTTCGATTTTAAGATTACAGACCCGGAAATTTACTAGGCCACACTTTCAGCTAGCTTCAACAAAGAAAAGGAATATAACTGTTTCTTAATTAATTGTAACAAACTTTACTAAACATATTCAGTCCGCCATTTTGTTTTTCAAAATTCACGCCAGTACTTCAGATTCAGTAGCTCCAAGGCCCCCTTAAAACAAAATTGAGTTAAATCGGAAAATTATAAAAAAATTTGTCCGCCATATTGGATGCGCCATTTTGATTTTTTTCGTTTTTAGTTAAATTTTGAAATCAGCGACCCCGAAATACTCTTGAAGCACATTTTCAGCCGGATCCAACAACGATAAAGACTTTTGGCCGGAGTTGGATCATTCTTAAACCTTTAAGAAGCATATTTAGTCCGCCATTTTGTTTTTCAAAATTCGGAGTAGCAATTCGTATTCAGTAACTCCAAGACCCACATAAAACAAAATTTGAGTTGAATCGGACAATTTTTTTAAAAAAAATTTTCGCCATATTGGATTTTTTTTTTTTTTGGTTTTAGCTAAATTTTGAAATCAGCGACTTCGAATTAGTGTTTATAAACCGGTTAACCGGTTAACCGAAAAACCGGTTTTTTCCCAAAATGTCGGTTTTTTTGCAAACCGGTTAACCGGAATTGGAAATTTCCGGTGCACCGAAAACCGGTTTTTTCCTGGCGGTTAACCGGTTTTTTTAAATACATTCTAAGCGGAATATTTTCGCAAATATTAATGGTTTACACTTATTTTTTATGAAATTTTCAAAATTTCTTTGAAAACACCTTGAAAATCCTTGAGAAAGAAAGTCTAAAATAGTTTTTCACTTCAAGAAATAATTTATCATATGGGAATTTTATTTCGAATCAGATAAATATTTGAAATACTCACCGTTGTAAGCGTTTTTTGACACTTTCATGGAAAACTTATTAAGTGACTGTTAACCAGACAGTCAAACAAGCCAACCGGCTTAAAATCGGGGGAACATGAAAATAAATACTGAGCTCCAATTTACTTCTAACGAATTGATGTATTTTTTTAAAATAAAGCCAATTAAAATTTAATTAAAGTTCCAGTGAATATGCGAAAATAAAGTACATTATTTAAATACCGTTATTTTTATAGGGTAACAGTTGCAAACCTTGATGAAAGAAACAGATATGTTAACTTAAGCTATATTCGCTATACTATTTAATGAAAATTAGCTATTTTCAAGTATTTTTTGGTTTTGTCAGTTAAAGAAAAAAAAACCGGTTAACCGGTTTTTTTATTCCGGTTTAACCGAGAAAACCGGTTAACCGGAAAAGCTGATTTTCGGTTAACCGAGAAACCGGTTTCCTAAAATGTCGGTTTTTTATAAACACTACTTCGAATTCCTCTAGAAGCACATTTTCAGACGGATTGAACAACGATAAAGACTTTTGGCCGGAATTGGATCATGCTGGCCCTGTGTGAAACGTGCTGGTTTCTTACATTTAAACTACCCAAAATCACTTATCAGTTACACAGCAACAACTTTTTGTGTTTCTTTGTTTTATTTATTAAGTTTTTTTTAAATAAAATAAGTCAAAGGGTTAATTACAGTTTACGCACTTTGTCTTCTACCTTCAAGGCCAATTAGTGCATGATTATTAACGGAATGCTTTTTTAAACGGAAATTCAAACAAAAAAACAACAGTTAATTGAAAACTGTATCGAGGTCTCTTCATTAAAGGTGGGTTAACTTGTACTTGTTAACTAAAAGGCTGCTAAATCTTGTATGGTAATTGAATTTTTTTTTTGCTCAGATCTTTATCTTAACTGTATCTTTGATTTTGATTAATTATGTGAAAATGATAAAGTATCTTACAAGCTTATCAGAGATTAAAATGTGCAAAAAACATTAATAAAAGAACTACTTGTTTAACAAATTCAAACAAAGTAATTGTTGTTTTAAATATTTTTTAACATAAATCATAACACTGACGAGACACCGGCCATATGTGTGTGTTTATAAAAAAGACCTCGCCAAAAGGCGAAATACACATGAAAAAAAAAATTTATTAAATTATGCGTAAGTATGTCTAGTATGTCTACTCCATCTGTCTGCTACTATTTGGAAACCACCAATCAACCCAACCAACCAACTCCATGAAAATTGAATTAATTTTATTTTATTGTATATTAAATTTAATTTTTGTGTGTAGTCAAAAAAGATTTTTGCGTATAACAAACGATAAATGATTTAATTGGTATGGGTTTTCTTAAACATTTATTTTTTATATAAAAAATTTATAAAAAAAAAATGAAGTGAGTAAGTTAATCAATAAAAACATAAGAGCAAAACAAAAAAAAATGCCTTAAAACACGCTGAAAATAAAAGTACAAGATCACCACATACCGCCTTATGAATGAAATGAATTGCCCGCAGTGTTTGTTGGCTATTTGGCTAAAATGAATGAATTGTTGTTAAGAGAGTGTACCTACTTAATGTGTAGACAAGTAGCCAAATACAGTACTCAACATAACAACAACAGCACAACAAAACCAACAACCACATTAACAACGACACATAAAGTGTGGACAAGGTTAAGTGATTGAAAAACGCACTTTTGTTACGCTTTATTGGCACTACAATTTTTACTGATTAAAAATCAATTGGTTTAATGGTTTGATTATTGGCCAAGGTGGAGTTGTTATAAATATCGTCAACTGAAATAGAAATGAACGTTTTGGTTTTGGTTAGGTTAGGCCAACACCTTACGTCAGCACGTTTTGACTGTAAGCTCCGTAAAAATAATACGGGACGATAAGAGGCACCCCTAAACTGAAAAGAAAACATGTAATTTTACAAATAAAATAAGTAAAAAATAAATAAAATAAGTAAGAAACCCGTACACTAGTGTTTCCCGAAAAATGGGTACCCAGTTCAAACATGGACCGATCGGATCTACATTTTGTTCAGTGGCTGGTACAGCTTTTGAGCTTGTGGGGGGGTGGAATTTTTTTTACTTGAATAAAAAAAAATCATCAAACCGGGATACTCTTTTGTTTGCAAACAAAAAAACTGATTAAAAAAGCTATAAAGTTATAAAATTTAGTAATTTTTGCCAAACAACCACAGCCGATTTTTCAATCAAACAATAAGAACCCTGCATAAAAAGAGCTTGGTTTTTCATGAACATATTTCCGTTTAGAGAATCTTTTTTATACCCTCCAACCACAGTATTGAGGTATACTCACTTTGTCATTCCGTTTGTAACGTATCGAAATATCCGTCGGGGACCCCATAAAGTATACAGTGGGCGACAATACAATGGAAACTTTTTTATAGTAGATGAAATTTGTTAAAGACAAAGTTAACATTACTAAACGTTATAATTATCAAACAAGTATTATAAAAGAATTTTATGTAGGTAATTTATCAAGCTTTAATTTAAGCTTATATATTTATTTATATAATGGTTCCACGATCGACTCTAAGACATTCTGTGAATGTCCGTCTGTCCGTCCGTCCGTCTGTCTGTAGATGGCACGATGCAGTCCAAAATAAAACAGCTATTCTCCTGAAATTTGGCACGAATATGTCTTACGGCCCCAGGCAGGTTAAGTTAGGAAATGGGCAAAATCGAAGCAAGGGAAAAGTTCCCCCTTGAAGAACTGAACCGACCTCTGAAAAAATACACATATTTTACAGGTTTTTTTGTATTTTTGTTAAATTACTGAAACATTCGGTATATTTATGGCGAAGGGAAGGTGCTCTCAACGTCCCCCACTGTATCCATCACCCCGCCCCCACCCTCCAAAACGCCCATGACAAATTTTTGTTTTTATTTTTTTACATTTTGGAGGGTATAAAAGATTCGGCACAGTCGAATTTAACACCTCACTTGTTTAATTTGTTTTACAACAAAAATTTTACATTTGATTATAACACATTTGTCGTATGAAAAAGTGTAAGTCTGAAAATTTTTCTACAAAAATAAATTCTTCCTTCATAGAAAATATCAGATTCTAAGCCATTTTGCTTAAAGAAATATTCTTTGTATAGAAAAAATGTCTCAGAATCTGTCAGAATCTGAGACTTTTTCTTAACAAAAAATTTCTCAAATCGAGACTTTTTTCAACAGAAGCCCTTTTCGTTTTCAAGAAGTCCCAGATTATGAGACCTTTTTCCTATCAAATAAGTCCCAGATTCTTAGGGTTTTAACCTATCGATAAGGGCTCAGATTCTGCGATATATTCCATGTAAATAAGTCCAAAATTCTAAAACTTTTTTCTACAAAAAAAAAATACCTCAGATTTTTTCCCATTTATCCTTTAGAAAAAGTCTTAGATTCTGAGACATTTTTCCTAAAGAAAAATTCTCGATTCTGAGACATTTTTCTTATAGAAAAGGTGTCAAATTCTAAGAATTTTTTTCTATACACTGGCAACCATAATTTATGAGCGTCATATTATGATTGTAAATTGTATCATAATATGTTTATAGCAATCATAAAATTTTTATTGCAACAATAAATATAAATTATAATTTTTCGAATATTTAGGATCGTAACATGATTGCTGCAAAAATGTTATGGTTGCTACAAACAAGTTATAAGAAAATATTAAATCATAATATGACGCTCTTAGATTATGGTTGCCACAATCATATCTCTTCTCTGCGTTTTGGAAAAGTCTCTGATTCTGAGGCATTATTTCTATAGAAAAATTTTCAGATTCTTTTGGAAAAGTCTAATTGTAAGTAAGTTTTTTATACCAAAATTGCCTCACACAACAATTTTTCGCAAAGAAAACTTCTCTTCGTAATAAGAACTTCCACATTGACAAATATTTTTTTTACAAACAATTTTCAGACTTACAGGGAGAGTCTCCCTGGTGTCACCCTCCGATCTTCATGAAATTCTGATATGTAGTTTAAAACGAAAATTAATTTGACAAGTATTTTTTGTATGGGCCCAAACTCATTTTTAGGGGGGGGGGGGGTCGTTTTGAATGGGGGGAAGTTGACCTTTTTCAGTTTTTTGCGATTTACGCTCATTTGTTCAAAATTAGTATGGGCATATTTGGTATCAGATTAAACGTATTTAAAATACCTAACTCGTGATGCTAACAACATGCCAAAAAAGTAAATATTTTTCGACTTATTAACAAAAATGTACATAAATTTTGACATTTTACTAATTTTTTTCTTTATTTTTATACCCTCCACTCTAGTGATAGAGGGTATATATAAGTTTGTCGTTCCGTTTGTAACACCTCGAAATATTGGTCTTAGACCCCATAAAGTATATATATTTATGATCCTTGATCGATTCTAAGACGATCTAGTGATGTCCGTCCGTTCGTCCGTCTGTCTGTTGGAAACACGCTAACTTTAGCAAGACGGAGGCTCCTGAAGCTTGGCATATATGTTAGACATTTACCTAGTCAGGTTACTATTGCAATCCAGCAAAATCGGTCCCGTGGTTCAAAAGTAATGAGCAAAAGAGTGAATTTCGGCAAGGGATTTTCACGAATTTTCGATATAAATAACGATATAATTTCCATAACTTTCGAAAGGCAATTCTGAGGATACTGAAGCTTGACATATATATTTGCCGTTCCCCTGGTCTGGTTCGTATTGAATTTCAGCCAAATCGGTCTTCGGTGGTTCAAAAGTCATTAGAAAAACCGTAAATTTCAAATTCGTTTAACCTTAAATTCACGTGCTGAAAAACCCGAGCCTTAAAAAACAAGCTTTAAAAACATTGGAAAGCCACAAAATAACTTTAAAAAGTATTTTTCTCACTCCAAAATTATTTTTACACTAAAAAAAAAATTGCACTCGAAAAAAATTTTACACTCAAAAAAAAAACTAGTAATTTTTCTTTTTTTTTTACAAAAATGACAAGAACAAGTTTTTTACTCAAAATAAAATATTTCTAATCAAAATTGATAATTTTTTGACCTTAGAAAATTTACCATTCTTTAAAAAGAGCATTGTGGAGGGTATTCATAGATTCGGCCAAGTAGAATTTAACTTTTTTACTTGTTTTTATTAAAATTGATTTGGGGATATTTTTCCCATTTCCCCTCGGATTCGCACCTGATACGGAGTAAAAATTAGCAAAACTTATAACAGAAAAGGTTGGCTACTAGGGCGGGGCGAGAAATGCTTTTTGCTGGGAATCTTCAGCCCAGGAACGGCTGAAGGGCTTTTCTAAGCCAAAGATATCAAAAATTCAAATTTGATCAGATCTTTTTAATTTTATATTTTAAATATCAGCTTTATACAATAACGTGCAAATACCAGAGGTGGAAAAATATGCGTACATTTTGGAGAAACCCGAAAATTTAACTTTTGCAATAATATAAAAAAGTACATTAAAATTACAAAATGTGAAGTTTTTCTTCCCGATTTGGAAAATAGAAAACTCTACGATTGAAAAATGATTTATACAAAAAATATGAAATAATAATAATAATAAAATACATGTTATTTAAAATAATTTTTTTGAAATTATTGTGAATTTAGATCGATCCACAAAAAATTTTTATTTTTTTTTTTGCTTTAACGGCTTTGGAATCTTTTTTCAAGTCGTGAGAGAAAAAAAATAATATTTTACAATTTTAATGTGATTTTATTTACATTATTGCAAAGAGTTGACTTTTAGATTTTTCAAAACTGTACGCATAAGTTTCCTAATCTGGTTTTTGGAGTTAAGCGACATTTAAAATCTAAGTAGAACTGACCGCACAAAATTATTAATTAAGAAGATGTAATCAAATTTGGATTTGTTACCGCTCTTTGGCTTAAAAAAGTCGAAACTTTAGCGCTAGAAGGGCACCCCAAGACAAAGTGCAATCTTTCTGAAATGTTAATTGCGTCGCGTTGGCATCTATTGGTACCAATTCCGCATTACGCAAAAGTGAAATTCAAGAAAAAGCATTTGGTTGTGTTTGTTTGCATTTTAAATCACGATATACTCTTTACAATTACCCATTAAATATACTATTCCCAAAGATAGGTACGCAGAAAGAATTGAAATCGAATTTCAATTAACGAAAACGCGGTTTCAATTATTTTTTTTAATTGAAACTCATCCGATGAAGAAAATTATTATATCAATCATCAAATTGTATTGAAACTCATCCGATGAAGAAAATTGTTATATGAATCATCAATTTGTAGGTGATTAATTGATTTTATTTTCAATTAAACACTTTTATGATATTGATCACAAATTTAATCAATTTTTTATTTTAAGTCAATCAAAATAATAATTGATTTAACGAATGAATTGTAAGCTTATGGCAAAATTATGAAAAAATTCATATTTTTTGCTTTCCAATATGTTGCCAACAATAAAAAAAGTAAACCCCGATTATTTTGTATATTTTTTAATTAATGTATTCAAATAAATTAAAGCAAACAAAATTCTGTTATGAAGAAAATTTTTTTTAATAACAATACATATTTAATTAAATTTTTAGTTGATTCAATTAACAAATTAAAAATGCAACTTTCTAATATAACACTCCATTATTTATCATTGGCATTTTTTTAAGGGTCACTCTATTTAAAAAAAAAAAACAAGTAAGAAAATTAAAGTCGGTCAAGACCGACCATATAATACCCTACACCAGAGTTTCCCGGACCATGGGTCCCAAGTTCAAACATGGACTGATTAGATCTATATTTTGTCAAATCTTTAATAAGTGTAAAAAGCAATCACTAATCAAATTTGAGTGGAATAGGCTTCTTTTTGTTGACAATAAATCGCTTCAACTGAATATCGGGCAAAATTTCCACATGGGACCTAAGTCCAAAATGGTCCGATGATAATTAGATTTGATAAGGTTATTAAAGTACGCGTTTAACATACACAAACAGAATTTTAATTAAATATTTTCTATTTTCATGAAACTTGAGAGATTTATGTGAAAATCGGGAAGGTGGTTTGTATGGGGGCTACTAGAAGACCTGGTTTGATTTCTTTAAAATTCGGAATGGTGATTTGTGTGTATAAAACATTAATTCCTGCCAAATTTTGAAAAGATACCTATTAAAATGCGACTATTAGAGTCATTTGAGCCAAAACTAAAGAGGACCTTTGTATGGGGGCTAGGTCTAAATATGGACCGATTTTTTCCAATTTCAATAGGCTTCGTCCTTGGGCCAAAATAGGCTTAAGTTTTAAATTTCAAGTCAATTGATCGAGAATTGCGACCTGTATCGTGTTTACACCGTTTACATGGACAGACAGACGGACGGACGGACATCGCGAAATCGACTCAAAAAGTGATTCTAAGTCGATCGGTATACTTAAAAGTGGGTCTAGGACCAATATTTCGGGTAGTTACAAACATCAGCACAAACTCATTATACCCTGTACCACAGTGTGGTGTAGGGTATAAAAATACTTACACAAATCATTAAAAATTTAAAGAATAATCAGTAGTTTTTACTTACAGAACAAAAATAAATGACTTTAAAGATTAAATGTTAATGAAAGTCTTTATTTTTTAGTGTGTCATTATTGAAACAAAGGACAGAAGTAGTCATTAATAAAAACTGAACATCAAACAAATGTTTTTTCTTTTAAAAACGACTAAACGGAAAACTTTTTAAATAAACTACAAACAGTTAATGACATAATTTTTTGAGTGTATGTTTTTCGTTCCCGTAGCCTGGTTCGTATTGAATTTCAGACAAATCGGTTCAGTGGTTCAAAAGTTATTAGCAAAACCGTGAATTTCAGATTGGTTTCACCTTAAATGAACCCTTCACCTTCTGAAAAACCCGAGCTTTAAAAAAACAAGCTTTAAAAACATTGGTAAGCCACAAAATTACTTTAAAAAGTATTTTTGTCACTCGAAATATTTTAACACAAAAAAAAATTTATACTCGATAAAAATTTTACACTCAAAAAAAAAATTGTAATTTTTTTTTTTTTTTACAAAAATTATAAAAAAAAAGTTTTTTAATCAAAATTGTTCTTTTTTCACTTTCATAAATTTCCTATTCCTATTGTGGTGGGTTTTTTCTTAAATGCTATTTGGCTTAAAAAAGTCGAAACTTCAACGCTAGAAAGGTACCCCAATAAGAAATGCGATCTTCCTGAAATTTTAACCACGTCGTGTTGGCATCTATTTTTACCAACTCCGCATAGCGCCAAAATAAAATTTGATAAAAAGCATATCTCGCTCCACTCTTTACAATTACCCATTAAATAGACTATTCCTAAAGATAGGTATGCAGAAAGAATTGAAATCGAATTTCAATTAACAAAAACGCGGTTTCAATTAATTTTTTAATTGAAACTCGTCCGATAAAGAAAATTGTTATATCATTCATTAAATTGTAGCTGATTAATTTTATTTATTTTTAATTAAACTCTTTTTTGATTTTGATCTAAAATTTAATCAATTTTTTATTCAAAGTCAATCAAAATAATAATTGATCTAACGAATGAATTGTAAGCTTATTGCAAAATTATGAAGAAATTATTTTTTTTTTTGCTTTCCAATATGTTGCTAACAATAAAATAAAGTAAACCCCGACTATATTGTATATTTTTGAATTAATGGTTCCAAATAAATTAAAGCAAACAAAAATCTGATATGAAGAATTTTTTTTTTTTTTTTTGAATAACAAAACATATTAAATTAAATTTTTAGTTGATTCAATTAACAAATTACTAAACAATGCAACTTTCTAAAATAACACTCCATTTTTTATCATTGGCATTATTTTAAGGGCCACTCTATTAAAAAAAAAAACATCCATTCATCTACATACTTCATGTACTTGTACTGCATTCATTATTTTTACTTGTTATTTAAATTGTTATTGTCAGACAAAAATGTGACCTTAACAAAAAAACAAAATAAATGTTGAATAATAGAATTTGGATCACTTTTTTTATATTGTTTCATTACGCTTTAAACGATTTCAAAATTTTAAATCATTTAAACAATTTATAATTTAATTAAAATTTCATGCAATCGTTACAATTTAAATTATTTTTTATTTTATTTTTTTAAACTTCCTGATTAAAAAACCTAAAGATTAAATTGTGACATTAATTATGTTTTCATTGTTAATAACGATTTTTGTTATTTTTTTTGTTTGTTTTTTTATTACAAAATCATTTCAAAATCAATTATGTTTTAATTTAAAATTTTACAGAAAAAAATAAAAATTTTGTGGAAAAAAACTTTATAAATCGTATTAACTACCAAAAAAATATTGATTTTTTTTATTTCAAATAATAAGCCAACACACATAGATAAACATTAGTTTTCAATTTCATTTTAAAAATGTATTGGGGAAAAAAATACACAATTCATTATCACTCCACATCATGAACTCTTATGGCTTTTGTTTATAAAGTTCCGAAATTGAAACACTTCCATTCATACATATAAAATATTTATTGATTGTTTTTAAATTTAACGGTTTTTTTGAATAAACAAAATCATTGTGTTGTTATTAACTCAAACATATGAGGTGTTTCGGAACATATGTACTCAAAAAACAGGTAAAAAAGTTAAATTCGGCCTTGCCGAATGTATTAATGTTCTTTAAAATAGAGATGGGCGCGTGAGTGATTCTTGACTCACACTCACTCACGCTCACGAAAAGAATTTTTGAATCACTCACACTCACTCACGAGAATATTTTTTCTACTCACACTCACTCACAATCACGTGAGTAAATTTAATACAACTCACACTCACGTGCACTCACGCAAGCTTCGCTCACGCTCACGTTGACTCACACTCATGAAACTCTTATTTACACAAAAAAAAATTTCAAAAACTAAAATTTCAAAAATTTCAACAAAATTTAAACTTCAGCAAAATTTTAATTTTTTTTTTTGCTTTTTTCGGTACGAAATCTTAAGTTAAGCCAAACTTTATGAAGAGAAAACAAATCACGCAAACTCACGCAATAAAATCTACTCACGCACACTCACTCACGCAAAAATCTTACTCATGCACACTCACTCACGCAATTTTTTTCTCTACTCACACTCACTCACAATCACGTGAGTAAAGTTTAATTCAGTCACACTCACGCGTGATCACGCATGAATCACGTGAATGACGCTCCAATCTGCTCATGTGCCCATCTCTACTTCAAAATCTAAACAAGATTATGTGCAAAAAAAATGAAAATTTCCGCAAAAAAAAAATTCTCGCGGATTGTAAAAATTATGTTTGTTTTTGCTTAAATACCATTTGCCATGGAATTTTGTTTAAATATGTCAACCAGCAGCCGAATTAAAACATTTAGTATTTTTAGGTTATGTAGAATGTATTAAAATGTTCGAGGTGTCCCTACATCAGTGGTCGGCACAAAGAGGCATATGAAAGTATTAGTGTTTTAATAAAAATATGCATGTGTTGGTGTATTTCTTCAACAAAGCGACATCAACCTGCTTTGAAGAAAGTCAGCTTGCTACTGAATAAAATATTTGTTTTTTTTATGCTCTTTGTTGATTTTTTGTTGACATTCGTGTTGTATACATGTGAATTGCCGATTGTGTTCGGCTCCAGCGTGCAATGGGTGCCGATCACTGCCCTACATTTTCGTTCATAACTTTTGAACCGCTCAACCGATTTCGATCAAATTCAATGCCAACCTGCTCAGGACAACAACAAGTAAATATGATAAGTTTCAGCCATATCTGTGAACATTTTGGCCGTGATCGCTATTTCAACAGACAGAGCTGTAACATCGTCCGAGAGCCAATATTAAACATGAACTGGATGATATAGGTCTACAAGGAGAGATCAAATGAAGTAAAACTGCATTTACAGTTTTTCATATCGTGATCCTGTTTCCTTTTAAAAGCACTTCAAAGTTTTAAAGAATACAGTTTGTAAAATATTTTTGAAATATTTGTACTTGTCCTAGGATGACACTGGTTATGGCAAATGAAAGAGTAAAGATCTCTCCTAATTTTTCATTTTTTTTATTTTGCCATATCAGGATAAAATGATGTGAATAAAGTCATCCAAAAACTTTATCAAAATATTTTGTTGAAAATTTTGAATGATTTTGTAGGATACATTATTGAAAGGACATAACTTACCTCCTTTTTCCTGATATGTAAAAATAATAAAATAGGAAAATTAGGGAGGATCCTCCTCTTTCATTTGCTATTACTATTGGCATCCTAGTACAAGCACAAATATTTAAAAAAATATTTTCTAAAATGTAATCTTGCAAAATGTTGAAGTCCCGAGTAAAAATAAACATATGGGGCATTCCATGTCAAATCGGACACTTTGAAAATTTTTTTTTCTTTTGATTTTCCTAATTTGTTCAAAGTTTTAATTACCCTTCAAAAACTCTTGTGGTAAATTTTCAGACTTTTTTTAATGACCCGTTCAAAAGATATCGAATTTTTAAAAATTGGAAGTTTGTTCCTTTACTCAAACTTCTTTTACTCATAACTTCTTCAATAATGGTCCAAATTTAATTTTTTTTTTCAAAATTTTTGTTTTTTTACGTACTTAAAAAAAAATCAAAAAAAAATTAGTAAGCGATTTTTAAGCTTTAAAATTTAAATCTCATTTTTGAAAATGTTTGTACTCTTCGATTTTTTTTAATATTTTTTTGTGTAAAACTTCTATCGATTCTTCAACTTTTCTGCCCAGGAGGATCGTGGATAACGATTATTACTATTTTTTTAAATTTTTTGAAAAAAAATTATTGTAATTTTCCAATCTTAAAAAATCATTTCTACTGCTCAAATGGTGCGTCATAGAGGGGTCATTTATAAGACCGACCCCCATTAATTTTTACGTCTTAACATTTCTTTGGAACAAACTAATACCCTATCTTCAATTTCTAAGGGGGCTCCCACACTAAACGACATTTTTTAAAATTTGCTCCAACTGCCCTAATACCGTAAGAGCAACAAAATGTATGACCAACCCACAATATTTTTTTAGTCCAAACATTTTCTCTGAACACACCTACCCTCTATTTCTAATTGTCTACAAGGAGAGATCAAATGAAGTAAAACTGCATTTACAGTTTTTCATATCGTGATCCTGTTTCCTTTTAAAAGCACTTCAAAGTTTTAAAGAATGCAGTTTGTAAAATATTTTTGAAATATTTGTACTTGTCCTAGAATGAATGAGAAAGATCTCCCCTAATTTTTTTTATTTTGCCATATCAGGATAAAAGGATGTGAATAAAGTCATTTAAAAACTTTATCAAAATATTTTGTTGAAAATTTTGAATGATTTTGTAGGATACATTTTTGAAAGGACATAACTTACCTCCTTTTTCCTGATATGTAAAAATAATAAAATAGGAAAATTAGGGGGGATCCTCCTCTTTCATTTGCTATTACTAGTGGCATCCTAGGACAAGCACAAATATAAAAAAAAAATTTCTAAAATGTAATCCTGTAAAATTTTGAAGTCCCGAGTAAAAATAAATATATGGGGCATTCCATGTCAAATCGGACACTTTGAAAATTTTTTTTCTTTCGATTTTCCTAATTTGTTTACAGTTTTTAGTACCCTTCAAAAACTCTTTCGTGGTAAATTTTCAGATTTTTTTGATGACCCGTTCAAGATATCGAATTTTAAAAATTGGTAGTTTGTTCCTTTACTCAAACTTCTTTTAGTCATAACTTCTTCAATAATGGTCCAAATTTCCATTTTTTTTCAAAATTTTTGTTTTTTTACGTACTTTTAAAAAAAATCCAAAAAAACTCTAGTATGCGATTTTTTAGTTTTAAAATTTAAATCTCATTTTTGAAAATGTTTGTACTCTTCGATTTTTTTGAAATTTTTTTGTGTAAAACTTCTATCGATTCTTCAACTTTGCTGCCCAGGAGGATCGTGGTATAACGATTATTACTATTTTTTTAAATTTTTTGAAAAAAAAAATTATTGTAATTTTCCAATCTTAAAAAATCATTTCTACTGCTCAAATGGTGCGTCATAAAGGGGTCATTTATAAGACCGACCCCCATTAATTTTTACGTCTTAACATTTCTTTGGAACAAACTATCCCCTATCCCCTAACCCTATCTTCAATTTCTAAGGGGGCTCCCACACTAAACGACATTTTTTAAAATTTGCTCCAACCGCTCTAACTGCCCTAATAGTGCCCTTAGAGCAACAAAATGTATGACCAACCCACAATATTTTTTTAGTCCAAACATTTTCTCTGAACACACCTACCCTCTATTTCTAATTGTTAAGGCGGTCCCCATACAATTTTTTTATTTTTCGTAAATTTGTTTTATTTAATCCGCTTCTACTGGTCCAATGGTGCGCCCGAGAGGTGTCATTAGTGAGATCGACCCCCATTTATTTTTACCCTCCAACATTTTTGTAAAACATACCACAGCCCTATCTCCACTCTCTAAGCTGATCTATTTCATGACGCCACTTTACTATAGAGATCTACCTGAGATTAACAAAATTTTATGTCTTACAAGGAAGGTCTTTCACAGGGCACCCACCGATTGTCCTGAAACTTGAATACGAGAATGAGGGGGAAAAATAAGAGTTACCTGTTTTTTTTAGCTGCCCAATCTCGAACTTAAAAAAGGGTTGCCACCTTGTGAAAACATAAGGGCTTTTGGAAAAACCCGTATAAAAGCCGAGCTAGCAGGAATTTCGCCAAACGAAAAAATACGGGTCAGCTTAATTTTGAATAAAGATTATTATATATGATTTTGGCGGTCGTACGTATATACCTCTCCATATAAACTATCCCAACGATTATACATGTTTGTCAATAATGAACTTAACGAATTTAGTTTAATTTAGACACGACCTATACACCATTGGATAGGCCTTCAAAAATCCTTTCGACCTGTATAAAATATTTATATTGTTTCTTTTAAAAAAATGGGAAAAATCCTCAAAAAACGAAAAAAAAATCCGTTTTTTCCCCTTCCCTTTGACCCGCTAAATGTGAGATTGGGCAGCTATAAAAACAATTTTTCCTATAGAAAAAGTTTCAGACTCTCAGATTCTGAGACACTTTTCCTTTAGCAAAAGTTTGAGATTCTGAGACATTTTTTAAAAGAAAAAGTTTTAGATTCTGAGACGCTTTTCAAATAGAAAAGGTATCTTATACTGAAACATTTTTTATAAAGAAAAATTCTCAGATTCACAATTATTTATACAAAAAGTCTTAGATTCCGATAAATTTTTTCTATAGAAAAATTCTTAAACTTTTCACGAAACAAAATTCTTAGATTTTTCCTAAAGCAAAATTCACAGACTTTTCCTACGGAAAAAGTATCCTTTTCTGCAACATTTTTTATATTCTTTGAAATTTTTTCTATTGCAAAATTATCACATTCTGACACTATTTTTTAGAAAAATTCCAAGATCCAAAATTTTTTTGTTAATATTTTGTGATTCTTAAGCATTTTACGGAGAAAAACCATTTTCATTTCCCCCCTTTCTAATTTTCCTATAAAATTCTCATGTTTTTCATATAAAAACAAATTTTTTTTCTTTCCTTTTCTTTCATTCCTTTCCGAAAGAATTTTTCTATAGAAAATTCTCATATTTTTCATATAGAAAAATGTCATTCCTTTCCAATAGAAAAATTCGCTGATTTTCTATAGAAAAATTTCAAGATTCCCAGTAATTTTTCCTACAGTTTTTTTTCTCTATCTTTTCCCCCTCCTTCCTCTCCTTTCATTATTTATATTTTTCTTTCAATTTCGGAATGGGTGTGAAATTTTCTTAACGCCGCGGCGCGCCGTCTAGGATCCTATGGAAAATTTCTCATATTTTTCCTACAGAAAAATTCTCGGACTTTTTCTATAGAAAGATTCTCAGAGTTTTGTTATAGAAAAATTTCCAGAGTGTTCCTAAAGAAAAATTCAAAGATTCCGAGACTTTTTTCCTAAAGAAAATTACAAGCTCCGAAATTTTTTTCAGAAATATTTTGTGTTACTCAGGTATTTTTCTTAAAAAAAAAAAACATTTTTCTCTTTAATAACACCGCTCAACACTCATTTTCCGGTTTGAATTCTGATGATCAATTTTAGTAGACTTTGATCTCCTGATTCCAAATCTGTTCTCCAAATTTTCCCATCACGTCCAGATTTTTAGTTATTCACGGTTGAAAATGCGAAAAATTACGATTTTTGCATTATTTGAAAGCCTGCACAGCAGCCATTCAGTGGAATACAAATCTGGTATAAAGCGCAAAAGTATAATTTGTCTATGGTCTCCAACATAGAACACAATTTTTTCAAATTATTGCGTTTGGTTGGGTTAAACTTGCGTTTTAAAATGATACTTTTAAAATTACCATTTTTGTAGAAAAGGTAAGGTACCTTAGTTTTTTTTGATATTTTTCAAAGAAAAACTAAAAAAAAAAAATATTTTACAAATTCAAGTTTTCTGTGTTATTTTTCGTATAAACCGGAAGATATCTTTAATGGGTTTAAAAGCCTATAAGAAAGAATGAACTTTTGCCTAAATTTTGAGCTCATCACAGTAAAGATTGATCATCTGGTTTTTGTTTTAGAGCCTTGCTCTAAAGCTTTTTCTAATTTTTTTCACAGTGTTTTTTTAAAATGCATGTTTGGCCAATAATAGTGCAACAACTTCAAAGTTTTTTGATCATATATTTGAGATCATAGTTCAATTCTACTCTATCGGTTTATACCAGATTTTTATTCCACCCAGTGGCTGCTGTGCAGGCTTTCAAAAAAAAACAAAAATTGCGTTTTTTCGCATTTTCAACCGCGAATAATTAAAATTCTAGACGTGATGGAAAAATTTGGAGCACAGATTTGGAATCAGCGAGTCAAAATCTTTTAAAATTTTATATGAAACATCAAACCGGAGCCAAAAACTTTCGATTTGTTGATCGGTGTAATTTTTCTAAAAAATTTCATTCCTTTCCTTTTCTCTTATTACTTTTCGAAAGAAAAATTCGGTGATTTTAAGATACCAAGCCTATTTTCCTAAAGAAAAATTGAAATATTCGACTCATTTTTACTACAGTTTTGTCCTTTTTCTCTATATTTTCCCCTCTCCCTCTCCTTTCAATTCTTGCTTTTTTTTCGATTTCGGTTTGGTGGCGAATATTCTTTAAATGAGGGTCTGTCTTACATTGCATTCCTATAGGAGCGACTTCAAGTGTAATTTTTGTGTTTTTTGCCGCCATGAGAGGAGATGTCGATAAAAAGCCATTCGCTCCCAGAGAGGTTAAACGTAAGGTTGACCCCATTAATTTTTACACCCTAAAATTTCTTCTAAACAAACCTACTAAGGAGGAAGTCTCCTTAGTACAAAGTTAGTTATATTTTTATGAAATTAGCTCCTATCGCTCTAACTGTCCGAATGATGTCCCTAGAGGAGTCAAATGTATAAAAAAAATGTACATTTATTGTGTTACACCTCATATAACTTTATATACCACACACATGCTAAACACATGGGAACACATGTGTGTTTCCAATTTTTATTTTGTTATAAATATTTTATTTATATGGTGCGGTAAATTTGTTAAGTCATTTTGGCAAATAATTGAAATGTTTTAATTAACGTATTTTTATGTTTATTTTTTTTTTATTTACGAAATTTATCAACACCAAGTGGTCAGTGGCCAAACACACCCAAGTTTATTTTATTTTACATTATTTTTTTTTTGTTTCTGATGAAAATGATTAGAGTGAAGGATTTTATAAAGTCAAAGTCAAAGACACAATAAATAGCAAAGACATTAAAAATAAACTGGAATAATAGTAACAAACAAAAATTAATTATTGTAAGTTCACTGTTAATTTATTTTGAAACTACCGAATGATTTCTAAATTAATGTGAAGAGAACATAAAAAAGGACAAACAAAATTTAAAACCATTTGTTATTCATAAAAAAAAAATGTTTCTAAAATCAAAAGACTTAAGGCACAAACTTGAAAAATTATATACAAACCAGGGATCCGATTTTAATACTTTTAAAACTATCTTTTTAAATTTTTCTTTAAAAAAAACAAACACTTGTGTTCAATAAAAAAATAAAAATCCAATCGGAGTTTTTTATTTTAATCAAAGTTGAAAATAATTTATATTTTTCAAAATCAAAATTTTAAACACTCTTTTGTGATATTTATCAGGAAAGTTTAAAATTATTTTCATCTTTTTTTTTCATCGGATGACAATAGTTTAATAAAAAAATTATAGCAGAAATTATTAGAAGAATAAGATAATAATTTTTATATGATTATGTTATGAAAAATTAAGATTTATTAACTGCTACTAAAAAAAAATTAGGAACAAGATCTTAAAATTTTGCACAATTTGCAAAAATGCCATACATTTTTTTCCAATTTATTTGGTTCAAACCGCCTTTTACTATGTGATCTAAAGTCACAAAAACTTAGTTTACGCAACAGTCCGCCATATTTCAAAAGAAACCTCGCAAAAAATATGTATTTTAGAAAAATTAGTTTTTTTTCAAATTTTGAGCTGCTAATATTACTATTCTTGGCACATTAATGGAATAGATTTTAAACTGTTAAGAACTACAGCATCTACAAACTCTAGTTCAACATTTTCCATTTTATAGAAGGGGTCGCAATTCCGGATAAAAAAACCGCGAAAATTTAAAAATTCTTAATCGTCTTTTAAGTTATTACCAAAGTGTACAGACTTTGTGTTACATATGTCAGTAATGATGTTAAAATATGGAGAAATGGAACAAATAGGGAAAGAAGGAAAAAATTTAGGATATTTTCTAGCCATTTTTCCAAGTTTGTAAATTTTTACCCTCTGTAATTATTACAGATACAGAGATCTAAGCCTTAAAATTTGCGCTATGATAGTTTAAGGCTTTGTCTACACAATATCACTTGCAGTTTCCCTTAATTCGAAAAATTGGAGGTTTTATTAACCATTAAAGTCGGTTGTGATACATACAATTTGTTTGAGTTTGAATGAAAATTGTGTTTAAAATATTTTATTTGAAATATAAACAAAAGATGAAAAAAAAAAGATATTTATATTTTTTATTTTTAAATATATTCCTCCTTTGTGATATTTATCGCTATGGATATTTTTCGATTTTCATCACTATGGATATTTATTTTTTGGACAAAAATTTTTATTTTATTTTTTCAAACAAATTGGAAAATATTTTGAACTTTAAATATAAATATTTTGATGAAAACAAAATAATAAAACGTTTTCCGGTCCTTGATACAAACTAATGCAATATAATCTTAATATTATATATAAATGTTTATATATAAAATCTGTGTTAGTTAAAAATAAATATAAATAGACGATGACAAAAAAATTTTGTGAGTTGTGCCCCACCCCTTTTAATTTCCTGGATACGTTTAGATTCTGAGGCATTTTTCATTAAGAAACATTTCGTATAGAAAAATTCTCAAATTCTAAGACATTTATCGTATAGAAAAATTTTTAAATTTTGAACAAATTTGCATACAGAAAAATTCTAAGTTACTGATAAATTCAAAGATTTTAATGTAGCATACACATAGAAACATTTTTTTTTAAATCCTGCGATAGTTTTCGTATAAAAAATTCTCAAATTCTGATACATCTTTCGTACACTCAAAAAAAAATATTGTAAAACTAGCAAAAAAATGGTTAAAATTAGCAAAAAAAAAACTGTAGTTTTGGACGTTGCAAAAATTTTGGTAATATTAGCAAAACCATTTTGCTAATCAAAAAATTAGGAAAAAAATGGTAAAATTACAAGAATACCATTTTATTTTTGTAAAAATTCAACCTTGTAAAATTATCAAAAAATATGGTAAAATTACCAAAAAAAAATGGTAAAATTGAAATGGTAAAAAAAATTTGTAATTTGGTAAAAAAAACTGTTTTATTTAGTAATTTTTTTTCTCTGATTAGTAGTTGATTTAAAATTTGGTGTATATACTAAAAATTTTTTTGCCTGTTTTTGAGCACCACGTTCTTTAAATGTAGTAATAGCAGCATCAACGATTACTTCAGTTGTTGGATGGTTTCTTCGGCTCGATGACATCTTCTCTTGCCTTCTTTTCAGCAGCTGTAACTGGACTTCCAACAACATCAAAATCCAAAATGATTTTTTTTTTCACTTCAACACTTTAAACAAAAAAATTAAAGAACAACACTTCACTTTTTTTATTTTTTTTTTTTTTGTGTCATTTTTTTTAGCTTAAGTAGAACAAATGAGAATTGCGTAGTAGTCTACACAAGAAATTTCTTACATTTTCACGTAAAATTTGTAAAAAATTAAAATTTTTTTTCGAATTTTTAATTTTTTTCACATGTATTTTAAAAAAAAAATAAAAAAAAACTTTTGGATATTGAAGATTAGATAACAATTTTTAAAAAACTAGAATTTTGATTAATGTTTTGAGAAAGAAATTCTATATTCCCAGAAGATTTTTCGATTAAACAATTGTTAGAATCGGTTTAACTTACAAGGGTTGTATATCAAGGCTCAGATTCTGAGACATTTTTAGTACAGAAAAAGTCTCAGATTCTGATGCATTTTTCATATAGAAAAACTCTCAGATTCTGAAACATTTTTCGTATAGAAAAAGTCTCAGATTCTGTGACATTTTCCGTATAAAGAAGTCTCAGATTCCGAGACATTTTCCGTATAGAAAAAGTGACAGACTCTGAGAAATTTTTCATATAGAAAAAGTCTTAGATTAAGAGATATTTTTCATATGGAAGAAGTAACAGATTCTGAAACATTTTTCCCATAGAAAAGGTCTCAGATTCTGAGACATCTTTCGTATACAAAAAGTCTTAGATGCTGAGACATTTTTCGTATAGAAAAAGTCTAAGATTCTCAGACATTTTTCGTACAGAAAAAGTCTCAGATTCTCAGACATTTTCGTATAAAAAAAGTCTGAGGATGCGAGACATTTTTCATATAGAAAAAGTCTCAGATTCTAAAACATGCTTTGTTTAGAAAAAATCTCAGATTCTGCGACGGTTTTCGTATCGAAAAAGTGTTAGATTCCGAGACATTTTTCGTATAGGAAAAGTCTTAGAGTCTGAGATATTTTTCGTGTAGATAAAGTCTCAGATTCTGAGACATTTTTTGTTTTGAGGAAGTCTCAGATCTGAGACGTTTTTCGTAAAAAAAAATTTCAAATACTGAGACATTTTTTGTACAAAAATATTCTCAGATTCTAAATCATTTTTCGGAAAGAAATTGTCAAATATTCTGAGACATTTTTCGTATAGAAAAAATTTCAGATTCTGAAACATTTTCATATAGAAAATGTTTTAGATTCTGAGACATTTTTCGTACAGAAAAAGTTTCAGATTCTGGAATATTTTTTTGAGAAAAAAATAACCTCGAGCTAGAATATCCGTACTTAAAATATTTTTTTTAAAGTTTCTTTGTCTTAAATCAGGTAATAATATGAGTTTAATTTTTATAAAAAAAAAAAATGTTTTTTTATGTCATGCGACTTTTTACTTTCCAGCGGGACCCCAAATTATTATGAGCCCAGGGACCCGCCATAACTTGAAGCGGTTCTGACAATTAAGTATGATGTCCGTTGGCATAAGCTTGATTTTCAAGTGTCGAAAGAAGCATTCAAATGTTTCGGGTTTTTAAACCGTTGTAAGAAGTAAAATTATTGGACCCATGTTGGGCGCCATTTTTTATATAAGGTGACGATGTTGAAACAATTTAAACAGGACACAGCTACTATAAATATTAAAATTGTGAGGTTGCTTACAAGACCCTAAAGAAAATCTACTTTCTTGTCTGACTTTTTCAAATTTGGGAAAGTAATAAGGAAGCTGTGAGCAAATACTTTAATAATCTTTCGTCATAAAAAAACACTGCTACTCTGTGTAAATATTTCTACTTCACTCTTTATTGAAATAAAAATATATTTTTGTTTATTTTGTGTAAAAGACAAACCAGTTGACTAATATTTAAACCCTTTTCGCAGTTAAAATTATTGACCCCAGGTTGGGCGCCATTTTCTATATAAGTTGACGATGGTTTTTATCTTCAAGGCAGAAGAAAGAGCTAACGTAAATGTTAAAATTCAAAGGTTGCTAACAAAACCCTAAAGCAAATCCACTCCTTGTCTGACTTTTTCAAATTTGGGAAGCACTTAGGTCACCTAGTGTCACCTATTTTTATGGAATTGGTTTTATTTTGTAGATCAGAAAAAATAAAGGGACACGTATTTTTTTTAGCGGCTATATTTTGTATTATCCTATATTATGCAAAGAAACCTAGTCATGTTAAATACCAAATGAAAGGTCTTTGGAAAACCTATCTACGTGTGCTAAGAACGTGTCCAAACATGCACAACTTTTCGTCATATTGAGTATTCGTATTCATCATGCTAAAATTAATAAAAATATCTTGCGATACATTATTTTTATTAATTTTAGCATGATGAATACGAATATCATAAAATTTATAAAATCGGTCAAACGGTTTTCGAGATATCGCCATTTAAAATTTATCAAAAAATTGCAAAATGGGCGGATTTTTCCTACGTTTAAGATTTTTTTTTTTTAAACTCTAAAAATTTCTTTATTTTAACCCTTTAATAGAGCTTGATACAATCTTTCATTTAAGCTTAATTTGAGCGAAATCCGATCATTTTAACCCGTGGCACCCTTCGATCAAAGTTTAGGGTTTTTGGTAAAAAGTTTCTAAAAAGCCAAAACTTTGATCGATGGGAGCCACGGCTTAAAATGATCGGATTTGGCTCAAATTAGTTTTGAATGAAAGATTGTGTCAAGCTCTACAAAAGGGTCGGCGGAATGAAATTTTGAGACTTTTTTTAAAAAATTTCTTGAACGTAGGAAAAAACCGTCATTTTTTACAAATTTGAATGGGTGATATCTCGAAAACTGATCGAGCGATTTTCATTTTTTTTTTGTCGATATTCGTGCTCAGCGTATCGAAATTAACAAATATGATAATATTTTTTTAATATTATTTTTATAAATTGTTCAAAAATCCAAAACTTTGACCGCCGCACAGTGGGTTCGATGGTACCCAAAATGGCGATTAATTCAGATAAGCAGTAGTTTTAGAATATTATATTTTTTTATTAATGAACTAATATAAACACGTAAAAATACACATTTTGGAAAAAAAAAAATTTGGAAAAAAAAATTTTTTTAACCTGTTAGGCGTTTTTTTGTTTTTGGAAAAAAGGGTTATAGTTCACAATTTTTGCTGTAACTTTGGAATGCAAAGCGATAAATTATTAAAAAAAAAATGGAAATTAAAGTTTACATAATGTGCTATTAAAGTAATCAAAGAAAGAACGCATAATATGTATTTATATTATTATAAATTTTATTTAAAATCCAATTTTTGTTTTTCACAAAATCTCATAAATGTACAAATTTATCTGAAAAAAGTGATTTATGGGAATATTGTAGTTTTTTATTAACGAATTATCAAAAATACATAAAAACACAGCATTTGAGAAAAAAAAAATTTAACAAAATGTTTTTTTTTAATCTTTTAGTCGTTTTTTTTTTGTTTTTGGAAAAAAACACGAAACCCTTGAACATGTAATAAAGCTACAAAAAACAAATGGAGGGGACGTTTTTTAGCGTAGGGGGGGGGGTGGTTACCGGGAGACTATGGGGGACACCTTCCCCTCGCGATAAATGTTGCCAAAAAAATAGATGTCAGTTTTTGCACCTAATTAACAAAAATGTATCATTATTTAAATTATTTTTTCTATACACGCCCCCAAAAAGGGGCGGACCGAAAAAATTCGCTTTCCTGATCCCCTTGGTTCAAATTCAGGTCGATGAACTTCATATGGCATTAAAATGTTTCATTTATTGAACAAATGTACAAATAAAACTTGTAAAAAAATATTTTTCTGGGGTAGTTTTAGTTCTTCAAGGGGGAACTTTTTCCCCCTGGTCCGATTTTGCTCGTTAAAGAACTTAACCAGCCTTTGACCATTATACATATCTGTGACAAACTTCAGGATTCTAGCTCTTGTTTTATGTACTTTATGGTGTGCTCATCAACAGACGGACGGACGAACACACTGTTAGTCACAGAATGTCTTAGAATCGATCAGTGATCAATAATATACACTTTATGCGTTACATACGGAATGACAAAGTGAGTGTAAGCCCATACTGTAGTTGAAGGGTATAAACACACATATAATGGTCTTGTTTATTAAACGATACCCAGACTTTTTACACAAAAACGGGAATAAAAAAAGGGCCGGGCATTGTCTGTACTTTTTTTTCTTTTAAATAAAAGCTGACATTCTATACTTTTTTAAAATCCACAAAACTAAATCCAACTATTACTAACTTAATATGTGTGGCCCATTAAATTGGGAAAATATCCCAATTTCGGGTCCTTTTTAAAAAAAGTATTAAAAATGTTAAGACCCAATTTTTATAAACAAAAAAAATTTTGCAATTTAGTTTAATACCTGTTGTTTAAGGTTCCATTATAAAAGATTTTCTTTTAAAAGATTTAATACTACTAATAATCGCTTTAATTGTAAAAAAAATGATTTTTTTACTTTTTTCAAAGACTGCAATAATTTGCTAACTTTGACAGCTCACCGAAAAAAAAGTAAACAACTTAGTTTATTGATTTTGATATCTAGCGTTGCAGAATTTTATCTACTTTTACCCCATACCAAAACTTATAACAAAATCTTCATTTATAAATTTCAATTAATCGCCACTTTGGTACCATTTGAACCCAATGTGCGCCGGGCGCCACGGGTTAATTTAATCCGATTGACCTCAAATTTGTACCACATAAGTTTCTGACCTAGGACAATAAAAATTTGCCCAGAAACTTGGGAAAATCGAAAGTGGACAAAAAAATGCCAGTCTAATGCCTCTATTAATTTTGTTTAAATAGGCGTAAATCGTAAAAAACTGAAAAAGGTAAATTTTGGAAAATTTGTTGTTAAAAAAAATTCTCACACCCGGACCAAATTTCTAAAAAAAAATCTCCGATTTCATATTATAGTTTCTTTTAAGTTTTCTAAACACCCTTGATAAAAAAATAAAAAAATTCAATGGGTCATAAAAAATAAATTTGAACTAATTAAAAAACTAAAATCCTTGCTGTTTTTGTTTATCCCATGATCCTCTTTCAATTTACATTACAGCAATTGATGCTAATGGTATGATATTTAAAACAAATATTTCCAAAATCAAAAGACTTAAGGCACAAACTCGAAAAATTAAATACAAACTGATGCTATTTTTTATCGTCTAATTTTTTATAAAATTTTTGAAAATTAAATTAATTCAATTAAATTCAAGCTTATACAATATGAATCAAAAAAAATCCTCACTCAATTGCAGCTAAAACAGAACAATGCCATAAGATCCTAAACATTTAAAAAAGCTTAAAATTTGGATTAAATTGATTTAAATCTGTTAATAATCAATCTTTACAATTATATACAACATTGGAATTTGAAGCCATTCTATTTTATAATTGTTTAATTATTTTTTTAAAGCACAGCCTTGCTTTTTATTAAAGCTA
This sequence comes from Pegoplata infirma, assembly GCA_963921195.1. Taxonomy (NCBI): domain Eukaryota; kingdom Metazoa; phylum Arthropoda; class Insecta; order Diptera; family Anthomyiidae; genus Pegoplata; species Pegoplata infirma. The sequence continues at coordinate 73,681,074 of OY992537.1, read as the reverse complement.
CATACATATAGTTCATATTAATCAAAATGACCAAAATAAGTAAGAGGTGATAAAAGTTAAGTGTTTAATATAAAAAAAATTTAAAAATATATATAAATTAATTTTCCCTTCTCTACAATTAAATTTATTAATGTGATTATTGCCAACTAAACACAAGACAAAAATTGGCAGAAAAGTAGTTCCTGTTAAAATGCACAAGAAACAATGAGCACCACACCTTCTATTAAACTAAAACCTCCATAAAATTTTTAAACAAAACAAAAAAACAGTTTCGATGTTAATAGAAATAAACAAATGCAAAAATTAACAATAAAAACAATTTATAGTTAATACTACTATTATGTTCTAGAGAACTTTAGAAAAATTAAATAAAGTAAAAACAAATGCAAAAAAAAAAGCAGTAACGAAAATAGGAGTAGAAAAAAAAGCAAATAAAATTGTAACAAAAAGCAATATTATTAATAATAAACTTAAGCCAAACCTAATGATTTTAATACTTATTTAAAAAAATAAATACACCATTTGAAATAATAATAATGATGAAAATGACTCGGAAACTTGAAATTTTTAAAAAAGTCTTTGAATCTTAAAATTTTTCTATAGGAAACGTTTGCGAATTTTTGTTTTGGAAAACTGAAAATTTTTCTATAGGAAGAATTTGAAGATTTTCCTATAGAAAATTTAAGAATTTTTCTAAAGGAAAATCTGAAAAAATGGTTATAAGAAAATCTTAGAAGAGGTGTGAGGGGGAAGATAACACTGTGCTACAGTGAAAAAATACTTCTGATGTGACATAGTATAGGTTGTTGACCTTGTCGAATAGATCACAAAAATGCCCATTAAACTTGCCAGACACCCTCAAATTTTAGAGTTATTGTCAAAAAACGTTTTTTGGGACATTTCTCACTAAACCTTGTGTAATTCAGAAAATTTTCAACCGATTTTAAATTTTTAAACTGTTTTGGATAGAAAAATATAGGGCTTTCTATGTGTGTGAATTGGTCAATACGTAAAAGAAAGATATCTATTGATTTTTTCTATAAAATCAAATTTTTTTGTTATTTTTTGCAAATTTTTCGAGTTTATCAATTTTTTTCTGCTATAGTTCGTTTAACAACCTTTATATTTATGATCGTTTTTTTAAAGAAAATTTAATTCTAAATAAGATAAGCTTTATCCTGAAAAAATCGAATAATAATTGACAGAGTTGTGATAATTTTTCTAAAAAAGAAAATTAAGATTTTGCAGGAAATCGCCGTTCAGATAACCCAGACAAAAAAATAAATATATCATTAATGGTCATGTACAATATATTTAAAGGTTTTTGGTGCGGTGAATCCGAATCTGGCCTTTAAATTGCTCTATCTCGTCAGGTTTTTGAGATATTTAGCAAAAATTAATATATCAAAAACTTAATAAGATAGCGCAATTTCAAGGTCAAATTCGAATTCAGGAGGTCAAAAACCTTTAAAATAATGATATGCGACCTCTCAGTATGTTCGTTTATTTTTTATTTTTTTTGCCTGGGTTATTCAGGCAAAAAAAACACAACTCTGTCAATTGTTATTCGATTTTTTTGGCATAAAGCTCATCGTATTCACAATTAAATTTTCTTTAGAAATACATTTATTAATATAAATTTTGTTAATAAACTATAACAGAAAAAAATCGATAAACTCAAAAAATTTTCAAAAAATAACAAAAAATTAGATATTGTCGAAAAAATCAATACATATCTTTCTTATATGTATAGGCCAATTCACACACATTAAAAGCCCTATCCTTCATCTATCCAAAATAGTTGAAAAATTTAAAATCGGTTGAAAAATATTTAAGTTACACGTGGTTTAGTGAGAGAAATCCAAAAAAAAAACGTTTTTTGACAATAACCTTAAAATTTGAGAGTGTCTGGCAAGTTTGATGGGCATTTTTGTGATCTTTTCTACGAGACCTACCACCTTAACTACCTCATTTTAAAAGTATATTCGATTTTGTGTTTTTTGTAGCACAGTGTAATTATAAAAGGAAATAGTCTGACAAGGATGGTCTTCAACAGGGCACCCGCCGATTGTCCTGAAACTTGCATATTGGAAAGAGGGGAGAAAAATAAGAGCCACCTGTTTTTTTTAACTGCCCAATCTCACATTTAGCGGGTGAAAGGGGAGGGGGGAAAACGGGATTTTTTCGGTTTTTGAGATCTTCAAAAGAAACTATATGAACATTTTATGCAGATCAAAAGGTTTTTTAAGGCCTATTCAATGGTGTATCGGTCGTGTCCAAATTCAGCTTCATAAAGTCCTTATTTTTAAAATTGTAAAAACTTTGGGGTAGTTTATATGAAGAGGAATATACGTACGAACACTAAAATCACATATAATAATTTCTATTAAAATTGAGTTGACCCGTATTTTTGCGTTTGGCAAAATTCCTGCTAGTTCGGATTTTATGCGGATTTTCCCGAAAACCCTCATTTTTTCATAATGTGACAACCCTGTTTTATATTTGAGATTGGGCAGCTAAAAAATCAGGTAACTCTTTTCTTTCTCCCCTCATTACCATATACACGAATTTTTGTATGGAAAAAAAGTCTCGGAATCTTTAAATTTTTTTACAGGGAAATACCGAGAATTTTTTTACAGAAATACTCTGAGAATCTTTCTATATGACAAGTCTGAGAATTTTTCAATAGTAAAAATTTGAAATCTGATAGTTTTCTGATAGTTTTCTTTAGAAAATATGAAAAATGTTTCAAAAAAATATACTTTTCCCTAGGAAAGCCTGTAAATTTTTCTATAGGAAAAATCGGAGAATTTTTTACAGGAAAAATTTGAGAATTTTTATATAGAAAAAATTTATCAGAATCTGAGACTTTTTCTATAGAAAAAAATACTCAGAATCTGAGAATTTTGCTAAATGAAAAATGTATCTTTTCTATAGAAAAATTTCTTTCACACAAAAAAAAACTTTGTCAAATTACTAGGAAAAGTTTCGTAATCTCATTTTACCAATATTTGACAGTTTTCCTTGTTTTTTAACAAATCGAAGTTTAATTTTTTTTTTGTAATTTTAAAATTTTTTTGTAATTTTACAAATTTCCAAGATAATTTTACAAAAAAAAATCTAGTAAATTCACGAGAATTCCTTGTAATTTTAATTGCGCAAAAAAACTGTAAATTTACAAAATTATTGGTATTGGTTATTTTTACAGATAAAAATGAGTTGTTAGATCAAGCACGAAATACACCAGGTTGAACATTATTTAATTAAAAGACAGCTAATGAAGAAAAATGTTGGATCAAGCACTAAAGTTGTAGGTCAGTCATTGACTGATCCTTGATTAAACTAATGCTTGATTTGAGTAATTGATTAATTGATATTTTTCTGTTATTTTTGATTAAACCAATGCTTGATTTGAGTGAGCGGTTAATCAATATATTTTTTTTTTATTTTTGATTAAATCAATGCTTGCTTTGAGCGAAGTGTTAGTCAATATACTACAGTTTTAGTTTTTTGTCAATCTTTTGTTTAAATTGTTTTTTTGTGCTTAATATTATATTTTTTTTTCGCCTAATGTGCGTGCATGTACTTTTCTATTTGGTGACTAACGAAAACTAAAACAAAAAAACGCAACAGCGATCATCGCATTGTTAGTCAAAGCCTACTTTGATGAGTGTTTTGTTTTTAAATGCCATACTGTGCATTTTCCATATTTGAGCAAATGATTAATTGATTCTATTAAAATTTAATTGAATGTCAAATTTTAAGCTGAGCAAATATTTAATTGTTTTTTTTCATCGAATATTTTTTTCTGTGTAACTTTACTAGAATTTTTGCTACCTCCTATTTTACGAGAAATCCTAGTAATTTTACAAGATTTTACCAATAATTTTGTATTTTTACAAGCTTTTTACAATAAAATTGTAAATTTACAGTTTTGCGCAATAAAAATTACAAGGAATTCTCGTGAATTTACTAGATTTTTTTTTGTAAATTTATCTTGGAAATTTGTAAAATTACAAAAAAAAATTTTAAATTACAAAAAAAAATGTAAATTTCGATCAAAATTAGTTTGTTAAAAAACAAGGAAAACTGTCAAATATTGGTAAAATGGGATTACGAGACTTCTCCTAGTAATTTGACAAAGTTTTTTTTTTTTGTGTGTAAGAGAAATTTAAAGGAAACAATCTGACAATTGTTTTCTAAGAAAAATGCCTGAAAATAACAAAATTTTTCTAAAAAAAAAAAAAATCCTTACAGACTTAGCTTACAACTACATAAATACAATGAGGTTGTGTTATTTTACTGGATTCCTAGCAAAAATTACGAGCTTTTTTGTAATTTTACAAGATTTTTACGAATAAAATTGTAAATTTACAACCTTTTTGACGCAATAAAACTTACAAGGAATTTTCGTAAATTTACTAGTTTTTTTTTGTAAAAAAACCTTGGAAATTTTTAAAATAACAAACAAAATTGTAAAAAATTACAAAAAAGGTAAATTTCGATCAAAAATTATTTGTTAAAAAACAAGAAAAACTGTCAAATATTGTCAAATGGAATTACGAGACCTTTTCTAGTAATTTGACAAGGTTTTTTTTGGTGTGAACTAGGGTATTTAATCGATTAACCGTTAATCGGTTAACCGATTAATTTTGGTCGATTAACTGTTCGAATAATTTAAAACTGTCAATTTTCAAATAACAAATAAACCGAATAATTTGTGTCGGTTAACCGATTAACCGAAATTTCTTTTTTTAGTACTTTTACATATTTTTTTTCGCTTTATTTTGTGTTTTGATGTTTAATTTTTAATTTATATTACGGTTCTGCTGAAAGAATTTTATGTCTAAGAAAATTATTAAACTCTCTTTTAGCAACATGTAAAAACTTCGCCAAGAAAATATTTTATCGGGGTCCTAAAAAGATATTTCGGTTAAAAAAAAAAAACAAACTTAGTAACCCTAGCCAATTTTTTATACATTGCTAACAGTATACATATATTTTTCTAATAGTTTTTTATGAGCCTAATCCGAATCTGACCTTAGAACTAATCTATCTAATCTTGAGATAATAATCTTAGATTTTCGATTGACAATACTGCATAAAATCAGATTTTTGCAATGTTTGGGACCCTATAAAACCGCGAATTATTTTATAATGTATTACACCTTCCGACAGCCAATATTAAATATGAAAAATATGAAATCAAATGAATTAAAACTTCATTTACAGTTTTTCATTTCGTGATCCTATTTCCCAAAGTTTAAAAGGATAAAATTAAATTTTTTTTTTTAATATTTTTACTTGTCCTAGGATATCACTGGTCTAAAACCTTGAAGTCGTTTTAATAGGAAACAGGATCACGAAATGAAAAACTATAAATGCAGTTTTACTAAATTTAGTCTCTAGTTTCAGACGTATATTACCCAGTTCGTGTTTAACGACTTTTTTTCATATTAGTCGGACGGTGTAAATAGTTCAGCACATCTGAAAATACTTCTATTTTTCTTCAAAATATTTTTGGAATCCTTTATATATCTTTTTTCATTACGGAGATATCGACCGATGAAATTATTGCAAATTCGGCCCTGAAAAATAAAAGAAAACAAATTTGGAAACCAAAAAATTTTTTTGTTGATATTTTTAGTACCGAATTTGAAACTCTTTTAGGGGTGCATCTTAGCTCGGCAGCAATTTGGCTCAATTTTTCCTTTCTATAAAATATTGCTTTACTTTTTTTTGCCATTTTTTCTCATTGAATTGGGGCCAATTGGGATAATTTTTCAGGGTGCCATATAAAAATTCGTTATTTGGGCTAATGGGTATTTAAAGCTTCGCCATATCGGATATAGATTCCTTATTAATAAAATTCTTAAAAGTATATACAATTCGTGGTTTTATATTCAATTTATGCAGTGATGTATTAAAAGTCAACGCTGATGTGGTGTCAACCCGCATGATTTCTTCTGGAAAATCGTTTTTGTTCAGCTTAGGATCGAGTTCGCAGGCTTACAACGTCGTTGCTGCTAAGGGTTTATTAAAAGGTCAAGATGTGTTCATTCAAAAAGATTACACTGAAGTTGAACAAAATGTGCGATATAACCTGAGACAATTAAGCAAAAATATTTCAAAAGCTAATGATTCTGTTAAAGTCAGGCTTGGTGAGTTTTGTATATTTATAAATAACAACAAATATACGTGGTCCAATGGCAAAGTTTGTGCTGATTCTGTCAATGATGCTGAGTATTTAAAAAATTTTTATCAGAATGTAATTTCGTTATTGATGTTTGCATTAAGGATAGTATGAATACAGTAGATTGTAATGTTAAAAATGTAGATATTTCAAATTCCCAATAGCAATTTTATTTATGCCATTTAGTTTCATATAATGTAGCAAACCTTGAAAAATCATTAAAATTTAGTAAATTTATTACATATATCAATAATTTTGATGTATTTTTTCTTTTTGAAACCCATGTTACAGCTGAGAGACAGCACTTGTTTTCGTCATATTTTAATAATTATTGTTTACATTGGATTGCAGCTACGAAAACGCATAGAGCTGGTCGTGCTAGTGGTGGCTGTTTATATGGTTTCAAAAAAAATCTTAAAAATACTTATGCTTTTAAATTTTTAAACATCTCCAATAATACGGTATTAAGCGCTAAATTTGAAGGTAATGTGTTTTACTTTATCCCAAGTTATTTAAACTGCACTAAATGGAATAATGAATTCGAAAAATTTGAAGAATTTGTACAGGAACTTGATCCTTCAAATTTTTGTATTGTTGGTGATCTAAATGCGAGAATTGCGAATGAACAAGTTTTAGATGGTAACTTTTTGAAAGATTTACCACATATTAATAAATCTAGATCTTCAAAAGACAAAGAACTTAATGCACAAGGCAAAAAATTGATGAATCTTATTGAAAATGTCGGTGGGATTGTACTTAATGGTAGAACTGGTAACGATGCTCTAGGGGAATTCAGCTTTTGTGGGGTTTTGGGTAGTTCTGTTATTGATTATTGTATTTGTTCACTTAACTTTCTACAATATGTTGATGATTTCTTTATCGCATCCAAGCCGTTTTCTGACCACATGCCACTATGCTTAAAAATTAAATCATCGTGCCGTGTTGTTAATACTAATGAGGAGAATACAATTCAAAGACTTCGTTGGAACAGTAAATTGTCTGATAAATACAAGGATAATCTTTCATTACTTGCTAGCAATGTTGATCTACAGTCTAATGAAACGGTTGATGAATTGGTTGTACATCTATGTAACAAAATAAAGTTGGCTAATGTTACTAAGGTAAACAAACGTGTTTTTGAACCCAAGCAGAAATGGTTTGATTGGAAATGTGCTCGTGCTAGGAAACTTATGCTAAAGAAGCTTAGGCGTTATAGGAAAAAGCACAATTCGGTAAACAAATCTCGATATTTTGCATCTAGAGCTTGCTATCTTAAGATATGTGTGGCAACACTGATCTTTATCGATAGCTACTAACTCATCTCTATTCTATTATTGTAATCGCTAATAAAACAAGTGTAAGATAAATTAAATGAAATAAAATCTAAGTTTCTTATAAATGTAAATAAAAGTGATTTGTTTATTATTTAACACGAGTTATTACAATATGTAATAAAAAGAAAATAGATTTGTATAATAAAAATATTGACCAATTAAACAAGGTTAAATGTAGCAGTGATTGGTGGAAGCTATCCAACTCTATGAAATCGCGATCATATTCTGTTAAAGATTCACTAAATTCCGACGATTTTCGTTCGCACTTTAGTTCGTTACTGCAGGCAGATGTTGATTGCCAGACTATCAGCTGGTCAATGCCATATTTTATTGATCCGATCCTAGACTCTCCCATGGAAATGTGTGAACTTTTATTCGTTTTAAAATCACTTAAGGATAATAAATCTCCTGGACAAGATGGTATTTGTTATGAATTTTATAAAAATGCTCCTAATTCTTTTATCAATGAAATGTTATGTGTCTTTAACAAAATTTTCCTACATGAACAAATTCCATCCAGCTTCCGAAAATCTATACTGATACCTCTTTTCAAAAAAGGTGATCCCAATCTCCCATCAAACTATCGAGGGTTATCGCTGATTAATACCTCATGCAAAATATTTAATACCATTATACTGAATCGTTTAACGGAATGGATAGATCGTAATATGATTCTGAATGAATTTCAAGCCGGATTTAGAAAGAATTATTCAACCGTTGACAACATTTTCAACCTCATTAATATTGTGAATTTAAACAAAGCAAACAATAATAACACATACGCTTTCTTTGTTGATTTTTCGTGCGCATTTGATACGATTCCTCGTAATAGTTTATTTTACAAGCTCTCATGCCTTGGTATGTCGTCGAAAATAATAAGAATTTTACAGCACTTGTATGAAAACACGGAAAGTTGTATTTGGGATGGAAACTCTTATTCAGATCCATTTGCAGTTGAAGTAGGTGTAAAGCAGGGTTGTATATTAAGCCCTCTATTATTCTCATTGTATGTTAATGATTTGGCAGATGAGTTACCTGGGGGTGTAAATGTTGCGGACGTTAATGTTAAAATACTGCTCTATGCCGACGACCTTGTTATATTATCAGATACTCCAACAGAATTGCAAAAAATGATTGATTGTTTATACAATTATTGTTCAACGTGGTCCTTGAAAGCTAATCTAGATAAATCTAAAATAGTGGTATTTCGTTCCGGCACTAGAATTTCTTCAAATTTAAACTGGGTTTTTGGCGGTGATAATATTGAGATTGTAAACAGTTATAAATATCTTGGTGTAGACATTACATATAATCTCTCCTTTAGAAAACACTTGAACAATAAATTAGCAGCCTCGAAACTGGCGATAAACTCTACTTGGTCCAAATACATAAACAATCCGCAAATCTCACAGAATAATAAACTTAAAATATTTCAAGCAGCATCCAGATCTATTATGTTATATGCAGCGCAAGTGTGGGGATATGTGAAATATGATGAGGTTGAAAAACTATTTAGATTTTTTATTAAAAAAATGTTGTATCTACCTACCGCTACACCAAATTACATTTTGTATATAGAAACAAACCTAGAGTCTCTATACGTATCTACCTTAAGACTTCACCTAGACTATATTAATAAAGTATTAAGTATGAATCCTCACAGATTACCTCGTATTTTGGCATTAAAAATTATAGAACAAAATATTTGTTGGGCTAAAGAGTGGGAAAATCTTTGTCAACATATACAGTTTACCCCTGATAACTCAATATCTCCACTTAGCAAACAGTGGAAACCTATATTGGACCAACTCAAACTCAAGGAACGTAATGATTACATAGAAAATGCAAAAAGTTCACAGTTTCATGATCTATATTCTATACTGGATTACAATGTTTCATCATTATATACTTCAAATTTTTCTCCACGTACAGTCAGTTTAATAATAAGGGCTAGAGGTGGCTTGTTAGACTTGAATGCAAGGTCTTTCAAAAATAACACTGTTGGTATTTGTACAATGTGCAACTTAGATGCTTCGGAAAATACTTTTCACTTTATTGGTGTTTGCCCATTGTACAAAGAATTTAGGATACAATATTTTGGTAAAACCATACTTAATTTGAATGAAGTTATATGTATACTAAATGGCTTAAACTTTTACTCCCTGTATAAATATATAGGGGGGTTTTCGTGTCAACTGACACAACTTTTGAAACCGATGTCTTCCGATCGGGATGAAATTTGCACCAAGGTTAGTCCTATTGGATAGTAGTTCAGACACAATTTTTCAACGAGATCGGTCAAGAACTCTCTGAGTTAGAGGGGGTCGAAATTTGACATTTTGGCCAAAGAGGTGTTGATTCTCATCCATGTAACTTCTTACCTATTGTTTTTAGCAAAATGTGTCCCAAAGAGTTTAGATAGCTATTTCTTCAGTCTTTCGAAAAAAAAATATAAAAAAAATAAAAAAAAAATTTTTGATTTTTTTTCTTAAAAATCCAAAACTTTTTTGACTTTTTCCTCAAATTGGGCCCTTTTTTTTTTTTTTTTTTTGATTCAAAAGAAAGCTTAGGTGATTTCCTTTAAGAGCTGTGGGGTCGCTTAGTGGGATGCGAGTGGGATATCTATGAAAAAAAATTTTTTTTAACTTTGGAACACAAAAAACGGTTCTTCAATTTTCACTATTAGGCGTGGGATAGCTAACCAGTTTTCGATTTCGATCCGCGATACCCTCTAATTTTTTTAGGTTCGAAAAAGAAAGCACGAGCCAAAAAATGGGGGCGGTGGGGAGGGGCCATATGGCCCCTCATTGGGGTCAAAGTTGGGCGTAAAGAGGTAAAAATCCTCAAAAAGCCCCAAAACTCCCCTAGAAACGCCCCTGGAGGGGTGCAATATGAGACCGACCTCCAATAATTTTCTGCCCCCAACATTTTTCTTGAACATACCTTACCCCTATTTCCACTTCCTAAGGGGGCTCCTATACAAAACATTTTTAAAAATTTGATCCTACCATTCTAACTTACACTAAAATGCCCCTAGTGGGGCCAAATGTATGACCGACCTCCATTATTTTATTAATTCCAACATTTTTTGCAAACATACCTACAATGTATCTTTAACCCTTAAGGTGGTCCCCATACATTTCTTTTATTTTTTATAAATTTGTTTTATTAAACCAGCTCCTACCGCCCCTACCGTGCCTCCTAGAGAGGCAAAAATTACGACCAACCCCCATTATTTTTTAGTTACCAACATTTTGTCCGAACATCATAACACCCTATCTCCACTCCCTAAGGGGGTTCCCATACATTATAAAAACATGTATTTTTAAAATCTAATAAAAAAATAAAATAAAATGTATGGGGACCCCCTTAAGAGTTGAAAATAAAGGGTAGGTATATTCTAAGAAAATGTTGGAGTTGAAAAAATATTGGGGGTCGGTCATACATTTTACATCTCTAGGGGCACCCTATGGACAGTTAGAGCGGTAGGAGCAAATTTTATAAAAATGTCATTTTGTATGGGAGCCCCCTTAGGAAGTGGAAATAGGGGTAAGGTATGTTCAAGAAAAATGTTGGGGGCAGAAAATTATTGGAGGTCGGTCTCACATTGCACCCCTCCAGGGGCGTTTCTAGGGGAGTTTTGGGGCTTTTTGAGGATTTTTACCTCTTTACGCCCAACTTTGACCCCAATGAGGGGCCATATGGCCCCTCCCCACCGCCCCCATTTTTTGGCTCGTGCTTTCTTTTTCGAACCTAAAAAAATTAGAGGGTATCGCGGATCGAAATCGAAAACTGGTTAGCTATCCCACGCCTAATAGTGAAAATTGAAGAACCGTTTTTTGTGTTCCAAAGTTAAAAAAAAGATATCATAGATATCCCACTCGCATCCCACTAAGCGACCCCAAAGCTCTTAAAGGAAATCACCTAAGCTTTCTTTTGAATCAAAAACAAAAAAAAAAAAAGGGCCCAATTTGAGGAAAAAGTCAAAAAAGTTTTGGATTTTTAAGAAAAAAAATCAAAAATTTTTTTTTTATTTTTTTTATATTTTTTTTCGAAAGACTGAAGAAATAGCTATCTAAACTCTTTGGGACACATTTTGCTAAAAACAATAGGTAAGAAGTTACATGGATGAGAATCAACACCTCTTTGGCCAAAATGTCAAATTTCGACCCCCTCTAACTCAGAGAGTTCTTGACCGATCTCGTTGAAAAATTGTGTCTGAACTACTATCCAATAGGACTAACCTTGGTGCAAATTTCATCCCGATCGGATGACATCGGTTTCAAAAGTTGTGTCAGTTGACACGAAAACCCCCATAGAAGTTTGTTTAAAATATAGAAAATTTATTTTGAATGAATTTGTTTTTTAATTTTCCATGTAAATATTAACTTATAATTTATCTTGTTATTTTTATTAAAAATTATATAAAATCAATATTTTGTAAATAAAATTTACTTTCCTAGAATTGTGCCAATCTGGCTTACAACAAAATGTTATGCCATATATAGATTTAGATATTAAACATATTGTAAATGAATTAAATATGTACATACAAAAATCTATTAATAAATAAATAATAAATAATAATATTCAATTTAAATTTTAAATTGATATTATTCGGTTAACCGAATAATTCAAATTTAACCGATTTTTAACCGATTAAATCTCAAACCCGATTAATTATTTGCTCGATTAACCGATTAAACCAGAACCTCGATTAATTGAATACCCTAGTGTGTACAGAAGAAGTTTTAGATTCTGAGCTTTTAAAAGTCTAAAGTTCATAAAAGTTTGGCCAAAAGAAATGGTCTCAGATTTTTAGACACTTATCGTATGCAAAGTCTCAGATTCTGAGACATTTTTCGCAAAGAAACAATCCTACATTCTGAAAAAATTTTCATATAAAAGTCTCATATAAAAGTCTCAGATTTTGAGACATTTTTCGTATAGAAAATATTTCAGATTCTGAGACATTCGTATAGAAAAAGTCTCAGATTTTGAGTCATTTTTCATATTGAAAAAGTCTCAGATTCTCGTATAAAAAAAGTGTTAGATTTCGTGTGGAAAAAATATCAGTTGCTGAGACGTTTGTCGCATAGAAAAAGAGAACTGCTCTAGTGGTTCTGCTAGCACTTTATTAAGTCACACCAATATTTCGTTGTTTTACATTTGCCCAGCAAAAACTTGGTAATGACACATCATTACCATTCTAATTACTTAGTAATAACAAAAAATTACCTTTAGCATTATTTTGAAATGTAAAATAAGGACATATTAATAATGACTTACATAAGTCATTATAATAAAATAAACAAATTTCAGAACTAGATTTTCACTTTTTGACTCACTGTACATTATTTTGATTAAAAATAAAATAAAATTAAATATTTTTTTATTTTTTTTAATTTTTTTTTAAAATAATTTTTTCATTACCTATAAGTATATATGTAATTAGTTATTAATACTGGTTTGATAACACTGTGCTACAAAAGACCAAAAATAATTTATGCAGGGGTTCTCATATGATAATTCGGGTTGGTTGGAGTCCATAGAGTACTGATATACTCATAGTTTTTCTGGATCACTTCGTTAAGTACGTTTTTTATTGGCAAATGTGTTGAAAAACGGAAATTCTTAAATTACAATTTTAAAAAATTATTACTTTGTTAGTTTGCAACCGATTTTCGATTTTATGGATTTGTTTTAAAGGTATAGGTTTTACCTTTCAAACAAAACAAAAATATTAAAAATCGACCAAGAATTGGCTGAGCTACGATCGCTTAAGTAAAAAAAAAACGTATTTTTTGAAAAATTTGTCATATTCTTTACACTCTAAGTTAAAAGTGCATCATTAAACAATTTTTTTGAATTTTTTTTAAAAAAGTATAGTAAAGTAGCTTTCCAAAACACCAAAAAACATAACAATCGGTTTAAAAATGAATGAGTTATGCTAAGTTTTGTGATAGGGCATTTTTAAATTTTTTCAGAAACGCTTGTAATTCAAGCATTATTCATAAATCTTGTTACTAGTAGTAATTTTATGTGTATATGCATATAAACTAGAGATGGGAACGTAATTAGATTGTGCGTGATTCACACATGATCAGAAGTGAGCGTGATTGAAAATTAATTTTACTCACGTGGTTGTTAGTGAGTGTCAGTGTGAGTGGAATAAAAAATGGGCGTGTCAGTTACTTCCATATCCTATTTATAATTTTTTGGGTTTGTTTAAAAAATATCAGTATTACTTCTTAAACAAAAAAATATTGTGAATCGGTTGCAAACTGGCTAAGGTGCGCTTGTTTAAATAAAAAACCTTTTTTGAAGAGTTATACCTGCAACATTTTTATGACAAAAAACATTTGACATTTTTGAAACGAAATTGGTAAAATTGTGGGATCATTTGATGGAAATTTTACCTGTTTATAAATATACGTATGAGGCATTCCACACCAAATGTTCAGCGAAAAAACAAAACATGTGAACCGTAAATTTTTAAATGGGTTGTATGGATAGCCATGTGACCAACTGTTCCACTACAGAAAAACCATAGTGGTTTCAATGGGATATCATTTGCAAAGTATTCGCTCTTAGGGTACTAATAAATAACAAAAAGAAAATTTAAGTTTTTTTCAAAAAGTGGGCCTTGTAGGCGTGGTCAAATATTAAAAATATCAAACTTTTTTGCCAGAGTATTTATTCACGATCACGCACGCTAATGAAAGAAAAAAAAATATTCAAGCACGATATTTTATTTTACTCACGCTCACGTGAACATCGTGACCTTAACTTATTTTTTTCTACTCACGTGTGCGTGAATGAGCGTGAGCAAAATAAAATATCGTGCGTGACTCAAATTTTTTCTTTCATAAGCGTGCGTAATCGTTATTAAAAACTCACTCACGCTACCATCGCCTCTTAAAATATTTTTTAAGTATTGATATTACTCATACGCACACGTTTAAATACTATTATTGTATAAAATAAGCGTGTTGCAATTTTTGAATTTTGATTTTTCGAAAACAAGGCAAAACACATCTCTAAAAATTTCAGATCAGATAGAAAATTCCTTTAACTTTTTTTAAAAAAATAAAAAACAAATAAAATTGCGGCATGTTTTTTGATAAATAAAGTTTAAGTTTAAATTAAAAAAATTCAGAACTTCTTCTGAAAATGTTCCAATTTTTATTTTTTTTTAATTGATAGCACATTCAAAAATCTATAAACAGCTTTTGCCTTTAAAACATTACTGTGTTTCATTTAATTTGCATAAATATTGAAGTAAAGATGCTCAGGCAAAAAAGTTAGATATTTTCAATTTTTGACCACACCTACAAGGCCCACTTAAACTTAAATTTTATTTTTGTTATTTAATAGTACCCTAAGAGCGAATACTTTGCAAATGATTTCTTATTGACACGACACAACTTTTTTTTTTGCTGAACATTTGGTGGAATGCCTCATATATGGAGCTAAGAAAATTACGTTTTTGGTTGTTTAATTTTTCAAAAACAGGGCTTAGGAGGCGTGGTCAAATATTGGAAAAATGGTCAAGTTTGTGTCAAGTTGCCTTATTTAAATATATATCAAATAAAAACGAAATGCACCAAAATCTCAAAAATTTACATTCTTGTATAGTTTTGTATCGGCTATCGATTAAAATTTTTTTGGAAAATTTTCAGAACCCGTTCTGAAATTTTCCATTTTTTAAAAAAGTCAATTTATAAAAAATCCGGCCACTTTTGTTTTTTTTTTGTAATTTTTTTTTTAAGATTAGATGTTTGTGTAGCAAGATTTTTTTAAAAATTAAGAAAATCTATAAAAAAAATTAAGAAGAAAAAAAAGTAATTTTCCTGATTTTCAAAATAAATTTTTAAAATTTAAAATAGTTTTTGAAAAAAATTAATTTCAATTTCTGTTTTTGCTAATTTATGCCAATTATGCAATAATATGCACTTAAATGTTCGAAATATGCACAATATATGCATTTAAAATCAAAATATTTTGGTGAAAAAATATGCAAAATATGCGAAAAAAAATCGATGCCATTTAATGCAAATCTCTTGATTAGGAAAGATAATTGGTCGATATCGTTTTTAGGCTTTCGACAAAAAACATGCATTTGCATGGAAATCTCACCCTAGTTATATAAAAAACTTTTTTACCCGGGACCCATTGAAAAAATTTTGGTACACAATTTTTTTCTCACTGAACATTTGGTGTGGAATGCCTCACATGTATATTTATAAACAGGTAAAATTTCCATCAAATGATCCCACAATTTTAGCAATTTCGTTTTAAAAAACATGTTTGCAAGCGCACAGCTTTTTCTGTCATAAAAAAGTTGCAGGTATAACTCTTCAAAAAAGGTTTTTTTACTTAAACAAGCGCACCTTAGCCTGTTTTAAACCTATTCTCAATATGTTTTTGTTTAAGAAGTAACACTGATATTTTTTAAACAAACCCAAAAAATTATAAATAGGATTTGGAAGTAACTGACACGCCCATTTTTTTATTCCACTGACACTGACACTCACTAACAACCACGTGAGTAAAATTAATTTTCAATCACGCTCACTTCTGATCATGTGTGAATCACGTACAAATATAATTACGTTCCCATCTCTGGTTTATATGCATATGCGCATAAAATTACTACTAGTAACAAGATTTATGAA
Source organism: Pegoplata infirma (assembly GCA_963921195.1). Lineage (NCBI taxonomy): Eukaryota > Metazoa > Arthropoda > Insecta > Diptera > Anthomyiidae > Pegoplata > Pegoplata infirma. The sequence continues at coordinate 73,664,869 of OY992537.1, read as the reverse complement.
TAATGCTTGAATTACAAGCGTTTCTGAAAAAATTTAAAAATGTCCTATCACAAAACTTAGCATAACTCATTCATTTTTTAACCGATTGTTATGTTTTTTGGTGTTTTGGAAAGCCACTTTACTATACTTTTTTACAAAAAATTCAAAAAAATTGTTTAGTGATTCACTTTTAACTTAGAGTGTAAAGAATATGACAAATTTTTCAAAAAATTCGGTTTTCTTTTACTTAAGCGATCGTAGCTCAGCCAATTCTTGATAGATTTTTAATATTTTTGTTTTGTTTGAAAGGTAAGACCTATACCTTTAAAACAAATCCATAAAATCGAAAATCGGTTTCAAACTAATAAAGTAATAATTTTTTAAAATTGTAATTTAAGAATTTCCGTTTTCCAACACATTTGCCAATAAAAAACGTACTTAACGAAGTGATCCAGAAAAACTATGAGTATATCAGTACTCTATGGACTCCAACCAACCCGAATTTTTATATGAGAACCCCTGCATATTTTTGGTGTAGCACAGTGTAATCATTACATTTGGCACATTTGCTTGTAAATGTAATGGGAAAGGTAATTCGAATCAGAAGTAGTTATCACTTTTGAATTTCCCATTACACATTTCATTACATGGTAATGCAAGTTTTTGCTGGGTGTGGTTATTTGAACATAAATCATTATAAGTTGAGAATGCTTAATTAAGACAATTTTTAAGTAGATTCACACAATTCTGAATAACAATTGGAAATGCTGTAGTATGCGATTAGTGTTATTGCCAGTAGTTGTAACAACAATATAGAATTAAATCTAATATTATATTTACTACCACATCTAAGAGATCAAAAGCAAACTAAACACCACCCGATCAACCAGTTGACCTTCTTTTTGTAATAAATGAAAAGCAAAAAAAAAAAAAACACCAACGAACTAAACTGATGAACTGCAATTGTAACAACAACAAAAATTGATACTAATACTAAATAGTCGTACATTCAACTAACCATATTCATAATAGAGAAGTAAAGTACATTGTCATTATTATTAACAAACAGCCAGCCAGCGCCTCATGACTACGACTCATGGACATGAGATATTGTGAGTAAGAAAATGAAAAAAACAAAAAAAAAACTAAATCAGACACAAATTCTGCACTACTTTTAATTACACCGTGTTTTAAACGTATAAAAACATATTAAAAGTTTGTAGTCGAATGAAACCATCCAAACGGTACCCTAAATGACCCCCACATTAAGAGTTGAACTAAAACAAATTTATAACTGTACAAAAATTAGTGATTGTGTTCTTCAGAAAATTTTTAGTGAAATTAGTGATTGTGTTCTGAGAAATTTTTTAATACGGAAAAATGTCTCAGAATCGGAGAAATTTTTCAAATAGGAATCTGATTGTGGCAACCATAATTTAAGAGCGTCATATTATGATGGAAAATTCTATCATAATATGTTTATAGCAATCATAACATGGATCATAACATGATTAGATCATAACATGATTGTTGCAAAAATATTATGATTGCTACAAACAAGTTATGACACAATTTTCAATCATTATATGACGCTCTTAAATTATGATTGCCTCAATCATATCTCTTCTCTGCGTGTATAGAAAAATTTCACAGAATCGAACATATTTTTCTATATATTTCTGTAAATCTGTGAAATTTTCATATACGAAAAAAGTCTCAGAATCTAAGAAATTTTTTGTACGAAAACTGTCTCAGAATTTGAGGGTTTTTCTATACGGAAAAGTGTTTCAGAATCTGAAACTTTTTCTATACTCAAAAATGTCTTACTGTACTGTACTGTAAATGTCTTTTGCTGTACGGAAAAATGATTCAGAACCTGAGAATTTTTCTATACAATTTTTCTCAAATCTGTGAAATTTTTCTATACTCAAAAATGTCTCAGAATCTGAAAAAGTTTTCTTCACGGAAAAATCTCTCAGAAATTTGAGCAATTTTTCATTACGAAAAAATGTATCAGGATCTAAAAAACTTTTCTTTACTTTTTCTATACGGAAAAATGTTTCCAAATCTGAGAGTTTTACTATACCGAAAAGAGTCTGAGAAATTTTTCTGTATGGAAAAATGTCTGAGAATCTGAGAAATTTTTCTATGCGAAAAATGTTTAAGAATCTGAGAAATTTTTCTATGCAGAAATTTATGTCCTAGAATCTGAAAAAAATTTCTATACAAAAAAATGTCTTACAAGGGAATTATCTCAACCCTTATGAACCGATTTGCCTGAAACTTAAAATATATATAAATGAGACGATTTTAAGGTTGGGGTGTCTCGGCTTTTCGGCCATAACAGTGTTTCAAAATTTCGTTGTCCCCTTATGAAACGATATGCACCTCCGGGAAAATTTTGATAATTCACGAACTAACAGGAATATCCTCTAGAGCAAAAATACGTGTCGACTTAAATTTAATAAAGATTATTTCGTATTCATATGGACATCGTAGCTCTATGTCTTCATATAAATACCCCCCAAAATTTTCACATTTTCATGAAAAAAATATTTAACGAAGCCAAACTTTTACAAGATTATGCCACGGTTAGATAGGCATTAAAAAAACCTTTCTTCTCATATGTAAACATCATATAGTTTCTTAGAAAGAAATGGCTGAAAAATCCAAAAAACGATTTTTTCGCCATTTTTTGACCCATGTTTTGAACCCCTAAATCCCCGATATGGCCGATAAGCCGAGACACCCCAACCTTAGAATTGTCTCTTTTGTATATATTTTACGTTTCATGCAAATCGGTTCATAAGGGTTGAGATACTTCCCTTGTTAGAATTAGGAAATTTTTCTATACGGAAAATTTCTCAGGCTGAGACTTTTCAGAATTGGAGAAATTTTTCTATACAGAAAATGTCTTAGAATCTGAGACCTTTTCTAAACAGAAAATGTCTTAGAACCTGAGACTTCTTCCATACGGAAAAATGTCTCAGAATCGGATAAATTTTTCTATATACAGAAAAATGTCTCAGAATCTGAGATTTTTCTAATTTTTCTGTATGGCAAATGTTTCATAATCTGAAAAATTGTTCTTTACGGAAAACTGTGTCAGAATATAAGAAATTTTTTAAAACGGAAAAATGTCTTAGAATCTAAAAAATTTTTCTATACCAAAAAATATTCTATACCGAAAAATTTTTTAAAGTCTTATGAATTTTTCTATACAAAAATGTCTCAGAATCTGTTGTTTTTATACGGAAAAATGTTTATGAATCTAAAAAAATTTTCTGTACGGAAAAATCACTTCGAATACAAGTAATTATTTGAAAAAAAATTAAACACAAAATCTGATAAATTTTTCTAAACGGAAAAATGTTTCAGAATCTGAGAATTTTTTTATACAGGAAAATTTTTTCAGATTCTCAGACATTTCATATACGAAAAAATGTCTTAGAATCTAAGAAGTTTTCCTATACGGAAAAATGTCTTCAAATCTGAGACTTTCTATACAAAAAAATGTTAGAATCTGAGATGTTTTCCATACGGAAAAATTTCTCAGAATCTAAAAAATTTTTACATGCAGAAAAATGTCTCAGAATCTGAGAAATTTTTCTATACGGAAAAATGTCTCAGAATCTGAGAAATGAAAAAAAATGGCTCAGAAACTGAAACTTTTTCTATAGGAAAAAATGTCTCAGATTCTGAAAAATTTTTTCTATATGGAAAAATCTCTCAGAATCGGATAAATTTTTCTATATAAAAAAAAATTTCAGAATTTTTTGATACAGAAAAATGTCCCAAAATCTGAAATTTTTCTCAAAATCTGCGACTTTTTTTATACGGAAAATGTATCAGAATCTGAGAAGTCTTTTTCAGATTTTTTTTATGTATCAGAATCTGAAAAGTTTTTCTATACGGAAAAATGTTTCAGAATCTAACAAATTTTCCTATATGGAAAAACTAGCTTACCCGCCCGGTACTTTGTTACCGGTTGCATTGAATATCGGATAATAAATGGATTTGGATTTGAGTCAACATTTCTGAAATTCATTCCTGCGGAATATTTATTTTATTTAAAAAACTAAAAAGAATAATTTAAACAATAAAATTAAAACATCCCGTTTCCAAATTTATTATGAGAAAGATTAAGATAAAAAATGCATTATTTTATTCCATTTCATATCCCGTTCCATTCCTTTTCGTTCCCTGTTCCATTTCATTTTGTTGCAAGTAGGTTCATTCCTTTCCGTATAAAATGCAGTAAAGAAAAAAAATCTAGGGTCTTTATCTCAATTGATATAAATTGTGCTATTTTACCCTTCTTTTACTTATTGTTTTTTACCCAAAATAAATTTTCTTAACCTTTCTTTTCCCTTAGAATACAAATTTCCAAAAAGTACTTTTTAAGATTTTTTTTTTTTTGCAAAATGGTCCTATGCATTATTTTACCCCTTTTTGATCCCGTATTAACGAAATTTTAAAAAAGTACTTTTTCCAGAATGTTTTCTTAACCGAAGGAACCTTCATTTCAAATATAAAAAGCACCAAAAGAACACTTTTTACAACCCTTATAAACGGTTTTCTAAAAAGTACTTTTCCAGAATGTTGTCTTTTATCACCAAGGCACAGACTAATACAGACTCGACATAAGTGACAGGTGTCAAAAAAGTATTCTTTAACCATATGGTTAATATTTTAAAATTATTCTACGAATTAGGTTAGAAAGAGAAAACTGATATAACGCGCCATAAGAAAAATGGATGCCAGATCGTTTTTTTGTTGTTTCACTCACTCCTAAATCGTAGAAAGTGTTGCCATGTTAGCGTAAAACGGACTAAAAACCGCTGTGTTTTCTCCTAAAATCGCTTAGTTTTTCCCCATTTTTTCTTATAAAACTCTACTGTCGAGTCTGTATTTAGTCTGTGACCAAGGCGTTCCCAATTTCAAGTTTTTGAAACCATTATTTTATAGAAAAGCAAAAAGTACTTAAGAACTATATTTTACCCTTTAGAATCAGAATTTCCAATAAGTTTTTTCTGATGAAGGATTCTACATTTATTTTTTTACCCCTTAGAATCGGAATTTCCCAAAAAGGCCTTTCCCAGAATGTTTTCACCAAATGATCCTACATCCCAAATTTCAAATTTCTGGGACCATTATTTGGGGAAGTATAAAAATTTCTAAGAGGACATTTTTTAAACCCTCCTTAGAAACAAAATTTCCAAAATGTCCTTTTTCCAGAATGTTGTTTTCACCTAAGGACTCTACATTCCTAATTTTAATGTTCTAGGACCATTATTCCAGAAAAAGAATAAAGTATCAGAGTACACTATTTTCACCCCAATTGTCCCCATTGAATTGGAACTTACAAAAAGCACAATACCAAAAGTACAGTTTTTACCCTTTACCCAGCCTTAGTGGATTTATTTACCTGCAGGTGAAAATACATTCCAAATTTTAAGTTTCTAGGATCGTAATTTTAGGAAATATAAAAAGTAATAATTGTAAGTACAGATTTATACCCTTTTTACCCCCTTAGAATCAACATAGGCAAAACCCGAGCCTTTATGACCATTATTTCAGGAACTATAAAAAGTACTAAAAGTGCTTCCCCCATAGAAACGGAATTTTACAAAAAGCACTTTTTCCAAAATATTTTTTACCAAAGGATTCTACATAACAAATTTCAAGTTTCTACAGCTATTGTTCAGATTATTAAAAAAGTACCAAAAGTAAGCAGAATTTCCAAAAAGTACTTTTGATTTTACCCCTTTGACCCTTAGAAACGGAATTTCTAAAAATTATTTTTTTTGTTTTTTTTTCACCGAAGGATCCTAAATTTCAACTTTCAAGTTTCTAGGGACAACATTTCAGGAAATATAAAAAGTACCAAAAGTACAATTTTTTACCCATTTTACCTTCCTAGAATCAACATTGGCAAAAACACAGCCATAGTAGAACTTTTTTCAGGGAGGTGATTCTATATTCCAAATTTCATTCTTGTAGGACCAGTATTTTATGAAATAAAAAAAGTACCAAAACTACATTTTTTACCCTATTTTACACCCGTGGAACCAACACTGGCAAAAACTCAGCTGTAGTGAATCTATTATTCGGGCGGTGAACCTACCTTACAAATTTAAAATTTCTAGGACCTTTATTTCAGGAAATATTAAAGGTACCAAAAGTAAAGTTTTTACCCTTTTTACCCCCTTAGAATCAACATTGGCAAAAATCCAGCCTTAGTGAATCTATTTTCCGGGAGATGAACCTATATTCCAAATTTAAGGTCCCCAGCTTTAGCGGTTTAAGCTGGGCGAAGATAAATCAGTCAGTATCACCCCTATCTCACCCTACACCTAAAAGGTACTTTTTATTAAAGGTTCTTTTTATAAAAGGTACCTTTTTAAAGTTAATTTTTATAAAAGGTACTTTTTATAAAAGGTACTATTTATAAAAGGTACTTTATATAAAAGGTTCTTTTTATAAAAGGTACTTTTTATACAAAGTACTTTTTATACAAGGTACTTTTTATACAAGGTACTTTTTATAAAAGGTACTTTTTATAAAAGGTATTTTTTATAAAAGGTACTTTTTATAAAAGGTACTTTTTATAAAAGGTACTTTTTATTAAAGGTACTTTTTATAAAAGGTACTTTTTATTAAAGGTACTTTTTATAAAAGGTACTTTTTATAAAAGGTACTTTTTATAAAAGGTACTTTTTATAAAAGGTACTTTTTATAAAAGGTTTCTATAAAAGGTACTTTTTATAAAAGGTACTTTTTATTAAAGGTACTTTTTATAAAAGGTACTTTTTATAAAAGGTACTTTTTATAAAAGTTACTTTTTATAAAAGGTACTTTTTATAAAAGGTACTTTTTATTAAAGGTACTTTTTATAAAAGGTACTTTTTATAAAAGGTACTTTTTATAAAAGGTACTTTTTATAAAAGGTACTTTTTATAAAAGGTACTTTTTATAAAAGGTACTTTTTATAAAAGATACTTTTTATAAAAGGTACTTTTTATAAAAGGTACTTTTTATAAAAGGTACTTTTTATAAAAGGTACTTTTTATGAAAGGTACTTTTTATTAAAGGTACTTTTTATAAAAGGTACTTTTTATAAAAGATACTTTTTATAAAAGCTACTTTTTATAAAAGGTACTTTTTATAAAAGGTACTTTTTATAAAAGGTACTTTTTATAAAAGGTACTTTTTATAAAAGGTACTTTTTATAAAAGGTACTTTTTATAAAAGGTACTTTTTATAAAAGGTACTTTTTATAAAAGGTACTTTTTATAAAAGGTACTTTTTATAAAAGGTATTTTTTATAAAAGGTACTTTTTATAAAAGGTACTTTTTATAAAAGGTACTTTTTATTAAAGGTACTTTTTATAAAAGGTACTTTTTATTAAAGGTACTTTTTATAAAAGGTACTTTTTATAAAAGGTACTTTTTATAAAAGGTACTTTTTATAAAAGGTACTTTTTATAAAAGGTACTTTTTATAAAAATTACTTTTTACAAAAGGTACTTTTTATAAAAGGTACTTTTTATAAAAGGTACTTTTTATAAAAGGTACTTTTTCCAGAATGTTTTTTCACCGAAGGGTCCTACATTCCAAATTTCAAGTTTCTATGACCTTATTGTAAGAAATAAAAAAAAGTACTAAAAGTATACCTTTTATCCCTTTTACCCCTTTCGAAACCAAATTATCAAAAACTACTTTTTCCAGAATGTTTTTTCTCCAAAGGCTCCTACATTTCAAATTTCAAGTTTGTATAACCTTTATTTCAGTAAATAAAAAAAAGTACTACAAGTACACTTTTTTACCCGTTTTACCCCCCTAGAATAAACATTGGCAAAAACCCAGCCTTAATGAATCTGTTTTCCGGGAGGTGAAGCTACATTTCAAATTTCAAGTTTGTATGACCTTTGTTTCAGTAAATAAAAAAAAGTACCAAAAGTACACTTTTTTACCCGTTTTTCCCCCTTAGAATCAACATTGGCAAAAACCCTGCCTTAGTGAATCTATTTTCCGGGAGTTGAAAATATATTCCAAATTTCAAGTTTCTAAGACCATTATTTAAGGAAATATAAAAGGTACCAAAAGTAAATTTGTTTACCCTTTTTACCCCATTAGAATCAACATTGGTAAAAATCCAGCCTTAGTATTTCTGTATTCCGGGAGGTGAACCTACATTCCAAATTTCAAGTTTCTAGGAACATTATTAAAGGATATATAAAAGGTACCAAAAGTACAGTTTTTTACCCTTTTTACCCCCTTAGAATCAACACGGGCAAAAATCCAGCCTTACTGGATCTATATTCCAGGATGTGAACATACAGTCCAAATTTCAAGTCTCTATGACCATTATTATCAGGAGATATAAAAAGTACCAAAAGTACAGTTTTTTACCCTTTTTACCCCCTTAGAATCAACATTGGTAAAAGTCCAGCCTTAGTGGATCTATGTTCCGGGAGGTGAACATACAGTCCAAATTTCAAGTCTCTATGACGATTATTTCGGGAGATATAAAAAGTACCAAAAGTACAGTTTTTTACCCTTTTTACACCCTTAGAATCAACACTGGCAAAAATCCAGCCTTAGTGGATCTATATTCCGGGAGGTGAACCTACAGTCCAAATTTCAAGTCTCTAGCTTCAGCGGTTTGGGCTGGGCGATGATGAATCAGTCAGTCAGTCAGTCATTCACTCACTCACTCACCCAACTCTTTTATATATATAGATAAATCTGTGAAAGAATTTTTTTTAAGAAAAAATGTTTCAGATTCTGAGAAATTTTTCTAAAGGGAAAAATGTCTTAGAATGTCAGAAATGTTTCTCTACGCAAATGTCTCAAAATTTAAGACTTTTTCTATACGATAACGTGTCTCAGAATCTAAGACTTTTTATACCCTACACCACTCTGTGGTACAGGGTATAATAAGTTTGTGCTGATGTTTGTAGCTACCCGAAATATTGGTCCTAGACCTACTTTCAAGTATACCGATCGACTCAGAATTACTTTTTGAGTCGATTTAGCGATGTCCGTCCGTCCGTCTGTCCGTCCACCCGTCCCTCCGTCTGTCCATCTATCGGTTTAAGCACGATACAATTTTCAATCAATTGACTTCGAATTTGAAACTTACGCATCTTTTGAACCAAGGACGAAGCCTATTTAAATTAGAGAAAATCGGTCCATGTTAAGACCTAGACCCCATACAAACGCCCCCTTTGAATTCGGCTTAAATGACTCTAATAACCGTATTATAATAGATATCGCTTTGAAATTTAGCAGGTAATCAAATTTTGTATGCACAAATCACCATTCCAAATTTCAAAGGAATCGGGTCAGTCCTTCTGGTAGTCCCCATACAAACCACCCTCCCGATATTCACATAATTCCCTCAAAATTCATAAAAATATAAATATTTGATAAAAATTTTATTTTTAGGTGTTAAACGTGTACTTTAGTAACCTAATAAAATCGGAATGTAATTGGACCATTTTTGGACTAATTGTAAGTCCCCCACATAAAAATTTTGATCGATATTCAGTTCAATAGGTCTATTTAAAAAAAAAAAAAACATTTCCACTAAAATTTGATCTGTGTTTGTTTTCTACACTAAATAAAGATCTAACAAAAGACAGATCCAATCGGTCCATGTTTGGACCTGGGACCTATTTTTCGGAAAACATCATATGGTCGGTCTTGACCGACTTTAACTTTCTTACTTGTTTTAAACTAAAAATGTCTCAGAATTTGAAAATTTTCAATACAGAAAAATTTCTTAGAACCTAAAAAAAATTCTATACAGAAAAATTTCTCCGAACCTGAAAAATGTTTCTATACGGAAAAATATCTTTAAATTTTTTTACACGGCAAAATGTCATAGAATTTGAAAATTTTTTTCTATCCGGAAAAATGTTTCAGAATGTGAGAAATTTTTTCTATATGGAAAATTGTCACAAAATCTGTAAATTTTTCTATAATGGAAAAATGTCTTAGAATCTGAGAAATTTTTATATTGGGAAAAATGTCCCAGAAGCTGATAAATTTTTCTTAGAAAAGTTTTCTATCCGAAAGAATGTCTCAAAATCTGAGAAGTTTTCTATATGCAAAAATATCCCATGATCTGAGAATTTTTCTATACGGAAAAATGATTTCGAACCTGAAAATTTTTCTATACGAAAAAATGTCTCAGAATCTGACACTTTTTTTGTGAAAGATTTATACACGAGAATTTCTCAGAATCTAAGAAATATTACTTAGATTCGGAACAAGTGAGAGTATTAAATTCGGCTGTGCCGAATCTTTTATACCCTCCAAGATGTAAAAAAAAAATTCAGGGGCGTATTTTTTTGGTGGGGGTGGTTTGGAGTTTGGTGGGAGACATTGAGGGACACCTTCCCCTTGCGATTGATGTTATCAAATGGATTTATCATGATTCATGCAATTATTTAATCCAATTAATCATTATTAAAATACATTTTTTATATCCACACCCACAAAAGGGGCGAGTCAAACTTTATTTTAATTTTTTTTTATCCGCTGGATCTACAAACTACAAAAAATCCTGCAAAAAAAACGTTTTTCAGAGGTTGGTATAGTTCTCCAAGGGGGAACTTTTTCCCCTTGGTCCGATTTCGCCTATTTCCGAACTTAACCTGCCTAGGAATATAAGACATATTCGTGCCAAACTTCGAAAGCCTAGCTGTTTTATTTTGGACTGTATCGTGTCCTCTACAGACGGACAGACGGGCGGACGGGCGGACAGACGAACGGATTAACGGACATCGCTAGAATGTCTTAGAATCGATCACTGATCAATAATAATATACTTTATGCGGCCCTAGCCCGTTATTTCGATGCTTTACACACGGAATGACAAAGTAAGTATACCCCCATACTGTGGTTGGAGGGTATAAAAATGTCTCATAGTCTGAGAAATTTTTCTAGTCTGAGAAATGTTTTAGAATCTAAGAATTTGTTCTTTACAGAAAAATGTCTCAGAAACTAAGACTTTTTATACATAAAATGACAACCTATCCAACGTTTTTAATATTTTGTCGTTCATTAAAGGTAGGGTGCATATGAATTTGTAAAATTTGGTACTTTCAGTGTACTTTACAAAAGTACCAACTAAGCCCAAAACACACCCCACTTAATGTAAATAGATTTCAGTCCTAACGAGTTTTAAGTTTAGCTTTTAATTGCGCAAAAATACACAAAAACAACTTTAAGAAAAACAAAGAATAATTGTTGTTTATGAGACTGTATAAGATATTAATAAGGGTATTCATATCAGAAATTCCTATTTACAATAGTCGTGAAGTGAAGTTGTTGGAATTATTGTCCAAACTTTTTTACGACAATTTTTTTCGCCAAAAATTTTGTTCACAAAAAAAGTTTTGGTGGAAAATTGTATTTCAAAGACGATTATATTCTTGTAGGACATATTTTTTTATTGTTGTTTTGGAAGTTTTACATGGCTGAATATCCCTAATAAAACTATTAATGTAAATACGTGTATTGTTTTGTATTTGTAGCAACTAATATCTTACAATAAGTTTTTTTTTCCAAAGTCTTAGAATATGTTTTAAATCTAGTTATTTTGTGACCAGTCAGTCAGTCAGTGCTCCACCTTAAATTGAATAATTTTGCATTTGTTTTTCAAGAGATTTTTTTCTGAAGTTGATTTTTTTTTTCTTTTAATGGCTTAGCAACTTAAAGTTTCCAACAGATACTACATATGAGTCATTCCACGTCAAACCGTACGATTTTTGCTAAAAATTGACTTTGATGTCTCCGATGTCTTTCAAAATTTGAGAACGAAGTCTTCATTAAAAAATATTTTACACGTGTTTCGGGAAAAAAATTAAAAAATTTTTTTTAAAAAGTTATTTGCATTTGAAAATCGTCAAAATCGTGAAAAATCTTCCGACATGACAACATTTAAACTAATGTTTTTATAAAACTAGTGAATGGATTTTGAAGTTCAATACCTTATTTTAAAGGTATTTGAACCTTCTTTTTTAAAAAAATATTATTTTTTATAAATTAATTTTTTTTTATTATTAAAATTTGTTTTTTTTACTTAATTTCTGTTTTCCACAATCTTCGAACAAATCGAAAAATCTGAAAAAAATATTTTCTTAAAGGTTAATATATTCTTAACATTCCCTCCAAATTTCAGAGTGGAGGTCGAATGGATTCTATTTTTTTACGATTTTTTACCATTGCAGCACCACAAAAAAATTACATTTTGTATATAAACATTTTATTTTCAAGCATGTTAACGAAAATGTCAACGCATGTATGCATGTGTGTATGTATTCAAAAACACACGCTACAATATTCATGTTGTTCTTTAGCATTATTTGTTGTTTTGCTTTTTATATTTTAAAAAAAAATCTAACGACGCATGTAAAAAGCAAAACAACAAATAATGCTAAAGAACAACATGAATATTGTAGCGTGTGTTTTTGAATACATACACTCATACATACATGCGTTGACATTTTCGTTAACATGCTTGAAAATAAAATGTTTATATTCAAAATGTAATGTTTTTGTGGTGCTGCAATGGAAAAAAATCGTAAAAAAATAGAATCCATTCGACCTCCACTCTGAAAATTTGAGGGAATGTTAAGAATATATTAACCTTTAAGAAAATATTTTTTTCAGATTTTTCGACTTGTTCGAAGATTGTGGAAAACAGAAATTAAGTAAAAAAACCAAATTTTAATAATAAAAAAAAATTAATTTATAAAAAATAATATTTTTTTAAAAAAGAAGGTTCAAATACCTTTAAAATAAGGTATTGAACTTCAAAATCCATTCACTAGTTTTATAAAAAAATTAGTTTAAATGTTGTCATGTCGGAAGATTTTTCACGATTTTGACGATTTTCAAATGCACATAACTCTTTGAAAAAAAAAAAAAATAATTTTTTTCCCGAAACACGTGAAAAATATTTTTTTATGTTTAATACGTCTGGCAAATTTAAAGAAAATCGGAAGAGGTGGTGCAAAAAAGGTGTTCGGTCTGACATGGAATGACTCATATATAATTGATTTTGAATTTTATTCTTAAACTGAGTTAAATCTAGTTAGGTTTTTTTTGTATTCTCAAAAATAAATTTTGTAAAGGCCACAAATGGCATGAATTTGCAATTTTTTACCGATTTCTATTTTTTTTTATCATAACGACTGTATGTGTTTGATTTGTTTGGTCAATTAATTAAGGTGGTTACAGTTTTTTTTCGTATTATTGATATTACTACTAATCGCTAATACATAAAAATTGATTTTAAATTGCCAGAATATCCGCTTTATTTGTTCTAATTGTTAAAAATAGATTTGAAACGGAAAAAACGTACTTATATACATATATTTCCGTTTGAATTTCCCGGTAGCGATTAGATTTGGTTTGAAAAAAAAATGTTAAAGCTAAATTAATTTATGTCACTTTTAGAAATCAAAAGACTTAAGAAACGAACTTTGGTATATTTTTATAATTTCTAGAAATAATAAGAATTAAATTCAAAAGATTTATGAAATCAACTTTCAAAAAGTTTTTTAACTTCATTTATATGTTTCTATTTCGTGCGTGCCGTACCTCATATTGTTATAAAAAATTAGTTTCGTCAAATGCAAAAAAAATCCACTAAACATGTGGACCATTTTTGTTTTGCTTTTGAAAAGAGAAACTAATTTAAAGAACATAAACAAAATTGATGACAAAAAATCAAATGCTTTTAAGAACATACGACTTAAAAAGCAAGCTTTTATAATCAGAAAATCAGGTAAATTTCCATATGAAATTTTTTATATAAGAAAAATGTATCATAATCGTAAATTTAAAAAAAAAAGAACAAGATTTCACAATCAGATAACTTTTTTATAGGACCGTCCGACAGCAAATATTAAACATGAACCGGATGATATACGTCTGAATTTAGAAATCATATTAAAGCATAGCGGGTTTTCCTCCTTTTAAAAAATTAAAAAAAAAATCACAAAATTTTGTTTCCTTGACTGTTTCATTGAGCTTAAAACAGTTTTCATTAACATTTAGGTTGAGCCAAATTCGATTATTTTAACCCGTGGCGCATTCAAAGTTTTGTATGCTTGGAAAAATTCTACCAAAAATTGTTGGATAATTGAAAAATAAAAATTCAAATATCTTGCAATACATGCTTTTCATTAATTTTGGCATGCTGAATAGGAATATTAAAAAATTTATTATATCAGTCGAGCGGTTTTCGAGTTATCGTACTTTGAAATTTTTCAAAAAATTTCCAAAGATGGAGGTTTTTTCCTACTTCCAAGAAAATTTTTAAAAAATTAGATTTTTTCCTTTGACTGTTTTATAGATCTTAAGAGAAATTTATATTTAATCTCAATTTTTATTAAATCAGGCATTGAAACCCATGGCTCCCTTTAATCAAAGTTTTGGTTTTTTTAGAAAATTTTCAACAAAAACTCCTAAATTTTGATAAAAGGGTGCCATGGGTTAAAATGTTCTGATTAAGCTCAAATTAAGTTTAAATTAATGGTTGTATCAAGCTTTAAGAAATAGTCGATGGAAGAAAATTTTTAGATTTTTTTTTTAATAATTTTGAATGTGGGAAACCCCATTATTTTTAGAAATTTTTTTGACAAATTTCAAAAAGCGATATCTCGAAAATCGCTCCACCGATTTCCGAGTTTTTTGGTATTCTGCATGTCAAAACTAATAAAAATATATTTTTTTTGTATTTTTATTGTTTAAAAATTAAAAATTTTGGTGGAAATTTTCCAAAAATCAAAAACTTTGATCGAAGGGCGTTAAAATGGTCGGATTTGGATCAAATGAAGTTTAAACAAGTGAGAATGTTAAATTCTGCTGTGACGAATCTTTTATACCCTCCAAAATGTAAAAAAAAGACATAAAAACAAATTTCAGGGACGTCTTTTTTTGGTGGGGGTGGGGCGGTGGTTTGGGGGCTTGGTAGGAGACATTGGGGGACACCTTCCCTTTGCGATAGATGTTAGCAAATGGATTTATTATGATTCTTCCAATTATTTTATCCAATTAATCATTATTAAAATACATTTTTTATATCCACGGCGTGGATTCCACGCCCACAAAAGGGGAAGGTACATTTTTTTTGTATTTTTTTTTATCCGCTGGGTCCACATGTTTTTTCAAGCGTCTTGAGCTTCCTCTGACACAAAAATGTTGCATTTGCTTAAAAAAAGTACGAAGAACCCCTGCAAAAAAATACCGTTTTCCAGAGGTTGGTTAAGTTCTCCAAGGGGTAACTTTTTTCCCCTTGATCCGATTTTGCCCATTTCCGAACTTAGCCTGCCTAGGAATATAAGACATATTCGTGCCAAACTTCGAAAGTCTAGCTCTTTTATTTTGGACTGTATCATGTCCACTACAGACGGACAGACGGACGGACGGACGGGCATCGCTAGAATGTCTTAGAATCGATCACTGATCAATAATATATATGGGGCATTCCATGTCAAATCGGACACTTTGAAAATTTTTTTTTTAGATTTTCCCAATTTGTTTACAGTGTTTAGTACCCTTCGAAAACTCCTTCGTGGTAAATTTTCAGATTTTTTTGATGACCCGTTCAAATGATATCGAATTTTTAAAAATTGGTAGTTTGTTCCTTTACTCAAACTTCTTTTACTCATAACTTCTTCAATAACGGTCCAAATTACCAATTTTTTTTTCAAAATTTTTGTTTTTTTACGTACTTTTTAAAAAAAGATCCAGAAAAATTCTTAAGAGTGCTCTAGTATGCGATTTTTAAGTTTTAAAATTTAAATCTCATTTTTGAAAATGTATGTACTCTTTGATTTTTTTAAAATTTTTTTGTGTAAAACTTCTATCGATTCTTCAAATTTTTTGCCCAGTAGGATCGTGAAATAACGATTATTACTATTTTTAAAAATTTTTTTAAAAAATTTTATTCGAATTTTCCAATCTTAAAATCATATCTACTGCTCCAATGGTGCGTCATAGAGGGGTCATTTATAAGACCGACCCCCATTAATTTTTACGTCTTAACATTTCTTTGGAACAAACTAATACCCTATCTCCAATTTCTAAGGGAGCTCCCACACAAAACGACACTTTTTAAAATTTGCTCCAACCGCTCTAACTGCCTTAATAGTGGCCTTAGAGCAATAAAATGTATGACCGACCCACACTATTTTTTTAGTCCAAACATTTTCTTTGAACACACTTACACTTAAAAAAAGTACGAAGAACCCCTGCAAAAAAATACCGTTTTCCAGAGGTTGGTTAAGTTCTCCAAGGGGTAACTTTTTTCCCCTTGATCCGATTTTGCCCATTTCCGAACTTAGCCTGCCTAGGAATATAAGACATATTCGTGCCAAACTTCGAAAGTCTAGCTCTTTTATTTTGGACTGTATCATGTCCACTACAGACGGACAGACGGACGGACGGACGGGCATCGCTAGAATGTCTTAGAATCGATCACTGATCAATAATATATATGGGGCATTCCATGTCAAATCGGACACTTTGAAAATTTTTTTTTTAGATTTTCCCAATTTGTTTACAGTGTTTAGTACCCTTCGAAAACTCCTTCGTGGTAAATTTTCAGATTTTTTTGATGACCCGTTCAAATGATATCGAATTTTTAAAAATTGGTAGTTTGTTCCTTTACTCAAACTTCTTTTACTCATAACTTCTTCAATAACGGTCCAAATTACCAATTTTTTTTTCAAAATTTTTGTTTTTTTACGTACTTTTTAAAAAAAGATCCAGAAAAATTCTTAAGAGTGCTCTAGTATGCGATTTTTAAGTTTTAAAATTTAAATCTCATTTTTGAAAATGTATGTACTCTTTGATTTTTTTAAAATTTTTTTGTGTAAAACTTCTATCGATTCTTCAAATTTTTTGCCCAGTAGGATCGTGAAATAACGATTATTACTATTTTTAAAAATTTTTTTAAAAAATTTTATTCGAATTTTCCAATCTTAAAATCATATCTACTGCTCCAATGGTGCGTCATAGAGGGGTCATTTATAAGACCGACCCCCATTAATTTTTACGTCTTAACATTTCTTTGGAACAAACTAATACCCTATCTCCAATTTCTAAGGGAGCTCCCACACAAAACGACACTTTTTAAAATTTGCTCCAACCGCTCTAACTGCCTTAATAGTGGCCTTAGAGCAATAAAATGTATGACCGACCCACACTATTTTTTTAGTCCAAACATTTTCTTTGAACACACTTACCCTCTATCTTTAACTGTTAAGGCGGTTCCCATACAATTTTTTTTTAATTTTTGTAAATTTGTTTTATTTAATCAGCTTCTACCGCTCCAATGGTGCGTCCGAGACGGGTCATTAGTGAGACTTACCCCCATTAATTTTTACCCTACAACATTAAAACATACCTACGCCCTATCTCCACTCCCTAAGTAGGCTCCCATACAAATAACAGTTGGAGCAAATTTTATAAAAATGTAATTTTGAATGGAAGCCTACTTAGGGAGTGGAGATATGGCGTAGGTATTTTTTAAAAAAATGTTGCAGGGTAAAAATAAATTGGGGTCGGCCTCACTAATGACCCCTCTCGGACGCACCATTGGACAGGTAGAAGCTGATTAAATAAAACAAATTTACAAAAAATAAAAAAAATTTATGGGTACCGCCTTAAAAATTAAAGATAGAGGGTAGGTGTGTTCAGTGAAAATGTTTGGACTAAAAAAATATTGTGGTCTAAAGGCACTATTAGGGCAGTTAAAGCGGTTGAACTAAATTTTTAAAAATTTCGTTTTGTGTGGGAGCCACCTTAGAAATTGGAGATAGGGTATTAGTTTGTTCCAAAGAAATGTTAAGACATAAAAATTAATGGGTGTCGGTCTTATAAATGACCCCACTATGACGCAGCATTGGAGCACTAGAAATGATTTTAAAATTAGAAAATTACAATAAAATTTTTTCAAAAAATTTTAAAAAATATTAATAATCGTTATTATTACTAAATTTGGTCCATTATTGAAGAAGTTATGAGGAAAATAAGTTTCAGTACAAACTACCAATTTTTAAAAATTCGATATCTTTTGAACGGGTCATCGAAAAAATCTGAAAATTTACCACGAAGGAGTTTTCGAAGGGTACTAAAAACTGTAACCAAATTGGGAAATCTAAAAAAAAAAAATTTTCAAAGTTTCCGATTTGGCATGGAATGCCCCATATACTTTATGGGGTCCTAGACCGATATTTCGATGCGTTACACACGGAATGTTAAAGTGAGTATACCCCCAAACTGTGGTTGAAGGGTATAATGAAAGGTTGTCACAAGCTCAAGGAAAAGAAACTTTGAGATTTGTTTTTATTCTTGAACGAAGGAAAAAACCAAAATTTTTTTGCTAAACTCAAATACCAATATCGCGAAAGCCGTTTGACAAATTTTAGATATTTTTAAATATTTGTGTTCAGCAAATCAAAATAAAAAAAGATGAGTTGCAAGACATAGTTGTTTTTAAAGTTTCAAAAATTCAAAACTTTGATCGTCGGTCGCTACGGTTTAATTTAATCCGATTGGTCTCAAATTCGTTCCACATAAGTTGTTGGCCTAGTGTAATAAAAATTTTACTTTTTTCCATATAAAAAAAAATGACGCTTTAATGTTTCACATATACCCCGAAATGCAGTTATTAATTCAAAAAATGGGTACTCAAATCCTAAAAAAATTTTATCCGGTACTTAATATAACCGGTAACGAAGTACCGAGAGTTTATGCTAGTGTCCCATAATCTGACATTTCCTATTAAAACTTTGCCTTTTTCCTTCTACTCACGGGCCTGGCTGTTACAGCTTGATAAAACAAAAGACTTAAAAAGCAAACTTTTTATAGCATAATGGGGGGAAAAATATTTTGGTATACTTACTTAGAAACCCTCATTATTTTAGAAACTAATGATTACTGGATTAAATTCCTTTAAAAACTATTTCGTATTTGTAGAAATTCTGAGAGTTTTAGAAACCAATATGCCTTAAAAATGTATGATCGTTTGTGGAGATTCTTAAATTTTGGTAAGTTTGGACCTTACAGTTAACTGTATACATTCTTTTAAAATGCCACAAGGTTGTTTAGCTTCTAATTGTGAGATAAATATCTTACAATAGTTTCAGAAATCCACCATTGTTGGTTAAGATTTTATAATTGTGCACCTTAATTTATTTATTTCAGAATTTTTTGCGTGTACATATTTTTAACGCATAATTTACAACATTTTTTAAATAATTTTAATACACCTGACGACATAAACAAATTAATTATTAACATGTTTCAACAAATTATAAATACATAACTATTTATTTATAATATTTTTTATTTTTTGTTAACAAATAATAACTTGTCTTTACACATATGAATGATAAGATATGTGTATTACTCTCATACATGTGATACTTTATTTAAACACTATTATAATCACATGCATGCATGATACACTTGTATCCATTCAATCATACACACAACAACAAAAATTTCAGACAAACCGTAACGAACGCAATTTATATGAGTGTAAAAAGCAAGTTTGACAAGTTAATGGATTGAAATTGTATTTTATTTTTCAAAAGAAATCTATAAAAACAAAAGAATGCAAGAAATTTACAAAATATAAAAAAAAAAAAAACTAAGTACGACACAACAAGTGTTTAAAAAAAATAACAATAAACAGAAAAAAAAATTTAAACAAAATGAATGAACTTTTAAAAAACCACTCACTTGACCTTAAATTAAAATAAAAAAAATATTAAATCTATGTTGGTTCACTAAATTGATCGAAATATATTCAAAATGTTAAGAAATCAAATCTAAGAAATTTTTCGTATAAAAAAGTCTCAGATTCTGAGACAATTTTTCTATAGAAAAAAGTCTCAGATTCTGAGACAATTTTTCTATAGAAAAAAGTCTAAGATTCTGAGACAATATTTCTATAGAAAAAAGTCTCAGATTCTGAGACAATATTTCTATAGAAAAAAGTCTCAGATTCTGAGACAATTTTTCTATAGAAAAAAGTCTCAGATTCTGAGACAATTTTTCTATAGAAAAAAGTCTCAGATTCTGAGACAATTTTTCTATAGAAAAAAGTCTCAGACTCTGAGACAATTTTTCTATAGAAAAAAGTCTCAGATTCTGAGACAATTTTTCTATAGAAAAAAGTCTCAGATTCTGAGACAATTTTTCTATAGAAAAAAGTCTCAGATTCTGAGACAATTTTTCTACAGAAAAAAGTCTCAGATTCTGAGACAATTTTTCTATAGAAAAAAGTCTCAGATCCTGAGACAATTTTTCTATAGAAAAAAGTCTCAGATTCTGAAACAATTTTTCTATAGAAAAAAGTCTCAGATTCTGAAACAATTTTTCTATAGAAAAAAGTCTCAGATTCTGAAACAATTTTTCTATAGAAAAAAGTCTCAGATTCTGAGACAATTTTTCTATAGAAAAAAGTCTCAGATTCTGAGACAATTTTTCTATAGAAAAAAGTCTCAGATTCTGAGACAATTTTTCTATAGAAAAAAGTCTCAGATTCTGAGACAATTTTTCTATAGAAAAAAGTCTCAGATTCTGAGACAATTTTTCTATAGAAAAAAGTCTCAGATTCTGAGACAATTTTTCTATAGAAAAAAGTCTCAGATTCTGAGACAATTTTTCTATAGAAAAAAGTCTCAGATTCTGAGACAATTTTTCTATAGAAAAAAGTCTCAGATTCTGAGACAATTTTTCTATAGAAAAAAGTCTCAGATTCTGAGACAATTTTTCTATAGAAAAAAGTCTCAGATTCTGAGACAATTTTTCTATAGAAAAAAGTCTCAGATTCTGAGACAATTTTTCTATAGAAAAAAGTCTCAGATTCTGAGACAATTTTTCTATAGAAAAAAGTCTCAGATTCTGAGACAATTTTTCTATAGAAAAAAGTCTCAGATTCTGAGACAATTTTTCTATAGAAAAAAGTCTCAGATTCTGAGACAATTTTTCTATAGAAAAAAGTCTAAGATTCTGAGACAATATTTCTATAGAAAAAAGTCTCAGATTCTGAGACAATATTTCTATAGAAAAAAGTCTCAGATTCTGAGACAATTTTTCTATAGAAAAAAGTCTCAGATTCTGAGACAATTTTTCTATAGAAAAAAGTCTCAGATTCTGAGACAATTTTTCTATAGAAAAAAGTCTCAGATTCTGAGACAATTTTTCTATAGAAAAAAGTCTCAGATTCTGAGACAATTTTTCTATAGAAAAAAGTCTCAGACTCTGAGACAATTTTTCTATAGAAAAAAGTCTCAGATTCTGAGACAATTTTTCTATAGAAAAAAGTCTCAGATTCTGAGACAATTTTTCTATAGAAAAAAGTCTCAGATTCTGAAACAATTTTTCTATAGAAAAAAGTCTCAGATTCTGAGACAATTTTTCTACAGAAAAAAGTCTCAGATTCTGAGACAATTTTTCTATAGAAAAAAGTCTCAGATCCTGAGACAATTTTTCTATAGAAAAAAGTCTCAGATTCTGAAACAATTTTTCTATAGAAAAAAGTCTCAGATTCTGAAACAATTTTTCTATAGAAAAAAGTCTCAGATTCTGAAACAATTTTTCTATAGAAAAAAGTCTCAGATTCTGAGACAATTTTTCTATAGAAAAAAGTGCCAGATTCTGAGACAATTTTTCTATAGAAAAAAGTGCCAGATTCTGAGACAATTTTTCTATAGAAAAAAGTCTCAGATTCTGAGACAATTTTTCTATAGAAAAAAGTCTCAGATTCTGAGACAATTTTTTTATAGAAAAAAGTCTCAGATTCTGAGACAATTTTTCTATAGAAAAAAGTCTCAGATTCTGAGACAATTTTTCTATAGAAAAAAGTCTCAGATTCTGAGACAATTTTTCTATAGAAAAAAGTCTCAGATTCTGAGACAATTTTTCTATAGAAAAAAGTCTCAGATTCTGAGACAATTTTTCTATAGAAAAAAGTCTCAGATTCTGAGACAATTTTTCTATAGAAAAAAGTCTCAGATTCTGAGACAATTTTTCTATAGAAAAAAGTCTCAGATTCTGAGACAATTTTGCTATAGAAAAAAGTCTCAGATTCTGAGACAATTTTGCTATAGAAAAAAGTCTCAGATTCTGAGACAATTCTTCTATAGAAAAAAGTCTCAGATTCTGAGACAATTTTTCTATAGAAAAAAGTCTCAGATTCTGAGACAATTTTTCTATAGAAAAAAGTCTCAGATTCTGAGACAATTTTTCTATAGAAAAAAGTCTCAGATTCTGAGACAATTTTTCTATAGAAAAAAGTCTCAGATTCTGAGACAATTTTTCTATAGAAAAAAGTCTCAGATTCTGAGACAATTTTTCTATAGAAAAAAGTCTCAGATTCTGAGACAATTTTTCTATAGAAAAAAGTCTCAGATTCTGAGACAATTTTTCTATAGAAAAAAGTCTCAGATTCTGAGACAATTTTTCTATAGAAAAAAGTCTCAGATTCTGAGACAAGTTTTCTATAGAAAAAGTCTCAGATTCTGAGACTATTTTTCTAGAGAAAAAGTCTCAGATTCTGAGACTATTTTTCTATAGAAAAAGTTTAGATTCTGAGACTATTTTTCTATAGAAAAAGTCTCAGATTCTGAGACAATTTTTCTATAGAAAAAAGTCTCAGATTCTGAGACAAGTTTTCTATAGAAAAAGTCTCAGATTCTGAGACAAGTTTTCTATAGAAAAAGTCTCAGATTCTGAGACAAGTTTTCTATAGAAAAAGTCTCAGATTCTGAGACAAGTTTTCTATAGAAAAAGTCTCAGATTCTGAGACAAGTTTTCTATAGAAAAAGTCTCAGATTCTGAGACAAGTTTTCTATAGAAAAAGTCTCAGATTCTGAGACAAGTTTTCTATAGAAAAAGTCTCAGATTCTGAGACAAGTTTTCTATAGAAAAAGTCTCAGATTCTGAGACAAGTTTTCTATAGAAAAAGTCTCAGATTCTGAGACAAGTTTTCTATAGAAAAAGTCTCAGATTCTGAGACAAGTTTTCTATAGAAAAAGTCTCAGATTCTGAGACAAGTTTTCTATAGAAAAAGTCTCAGATTCTGAGACAAGTTTTCTATAGAAAAAGTCTCAGATTCTGAGACTATTTTTCTAGAGAAAAAGTCTCAGATTCTGAGACTATTTTTCTATAGAAAAAGTTTAGATTCTGAGACTATTTTTCTATAGAAAAAGTCTCAGATTCTGAGACAATTTTTCTATAGAAAAAAGTCTCAGATTCTGAGACAAGTTTTCTATAGAAAAAGTCTCAGATTCTGAGACAAGTTTTCTATAGAAAAAGTCTCAGATTCTGAGACAAGTTTTCTATAGAAAAAGTCTCAGATTCTGAGACAAGTTTTCTATAGAAAAAGTCTCAGATTCTGAGACAAGTTTTCTATAGAAAAAGTCTCAGATTCTGAGACAAGTTTTCTATAGAAAAAGTCTCAGATTCTGAGACAAGTTTTCTATAGAAAAAGTCTCAGATTCTGAGACAAGTTTTCTATAGAAAAAGTCTCAGATTCTGAGACAAGTTTTCTATAGAAAAAGTCTCAGATTCTGAGACAAGTTTTCTATAGAAAAAGTCTCAGATTCTGAGACAAGTTTTCTATAGAAAAAGTCTCAGATTCTGAGACAAGTTTTCTATAGAAAAAGTCTCAGATTCTGAGACAAGTTTTCTATAGAAAAAGTCTCAGATTCTGAGACAAGTTTTCTATAGAAAAAGTCTCAGATTCTGAGACAAGTTTTCTATAGAAAAAGTCTCAGATTCTTAAACAAGTTTTCTATAGAAAAAGTCTCAGATTCTGAGACAAGTTTTCTATAGAAAAAGTCTCAGATTCTGAGACAAGTTTTCTATAGAAAAAGTCTCAGATTCTGAGACAAGTTTTCTTTAGAAAAAGTCTCAGATTCTGAGACAAGTTTTCTATAGAAAAAATCTCAGATTCTGAGACAAGTTTTCTATAGAAAAAGTCTCAGATTCTGAGACAAGTTTTCTATAGAAATAGTCTCAGATTCTGAGACAAGTTTTCTATAGAAATAGTCTCAGATTCTGAGACAAGTTTTCTATAGAAAAAGTCTCAGATTCTGAGACAAGTTTTCTATAGAAAAAGTCTCAGATTCTGAGACAAGTTTTCTATAGAAAAAGTCTCAGATTCCGTAACATTTTTCGTTTAGAAAATGCATCAGATTAACCAACTAAGGAAACAGTTTCTGACTGTGGCAAAGGTATCGTATAGAAGAAATCTGTATTTTGAAACATTTTTCGATTTCCAAAAAAATTATCTTTTTGCCCTCTTTCGCATGCACTATTTAAACATATAATTCTGTAGCATAAAGTGGTTCAACTACAATGCATTCACTATTTAATCGTACATTAAATCGTCCTTCAACTTTGTAAATGAACTTTATTTTTTGAAGTTTTATTCCAAAATATTTAAAAAAAAATCCAAAATGAACTGTTAAAATAAAAGTTCTCGTAAAAACTTGTTGGCATGTTGATACGAAAAGGATACTAGTTTTTTAGGTTTTTTTCCTAAAATATTTAATGATTATAATATATTATTTTTACTTTTATACAAAACTGTTTTAAATTAATTATGGCTGTATAAATTTAAAATTAACCACTTACTCGATTGTAAATAATTTGAAAAGAAGTTTTCAGATAAGTTCACAATATTTTTTTTATCATTTTGCAGCAGCATGTGGGAGTTTTTTTCTATTCAATAATTTTTTTTTTTTAATATGACGTTTTTATTATGTTAACATATATTACTGTATTGATTTTATAAATTTTGCTATAATTCTCACACTGGTAAATGTATAAATGTAATTAATGGTTATTGGACGGTGTACCAGAAGCTAAAAAATTAATGTAAATTTTTTATAACAAATAGAAAAGCAATCATACGTAAACACATATTTTTTTTTTAAATAAGAACTAATAGATTCAAAATATATATTTTCATTCCTTTGAGAAACTCGAAGTGTCATTGCCAGTATAGAGAAATTATCAAATATAGAGTTTTTTTTTTACATGGAAATATTTTAGGTTCTGATTTTTTTGTTAAGAAGTTTTCTAAATCATACCCTTTTTTTGAGTCGTCGTGTTCTGATACATTTTTTTCTACAGAAAAAGTCTGAAATTCTCAAACGTTTTACCCACACCAAAATTATTAGATTCTAAAAAATATTTTTAGAAAATTATGGATTTTGAGACATTTTTGTTCAAGCAAATGCATCATTTTCTGAGACATTTTCAACAAAAATGTTTCGATTCTGAATAAGTTTCTGATGCATTTTAGCATGATAATGTTTTTAGACTGCAGCCGGCTGGTGTCTAATTTTAAAAATGATGCAGGACGCCACCTCAGTTTGTCTATATAAGCTACCGACTTAAAAAAAAAGAAAATAAGAATTACTGTTTTCATTTTCTTAAAACCAAAAAAGGTTTATAACTTCAATTTGTTAGTTGGATAATAATTCACCTGCTGGTGAATAGAGACTTTTTCACCAGCTGGTGAATAAAACTTATTATTATTTTTAAACAAAAAATTTTTGTTTATCAAATTTTCTTTTCATCAATATTTTTTTCATAATTTTTTTTTCATAAATTTTTTTTTCATCAAACATTTTTTTTCATATTTTTTTTTTAATTAAAAAAAATTGTTTTATAAATTTTATATCAAAATTTTTTTTATCAAAAATCAATTATTTTTGTTTATATCAAAATTTTTTTTTTCATAAAATTTTTTTATCCAAATTTTTTTTTACAAAAAAAATTTTTTTTTTCATTAAAATTTTGTTTTTCATTTTTCAACATGATAATGATTTAAGGCTGGTGTCTAATTTTAAAAAAGTTGCAGGACGCCAACTCAGTCTGACTATATAAGATAAGAACACCGCTCAACACTGATTTTCCAGTTTGAATTCTGGTGACCAATTTTAGTAGACTTTGATCTCCTGATTCCAAATCTGTTCTCCAAATTTTTCCATCACGCCCAGATTTTTAGTTATTCACGGTTGAAAATGCGAAAAATTAAGATTTTTGCATTATTTGAAAGCCTGCACAGCAGCCATTCAGTGGAATACAAATCTGGTATAAGGCCCAAAAGTGTAATTTGTCTATGGTCTCCAACATAGAAAACAATTTTTTTCTAATTATTGCGTTTAGTTGGGTTACACTTGCGTTTTAAAATGATACTGTTAAAATTACCTTACAAGGGAAGTATCTCAACCCTTATAAGCCGATTTGCACGAAACGTGAAATATATAAAAAAGAGACAATTTTAAGGTTGGGGTGTCTCGGCTTATCGGCCATATCGGAGATTTAGAGGTTCAAAACATGGGCCAAAAAATTGCGAAAAAACCGTTTTTTGAATTTTTCAGCCATTTCTTTCTAAGAAACTATATGATGTTTATATATGAGGAGAAAGGATTTTTTAATGCCTATCCAACGGTAGCATAAACTTGTAAAAATTCGGCTTTGTAAAATATTTTTTTCATGAAAATGTGTAAATTTTGGGGGGTATCTATATGAAGACATAGACCTACGATATCCATTTGAATACGAAATAATCTTTATTAAATTTAAGTCGACACGTATTTTTGCGCTATATATTTCCTGTTAGTTCGGGAGTTATCGAAATTTTCCCGAAGGTCCACATTGTTTCATAAGGGGACAACGAAATTTTTAAACACTGATATGGCCGATAAGCCGAGACACCCCAACCTTAAAATCGTCTCTTTTGTATATATTTTAAGTTTCAGGCAAATCGGTTCATAAGGGTTAAGATACTTCCCTTGTTAGTGTTTTTTTTTGATATTTTTCAGAGAAAAACTAAAAAAATAAATATTTTACAAAATTCAAGTTTTCTGTGTTATTTTTCGTATAAACCGGAAGATATCTTTAATGGGTTTAAAAGTCTATAAGAAAGAATGAACTTTTGCCTAAATTTTGAGCTCATCACAGGAAAGACTGATCATCTGGTTTTTGTTTTAGAGTCTTTTAAAAATGGTGATTTTTCTAATTTTTTTCACAGTGTTGTTTTAAAATACATGTTTGGCCAATAATGGTGCAACAACTTCAAATTTTTTTAATCATATTTTTGAGATAATAGTTCAATTCTACTTTAACGCTTTATACCAGAAATCGCGTTTTTTCGCATTTTCAACCGCGAATAATTAAAATTCTAGACGTGATAGGAAAATTTGGAGCACAGATTTGGAATCAGCGAGTCAAAATCTTTTAAAATTTTATATGAAAAAAAAACCAGAGCCAAATAATTGAGCGGTGCAATTCGCAAAACAGAAAATGAGGATTACTGTTTTCACTTTCCTAAAACCAATAATTTAGTAACTTGGGTTGGTAACATTTCCACACCCCCCCCCCCCCCCCCCCCCCCGACCAAATTTAAAAAGAAAAAACAGAAAAAAAGAAGAAACCGAAAAAAAGAAAAGAGTATGAAGGAAATTTTCAAAAAAAAAAAAATCTCGAAATCCAAAAATTTTTCATAGAAAAAAAATCTGAAAATTTTTATAGGAAAATTTTTAAAGGAAAAATGTGACATAATCTGAAAATTTCTAAGAAAAAGTATCTATCGATCTTATAATGAATTTTGGTGTAAAAAAATAACTTAGAATATGTCTTTTTTTGTGTAGAAAAAATTTGATTTATATAAAAAAATGTATGTCTACTACATAGGCATAGGAAAAATATCTTAAAATCTTAAAAATCTTTGTAGTCTTACGTATGTTTAACTATTTTGGAAAATTTTTTCAGAATGTCTTAGAATCGGTCACAGAATCTGAGATTTTTCCATAGAAAAAGGTACAAAAAAACTATAAAATTTTTCACGTCCTCAAATAATTTTTTTTTTTTGGATTTTTGTAGAAGAATTCCCGAATTCTAAAAGTCTCAGAATCTGAGACTTATTTATAGGAAAAAGGTCTCAAAATTTGAGACTTTTTTATAGGAAAAAATGGTCGCAGAATTTGATACTTTTTCGATTGGAAAAAGGTCTAATAATCTGATGCTTTTTCTATAGGAAAAAGGTCTCAGAATCTCTGAATTAAAGGTCTCAAAGTCTGAGACTTTTTTTGTTGAAAAAAAGTCTCAGAAGTTGAAACTTTCTCAATTGGAAGAAGGTGGCAGAATCTGAGACATTTTCTATAGGAAAATGTCTAAGAATTTTAGACTTTTTCTTTAAGAAAAAGGTCTCAGAATCTGCAACTTTTTCTATAGGAAAAAGGTCTAAGACTTTTTCTATAGAAAAAAGGTTTCGGATCCAAAATTTTTTCAGTACGAACAAATCTAATAATACGAGACATTTTCTATAGTAAAAATATCTCAAAAATGCTTTAAAATATGAGACTTTTTCTATAGTAAAATGTTTCAGAATCTGAGACTTTTTTTGTAGAAAAAAGTTCTTAGAATCTAAAAATTTTTCTGTGCGAAAAAAGTACTAGATTCTGAGACATTATTCGTAAAGAAGAAGTCTTAGATTCTGAGACATTTGAAAAATTCTCAGATTTAGAAAAATTGAAAAAAAAAATAACAAACCTCCATTGGCAAAAACAAATAAATTGGATGCTTTTTTAGGTTTCCCATCACTCTTTTTGCAAAAGAAACGTATCCCTGTTTTTGCTCGGCCGAAAAATCATATTGATTTTTTTTATTCGAAGTAAAAAAAAAAATTTCACCTCCCAATCCCAAAAGCTGTACTGATATAAACATACACTCAAAAAATTATGTTAGTAAAATCAACTGAAAATGTCAGTTAAAATAACTACTTTGTAAGTTGTTTTGGGGTCAACTACTTTTTCAGTTAAATCAACTAACAATGCTAGTTGTTTTAACTGACAAAAAACAACTGACATCTGTAGTAAAAATTGCTTACATTTGTAGTCAAAACAACTAACATGTAGTAAAAATAAAATACACAATATATATGGGGCATTCCATGTGAAATCGGACACTTTGAAAAACTTTTTTTTTAGATTTTCCCAATTTGCTTACAGTTTTTATTACCCTTCGAAAACTCCTTCGTGGTAAATTTTCAGATTTTTTTGATGACCCGTTCAAAAGATATCAAATTTTTAAAAATTGGTAGTTTGTTCCTTTACTCAAACTTCTTTTAATCATAACTTCTTCAATAATGGTCCAAATTTCAAATTTTTTTTTTCAAAATTTTTGTTTTTCTAAGTACTTTCTAAAAAAAAATCCCAAAAAATTCTTAAAAGCGCTCTAGTATGCGATTTTTAAGTTTTAAAATTTAAATCTCATTTTTGAAACTGTTTGTACTCTTCGATTTTTTTGTAATTTTTTTGTGTAAAACTTCTATCAATTCTACAAATTTTTTGCCCATTACGATCGTGGGATAACGATTATTACTATTTTTTTATATTTTTTGAAAAAATTTTATTGTAATTTTCCAATCTTAAAATCATTTCTACTGCTCCAATGGTGCGTCATAGAGGGGTCCTTTATAAGACCGACCCCCATTAATTTTTACGTCTTAACATTTCTTTGGAACAAACTAATACCCTATCTCCAATTTCTAAGGGGGCTCCCACACAAATCGACATTTTTTAAAATTTGTTCCAACCGCTCTAACTGCCCTAATAGTGCCCTTAGAGCAACAAAATGTATGACCGACCCACTATATTTTTTTCGTCCAAACATTTTCTCTGAACACACCTACCCTCTATCTTTAACTGTTAAGGCGGTCCCCATACAATTTTTTTTATTTTTTGTAAATTTGTTTTATTTAATCAGCTTCTACCGGTCCAATGGTGCGTCCGAGAGGGGTCATTAGTGAGACCGACCCCCATTTTTTTTTAACCTACATCATTTTTTCAAAACATACCTACGCTCTATCTCCACTCCCTAAGTAGGCTCCCATGCAAATAACAGTTGGAGCAAATTTTATAAAAATGTAATTTTGTATGGGAGCCTACTTAGGGAGTGGAGATAGGGCGTAGGTATGTTTTGAAAAAATGTTGTAGGGTAAAAATAAATGGGGGTCGGTCTCACTAATGACCCCTCTCGGACGCACCATTGGACCGGTAGAAGCTGATTAAATAAAACAAATTTACAAAAAATAAAAAAAAATGTATGGGGACCGCCTTAACAGTTAAAGATAGAGGGTAGGTGTGTTCAGAGAAAATGTTTGGACTAAAAAAATATTGTGGGTCGATCATACATTTTGCTGCTCTAAGGGCACTATTAGGGCAGTTAGAGCGGTTGGAACAAATTTAAAAAAATGTCGTTTTGTGTGGGAGCCCCCTTAGAAATTGGAGATAGGGTATTAGTTTGTTCCAAAGAAATGTTAAGACGTAATTAATGGGGGTCGGTCTTATAAAGGACCCCTCTATGACGCACCATTGGAGCAGTAGAAATGATTTTAAGATTGGAAAATTACAATAAAATTTTTTCAAAAAATTTTAAAAAATAGTAATAATCGTTATCCCACGATCGTCCTGGGCAAAAAATTTGTAGAATTGATAGAAGTTTTACACAAAAAAATTACAAAAAAATCGAAGAGTACAAACAGTTTCAAAAATGAGATTTAAATTTTAAAACTTAAAAATCGCATACTAGAGCGCTTTTAAGAATTTTTTGGGATTTTTTTTTAGAAAGTACTTAGAAAAACAAAAGTTTTGAAAAAAAAAATTTGAAATTTGGACCATTATTGAAGAAGTTATGATTAAAAGAAATTTGAGTAAAGGAACAAACTACCAATTTTTAAAAATTCGATATCTTTTGAACGGGTCATCAAAAAAATCTGAAAATTTACCACAAAGGAGTTTTCGAAGGGTACTAAAAACTGTAAACAAATTGGGAAAATCTAAAAAAAAAGTTTTTCAAAGTGTCCGATTTCACATGGAATGCCCCATATATTTTTTTTTTTTTTTCAAAAAATTGTTCAGAAACAAAATTGAAGACCAAATTTAAAAAAAAAAAAAAATTTTAAAGTTGTAAAAAAAAATAACCAAAATAATTTTTATTTTTTGGAAAAAATTAAAATTTTTCAGAGATAAGCTAATTAAAATTAACTGATTTAAATAACTGTTAATACATCACAGTACTTTTTGGTTAGTTATTCAAAAAAATTACTTAAAATAACCAACAGAAATAGTTGTTTGATAACACCGCTCTACAAATCTTAGGTTTGTCGCTGCGTTTTGAATGAAACCAATAAAAGTTTAAAGGTTTTGGTTTCCTGATTCCAAAACGGTCACTCAAATTTTTCTATCACGTCACAATTTTGAAAAAATCGGGGTTAAAGTGTCAAAAAAGGCCCATTTTGGCCATTTTCCAGCGCCTATAAAATAAGATCCTGACATGCGAATGACTTGATATCAAGCTCATTCAAAAGTGCGTAATTTTCTCTTTAAGACAAAATAAAATTTTGTTGTAATTTAATTTTTTATAATGGTGAAAAAATCATTAGCCACAAATGCTTTAATTCTAATATTTACGTGTGTATTTGTATGGAAATTTGTTAAAAAACACTGTGTAAATAAACTAAATACTTAAAAATTGAAAGGTTTTTTGTTATTGATTTTTTTACCATTTTAGAAAATTAAATTCTAAGAACATTTTATCTTGTCTTATAGAGAAAAATACATACTTTTGAATGAGCTTGATACCAAGTCAATCGCATGTCAGGATCTTCTATTATAAGCTTTCAAAAATGGTCAAAAATGGCCTTTTTCGGCACTTTAACCGCGAATAACTCAAAATCCTGTCGTGATAGACATATTTGGGTCGCAGATTTGGAATCAGCGCAACAAATACTACCTAAATCACTTACCAGAATCCAATACGCATTTTCATGTTGAGCTGTGTAATTTTCATACAAAATTAACTGACTTTGTAGTTGAAAACAACTACTGTAAAATATACAAACAACTTACATGTAGTAACTTACATAATTTTCTTAGTGTAATGATGTCTTCGACCGATATTTCAATGCGGATGAAATGACATATTAATAAAGTGCTATTTTTTCTAGAAAAATTTTGCATACGAAAGAACACCCATTTATACAGCAAACAATTATCTTGATTCAATGGTTTGGGCAAGATTACAATCTTCGCAGACATTTTTCCTATATAAATCGACTCAGGTTCTGAAACATTTTTCCTATAGAAAAACTCTCAGCTTCTGACACATCATAATTATTAATTTTGATGCATTGACCACAAATATCAAAAAAATAATATAAAACCGCTGGAATGGTTTTTGAGATATCGCAATTCGAAACTTGCAAACAACAGCGGTTTTTTCCACGTTTAAGAGATTAAAAAAAATCTTAAATCGTCTTTTCCTTGATCCGTTTAAAAAGCTTGAGACAGTCATACATTTAAACGTAATTTGAGCCAAATCCGATCATTTTAACCAGTGGCGCCATGCGATCACAGTTTTGGAGTTTTTAGAAAATGTTCACCAAAAACTTCAAACTTTGATCGAAAAATAACTTAATTTTGTGCATTTTTTAAAAAATTTCTTGAACAAAGAAAAAACCGACATTTTTTGGAAATTTCAAAAAGCGATTTTCGAAAACCGTGCTTCCGATTTTTTTTTATTTTTGATATTTGTGTTCAGCACATTACAATTAATAAATATGATACATCGCTAGACATTTTTTATTTTATTTTCAAAAATTTGATAGCCAGGTGCCACGGGTTATTTAATCCGATTGGATTAAATAATTACAAAAAAATGTCAGTTTAATAGAACATATCGTCGAACTATATTCAATAAATGCCAACTCGAAAAAGCTTACTGTTCAGGAGAGCTAAAAAACTAGTTATTTCGCGTATTATTGCAAAAATAAACAATGTACCTTCCACAAGATGGTTTAAATATTCTAAACAATTTTTACCTATGCAAAAATTTTCATATTTTGCACTTGTTTGCATATTTTTCAGAGATGGCATTTATTACTATATCAAAAAACAAATATTTTTTTAGAGTTGGCATATTTTGTCGGAAAACAAAAATACATTTTTTTTGGAAAAATTTAAAAAAATTTTTTTTTTTTGGTTTTTGTTATCCTTAGTACGGTAATTGCAAAAACTGAACAAAAAATTAAAAATCTTTGCATATTTTTAAAAGTTACTAGCTCCGAAAGCCTTTTAATCTCAGGGTGGTCAACTTTGGCACTCTGTAACTCAGGCTGTATTACAATAGGGTCACTCCAAACCAGCTATTTTGAAAGCTTATATCATTGACTTTGTTTGCCCCATTCATAATGTTTCAATCTGATAAATAGTTTGGAAGTTACATAAATATAAGCAATTTTTATACCCTCCACTCTAGTGATAGAGGGTATATATAAGTTTGTCATTCCGTTTGTAACACATTGAAATATTGGTCTAGGACCCCATAAAGTATATATATTCATGATCCTTGATTGATTTTAAGTCGATCTAGCGATGTCCGTCCGTCCGTCCGTCCGTCCGTCCGTCTGTCTGTCTGTCTGTCCGTTGAAAACACGCTAACTTTTGAAAGACTTTACAGAGGCTCCTGAAGTTTGACATATATGTTCTTCATTTACCGGGTCAGGTTGGTATTGCAATCCAGCGAAATCGGTCCAGTGGTTCAAAAGTTATGAGCAAAATAGTAAATTTCGGGAAGGGTATTTTTCGAATTTACAAGATTAAAACCACTATAACTTTCGAAAGACAATTCTGAGGGGACTGAAGCTTAGCATATATATTTGTTGTTCCCCAAGGCTGTTTGGTTTTGAATTTTAGCAAAATCGGTTCAGTGGTTCAAAAGTTATAAGCAATGCACTGAATTTCAGATTTGTTTCACCTTAAACTGTTGAAAACTCGTTAAACAAGTTTTAATAGCATGGTGAAATACCAGTTTTGTAAAACTTGTTGTTGTTAGTTTTCTTGTCGTGGGGTGCAGTTTAGTTGTTAGACAAGTAAATATTTGTTATTGTTAGTGTAACTGTATGTAACGGGAAAAAATCAAATAAAGTATGTGTATGATTGAATGTTAATTTGTTTTTGGTTTTTAAAGAAAAGGATGGTAATATAAAAAGAGGAAAATATGTGAAATAGTTTTTTTTGTATTACATATATGTAGGTATAAAACAACAAAAATATTTTACAAAGTAATTTGTTACTCAAAGAATTTGTACACTAAAAAAAATTTACACTCAAAAAAAAATTTACACTCAAAAAAAAAATGTTACACTCAAAAAAAAAATTTACACATTATTATATGAAATGGCAGACTCAAAAAAATGTTGACAGTCAAAAAAATTTTACACTCAAAAAAATTTGATTGATTAAAAGAAAGTTTGACTCAAAATAATATACATATTTCTAATAAAAAATTTGTAATGCAATTTTTTTTTAATTTTTTTTAGAAAATTACTATCAGATAACATTGTGGAGGGTATTCATAGATTCGACCAAGTCGAATTAAAATTTTCTACTTGTTTTTTTTGCAAACACTATTTACCGATATTTTTAAAATGGCAATATCTCGAGAACCAGTCATTAGATAACAAAATCTTTACAAGATTCGTGTTTAGCATGGTAAATGCAATAAGATATATGGTCTAATTTTTTTTTAAAAATTTTTTGAAAAATTTTTGGAAATTTACAATGGGAGTTGGCATTTATTTCCACCAAAAAAATATGTACTTTGAGTTAGCAGAATAACAAAAATGGATGTAAAACGACAACAAATTGTTTTTTTGCTCTGAAATTTTTATGGCAGATAGGTATTACATAGGGGAGCTATTTGCCATCGGAAACTCATTTCCGTCAAATTTGAGTTGGCATATTTTGAATATAGGTTCACGATATCGAAATATTGTTTTACAACTTCATTAAGTGAATATGTTTGAGATCCTTGATAGAATATAAGTCGTTCTAGCAATGTTGGTCCGTCTGTTGAAATCATGTTTTCTTCGATATTAAGACATTTTGGTCCAACAAATTTTTTTTGACCAATCTGCAGTTTAATTTTTGTTCTCTGTATTTTAATTTCTAATAAATTATAATATTTAACTAATATATTAAATTAATTTTGTCATACTGTCTATCAACCTTACTTATGATTTGCATAAATTAATATCATAATCTTGTTTTCTTTTTTCATCTTAATAATACGTAATTTTAAATTATTATTAACTATCGCAAAATCTTAAGAAACAGAAACGTGTTCTTAGTAATTACGAAAAAATGTATAACCGAGTCAAAAAGATTATATACCCTACGGGCATCAATTTTACCGGATGACATGTCGCAAGAGAGACTTCTTATACTAATTTAATCTAACCGAGAACTGGTAACAATAACCATCGTCTCGTTGTAGCGAAACATGCCTCTTATAGGAATTGAACCCACGACCCCCAACACTTATTGGCAAGCATTCGACCATCTAGCCAACTTGACAACCTAATTTCATTTAACTTCTTATATGATTATATGAAAATATTTTTACTCGTGTTAATATTTATAATGCCTAACACAGAATAGCAAATTCCTTAATATAAGTTATTAAATCATTATAAGAATACGATACAAACGCAAAAACAAATTATTAAATCAAGTTATTTTCTTGAATTGAGTCGCCAAATAAAAATGGATAAAAAATCGAAAGTGAAATAAAAAAATTTGCATATAAAAATCATTAAGTTTATAAATAATATTTTAAAATTTTTAATAAAAATTACTTTTCATATCTTACATCTAAAATACCCAGGAAAATTTTTCAGAACCGATTCCGATAACACTTGTTCTAGAACAGGTTATTCGGTAATCAAACACTATTAAACTTTAATTATTCAGAACAAGTTAAGTGAATATTATTGTGAAGCTTGTTCTAATTTCATAACATTTTGGTTCTCAGGAATTAAAAAAAAATTATGTGTCAAAAAAATTAAAAAATAAATTTCATTTTTTTTATGTTCACCAAGAAAAAACACGAAATTCTATGAAAATATCAGGATATAATCGTGAAAATTGTTGATACGAAGGTAAGTAAATTAAATTTTGATTGCCTGGGTCGGGACAAATACTAATACAATAATGTTTTTCATTTTTGTTTGCAGAAAATTCATGTTCTGGTGCATCTTTATTGCAAGGACCAAAATGCAATTTTGGAGACGAAAAAGGATGTATGCGTGTTAAAGGAATTAATATACGATGTCATATAGGATTACCTTTATCTTTTTTTAATAAATTAATGCAATTCAAAATATTTCTTTAATTCTCATTTCTGTTCTAAATTTTACTTCTAGAACCGGTTCCGAAGAACAAAAATGTGTTCCAATTTTGCTTACAAACACCTGTTGCTTTTGGGACAATCCCTTTGTAAAAAGAATCGGTGTTGCACAAGAATTAGAACAGGTTCTAGGGAAGTATAAGTTGTTCCACAATCGGTTCTTTGCAACCGAAAATTTTGCTGGGATAATTTATAATTTAAAAAAAACAGAATAATTAATTATTCTGATTCTTTTTTTTTTTTCTAATTAATTACTTTAAAGTGTTTTGATCAAAAGATTTTAAGAAAAACTAGTTCTTTAATATTTTAAAGTATTAATTTAAGATTTTTTAACAACAATAGTACAATTGCTAGTTGAAAAAAATATTGTTGTTAAAATGGGTGTCATTAGTAAAAAAATTTGATTGATTATTAAGTTGTTGATCAGTCATTTTGTTATTGTTGCTAATGGCTTGAAATTCTGAATTAAATATTCTTAAAATCCTGTTTTCATTATTATTTTTTTCAAGTACAAAACTAAACGGATTTTAAACTATTAAGATGTCGAAACATATGTATAAAATCTTTTATGAAAATAGGTGGAGTGTGTTTATTATAAACAAAAAACCAAAATCCCCTTAAGTATTTAAATATTATAGAAGTAAACAAAATTAAATGTTTTAAATAATGTAGAAATCAGAGTCTTATTGTTAATAATTTTGAATATATTATTTATTTTTTTAATACCCTTCAATTAGTGTTAAACGATTTTATATAAATAAGTCATACTTTGTACAACATCTCAAAATATCGGTTCTGTAATGATTACACCGTGCAACAAATAAAGACATTTTAAAAAACACAAGAATTTGGCTAATTTAAAAAAAATATCTAGATTTTTCCAACTTGTTTACAGTTTTTAGTACTCATCAAAAAATTTCATTGAAAATTTTCATGACCAGTTCAAAAGATATTAAATTTTCAAAAATTAGTAGTTTGTTCCTTTTATTAAACTTTTTTTGCTCATAACTTTTTCAAAAATGGTCGAAATTTCAAAAAAAAAAAATTGTGGAAAATTTTCATGACCAGTTCAAAAGATATAAAATTTTCAAAAATTGGTAGTTTGTTCCTTTCATTAAACTTCTTTTGCTCATAACTTTTTCAAAAATTGTCGAAATTTCAAAAAAAAATTTCGTGGAAAATTTTTATGAGCAGTTCAAAAGATATTAAATTTTCAAGAATTAGTAGTTTGTTCCTTTTATCAAGCTTCTTTTGCTCATAACTTCTTCAAAAATGGTCGAAATTCCAAAAAAAAAAAAAAAAAAATTTTGTTTTTTTTACGTACTTTTTAAAAAAAAATCATAAAAAATTCTTAAATGTGATTTTGTATGCGATTTTTAGAATTTAAAGCTTAAATCTCATTTTTGAAAATGTGTGTACTCTTTGATTATTTTGATTTTTTTTTTTGTGAAAAACTTCTCTTAATTCTGCAATTTTTTTTTTTCACGCAGGATCGTGGGAAAACGATTATTTCTATTTTTTTTTTAATTTTTTGAAAAATATGTACTGTAATTTTAAAATCTTAAAATCATTTGCTTTCGTGTTGGCAGCATCTTCTTTTGCCTTCTTCTCGGCAGCTGGACTTTCAACAACAGCAGAATCTACACTGCGAATCACATCAATAAGGAATCGAGTTTTTCACTTTTTAATTGAATATATCTTTGTAACGAATAAGCGGAAAAATATAAAAAAATGCACTGATATAGACCATTATCTAGCCAATAATGTCAAATAAAAACAATAATCAAAAGACTGAAAAAAGTGCTTAAAATAAAGTATTTTTCCGCAACTTGGTTTCTTGAATCACTTGAATAAGAATTTTGGAATACAGACCAAGTAGGACCTGAATCCAATTTGTAATAAATAGCAATCCTTCAAAGAATAAAAACAAAATAGTTTTGTTTCGAACTTCAATAAAAATGGGGCTCACAAAGCTCTTAGCTGTTCCGAAAAGGAAACAGTACTGAAAAGTGTTATAGGCCGTAGAAATCGCGGAAATAATAGAGAGGGAAAAACTGCTGTATGCAATTATCTAAATAACATTCAGAACTATGGAAAATGGCAATAACAGAACGATATCGACAAAAATTTTAAGTATTCCCCCAAATTTTACGCCGACATCGTTCAAAATTCTCAAAGAAAGTGGCGTATTTGTACAGTCCCAGTTGGCAACGTCCTCGAGCCATCCTCAGTGACGAAGCGATGACATGTCAGAGTCGCACCTGACATCCACAAGACATCTCTATATACTGGGTTGAGGACAGTTTCATACAAATTTTCAAAATGTCCTCACTCAAAGTCAGCAGTGGTCAGGGTTGACCTTCTGGGGACATGTCACCTAAGACTTCTTTGGAGAAATGTCTGACATAGGTCATGCGAAAATACAAAAAATTTTCGTATTTCCTTTAGTTTTTACTTTTATCCATCTTCCTTTATAAATTATCTTTCTCATATTTAGAAAAAACTTTTCGCCTTTTTTAGTCCCAACTGGATTTGAACCTGGAACCTCCAGTTTATTAGTTCCACACCTAACCACTTGTTCCAAACTTTATTTTTAAAATTGTTTGTCTATTTATTACTTTTATTCTACTTGTTAGATTTTGATTTTATTTTAATTACGTCGATAATATTGCCATCTTTTTCTTGGAAATTGAAGAGTTGCCCAGATTTAAAATTCTAATTTAATATACTGCTATTCTGAAGACATTTCCTATTAGACGTCTTAGAGGAATTGTCCACACTCTTAAAGCAAACATACAGTGCTGACAATGTTAGGACATGTCATCAAGGATTGCCTATGATTTGTCAGAACCTGAAGACATTTCCTCAAGGAATCACTGTGGAAATTTCCTCAGTGACACATTTTCTAACTGGGAAAAATCAATTTTTTGTATGTTTTTTTGACTTTTGGCCTCGGAAAAATTTTAAAAATTCTTCAGTGAAAAAATATTTTTATTCAAGTTAATTTTATATTTTTAACTTATTTGGGTTTGCTTTAAGATTTAGAAAAAAAAATCTTAAGAATATTTTTTTTGCGAAAAATTGATTTTTAATGTTTTTGGCCACTTTGTCCTCGGAAAAAAATTTAAAAATTCTTCCGTAAAAAATATTTGTATATTTTTTAAGTTAATTTTATATTTTTATCTAATTTTGGGTTGCTTTTAGATTTAGAAAATAAAAAAAAATATCTTAACACTGCTAAAATTCTTATCATACCAACTTATAACACTGTGCAACACGA
The DNA here is from genome assembly GCA_963921195.1 of Pegoplata infirma. Classification (NCBI taxonomy): domain Eukaryota; kingdom Metazoa; phylum Arthropoda; class Insecta; order Diptera; family Anthomyiidae; genus Pegoplata; species Pegoplata infirma. The sequence continues at coordinate 73,625,301 of OY992537.1, read as the reverse complement.
TTTAATATCTTGAATGGGACCAAAAAAAAAATGAAATTATACCAATAGAAGACCAAAACCCCCGAAGGGTTTTGAAAACTTAGCTCGAATTCTTTTTTTATGGCCCACTGAAATTTTTAAATTTTTTGCAAAGGCGTTTTGAATAAGTCAAAAAAAAAATATTAAATCTAATTCTGAGGTAAATAATGTTAAGACATGTCTTCAGTAAAATTTGATGGTGGCTCTTTTCTTAGAATATATAAACCCTCTATCTCCCATTGTTAGGGATAATTTTTGTGTTTTTTTTCAAATATCGTCATAGAACACCAATAAAACGTGCGTTTAAAGGGTTAAAATGTTCTGCAAAAATTGTCTGCATCAAATTTTACTAGGGGTTGTCAAATATCAAAAGTTCGTACGAAAAGTGCAAAAGGCTTAAAAAAGCTAATTTTAAGTTATCATAATTCGTTAAATTATGGTTCATCAAAATACTTAAAATTTTTACTTTTTAAAGCAATTTGCAATTCGCACGAACTTTTGATATTTGACTACCCCTAGAGAAATTTGATGCAGAAAATGTTTTTTTAACATTTTAAAACTTTAATCGCACGCCTTATTGGTGTTCTATAAGGGAATTTGGAAAAAGGACAAAAATGACCCCTAAAAACAAGAGATAGAGAATAAATATATTCTTAGAAAAGAACCGCCATTAAATTTCACTGAAGATATCTATTATTGTAATTAAGCTCAGAACCAGACTTATAACATTTTTTCGACTTATTTCACACCACTTTGTTTAAAAACATTTTAATAGTATTGGATAACACTGCGGAACACTAAAAAATAAACAAGAGTTACGACCATCATTTCTATATATTTCGGACATGCTGATTCGAATGGCGTACTCCATTTTTCGATGTATGGTACAGTTTTCTTGCAAAATGTCGTTAAAGATTTGCTGATTTCGAGCCAGTTTTTCAACAAAAAAAATTGCAAAGTTAATTATTTTTAAATTGTATGGCATGGAAAACAAAGATGTGACTTGTAGCAATATTTCTTATACAAATTTGGTTTAAGGCTTTTCATATTAAGCCCTTAAATTCGCGAATTTCTTAATTTTTTGAGGTTTTTGCGAAATTAACCGCCAAGTTGGTCTTTGATTAAAAACTTGCTTTTAGTGAATCAAAAAGGTATCCCTAATAATACAAATAGTGGACAAAAAACAGCTATGTTATATGGACCATCATGATGAAAATCGCGAAAAACCGTTTTTTGGAATATGGCAGCATCACTTTTCGAGATGATTTAATGTTCCATCTTTTAGTATATTATGTGGGAACCTTAAACAATTAACTGACCAAAAATTTGGCCAAAAAAGTTTTCATTTGCAAAAGTTATCTTAACAAAAACTATTATTTTAGTGTTAACCCCACAATAATTATAGTTTTTGTTATGAGAACTTTTGCAAATGAAAACTTTTTTGGCCAAATTTTTGGTCAGTTAATTGTTTAAGGTTCCCACATAATATACTAAAAGATGGAACATTAAATCATCTCGAAAAGTGATGCTGCCATATTCCAAAAAACGGTTTTTCGCGATTTTCATCATGATGGTCCATATAACATAGCTGTTTTTTGTCCACTATTTGTATTATTAGGGATACCTTTTTGATTCACTAAAAGCAAGTTTTTAATCAAAGACCAACTTGGCGGTTAATTTCGCGAAAACCTTAAAAAATTAAGAAATTCGCGAATTTAAGGGCTTAAGATGAAAAGCTTTAAACCAAATTTGAACACTCAAAATAATCACTCTGAGCCAGCAGAAAATACCATAGATTTCCAACCAGCAAGATTTTTTGTTATTTTACGAATAAAACTCTGTAAAATGATTTCGATAAAAAAAACTGTAGATTTACAGAATTATCTGTAAAATGTTGATGAAAGCGACCAGAATTTTACCAGGAAGCATGGATAGTAATAACTTGACACAAAATAAAGTCAAATGCTATAATTTAAATGCGCCCGCTTAAATGTTTCGCACGCGAATATTTAACTTTGTAGAAATTATTTATAAACTCACTGGATGTTCTCACGGTTTTTTTTTAAATAAACTTCTCATTTTCAGTTCCACATTTGAGCGAGGTCATTCCAGTAAACACTTTTATAAAATTAAAGGGAAATCGTTTAAGAATGCCTTGACTTTATTGTATATCTTTTAAATGCGCTTGATATGGCTTTTACACAATGGTCCCTATTTGATTCCTGATAAATTTCTCCTTCCTTAATGTGCAAGTTGTTTTGACAATTGGGAAATGCCATCATGTACACTCAAAATAATCACTCTGTTAAATTACAGAGATACTCTGCTGAGCCAGCAGAAAATACCATAGATTTCCAACCAGCAAGATTTTTTGTTATTTTACAAAAAAAACTCTGTAAAATGCTTTCGATAAAAAAAAACTGTAAATTTACAGAATTATCTGTTAAATATTGATAAAACCGAAAAGAATTTTACCAAAAAAACTCTATAAATTCACAAAGTTTTAGTTAAATGCATTTTATGAGTTCAAAATTGTACAAAAAAACTTTGTAAATTAACAAAGTTTTTGTTAAATCCATTTTATGAGTAAAACTTCTCTGCTTCAAAAACATTTTTATTAAAATTAGAAAATTTAATTTAATAAAATAAAAATTTTGTGAAAACTACAAGTTTTTAACGAGTAACTCCAATTTTACAAAATTTTGGTTTTCGGACACAAGAAAATACAAAGTATTTTTTTAAAATCTGTATTTCGACAGATAACTTTGTCAAATATCTGTCGAATTAAGATTACAGTCATTTTACAGAGTATTTAACAGAGTAATTATTTTGAGTGTAAATTTGCCCGCTTTAATGCTTCCAAATTGTAAATTAACTTTTTTTTTGTGAAAATTACGAGTTCCTTCAATTTTGCACTACACCTCGTAAAATTTAGCATATTTTATTGCATTTTAAGAAGTTTTTTAAAGAGGGGTTGAAATACTTGGACGTTTTTTAAAGAGATTTTAATTTGAAAACTGTATTACAGAGTAATAGTAAAATTACAGATGAAATTTAGTATTTTGGTTACGAGAAAAAAACAAAGTATTTTTTTAAAATCTGTATTTTAACAAAAAAAGCCCTATTTATTATCTTTAAAATAGAGATTACAAAGAAAAAAGTAAAATTACAGATACAATTTTGTTTTTCGGTCACAAGAAAATACAAAGTATTTTCTTTTAATCTGTATTTCGGCAGATAACTTTGTCAAATATCTGTCGAATTGAGATTACAGTCATTTTACAGAGTATTTAACAGAGTAATTATTTTGAGTGTATAAGAATAATAAGAAATATAGCTACAAGTCACATCTTTGTTTTCCATGCCATACAATTTAAAAATCATTAACTTTGCAAATTTTTTTGTTAAAAAAATGGCTTGAAATTAGCAAATCTTTAACGACATTTTGCAAGAAAACTGTACCATACATCGAAAAACGGAGTACGCCATTCGAATCAGCATGTCTCAAATATATAGAAACGTTGGTCACATCTCTTGTTTTCTAAAATAGTGGTCAGTTTTGTCACGCTGTGTAATTTACAATTTTACCTTTTTAAGCATTTTTCACTTGTCGCACGAACTTTTTATCTTCGACAACCCCTAGTGAAATTTGATGCAGAAAATTTTTCTAGAACCCTCTAAACGCCCGTTTTATTTGTTTTCTTTGAGAATATTTGAAAAAGGGGCCAAAATGACCGCTAAAAATAGAAGATGGAGTGTTAATATATTCTAAGAATAGAAACGCCATCAAATTTCACTGAAGACATGTCTTAATATTATTTACCTGAGAACTGGATTTAATACTGTTTTTGGACTTATTCAAAACGCCTTTGAAAAATAATTGAAAAACTTCAGGGGCCGTAAAAAAACTCGAGCTAAGTTTTCAAAAAAGTTTTGCTCTACTGTTGGTATACTTTCATTTCTCTTTGTCCTATTCAAGATACAAAATCGTGGTGCACAGTGTTATTTTATTAATATCAAACAAAAGACTTAAAGACATGCGTGCACGCGTCAATATTTTCATGGAAACTAAAGACTTAAGACACAAACTTTTATTTAATTTTACAAAGGAAACTTTGCAACGGATATGGTTTAATTTTCAAATACACATGACTATTTAATTTGTCTACTTAAGTCAATTATAGTTTAAACACAATAAATTAAGTTTAACGAATTAGAAAATGGTACAAAAAAAGAATTACAAACGCATAGTTATCATAAAAATAATTGTTAAAAAAATTTTAAAAACACACATTAGGCGCATATAAAAACAACCTATTTTTCTATACAAAAAATTGAATAAACTGAAAACTTTGTATCAAAACTTTGACGGTCGTTTTAAACAAAGTAACAATATTTAACAAAATAAAAAAAAATCATTGAACTCAACTACATTCATGGTTATTAAATTCTTTTATTAAATTTAAAATTATTTTTTTAAATAAATAATTATTTCAATTAGCTTCACAAATTAGTCTTATTAAAGGATTAATGTTTATGCAATTTTTGGTCTTTAATTTAATTATTATTTCTAAATTATTTATGACTTTGTTTGTAAAGTGGAGCTGTTGAAGTTTTTATTTTCAATTTTTTTTTTCTTTGTAACAAACATTTGAAATTGAACCAGTTTACCTTGTTTCATTTTATTTTAAATTTTTTGTAAAAGGTATGAAAATGTCTTAATGTTTCTTAAGTTTGCAGCCTGTTTTTACACCCAATTTGATTGGTTTTTTGAATTTGTTTCGTTTTTTTTTCAAAACCCCCTTGTACTACATTAAATTTTAGCATACAAACTTTTTTAATGTTTTATTGGAAAAATTTTAAATGATTTTTAAATAAGCATATCCATTGATTGATATCGTTTAGTTCATTTATTATATATTTTAAGTTGTATGTAAATGAATAATGTTTTAAAAAATTTATAAGTGAATGGCTTATTTCCCAATACATTCATAAATATGTATGCAGATTAAAGTATCCTATTACGTACTGTATAGATTGTGTAATTTTGAATTATACACTGATTATATAAAAATGATAAAGAAAAAAAAAAACGCTATGAATGAAAGTTAATTTATCATTCTTAAAAAAATAGTAGTAGTATATCCGCTGAAAGATATCGCTTATTTTATACTATACACTCAAAATAAATTCTTTGTCTAATCAGCAAAAAAATCTGCTGAAAATACACCCATTTTGAGCCGTATGAGAAATTTTCTGATTTTAGCAGACACGGTTTGTTGAAAATCTGTCATGATTATCATGATTTCGGTGGAATCACAGAGAAAACTGTCAAATAGCAGAGAAATCTACTTCACTCAAAAAAAAAACTTGTAAAATTACAAGAAAAGCTAGTAACTTTTTTTTGTTTGCTACCTCCTATTTGACAAAAATTTCCAGTAATTTTACAAGCGTTTTACCAAAAATTTTGTAATTTTACAAGGTGTTTTACCAATAAAATTGTAAATTTACAAATTTTTTGACACGATAAAATTTAAAAATAGGTTTCGTAATTTAACTATATTTTTGCTACCTCCTATTTTACGAGAATTCCTGAATTTACTAGATTTTTTTTTTGTAAAATTATCTTGGAAATTTTAAATTTAAAATTACAAAAAAAATTGTAAAATTACAAAAAAAAATTTAAATTTTCGATCCAAATTCGTTTGTTAAAAAACAAGGAAAACTGTCAAATATTTTTTAAATGGGATTACGAGACTTTTCCTAGTAATTTGACAAAGTTTTTTTGTGTGTTGAAAATATTCTGATTAAAATGTATCCATTCATGGACGTATACAGGGGGTGGGCACTGGGGGCACGCCATTTTTTACCGAGACACCACAACCTTAGAATTGTTTCTTTTATATGAGCGTTTCTTCGTCAACTCTTTAAAACAGATTTTTTTGGTCGATTAAGAAGAATAAGTTGGAATTTTAAAATTCAAAATGGTGGATCCAACATTGCGACAAATATTGTTAAAAAATAAACCGATTTCCTTGAAACTTTTTATGCCCGAGTTTTTGGGGTCGCACATTGGGTTGAATGAGAGGCAAAGTGGCGCTTTATTCAGGGCAGCAGTAATTTTAACATATAATATTTTTTGATTGATGACACTGTGTGACAAAACTAACCACTATTTTAGAAAACAAGAGGTACGACCATCATTTCAATATATTTCGGACATGCTGAATCGAATGGCGTACTCCGTTTTTCGATGTATGGTACAGTTTTCTTTTAAAATGTCATTAAAGATTGGCTGATTTTCAGCTGCTTTTTTAACAAAAAAAAATCCAAAGCTAATGATTTTTAAATTTTATGGCATGGAAAACAAAGATATAACTTGTAGCAATATTTCTAATATAAATTTGGTTTAAAGCTTTTCATCTTAAGCCCTTAAATTCGCGGATTTCTTCATTTTTTAAGTTTTCGCGAAATTAACCGCTAAATTGGTCTCTGATAAAAAACTTGCATTTTGTCGATCATAAAGGCGTCCATGACACTACGAATAGTGGACAAAAAAATCTATGTTATATGGACCATCATGATGAAAATCGCGAAAAACCAGTTTTTTGTATATGGCAGCATCACTTTAGGAGATGATTTGAGGCTTCATCTTTTAGTATATAATGTGGGAACCTTAAACAATGAACTGACCCAAAATTTGTCCAAAAAAGTTTTCATTTGCAAAAGTTATCTTAACAAAAACTGTAATTATTGCATGGAAAACACTGAAATAATAGTTTTTGTTAAGATAACTTTTGCAAATGAAAACTTTTTTGGCCGAATTTTTGGTCAGTTAGTTGTTAAAGGTTCCCACTTATATACTAAAAGATGGAACCTTAAATCATCTCGTAAAGTGATGCTGACATATACAAAAAAAACGGTTTTTCGTGATTTTCAACATGATGGTCCATATAACATAGATAATTCTTGTCCACTATTCGTAGTGTCATGGACGCCTTTATGATCCACAAAATGCAAGTTTTTTATCATAGACCAATTTAGCGGTTAATTTCGCGAAAACTTAAAAAAATGAAGAAATCCGCAAATTTAAGGGCTTAAGATGAAAAGCTTAAAAACAAATTTATATTAGAAATATTGCTACAAGTTATATCTTTGTTTTCCATGTCATAAAATTTAAAAATCATTATCTTTGGAATTTTTTTTGTTAAAAAAGCAACTGAAAATCAGCCAATCTTTAATGATATTTTACAAGAAAACTCTACCATACATCGAAAAACGGAGTACGCCATTCGATTCAGCATGTCCGAAATATATTGAAATAATGGTCGTACCTCTTGTTTTCTAAAATAGTGGTTAGTTTTGTCAAGCAGTGTTATCTGTAAAATTAAGATTACATAAGCCCTGTTTTCGCATAACCGTATATACGCTTACCCATACAAATTTTAAATTATCCACGCTTATTTTTAGCGTGTATAATTATCGGTGGTTATTTTAAGCTTCGATAAAAAGTGATGCCAAGTTGACATTTTTAATGAAATAGCAATGACACAACCCTATTTTTCTTGTTATATCATAGACATAAACCTTGGGTTTCTTGTTTACCTTAATAAATTTTGATACATAACAACAGTGATGCCAAGTACATTTTGTTAAACGTGGATGCGTTTTCGGTTAAACGGTTAATGTAAACGTATGCGAAAACAGGGCTATAGTTAAAAGTAATATGACAGATAAAACTTTGTTTTTTTGTCAAAACAAAATACAAAGTATTTTCTTTAAATCTGTATTTTGACAAAAAAACTCTGTCAAATATCTGTTAAATTGAGATTACAGTCATTTTGCAGAGTATTTTACAGAGTTATTATTTTGAGTGTATTAATTTGACAAAGTTTTTTTTTTTGTGTGTTGAAAATATTCTGATAAAAATGTATCTATTACTAAGAAATTTAATATCGAAAGTTTTCTGTTGTCGAATAATCGATAACTATAACACTTTTTATCGATACATCACAAATTTTGAAGTTTTTTAAAAAATATTTTCGATTAACCGTTTTTGCATAAAAATATGTTTTCAATTGATTAACATAAAAATTAGTGTTTATAAACCGGTTAACCGGTTAACCGAAAAACCGGGTTTTTCCTAAAATTTCGGTTTTTTTGCAAACCGGTTAACCGAAATTGAAAAATTCCGGTGCACCGAAAACCGGTTTTTTTGTCGGTTAACCGGTTTTTTTAAATACATTCAAACAGAACATTTTGCAAATATTAAGGGTTTGCACTTTTTTTTTTAAATTTCATTAAAAAGACCTTGAAAATCCGTGTGAAAGAAAGTCTAAAATACTTTTTGTCTTCAAGAAACAATTTTCCAAATAGGAATTTTAATCTGATAAATATTTGAATTATCAATAAAAATTAAAATAAAGCTCCGGTGAATATAGGAAAATAAAGCACCGTAATAAAAACAAGTGAGAGTGTTAAATTCGGCTGTGCCGAATCTTTTATACCCTCCAACACGTTAAAAAAGAACAGGGCGTCTTTTTTTTTGGTGGGGGGGATTACGTCGGTGGGAGACAACCTTCCTGGATCCAACTGCAAGGTTTTGAACTTCTTTTGACATAAAAATGTTTCGTTTGCTAAGCAAAAGTACAAAAAACCTATAAAAAATGGCTCTTTTTTAGAGGTTTGTTTAGTTCTTAAGAGGGGAACTTTTTTCCCCCTGATCCGATTTTGTCCATGTTCGAACTTAACCAGCCCAATACCATAAGACATATTCGTGTTTTCCACAGACGGACAGACGGACGGACGGAAGGACGGACAGACGGACATCGCTAGAATGTCTTAGAATGGATCACTGATCAGTAATATACATATATACTTTATGGGGTCCTAGACCGATATTTCGATGCGTTACACACGGAATGACATAGTGAGTATACCCCCATACTGTGGTTGGAGGGTATAAAAATACCGCTATTTTTAAAAGACAACAGTTGCTAACTTTGCTGAAAGAAACAAATATGTTAACTTAAGTTACATTCGATTTTTTACGTAATAAAAATTAGCAATTTTAAAGTTATTTTTGGGTTTGTTAGTTAAAGAAAAAACCGGTTAACCGGTTTTTTTATTCCGGTTTAACCGAGAAAACCGGTTAACCGAAAAAGCTGAATATCGGTTAACCGAGAAATCGGAAATCAACACAGAAAAAAATATCACTTGTTTAAATTTAAAAACAAAAATTGAGTAATTTTTTAATTGACGCAATTAAAAATTTACTTAAAAATAATTTAAGTAAATAACACAGTGCAGCAGCACATTTAGGGCATCTACCAAACCAAGACAGTTTGAAAGTACTTATGTGTAGTAGTAAAAACCCCATAGGCTTTAGTTCTGTAACGTCTCAAATTTTTTTTATAGCCCACTGAATTTTTCAGTTTTTTTTTTTTCAAAGGCGTTGGAAAAAAGTCCTAAAAACTAATGTTAATGTTTTTTTGAACTTAAAATAGGGTTGGGATGTCTTCAATAGAATTTTATGGGAAACATTTTTCTCGAGTACGCTAAATCTCCATCTCCCGTTTTAATGGGTCATTTACGTAATTTTTTTAAGAAATGGCTCAAAAACCTACTAAGACGTGCGTTTAAAGGGTTAAAATGTTCTACGATTATTTTCAGCAGCAAATTTCACTGGCGGTTACTGAAGGCAGAAAAAAGGTTAATTGTAAATTATCATTAACTTTTTATATTTTTTCCTATATTTGTTAGTCACAATTGTATACAATTTCTGGCAGAAATATAAAAAATGAATGACACTTTACAATTTATTTTTTTCTGCATTTTCCTTATATCAGTCGAACTTTCTGCCTTCAGTAACCCCTAGTGAAATTTAATGCAGAGTATATTCGTAGAACATTTTAACCCTTTAAACGCAAGTTTTAGTAGACTTTTGAGCCATTTCTTAAGAATATTACTTAAATGACCAATGAATACGGCAGATAAAGGGTTAATATATTCTAGAAAAAAATTACCCATCAAATTCTATTGAAGACATCCAAACACTATTTTAAGCTCAAAAGAACAGTTTCATTATTTTTTTCGACTTTTTTTCAAACGCATTTAAAACAAAATAAAAATTTAGTGGGCTATAAAAAAAATTTGAGACGTTACAGAGCAAAACCCATTGGGGATTTAACTACTACACACAAGTACTTTCAAACTGTCTTGGTTTAGTTGAGGCCCTAAGAAATGACCCTTCAATTGTGTCACTTTGTAATTTAATACAAATTTAATAGTTTTTTTGTTTTTTTAAACTCTCAATGTTTTTTTTTTAATTCTCGTTTAGTTTATAGTTTTTTGTGTATATATATGAAAGTTTGTAATCGTCTTTATAAAATTTTCCTATGTTTTTGAGACATAAATATGTTTGGTAAAGTTTGAAAAACAATTTTTTTTTTTTTTTGTAAAAAAATTTTAAACTTTTTTAAATTTAACAAGTAAAAAAGTTAAATTCGGCCTTGCCGAATGTATTGATACCCTCCACAATTTCAAAAAGATTATTGCAAAAAACTTACAAAAAAAAAAAATTCAACGAAAAAAAATTTTCGAAAAAAAATCCGCGATTTTTTCTTTTTTTTTTATCAAAAAATGTGTTCGTACTTATTTAAGTACCTTTCGGTGTTCAATTATGTTCACATATGTCAACCAGCAGCCGCATTAAAGCAATGTATTTTTAGGTTATGTTGAATGTACCAAAATTTTTGAGCTGTCCTTACATTTTTGTTCATAACTTTTGAACCGCTGAACCAATATCGCTCAAATGCAATACCAAAATGCTCAGGAGAACTTCCAATAAATATGTTAAGTTTGAGTCATCTCCGTGTAATATTTTGGTCGTGATCACCATTTCCACAGACAGACGGACAGACGGACATCGCTAGAATGTCTTAAAATCGATCACTGATCAATAATATATATACTTTATGGGGTCCTAGACCGATATTTCGATGAGTTACAAACGGAATGACAAACTTATATATACCCTCTATCACTAAGTGGAGGGTATAAAAAAAAATAAATAGATAAATTTTGAGTAAATTTTTAATTGAGTCAATTAAAAATGTACTCAAATTTTTTTCAAACATTTAATAAATTTTTATTAAAAATTTACTCAGTACTATTAAATCGTTTACTGGTGCAAAATTTAATAATTTTTTACTCAATAGTATTAAAAATTTACTCAAATATTTTTTTTATTTTTTTCTGTGAATGAATCATTAAAAATTATAAACAAACTAAAATAACAAAAAATCTAAAATTAGCTTAATTTATTGTAATTGTATTCTTATTTCAATTTAAATAATTTATTAAAAAAATTAAACAATTAAAATTAATATACATTGTATATTTAACGAATGTCAAAAAGTCAAAAACAAATTTTAAATCATAAAGAACCAAACCTGGCAACGCCTACTTCATGTAAAACAAATAAAACCGGATTAATAAATATTTCATAATTTTTTTTTTTTCTGTTTACTTTTAAAATGCAATAAACAATTCATTTTTTTTGAAACAGGCTTTCTGAACTGAAAGTAAAATCGATTATAGGAGTTACTTTCAAGGTCGTAAGTATGACTTTTTTAACCTGAAAATAAATACAAAAAAACAAAACCGAAATTGTTCATTTACAACAGGATTGTTGTAAATCGTAAATTTTGTTTTACCGTTTTTTTTTATACCCTTCACTTATTGTTAGAGGTAGAAAGTGCATTTAAGTTGGTCATTCCATTTGTAACACATCAAAATAATAATCTGGGATTCCATAATCACTAAATGATTCTAAGACTGCTGAACATATGTATCAAAAAAGTATTAAGTAAGCGCGTTAAAGGATCGCTGATCACGATTTTGGAAAAAAAATTCAAAATGGCAGATTTTTAATTCTTTGGTTATTGTATTTAAGATAATCATTGTAGATGTTTTTGGGGTCGTTAATAACGAATATGAGCTAAGACTTTTAAAATTCAAAATGGCGGATCCATTATGGCGACAAATTTTAATTTAAGTTTTTTCTGTTTTGGACAAAAACTCCGATTTTGATATTAATTTTTCGGATGTAAAATCTGATTTTGGAATTAATGATTTGAAATTCAAAATGGCGGATCTTATATGGCGGATCAAATATGGCTGATATGCTTTTTTAATGCTTAGATAATTGCACTTAAATTAAAATGTCGGTTATTTCGAATATGAGCTCAGATTTTTTACATTCAAAATGGCGAATCCAATATGGCGAATAATATAGTATGAAGTGTTTTTATGTTGTTTGTTTTGGACAAAAACTTTGATTTTTATGGTTTTTCGGACCCCAAATTTGATTTTAGAATCAAATATTCGAAATTCAAAATAGCGGATCCAATATGGCGGATAAGATATTTCAATTGTTGATTAATGTTTCAAATAATCACTAGGAAATGATTGGGCAAACTTAATCACGAATACTAGCTCAGATGTAATTTTAAGGTGAAATCTTTGTATTAAAATTTTGTTTGAAAATAAAGAATTAGATTAGATTTTTAGATTAGATTTTCTTTATTTGTTTTTTTCAATCATTGTTTACAAAAATAGTACTTATTTCTATATTTAACAATAACTAAATAAAACAATTAAGAAATATATACGGCATGGTTATAATAACCGTCTGCCGGAAAATTGGTTGATGTTTAATAAATATAAGTGGTATGAAATGTATGTATTAAATATATATGTGATTATTATTTTTTCATTAAAAATTAAATTCTGCTACTAACATACTTCTATATTTTAAAGCCTCCTTAACAAAATAGTAGAGGTTTAGCCAATAAATATCTTCACCACCATTTAGCACATGAATTACTTCCCTATCGGTTAATTGTACCTGTTGAAAATATTTTAATCTTATGGCTTTAAGCACAGGACATCGCCCCAGAAAATGAAATGTTGTTTCCTTTTCACTTAAATTACACAAAGAGCAATTTGTAGCACTGCTTTCTTTATATTGGTTTCCGTTTAACCACAAAAGATCTCCTCTAGCTTTCATAATGTAGGATATCTGATCCTGGTTATAACTTTCGTTACAATATGTTAATCCTTTTGAATGATCTAAGAACTTATAAATTCTCTCTTGGCTTGATTGCGCCTTAACTAAATATTCTTGAATTTTTTTGTTTTTCATTGCCTCAATTAAATTTATGCAAGCTTCATTCCACTTTATTTTGTTTTGGTCTATTCCAGTTGAGTCAATTCCTTGTTCATTTAACTTACTGTTAAAATCTGTATACCAATGTAAGTTTTTAGTCATAATCTTTGCTGACAGTATGTGAGGTAACCTTCCTTCTCCATACTCAAATATCGTTTTGGAAATGTACTTTAAATGCAAGCTATAGGTGTATATATGGCCATCTTCTTGCCCTGTTTCTAATGGCATTATGTAATTGGGGGTATTGCTTGGAAGTTTCAGAATTCTTTTTGTAAAGAATTTTTGCAGTTTGTCGATTTCATCGAACAACATGTTTCCCCATACCTGAGCTCCATAACTTTGTATGGATCTACAAACGGCCAGGAATATTTTCCACTTTGCAGTTAGTGAAATATCTTTTCGCCCAACAAAATTTTTCCAAGTTGTGTTTATACTGGCTTTAGCTATATCGTTTTTGGCTGTTACGTGTTTGGAAAACGTCATTCCTGGGGTCAGTATCATACCTAGATATTTATATTCTGGGACAATGTTAACAGTGTTGCCATTAAACTTCCAATTTTCATTTGAGCCTACTCTACCGCCTTTTCTAAATATCATAATTTGGGATTTCGTAAGATTAACTTCCATTCCCCATATACGACAGTACTCTTCCAAATTATTACACATAGACTGTAAAGTTTTAACATCATCAGCCAACAAAACAATATCATCTGCATACATCAAAACGCGGACATTGATATCGTCCACAAATAGACCACCACCCAGATATTCATGAAGATCGTTTAGATATAGAGCAAATAACATTGGTGATAACAAACATCCCTGTTTTACGCCAGAGCGGGTTTCAAAATAATCTGATAGGTCAGATCCAGTCCAAACTGCTGAAATCGTATTTTGATAAATTTTTTCTATAAAGTTAACAATTTTTGTTGACATTCCCATCTGGTGTAACTTATATAATAGTAACCTCCTTGGTACTCGATCAAATGCAGCTTTGAAATCTACGAAAAACGCATAAACTTTACGCTTTTCTGAGAACTTAATATTTACAATTGACGAAAGGTTGTATATATTATCCACAGTCGAATATCCTTTCCGGAAGCCTGCCTGGTACTCATTTAGTATTTGGTGATGATGTGTCCATTCGGATATTCGGTCATTTAACACTCCGATCATTATCTTACCAATGCAATTTAAAAATGATATCCCCCTATAATTACAAGGTTCATTAACATCCCCTTTTTTATAAATGGGGAAAATTATACTCTTTTGAAATACTTCATATGACTCTTGCCCATTTAGTATATGTGAAAATACATTTGTAAGAATTTCTAGATATTTATCACTAGCATGGATAAAGAATTCATATGGAATTCTATCTTCACCTGGAGCCTTATTGGTTTTTAACTTTGAGAGTTGATTTTTAACTTCCTGCAACGAAAATGGTTTGTCTAGATGTTCGTTAATTGTTAAATTTGCTGAATAATGTATTTCAACGGCATTGACGCAGGGATTTAGTAGAGTTTTAAAATATTCTCGAAACCGGTCTACGTTTATCTCACTTCCTACATAGTTTTCTTGTTGCCTTATCTCTCTTGCTAAAGCCCACCATCTTTTACTATCATTTACATAATTCAACTTCATTTCAATCTGTTCAAAATACTCTTTCCGTTTCGCTTTACATGTTAATTGATACAAATTTCGGTTCCGGAAGTACTCCTCCTTATCAACCAGGTTTTGAGACTTCCGATAGGCATTTAAGGATTCCAATGATTTCATTCTTGTTTTCTCACATTCTTTGTCGAACCATTTATTTTTAAAATGTGTTTGGTTAGCGTTTAATTTTGGCTGTTTATGGCACTCCACAATCAAATTTTCTAAATCATTCAGATTGAGGTTAGTTTTCTGTTTTTGTAAGGCTGTGAGTTTATTATCCAGTTTATCTTTATAAATTTCCATATTTTTTGGATTCCAATTTAATTTTGGTACTAAATTAACTTTTTTCACATTATTTTGTGTATCATTTGTAATTAAATTAAGCGAAATAGGGCGGTGATCAGACCACATTTGTTCTTCTACAACAAAGCTCTGTACAAATTTTAGCACCTCCATTGAAACAGCACATATATCATTGACAGAGTCTCCAACACCGTTTGAAAATGTAAAGCTTCCGTCCTCGTCACCTGCACAGAAAAAAATATGGAGGAAACAAATTTGAGTAATCACTTGTTTAAATTTAAAAACAAAAATTGAGTAATTTTTTAATTGACGCAATTAAAAATTTACTCAAAAATTTTAAAAACAATTTAAGTAAATAATTTAATAAAAATTTAATAGTTTTTTTATTTTTTTTAAACTCTCATAGTTTTTTGAATTCTCGTTTAGTTTATTGTTTTTTGTGTATGTATATGAAAGTTTGTAATCGTCATTAAAAAATGTTCCTATGTTTTTGAGACATAAATATGTTTGGTAAAGTTTGAAAAAACAAGTTTTTTTTGTTTTTTTTTTTTTTTGTAAAAAAATTTAAAACTTTTTTAAACTTTAAGCGTCCAACCTAAATCAAATGGACGTAAAAATTTTAAATTTGACGTGTTTGTTTTTGTTTTTTTATGTCTTGCGCGACGCAATTTGATTCTGGTTCGACCATAAAAAAAATAAATAGATAAATTTTGAAAACTGACACAATTAAAAATTTACTCAAATTTTTTTTTCGAACATTTAATAAATTTTTATTAAAAATTTACTCAATACTATTAAATCGTTTACTGGTGCAAAATTGAGTAATTTTTTACTCAATAGTATTAAAAATTTACTCAAATATTTTTTTTTATTTTTTCTGTGTGTGGTTCTTCCATTTAATATCACTAAGCCCAAATCATTACAAAATTCTAAAAAGGTTCTACCATTAGATTTAATTATTTTGTCTCTGGAGTTTCTCTTTTCTTTACCCGCTGGAAAATATGTTAATATGTTGCTATTTAAAATCTGTTGCTCTTCACCAATTCTTACATTTACATCACCAATAATTATAGGGTTTACTATATCATTTATTTGCATGCATTGTGCTAATACATCGAATTCCTCATACCAATTTGCACCCCTTATATATACTGGCATTATTGTAAAATCGCAAGACTCAGTTTTTAATAATATTGCATCGATATCACCGTAGCTTTTAAATATGTGCTTTACTCCTATATCTGTCAAATTCTTTCGAACTCCACAGACATATCCCCCAATTCCTCTGCCAAATCTACTATTTCTATTAGCTGGTTTCCAAATTGTATCATATTTTCTGAATTTGTTTTGAAAGTTAACAATATTTTTTGTTTCAACGTGAGTCTCCAGCAATATAATTATATCAAATTGCTCAATATAGTTAAAAAAATCAAGTTGAAGATATTTATTCGATAAACCATGAACATTATATGCTACTATTTTTAGACTAGTTTTATTATTTGTTTTTTCTAAGGATACATTACAATTTTCTGATAAGGTACAATATTTTTCATGTGCTATTTTTAACAGTTTTTTGAAATCGAATTCTCTAAAAGTTTTTTATAATCAAAAGTTATATTTAATAATTTCTCACCATATATGTTTTTTAAGACTTCTTCTCCATTCTCTTGGCCGCACATTAAAATATTGGAGTTGTTCCAGTATAGTTGCCTTTTTTCTACAATTAATTTATCATCCCTTACTATAATCTGTTTGGTTTTATCGTTTTGTTGTATTTCTTTCTTTAGCTGCAACATTATCTTTTTATTTTGTTGGCGCTCTTTACACAGTTCTCGTTCCACATGTATATTTGTTCCTGCCAAATTTTTTGTGTTTTTAAATATCTGAGAGATCATAGAAGCGGACTTCAACTCGACCATGACTGTCATTTTATCGTCCTTTTCATATATTTTTCTTGTTTGTTCAATCTCAATATTTTTATTTAATTTTAGCACGTCTTTAAACAATTTTTTAACAGCTTGGAAAACGGATGTTTGACTCGTGAGACCCCTGATTATTAGCTTTTTCTTTCCCAAATCGTTTTCAAGTCTCATCAATCTTCGTTGATCATTTTCTCTATCCTCTCTTAGCTTTAGGACTTCTTCTTGTAAACGTAAGTTATCAGTTGCCAATTTGCTCACGTCGGACTTCACTTCATTAACGTGCTCCTTTACCTCAAGAAAATCTGTTTTTGTAGGTAGGTTTTTAAGTTTTTCATCCAGCTTTTGATCTAAAAGTGTAGCCATCATATTCAAGAGATCAGTTGTAGCTAGGTTTCCAACTTGATTTGTTTTATCCATATTTTCAGGCGAGATTTCAAGATGTTTTCTTTTCGAATTTTGTGCGTCTTTGCCCACTGTGCTTGATGTAGGTGTTGATATATTTGAAGCCTCTTGCATACTTTTAGGCTCAGACGAATAGTGGTAATAACGTTTATATGGTATCAAATATGGCAATGTTAGTAGAGTCGATAACACAGTTTTATATTGCTTATACAATATGGCATCACTATTTTAGTAGAAAACAATATTTTGATAGAGCGAGACCTCCAGCTGTTTTTTATTTACCTTATGTTTGTTGAGTGATTTTATAAAAATGTATTTTCCAATAAAAATTTTGTGAAAATTGTAAAAAATGAAGTGCAAAATATGAAATTAAACGCTTTTTCATCAGCAACCAGCTCTTAAGCTTCTCAACACACCATCAGTATGAGTTTCCTTCGTTTGATGTCACACCTTCCACACAGGGTTTGCTGCTTTGACCAGGTTTTTATTAAAAAAATATGGGAGCGTAAATAACACACGTCTATTTCCCGAAATATCTCAAACCAATTTCCAAAATAAAGAATTATTACTACTACTACTACTACTACTAGCTCAGATTTTTTGAAATCAAAATGGCGGATCCGAAATGAAGGACATAGCTTTTTTAAAAATGAAATGTTGACAAAATTCAAGATGCCGACCTTCTAAAAAAAATATTTTTTAATATGTGTTGTCTTACAGACCTTATTGGCCAAAAAATGTAAATCCTGGCCCACACGCATTTTTTTTCGCAGGAAATTTTTTTTTTTTTTAAGTTTTTTCTTAAAATTATTTTTCTTTCCAATTTGTTTTCAATTTTTTTTTTAACATAATGTTTTTTGGAATAATATTTTTTACATTGTGGAGGGCATTATTTTATTCGCCAAGGTCGAATTTAACTTTTTTTACTTGTTTTTATTTCGCTTATGTTTAACATACAGTTAAGTAGCTGTGGAGTAGAGTGGTTAATACGGAAGTTGAATAAAAAAATTTACATGAATGAAATTGTTGTTTTTTAAAAAGTGAAAAATATAGTGACGACTAGAATTTCAAGCCTCTTATTTTGTATATGATCATTATTTTTTTTTGTTGCAGGCGCGCTTACAAAACAAGATAAATTTTATCACCAGGAAAGAAAAATTATGCTGTCAAAAACAAACAGGGATGTGGAAAGAAAAGGGGTGACTTATAGTGGCACTTCTTACTTAAACTAATATCGACTGCTTGGACAATAAAACTCTGATAACTGTTCCTGTCAGCAGATTTCAGAATTTTATTCATCAGAAGTAAAACTTAAGATACTCCTACAAAAGCTACTTAATTCTGCGCCACTGAACAAGTAATACCACATTTTATTTTTTTCATGCGTTGACATTGGCCATAAAAACGCATGCATGCAGATGGTTTTTTTTCAGGCTTAAAAACTATTTTAATAATTTTTAATACTATGTTAACAATTTGATTACTTTCATTAATAAAAATTTAAAATAAAATTAAACAAAATTGAAATTTCTAAAAATAAAAAGAAATGTTTCATAAAAAAAAAACTATTAACCATTCAATTATTTTAAGACCCACCCAAAAAAAAAAAATATACTTTTATATATTAACCAACTTATTAAAAGATCTTATAATTTTGTTTTAAAATTTTTTGTAAAATATACACAAATGAACACTATATTCATAATATGTTTATATATCGTTGGCTTATTGTGAAAAGGAGCTATGCGCATATTTTTCTAAAAATGCAGTTTTTGAGTCAGCTTTTGGAATAAGTCAAAAAAAGTGAAATTTTGTGGCAGTTCTTTAGGCCGTATCAAATTTTACTTTTATTTTTTGTTTGAGCTGAAAGGGATCCAAAAAGTTTCTATTGGGTGTCAAAATGATTCCATCGAATTTTCGTGAAAATCAAAAATAACCTTTCCCTCCCGCATCGCTGTTGAAGTAAAAACCCCAAAAAATTACACATTTAATTTTATTTCTAGGTTGCCTGAAACTTAAAATATATATAAATGAGACGATAAATTTTAAGGTTGTGGTGTCTCGGCTTATCGGTCATGTCAGTATTTACCAATTTTGTTGTCCCCTTACGAAACAATGTGGACACTCGCGAAAATTTCGATAACTCCCAAACTAAAAGGAATATCGTCTAGACTCTAGAGCAATAATACGTGTCGACTTAAATTTAATAAAGATTATTTCATATTCATATGGATATCGTAGGTACACCCAAAAAAAACGTGGGTATTCAATACTAAAAATTGAACTAATTTTAGTCCAAAAGGACCTAGTGCAGAAATTGGTAACCAATACTAAAATTTTAGCTAATATTAGTCAAAATCAGTAAAAATTACTAATTTTAGTACTTTGAAGATACTAAAATTAGTAACTAATTAGTAGATTTGGGTACAATATCACTTACTAAACCTTTTACTGTAGAATTATTTTGAGTGTATATGTCTTCACATAAATATCCCCCAAAATTTACATATTTTCACGAAAAAACAAGTAAGAAAATTATAGTCGATCAAGACCGACCATATTATACCCTACACCAGAGTTTCCCGGAAAATGGGTCCAACTTCAAAAATGGACTGATTAGATCTATATTTTGTCAAATCTTTAATAAGTGTAAAAAGCACTCACAAATCAAATTTGAGTGGAATTGGCTTCTTTTTGTTGACAAAAAAAATTTCATATGGGACCTATGTCCAAAAATGGTTCGATGATAATCAGATTTGATAAGGTTATTAAAGTACGCATTTAACATACACAAACAGAATTTTAATTAAATATTTACTATTTTCATGAAATTTGAGAGATTTTATGAAAATTGGGAAGGTGGTTTGTATGGGGGCTACAAGAAGAACTGGTCCGATTTCTTTAAAATTCGGAATAGTGATTTGTGTGGATGAAACATTATTACCTGCCAAATTTCGAAAAGATACCTATTAAAATGCGGCTATTTGAATCATTTGAGCCAAAACTAAAGAGGACCTTTGTATGGGGGCTAGGTCTAAATATGGACCGATTTTTTCCAATTTCAATAGGCTTCGTCCTTGGGCCAAAAGAGGCTTAAATTTTAAATTTCAAGTCAATTGATAAAAAATTGCGACCTGTATCGTGTTTACACCGTTTACATGGACAGACGGACGGACAGACGGACGGACGGACATCGCTAATCGACTCAGAAAGTGATTCTAAGTCGATCGGTATACTTAAAAGTGGGTCTAAAACCAATATTTCGGGTAGTTACAAACATCAGCACAAACTCATTATACCCTGTACCACAGTGTGGTGTAGGGTATAAATATTTAACGAACATGGAAATATCATAAAACCGAGACAACCCAACCTTAGAATTGTCTCTTTTATATATATTTTAAGTTTCATGCAAATCGGTTTATAATGGTTAAGATACTTCCATTGTAAGAAAATTGCGTTTTAGGTTTTTCAATTTATCAAAATCTGAACTTAGGAGATTAAAAAAATTGTCAAGTTTGTGTCGCACAGAAAAAAGTAAAAAAAAAAAATATTTAATTAAAAAGTTCGTAGATTTAATTATTTAAATGAGATTTTCTCGAGAACAACGCGTTTCAGAATTTTTTTGTGTGGATGGACAAGCTTTAAAAAAAACAAGTGAGAGTGTTAAATTCGGCTGTGCCGAATCTTTTATACCCTCCAACACGTAAAAAAAAACAGGGGCGTCTTTTTTTTTTTGGGGGGGGGGGGGGTAAAGTTGGTTGGACACAACCTCCCTGGACCCAACTGCTAGACTATGAACTTCTTTTGACATAACAATGTTTCGTTTCCTAAGCAAAAGTACAAAAAACCTTTAAAAAATGGCTTTTTTTAGAGTTTTTTTTAGTTCTTAAGAGGGGAACTTTTTTCCCCCTGAACCGATTTTTCCCATGTTCGAACTTAACCAGCCCAATACCATGAGACATCTTCGTGCCAAATTTCAGGAGTCTAGCGCTTTTACTTTGGACTGTATCGTGTCTTCCACAGACGGACGGACGGACAGACGGACATCGCTAGAATGTCTTAGAATTGATCACTGATCAATAATATATATACTTTATGGGGTCCTAGACCGATATTTCGATGCGTTACACACGGAATGACAAAGTGAGTATACCCCCATACTGTGGTTGGAGGGTATAAAAAAGTGGCCGTATTTTTGATAAATTTACTTTTTTACAAAAAAAAATTTAATCGATAGTCCATACAAAACTATATAAGAATGTAAATTTTTGAGATTTAGGTGCATTCCGTTTTAATGTGATAAATATTTAACCAAGGCAACTCGCCACAAATTTGACCATTTTTCCAATATTTGACCACGCCTCCTAAGCCTAGTTTTTGAAAATTTGACCAACCAAAAACGCTATTTTCTTAGTTTCATATAGGTCTATCCAAACAACCTATTCAGAAATTTACGAGACACATGTTTTCCTGTAGCGGGACATTTGGTGTGGAATGCCTCATATGTATGCCGTAAAGACATAGTCAGTGAGACAATTGTATAAAGTTGATTTTAAACCTTTTATATATATGTATAAACGAGAATTCAAAAAACTATATGAGTAATAAGAAAACTTTAAACAAACTGTTGCAAGAGAAAACCACATACATGGAAGAGAAAACCACATACTCGCACATACACGGAAAACCAAACAAAAAAAAATAGTAAAGCTAAAAATTTAATTAACCAATTAATTATATTAATTAAATATTTAATTAATATTAAATTTAAAAGCAATTAAAATGTTAATTTAAAAAAAATTAAAATTTAACTAAACAATTAATTATATCAATTAAAAATTTAATTGACATAAAAAAAAACAATTAAAATTTTAATTAAAATAAAATATACGATATTATTTTCTTTGCGAGTTGCCTTTATCAAATTAAAACGGAATGCACCACAAACCCAAAAATTACAATTTTTGTATTTTTTTTTATATTTTTTTATTGATTAAAACTTTTTATTAGAAAATTTTTTAGAACCCGTTCTGAAATTTTTATTTTTTTATAAAAAGTTAATTTATCAAAAATCCGGCCACTTTTGTTTAATTTTTTTTTTTAAGTTTATATGTTTGTCTATCCATACAAAAAAAAATCAGAAGCGCGTTTTTCGTTTTTTTTTAGAAAATCGCATTTGAATATTATATATTATAATAATTTGGAATTTCCTTGTATTTTCGTGTTTCAACATAGCGTATGAGTAACTTGTAATTTGTAACTTCGTTGATTTTTACAAAATTTAATATTCAAATTCGATTTTCTTGAGAAAAACGAAAAAACGTGCGTCTGATTCTTTTTTGTGTGGATAGACAAACATCTAAAGTTAAACAAAAATATATTAAAAAAGAAAAATAAGTGGCCGGATTTTTGATAAATTGACTTTTTTTTAAAAGGGGAAATTTCAGAACAGGATCTGAAAATTTTTTAATATAAAATAAAATTTTTTATCGATAGCCCATAAAAATATACCAGAATGTACAGTTTTGAGATTATGATGCATTCCGTTGTAATTTGATAAGTATCTAGTCAACTCGACATAAATTTTACAATTTTTTCAATATTTAGCCACGCCTCCTTAACCCAGGTTTTGAAAAATTGAAAAAAAAACGCAATTTTCTTAGTTCCATATATTCCAAAAATTCGTGGGACACATGGTTTTCTGTAGCGGGACATTTGGTGTAAAACTTGTTAAATTGAACTTAGCTCCTTTTCACATTAAGCTAACGCTATATATTTAGCTATTTAAACATGTACTCTAGATAAAATTTTTCTTTGTTACTCCATTGTAACCCTATAATCACTTTTACTTTTCTTTTGTTCCATAATCAATTTCCTTGTATGAACGTTATATTACAAAGATGCTTTTTCCTATTGACCACTTTGAAAACATTAAAACTGTTACAATTTTTTTGTGGGTCTTAAATGTCTGTGCTTAAAACAATTGTAGTCTACACTTTTGTTTTAACAAAAATTATAAGTAATTTTGTTTTTTTTTTGTTCCTCTTTTTTTTGGCATTTAAAGCATGAAGGTGAGTGCATTTTGTTTGGATTTAGTAACGCCCCTCATTAAAACAACGCCTTTATTTTTTCAAAACGGTTTTGTTTAATTTGAGACTGGAGTTTTTTTTGGGGTTTAAAAAAGAGGAGTTTGTGTTGGTCAATTTTTGTGTTTTATGTAAATGGAGGTTAGCAACAAATTTAGTAATTAATGGAGAAGGTTATGAAGAACATACTACCATTCATAATTTCATAATTATGAAATAATGAAATGTTGTAGTCTAACCACAAATGTAGTGGACATTAGCCTAGATAGTTATAATTTTATGCTTTGCATTAAGTCAAGTGATGCAGTTATTGTTGTTCATTAGAATAGTGCACAGAAAATAATATCGTATATTTTATTTTAATTCAAATTTTAATTGTTTTTTAATTTAATATTAATTAAACTTTTAAATAATATAATTAATTGTCTAATTAAATTTTTAACTTTATTTTAATTAATATTTTAATTGTTTTCAAATTTAATATTAATTAAGTATTTAATTTATATAATTAAATGTTTAATTAAATTTCTAGCTTTACTTATTTTTGTTTTGTTTTCCGTGTGTTTGCGAGTGTGTGTTTTTCTCTTGCATTGTATTACATACAAAAAAAATACATAAGTATAAAAAGTTTGTTGAATGTTTTTTTATTTTTCACATAGGTTTTTGAATTCTCATTTTGTTTATATTTTTTTGTGTATGTATATGAAAGGTTTATAATCAACTTTATAAAATCATCTCACTGACTATGTCTTTACGGCATAAATAAATTTGGTAAAGTTTGAAGAAATATTTTTTTTAAACTATTTTATTCAAAAAGAATGTTTTTACAAATTATTTTTTTTTTTTAATATAATATTTTTAATTAATTTTTTTAATTTATACAATTAAAACTTTAATTATTTTTTTTTTTTTTAATTTTAATTAAATTTTTTAATTTATAGTATTAAGTTTTTAATTAAATAAATATCCATTTATTTTTAATTAACGACACTGTTGCCAACTATTTTTAACCAAAAACCTCTAAATTTCATTAAAAAAGCGCTAGAAACCGCCAAAAATAAATTTAGCGGGGAAAATTTAAAATTCTCCCGCTAAATTACAAAAAAAGCGCTAAAAACCGAAAAACTTGGCATTTTTGATTGACAAAAAAACAAAATTTAAAAAAGAACCTCCAAATTATTTTTTCTACGAAAATTGACTTTTTACTAAAAACGCGCAAGAAACCGCCGAAAAAAATTTAGCGGGAAAATATAAAATTCTACCGCTAAGTTACAAAAAAAACGCTAAAACTAGACAAACTTGGCGTTTTCGATTGAAAAAAAAAGAAAAATTGAAAAAAACCTCTAAATTTTTCCCACTAAATCCAAACAAAAAGCGCTAGATTTTCCCGCTAAAACACAGTTCCCGCTAAAACCAATTTTCCCCCGCTAAATCCAAACAAAAAGCGCTAGATTTAGCGGGAAAACCTCCAACTTGGCAACAGTGATTAACGACATACAAATATTTTTAATTTATTTGCGCATTTTAGTGATTGGTCCGGATTTAATTAAGTTTTTAATTAAATCTACGAATTTTTTAATTAAATATTTTTTTTAATTTTTTTCTGTGTGAATCTCTATAAATTTATGAAAGTTTTAAACAAAACATTTTTTAAATTAGTAAAAAAAAAAATTTGAGTTATTCTAGCTCGAGGTCATTATTTCCTTTACTAATTAAAACTATGATGTTCTTACAAAATAATTTTTCTTTTTTTAATTTATTTATGTGGGTCGTTTTTGCAGGACTACACGTGTTTCGGAATTTTTCAGATTAGTTGACTATCGTGATCTTACTACGATCTTACAATTTTTGTCTTTTAATTCCTAATGGGGATAGAGTCAAAAAATTACCAATATAAATAAATTTAAAACAGAAAAACAATTTTCTTGAAAATTATTCTATGAGAATATCATAGTTTTAATTAGTAAAGGAAAAAATGACCTCGAGCTAGAATAAACCTAATCAAAAAAATGTATTTATTTTTTTTTTTTTTTTAAACCATGACAGTACAAAGAGGCGTGCCATTTCATGCCATTTCATGAACATCTATAATTACCCACTACCTCGATTAGCACAAACTGTGGTGAGTTTATCACTTAAATTGGTTCAGATGTATTTGCGTGATTTCGGACCAAGCATGTATAATGTTCAGTAAAAAACAAAGGAGCTTGGCATGTAACGACCAAGAACTTCCCCTTGGTCAGCAATATTTGTACACCCAAAAAAAAACTTGGTCAAATTACTAGGAAAAGTCTCATAATCCCATTTTATCAATATTTGACAGTTTTCCTTGTTTTTTTAACAAATCGAAATTTACATTTTTTTTGTAATTTTACAATTTTTTTTGTAATTTTACAAATTTCAAGATAATTTTACAAAAAAAATCTAGTAAATTCACGAGAATTCCTTATAATTTTAATTGCGCCAAAAAACTGTAAATTTACAATTTTATTGGTAAAAAACTTGTAAAATTACAAAATTATTGGTAAAAAGCTTGTAAAATTACTAGGAATTCTCGTAAAATAAGAGGTAGTAAAAAATCTAGTAAAATTACAAAACCTCTTGGTAAATTTTATCGTGTCAAAAAATTTGTAAGTTTACAATTTTTTTTGCAAAAACCTTGTAAAATTACAAAATTTTTGGTAAAAATCTTGTAAAATTACTAGGAATTTTTGTCAAATAGGAGGTAGCAAACAAAAAAATGTTACAAGTTTTTCTTGTAATTTTGCAAGGTTTTTTTTTAGTGTAGTGCATTCCAGCCGTTTTTATACCCTACACCACTCTGTGGTACAGGGTATAATGAGTTTATGCTGATGTTTGTAACTACCCGAAATATTGGTTCTAGACCAACTTTCAAATATACCGATCAACTCAGAATCACTTTTTGAGTCGATTTAGCGATGTCCGCCCGTCCGTCTGTCCATCCGTCCGTCCATGCACAGAAAAAAAATACGGAGGAAACAAATTTGAGTAATCACTTGTTTAAATTTATGCCCTGATTCAGTATGTCGTACGAAGTGAGTGACTAGAAATTTTGTACGTAAAACAAAAACAAATTTGAGTTTTTTGTTTTTGTTTTACGTACAAACTTTGTAGTCACTCACTTCGACCGAGATAGCGAATCACACAGTTAAAAACAAAAATTGAGTAATTTTTTAATTGACGCAATTAAAAATTTACTTAAAAATTATAAAAACAATTTAAGTAAACAAGATTTTTGTTTTTTTTTTGTAAAAAAAACTTATAAAAAAATTGATAAATTTTGAGTAAATTTTTAATGGTGTCAATTAAAAATTTACTCAAATTTTTTTAAAACATTTAATAAATTTTTATTAAAAATTTACTCAATACTATTAAATCATTTACTGGTGCAAAATTGAGTAATTTTTTACTCAATAGTATTAAAAATTTACTCAAATATTTTTTTTATTTTTTTCTCTGTGTAAACGTTGTGCGCACGATACAGAACGCAGTTTTTAACCGATTTGTCTGAAATTTGAAACTTAAGCTTCTTTTAACCCAAGAACGAACGCTATTGAAATTGGAAAAAATCGGTCCATGTGTTGACCTATCCCCCAAACAAATGTCCCCTTTAAATTTTGGTCAATTGACCCTTACAACCATATACCTTTTTTGTATTCACAAATCACCGTTCTGAATTTCAAAGGAAGCGTACCAGTTCTTCTTGTAGCCCTCATACAAACCACCCTCCCGATATTTACATAAATCTCTAAAATTTCATGAGAATAGAAAATATTTGATTAAAATTTTGTTTTTGTGTGTTTAACGAATACTTTAATATCACATTTTTGGACTTAGGGCCCATATGAAAATCTCGCCCGATATTACTTAAAGTGGTTTGTTGGCAACAAATAGAAGCCAATTTCAATCAAATTTGGTTTGTGATTGTTTTCTACACTTATTAAAGATTTGACAAAAGATAGACCCAATCGGTCCATGTTTGGACTTGGTACCCATTTTCCGGGAAACACTGATGTAGGGTATTATATGGTCGGTCTTGACCGACTAAAATTTTCTTACTTGTTTTTTATGTAATTTGCGAATCAATAAAGTTCAACAAGGTGTTTTTAGCTCCCTTGTCCAATATGGCCTATTTTCAATTAATTAGCACAATCTGTTGTAAAAATTCTAATTCAATCGCTTCAACCGTTTTTCCGCGATTGGGAAACATTCAGATATAACTTTCGTTTTAGTTAAAAGAAGCATGGAAGTTTACTCTCCTTTGCCCAAACGCAATTTCATATGGCCCATAGTTTTTTTTTTTTTTTTTTATACCCTCCACTCTAGTGATAGAGGGTATATATAAGTTTGTCATTCCGTTTGTAACACCTCGAAATATTGGTCTAGGACCCCATAAAGTATATATATTTATGATCCTCGATCGATTTTAAGTCGATCTAGCGACGTCCGTCCGTCCGTCCGTCCGTCCGTCCGTCTGTCTGTCTGTCCGTAGAAAACACGCTAACTTTTGAAAGACTTTACAGAGGCTACTGAAGTTTGCCATATATGTTTATCATTTACCTGGTCAGGTTGGTATTGCAATCCAGCTAAATCAGTCCAGTGGTTCAAAAGTAATGAGCAAAAGAGTAAATTTCGGCAAGGGTGTTTCGCGAATTTACGAGATAAAAAACACGATAACTTTCGAAAGACAATAATGAGACTACTGAAGCTTGGCAGGTATCTTTGCCGTTCCCCGGGTCTATTTGGTATTAAATTTCAGCTCAATCGGTCCAGTGGTTCAAAAGTTATAAGCAAAACCCTGAATTTCAGATTTGTTTCATTTAAAATGCCACGTGTTTTAAGAAGTTTTAAAAGCATTGGTGGTAACTAAACAATGCTTTTCAAACTTGTTTAATTTTAAAACAATGCTTTTTAAACTTATTTAGTTTTAAAAGCATTGGTAACTAAAAAATTACACTCGAAAAAAATTTTAAACTCAAAAAAATTTTACACTCAAAAAAAATTTTACACTCAAAAAAAAAATTTACACAAAAAAAAAATTAGTTTTTTTTACAAAAATGACTATATTTTGTGTACATACGTACGTGCATTCACTCAGAAATATTTTTACAGTAAAAAAAACATTACACTCGAAAAAAATTTTACCCTCAAAAAAAAAATTAGTATTTTTTTTCTTTTTTTTAATGTCAAAAAAGAGTTTTTTACTCAAAATAAAATTTTTCTAATCAAAATTGTTAATTTTTTCACGTTAAAAAATGTACTATCCTTTAAAAAAAATGCATTGTGGAGGGTATTCATAGATTCGGCAAAGTCGAATTTAACTTTTCTACTTGTTTTTATATAGAATTACCACATAATTACAAATTATATACTAATTTTACCTAACCGAGAACTGGTAACAATGACCTTCGTCTCGTTGTAGCGAAACAGACCAAGGCCTCTGGTGGGAATCGAACCCACGACCCCTAGACTCATAGGCTAGCACGCTACCAACTAGCCTACTGGGGCGCCCATATGGCCCATAGTTTCTTCCTTGGTTAGCCCAATTTGTGGTGAGAATTTAAAAAAATAGGTTCAGCCGTTTTTCCGTAATTAAGGAAAAGGCAGACATAGCTGCATCACAGTTAAAAGAGGCGTGGAATTTTACGCCCTTTAAAAAGAGGCGTGTCATTTTACTTCCATTTGCCCAAACGCACTTTTATATGATCCATAGTTCCTTTCTTGGTTAACACTATTTGTGGAGAACATTTCAGTGAAACCGGTTCAGACGTTTTTCTGTAATTTCGGAACAGGCTTTTGGTTAAAGTTTCCTACTTGATTAGTACTATTTGTGATAAAAATTTCAATAAAATCTGTGGTGGAAATTTCAGTGAAATCGGTTAAGCCGTTTTTCCGTGAATGCGGAACAGGCAGATATAGCTTCAGCATAGTACAAAGCGACGTGGCATCTTACGCCCCTTTATTCAATCGAGCTCTATTATGGCCTATTGGTTGTCTCTCGGTTAGCACTATCTATGGTAAAATTTTCAGTAAAATCGGTTGTATTTCCTTTTACTCATAATATGAAAAGACTGTAAGGCGTGCTATCCTTTCGTTTTAATTCTGTTTCAGTTTTTAAATTAATAAAAATTTAGTTATTATTCGACCTATAAATTATATTTTGAGAAAGATTACTCTAGCTCCATCTCACATTTCTTAAATAAAGACATGTAACCTCGAGCTAGACTAATCTTTTGCAACAAAACCAAAAAGAAAGTTTTCAATAAACATATTTATTGTAAAGAAATGTGACCTCGAGCTAGGGTAATCGTTCTCAAAATAAGAAAACAAAATTTAAAAAAATATGTTCAGTAACATTGGTTGTACATATTCCCTTTTACTAAGACCGAATTTACATCAGGCAATTTTAATTGCGGCAATTTTGATTTTCTAGTGTATCAGAGAGAGAGGGAATAATCTTAGATCTCTCTCTGATACACGATAAAATCAGAATTGCCGCAATTAAAATTGCCTAATGTAAATACGGTCTAATGATATAAAAATACTATGAGGCGTGCCAGTTTGAATTCTGTTTTATTTCTTAAATTAATAAAAATTATTTATACTGTGCTAGTCGCAAAAAATAACAAGCTGAGCACGCTGCTGGTAAAACTAATTCGGGTACGCTGAATTCAATGGTGCTAGCCGTTTTTCAAAGTTAGCGCTCGTATTCGCGATATTCGCGATTAAAAATTGTAAAGCTAAAGTACAACAAAAATTTAATTTTTATGCTTTTGGGATAGTTTTTAAATATAAATTTAATAAATGCATTGTTTTTTTTTTGCGAAAAAATTTTTTTCCGCGAAAAAGACAGCGAAAATCAGCGAAAAATTTTTTTTTCCAAAAATGTTGTCATTGCAATGTATCGTATTCGATACATTTTCATAAATTAATAGCAAAATAAAAAAAAATTCGCGAAAAAAATATCGCGAAAAAAAATTTTCACGAATAATTTTTTTTTTTTTTGTATATAAAATAAAGTTTAGATGATAAAATTCAGAAATTGTCTAAATAATATAAAAAAATATATATTTTTTTTATTTAAAAATAAAAAAAAAATAATCGCGAATATCGCTCATACTTTGAAAAAACTGATAATACAATGTGATGCTAGCTTTACCAGATGGATGTCGTAATTTCAAATCAAACTAAAAATATTTGTATTGAACCAATTGTTTTAAGAAAATAACGACTTTTCGCGACCAAAAAATGTTTTTCGCGAAAAAATTCACGGTATTATGGTTTTTATGCTAGTTTAACAGACTTGAATGATTTTAAATTTAAAAATTATCGCAAAAGTTTAAAAATATAGTTTTTATTGTACTTGAGCATCAAAATTTTAAATCGTGAATACGAGCGCTAACTTCGAAAAACGGCTAGCACCATTGAATTCAGCGTACTCTAATTAACGTTACCAGTACGGTGCCCAGCTTGTTAAAAAAAAGTGTCAAATTCGAGCACAGTTTTATTATTCAACCTATAAATTCTATTTTGAGAAAGATGACTCTAGCTCCAGCTTTTTAATAAAAAAATGTAACCTCAAGCTTGAGTAATCTTTCACAAAAACAAAAAAAGTTTAAATAAAATATTAAAAGGTCACATTTCTTTAATAAAGAGCTACACAACTCCGCAATTAATATTTTATTTAAACTTTTTTTGTAGCTCGAGGTCACATTTCTTTATTAAAGAACTCTAGCTCGAGGTCACATTTCTTTATTAAAGAAATGTAACCTCGAGCTAGAGTAATCTTTTTCACAAAAAGAAAAACAAAAGTTTTAATAAACAAAATTTATAGTAGAGCTCATGAATGAAATTAGTTCAATTGAGCTATTCACTTCACTGAATGAAATTAGTTCAATTGAGCTATTCACTTCACTGAACTATCTGAACTGACGACTGTTGACTTGCTTGTCGTTCAACTTCTCTAGGATGGTCTCAATCAAAATTTTAGCTGAATTTCAAATTTTACATAAATTTTTCACTGATTCATTTGCAATCATTACATGACATTTTAGTTGTCATTTAATTGTTTTACACACCCTTATGATTAATAAATCGTTAGCCTTAATCACTTATGAATTATTACAAAAAAACACAACGAGCGATACTATCAATAAATCGACAAATTATACATCAAATAGATTCTTTTTGATTTCATGACATGGTTCGTTATTCATAATAAATCATTCAATCATCCAAAAATTTAAATTTTTACAAGTAGAAGTCGTAGTACCAACAATACCACAAACAACAAGTTGTTGTCTTCGTCATTGCTGTTGTTAATTTTTGATGTTGCTGTTCTTTTGTTTTTTCTTTTACATTTTACAATACGACACAATTGTTTTGTCGTCTTTCAATGATTGACTCGTGCCAAACACAATCTGACCTTACACCTTGCTGCATCAAACAACAATCAACTACTATTGAAGCTACATTTTAAACAATTGCAACATCCATCTCGCCAAAACAATAACAAAAAAATCAACCTCCAATACTCGTGCTGATGCCAGAAATTTTGTATAAAAAAACATTTTTTTCCGTGTTTTTATTAAAAGAAAAAAACAATTTAAGATACTAATCGTATTCTTTGTTTTTATTGTTCAAAATATATTTTTTTAATTTTTAAGGTTTTGCTCAAATTCAATTGTAATGATGCATTTTTAGTTTTTTTTTTTTAATTTGAATAATTATTGATTTATTGCATTGTTTTGTTTTTGGTTTTAGAAATATGTATTTTCGTTTTCAATTAGATAACACAAGGAAACAAGGTGGATCATATTTTTTTAAGTTTTATAATTGATTCATAAAATTGGCATTTTCAAAAAAAGCGTATTTATTTGAACTTATTCACCATTGTTTTCGGTCAGTGCAAGGAAGAACTGCCCAAGCTAGTTTAACGTTCCGAGACTAATTTATTATGGAGACCAAGCCAATGGACTTCTTTACTGTAATGGACTTGCAGACAAATTATCTATAGCCTTAAATGTTTTCGACTACAGCAATGGCTCCCAGCCTTTGATTTTCGCCCCACTGCACAGTGTCACATTTTGCCAATCTAGGACGACAAAAATATAATTTTATTTATATTGACTTGAAATTCGTTATACATGTTCGATTTGACTTCGAAAATAACATTATGAAAAATATGGGAGGCCGGTTAACGGTCATGCCCACGTTTTTAAAAAATGTGTAGTTTTGGTTTTAACTTCTTTAAATTTGGTATACATACTCTCAATGACTGTAGAAATAATATCACCAAAGGAGGGGGTGGTCAGACAACTGCCATTCTTTAAAATTCCCAAAAAGGAGTGGATAAATACCTATGTTTTTTTTTAAAGTTACAACAGTTGAAACCCGACTTAAATAATGTAGAGCAATTACAGGATTTTACAAGATGCAACTTTTTTCTTAATAACGAACAGAACTATCGTTCTTGTATGATTATTTCCGTGCTATTAGGAATGTTTTATAATACAAACAAATCATGAAAATCGGGGAACTTTTTTTTATTTTTGTCGTGCTAGATTGGCCAAATGTCGCTCTGCGCACTGGGGGGCAATTTCAATGCTTCAATAGGGCAACGAGTAATTTTTTTATATTTTTTCTTAAATAAACTAAAAACAAGTAAGAAAATTATAGTCGGTCAAGACCGACCATATAATACCCTACACCAGAGTTTCCCGGAAAATGGGTCCCATGTACCGATTAGATCTATATGTTGTCAAATCTTTAATAAGTGTAAAAAACACTCACAATTCAAATTTGAGTGAAATAGGCTTCTGTTTGTTGAAAATAAACCGCTTTAACTGAATATCGGGCGAAATTTTCACAAGGGGCCTGAGTCCAAAACTGGTCCGATGATTATCAGGTTTGATAAGGTTATTTAAGTACGCGTTTAACATACACAAACAAAATTTTAATTAAATATTTTCTATTTTCATGAAATTTGAGGCATTTGTGTGAAAATCGGGAAGGTGGTTTGTATGGAGGCTACAAGAGAACTGGTCCGATTTCTTTGAAATTCGGAATGGTGATTTGTGAAGACAAAACATGTTTACCTTCCAAATTTCAGAAAGATACCTGTTATAATACGGTTATTAGAGTCATTTGAGCCAAAACTAAAGAGGACCTTTGTATGGGGGCTAGGTCTAAATATGGACCGATTTTTTCCAATTTCAATAGGCTTCGTCCTTGGGCCAAGAGAGGCTTAAGTTTCAAATTTCAAGTCAATTGATTAAAAATTGCGACCTGTATCGTGTTTACACCGATTACATGGACAGACAGACGGACGGACGGACGGACGGACAGACGGACGGACGGACGGACGGACATCGCTAAATCGACTCAAAAAGTGATTCTAAGTCGATCGGTATACTTAAAGGTGGGTCTAGCACCAATATTCGGGTAGTTACAAACATCAGCACAAACTCATTATACCCTGTACCACAGTGTGGTGTAGGGTATAAATATATTATATTTTTTCGGCGTAAGCCAAGTGTATTTTAATTTGTTGTTTGTGTTTTTGATTGAAGAATAAATTTTTTTTTTTTTTTTGGAAAATTTCCAGAATCCGATCTGAAATTTTTCATTTTTTAAAAAAGTCAATGAGTATGAGTATTATTTATGCAATTAATAATACTCATTCGCAACGTTAAATCAAAACAAGTAAGAAAATTATAGTCGGTCAAGACCGACCATATAATACCCTACACCAGAGTTTCCCGGATCATGGGTCCCAAGTTCAAACATGGACTGATTAGATCTATATTTTGTCAAATCTTTAATAAGTGTAAAAAGCAATCACTAATCAAATTTGAGTGGAATAGGCTTCTTTTTGTTGACAATAAATCGCTTCAACTGAATATCGGGCGAAATTTCCACATGGGACCTAAGTCCAAAATGGTCCGATGATAATTAGATTTGATAAGGTTATTAAAGTACGCGTTTAACATACACAAACAGAATTTTAATTAAATATTTTCTATTTTCATGAAAATTGAGAGATTTATGTGAAAATCGGGAAGGTGGTTTGTATGGGGGCTACTAGAAGAACTGGTTCGATTTCTTTAAAATTCGGAATGGTGATTTGTGTGTATAAAACATTAATTCCTGCCAAATTTTTAAAAGATACCTATTAAAATGCGACTATTAGAGTCATTTGAGCCAAAACTAAAGAGGACCTTTGTATGGGGGCTAGGTCTAAATATGGACCGATTTTTTCCAATTTCAATAGGCTTCGTCCTTGGGCCAAAAGAGGCTTAAGTTTTAAATTTCAAGTCAATTGATCGAGAATTGCGACCTGTATCGTGTTTACACCGTTTACATGGACAGACAGACGGACGGACGGACGGACGGACGGACGGACGGACAGACGGACGGACGGACGGACATCACTAAATCGACTCAAAAAGTGATTCTAAGTCGATCGGTATACTTAAAAGTGGGTCTAGGACCAATATTTCGGGTAGTTACAAACATCAGCACAAACTCATTATACCCTGTACCACAGTGTGGTGTAGGGTATAAAAATACAAGCAAATTACAAAATTGTTATGAAATTTAAAATTCAAATACGATTTTCTCGAAAAAAAACGAGGAACGCGTGCCTGAATTTTTTTGTGTGGATGGACAAACATCTAAACTTAAAAAAAAAATGAAACAAGTAGAAAAGTTAAATTCGACTTGGCCGAATCTATGAATACCCTCCACAATGCCCTTTTAAGGCTGGATTACTCAATGCTCCGTTATAAAATAACTCTCCGTTAAATTTAACTTTTTCATACAAATTTTGACATAAGGCTCCGTTAAATCGGCAGTTAGCAGCTAACTTTTCATTGAGTAATCCGCCCTAAGTGATAGTAAATTTTTCAACGTGAAAAAATAACATTTTTGATTAGTTTTTAATTAATTTTTGAAAAAAAAAAAAATTACAAAATTTTTTTTTTGAGTGTAAATTTTAAATGTAAAATTTTTTTGTGTGTAAATTTTTTTTTTTTTTAGTGTAAAAATATTTTTGAGTGACAAAAATACGTTGTAAAATATTTTTTTGACTTACCAATATTTTTAAAACATGTTTAACGGCTTTTCAACTCATGAATTTAAGGTGAAACTAATCTGAAATTCACGGTTTTGCTAATAACTTTTGAACCACTGGACCGACTTGGATGAAATCGAACCAGGCCCGGGACACGACAAATATATATGCCAAGCTGCAGCGTCCTCAGAATTGCCTTTCGAAAGTTAGCGTGGTTTTAATCTCGTAAATTCGCAAAATACCCTTGCCGAAATTTACTCTTTTGCTCATAACTTTTGAACCACTTGCCCGATTTCGCTGGATTGCAATACCAACCTGACCCGGTAAATGGTCAACATATATGTCAAACTTCAGGAGCCTCCGTAAAGTATTTCAAAAGTTAGCGTGTTTTCAACGGACAGACAGGCAGACGGACGGGCGTACGGACATCGCTAGATCGACTTAAAATCGATTAAGGATCATGAATATATATACTTTATGGGGTCCTAGACCAATATTTCTATGTGTTACAAACGGAATGACAAACTTATATATCCCCTCTATCACTAGAGTGGAGGGTATAAAAAAAAGTGGCCGGATTTTTGATAAATTTACTTTTTTTTTAAATATAAAATTTCTAAAAGTTTTCCAAAAAAAAAAAATAATCGATATCACATACAAAACTATATAAGAATGTAAATTTTTTAATGTGATAAATATTTAATCAAGGCAACTCGCCACAAATTTTACCATTTTTCCAATATTTGACCATGCATCCTAAGTTCAGTTTTCGAAAATTAGAAAAACCAAAAACGCAATTTTCTTAGTTCCATATAGGGCAATCCAAACATCCTATTCAGAAATTTACGGGTCACATGTTTTTCTGTAGCGGGACATTTGGTGTAGAATGTCTCATATTCCTCTTCTTAAGTTTTAGGAAGCAATTTTTCTCACTATTTCAGTAAAAATTTTATAACTCGTGGAAATTTTTTTTCCAAAAATTTATAATGGCGATATCCTGAAAACTAAGCCAGATAAAGCAAAATGGAGGCCATTTTTGGTTCTGTGGATCGCCATAGTATCGCCAGTCCTCTTCACATGTGTGGGCCCTAATGGGTCCTAACTTTGGATTTAAAAAAGTTGGCATTCCCCCGAAAATGGTTAAATGCTCATATCTCGGTCAATATTGCCAACACAACATAAAGCTCTCCGAGTAATAGTTTTAAAGTTGACGAGTTTTTAAAATTCTCAAGACTCCAGTGGTCCCCTAAATTCAAGTATCTCAAAATCTAAGCAAGGTAGAGCGAAACGGATAAAAATTTTTGATCAAAAACTATGACGATTATTAAGGAACACAACTGGGTTTGGGCCCATCGGGGTTTGAACCTATCGGGTCCGAACCTAATGGGGTCTTCACCCAATCAGCTCCTCAAATGTGTATGAACTAAATTGAAATAAAATTTCCCCATTTTTTAGTTCAAAGTGGCATAATAAAAAATCTTTCCTCATTTTTAAGAAAAAAAAATAACTTAAAAGAAGGAGAACATGCACAGAAAGAAATGAAAATTGAGTAAACTTTTCATACTATTGAGTAAAAAATTACTCAATTTTGCACCAGCAAACGATTTAATAGTATTGAGTAAACTTTTAATAAAAAATTATTAAATGCTTACTAAAAAATTTGAGTAAATTTTTAATTGACACAATTAAAACTTAACTCAAAATTTTTCGATTTTTTAAGTAACTTTTTAATTGTGTCAATTAAAAATTTGGCTGTAGGCAAAATCGCCCAAAGAAAAATGGCCCAAGAAAGAAAACGAAAATTCGCCCAATTTTTGGGCGATATTTCATATGAAAAGTTACCCAACATTTTTGGGCAAATTTTCATAGTTTTTGGGCAAAATTTCGAAATTAAAAATTGGGTGATTTTTCATTACAAAAAATTACCCAAAAATTTTATATGAAAAATTGCCCAATTTTATTTTGGTTTTATTTTTTGTCAAAATCTTAAAATGTCAAAACTGAAATATGTATGTCACAATAAATCAGTATATTATTATTTTTAGAAACAGAAAACGCATATCGTGTTTTTTTTGTAAATTATATATTGAACTAACCAAGAATAAGCTGAAGCAAAACCGTTCCGTTGTTGCTAACATACAAATGCTTTGGTGGGAATCGAACCCAAAACCCCTGCTCTTACTTGCAGATCAAAAGTAATGAATTTAAAAACAGTATGCAACTCCGATGAAAGCTCCGCAGGCGAAAAATTTTACCAACAAATTTTAACAAAAAATCGCGCGATTTTTTGTTAGAATTTGTTGGTAAAATTTTTCGTTTGCGGCGCTTTCATCGAAGTTAATTACAATTTTTTTTATTTCGTTAAAATTTAAGTTTCATACTTAAAACTTTTACATCATTTACACTGCGTGACAAAAGTGACCAATATTTTAGAAAACAAGAGGTACGACCATCTCTTCTATATATTTCGGACATGCTGAATCGAATGGCGTACTCCGTTTTTCGATGTATGGTACAGTTTTCGTGCAAAATGTCGTTAAAGATTTGCTGATTTCGAGCCAGTTTTTTAACAAAAAAATTTGCATAGTTAATGATTTATAAATTTTATGGCATGGAAAACAAAGATATGACTTGTAGTAATATTTCTTATGCAAATTTGTTTCAAAGCTTGTTATCTTAAACCCCTAAATTCGCCAATTTCTTAATTTTTTAGGGTTTTCGCTAAATTAACAGCCAAATTGGTCTTTGATTAAAAACTTGCTTTTAGTGAATCAAAAAGGCATCCCTAACAATACGAATAGTGGACAAAAAACAGCTATGTTATATGGACCATCATGATGAAAATCTCGAAAAACCGTTTTTTTGTATATGCCAGCATCACTTTACGAGATGATTTAAGACTCCATCTTTTAGTATATAATGTGGGATTCTTAAACAATTAACTGGCCAACAATTTGGCCAAAAAAGTTTTCATTTGCAAAAGTTATCTTAACAAAAACTATTATTTCAGTGTTAACCCTACAATAGTTATAGTTTTTGTTAAGATAACTTTAGCAAATGAAAACTTTTTTGGCCAAATTTTTGGTCAGTTAATTGTTTAAGAATCCCACATTATATACTAAAAGATGGAGTCTTAAATCATCTCGTAAAGTGATGCTGGCATATACAAAAAAACGGTTTTTCGCGATTTTCATCATGGTGGTCCATATAACATACACTCAAAATATTTTGTAGCCAAAAACAAAAGAAAAACACACTTAAAACCAGTGAATAAACAATTGAAAACCATCCCAGTAATTATTCATTTGTTTTAAAAACATCAACATTTATTTTTTACTGTTGGCAAAATTTTCTAAAATAAAAAACACTAAACAATAAAAAATTACGGTTTTTTCATTCTTTTTTACCAACAAATTCAAAAAAAATAACCTACGAAAACATTAAAAATTAATGATAGTTCTGTTATTTTTACCAACAAATTCCAAAAAAATAACCTACCAAAACATTAAAAATTAATGATTTCGTAGGTTATTTTATACAATTTTCTATTGAAATATTTTTTTTAAATTTTTTAATAAAATTTTGGGGAATCGATCCCGCAATCAACTACATTCTGGCCAGACACTCTACCCATCGTACCAAAGCCACTTGATACAAATATGTTTTTATATTTCTATAAATAATTTTTTGAATTTTTTTTCTACAAACAAATAACTGACTTGTGTAGGTAAAAACTAATGATATATCATTAAAAAATACCAACAATTTAAAAAAAAAATTACTTACACAAATCATTAAAAATTTAAAGAATAATCAGTAGTTTTTACTTACAGAACAAAAATAAGTGACTTTATAAATTAAATGTTAGTGAAAGTCTTTATTTTTTAGTGTGTTATTTTTGAAACAAAGGACTGATGTAGTCATTAATAAAAACTGAACATCAAACAAATGTTTTTTCTTTTAAAAACGACTAAACGGAAAACTTTTTAAATAAACTACAAACAGTTAATGACATAATTTTTTGAGTGTAGATGTTTTTGTCCACTATTCGTATTGTTAGAGATGCCTTTTTGATTCACTAAAAGCAAGTTTTTTATCAAAGACCAATTTGGCTGTTAATTTCGCGAAAACCCTAAAAAATGAAGGAATTGGCGAATTTAGGGGTTTAAGATAACAAGCTTCGAAACAAATTTGCATAAGAAATATTACTACAAGTCATATCTTTGTTTTCCATGCCATAAAATTTATAAATCATTAACTTTGCAAATTTTTTTGTTAAAAAACTGGCTCGAAATCAAATCAGCAAATCTTTAACGACATTTTGCAAAAAAACTGTACCATACATCGAAAAACGGAGTACGCCATTCGAATAAGCATGTCCGAAATATATAGAAATGATGGTCGTAACTCTTGTTTATTTTTTAGTGTTCCGCAGTGTTACTTATGCATTTTACGGACTGTATTCTCAAAACAACGATCTATAAAAATAAATAATAAACACGTAACCTATAGTTTTATCTAAAAAGTTTTTGTCTTTGTCTTAAAATGATTCTGCGTAACCGGCCTTCGGCCGGGCTTAGAGATTACAAACTCCATGCCTTAGACCCACCCTCTCCGCAAAATAAAGTTTTCTGTGTAGTATGTGCTTTGGAAAAAATGTGTTAGAAAAAATATTTTTTTATTTTGGGCCATTTTTCATTTCGTTTTTGGGCTTTTTTTCGTTACTTTTGGGCGAAGTTTCGTATTTTAATTTTTGGGCCATTTTTCATATTTTTTGGGCGATTTTGCATTTGGGCGATTTTTCATAAAAATTTTTTGGGCGATTTTTCTTTGGGCGATTTTGCCTACAGCCTAAAA
This sequence comes from Pegoplata infirma, assembly GCA_963921195.1. NCBI lineage: Eukaryota > Metazoa > Arthropoda > Insecta > Diptera > Anthomyiidae > Pegoplata > Pegoplata infirma. The sequence continues at coordinate 73,584,729 of OY992537.1, read as the reverse complement.
ATTTACTCCAAATTTATCAATTTGTTGTTTTAAAAAGTTTAAAAAAGTTTCATATGTTTTTCCAAAAAAAAAAATTTTACCAAATATATTTATGTCTAAAAGACAAAAATGTGAATCCCTAAAACCTTAAGATTGTCTATCAATAGGATTTTGGAAACTTATCGATTGAAAATTTGCAAAATAATTGTATTCTAGTGTTTATCAATTGCTATTATGATTTCCCCCTCCCCCTTTTTGTAAAACTATTTTTTTAGCGATTAATAGGTGTGGTTGTTTTTTTTTTTGCATTCAAAGAATAAATCACAACAAATCATTAGAAAAAGGGAATTGTTGATTATTTGTAGCTTAAAATTTTAAATTGTTTGTTTAAAAAAATCATTGTTTTGTATTGATTTATAAAAGGTTAATGTTTCTTATTATTCATGGTGCACAGTGGGGCATAATCAAAATTATAATATTTTGGAAATAAACCAAAACTCATTGGGTTGTAAAATATTAATATAGCAGAGAAATCTTTAAGTTTCAGTTTAAATGGTGGGCCTCATAGACTTTTGGGCAGCTGCGCTAGGAAATCTCAACGTAGGGGACCTCAGACATGGAAAATGTTACAGAGCTGGCGGATTAATTATCAAAATTATTTCGATTTAGGCCAACTGTGTGTTGTCGTTGTTTTCTAAATGTTAAGACAAGAATTTCAAATTGTATTTTTATGGTCATTAAGTTAAAGCACACCCCCTTAATTAAAATCTGATTTGTTTTCATTATTATTTCTATTTTTTTTTATTTTTTTTGGGTTAATTACATTCATTTTATAGGTAAACACAAAAATGTTGTACAACAGACAAATTAATGTCAAAGTTTTCCTTATTACAACTTGTATACAAATTAAATAGTAAAGGCCGAAAAAAAACTTGTATAATTTAAAACTAAAAATTTTAACACTAAAAGTTATTAAAACTATTTTTTTATTTAACAGATTTCTCAAAGGGAGTTAATTTTTTTTATTTTAATAAATTTACACAAGGTTGATAAACATTTATACAGATTTTTACACATTTTAATCATTTTCAAACAAAATTTTTTTAAGCAAAAGTACTTAAATTACACAACACTTATAAAAACAGCATAATTTTGATATCATTCATTTTTTAACCAAAAAATCCACCACGCTTTTGTAAAAACAAACTCTTAAAGTTTCAACACTTTTCAATTGAACTTTAATACAAGTTAATAAGATACTATAATCTAATATGTCCAATCATATATTTTATTAATTAATTTTTTAAGTCCAGTTTATTATTTAATTTTTCTTAATTTGTTTTTAAGGAGAAATATAAAACAAGACTGTTAGACATACAAACATAATGTGTCTCAAAAAACGTGCTATTACAAATAAGACAAACATAAAACAAGTACGAAAATAATAGTCGGTCAAAACCGACTATATATATCTCTTCTCAGTTCAACTTTGGATTTTCACAAGTATTCGGGTAAATTTTTTTATTCTAAGTACTACGCCTTTTTTGAAAATGTTCACCAAAAACTTCTAAATTTTATTGAAGGCGCCATGGGTTAAAATATTTTAATTTGGCCCGAGTTAAGTTGGTCTCAAGCTCTATGAAATAGTCAGTGGAAAAAAAATTTGAGATTTTTTTTTTTAAATCTAGAACGTGGGAAAACCCGTTAGTTTTGGAAATTTCGATAAGTTTTCAATGGTGATATATCGAAAAGCATCACGGGTTAAAATGATCGGATTTTGGCAAAGTTAAGAATGAAATTGTATCTTAAACTCTATGAAATATTCAGTGGAAAAGAATTTTGATTTTTTTTTAATTCTTGAATGTAGTAAAAAACCACCATTTTTGTAATTTTTTTGACAAATTTCAAATGACGATATCTCCAAAAAAAAAATAAAGTTCAAATGAAAGACTATCTCAAGATCTATGCAAGGGTTATTTATATATATTGGCTCCTTTTACTCCTACAAGGAGCATAGAGCCGCAACAAGGTTGTTCCAATCTGCTCGATCTGCTGCACGACGCTTTATTTCATTCCAACTAAGATGTAGTTTAGATGCTTCAATTTCAATTTGTCGTCTCCAGGTGTGGGATGGGCGTCCCCTGCGTCGACTACCTTGTAGGTTCCAATCAATAGCTTGTTTCGCAATGTCATCAGATGGCTTTCTTAGTATGTGGCCAATCCAGCTCCACTTACGTTTGCATATCTCTTGCCAAATTGGATGTTGGTGTGTTTCTGACCGAAGGCGGTTATTTGATATAGTTGCAGGCCAATATATGTGCAGGATCTTGCGTAAGCATTTGTTTACAAAGACCTGAATGTCATGTATATCTGGATTAGCTGCATTCCATGTTTCACATCCATACAACAAGGTTGACTTAACATTGGAATTGAACAGGCTGAGTTTTGTCCGTTGAGATATATAAAACGAGCTCCATACTTGCTTTAATTGGCCAAAGGACTGACGAGCTTTGTTGATACGATTTTTTATGTCTGCTTTGGAACCGCCATTTATATCGAGAATGCTTCCCAAGTAACAGAATGAATTTACATTTTGAATAGGGTTGTTCTGAATATAAAATGTTTGATCATTAGCCACGTTTATGCGCATAACTTTTGTCTTGCTGATGTTTATTTTCAAGCCTACCCATGATGCAGATTCTTGGACTAACGAGAGCTTCGACTGCATATCTGAGAAAGTATGTGATAGTAGGCATATATCGTCTGCATAATCAAGGTCTACCTTGTAGTCCCCAGGTTATTCCTCTTCTGTATAGTGTAACCTTCTGCATAACTATGTCTAGGACGCAGTTAAACAACAGAGGAGATAATACGCAGCATTGTCGTACTCCAGTATTGACAGAAATTTTGTTGCTTAGTTGGTTCTCATGTAAAATGCAGCAGGTGGCATTTACATATAAACCTTTAATGAGGCATATTAGTTTGTCAGGGACTCCTTTACATGCCAATGCATTCCATATCGCTGTTTGATTTAATGTATCAAAAGCTTTTTCAAAGTCTATAAATGTTAAATACAGAGGAGATCTCCACTCTACAGACTGTTCAACGATAACTCTTAAACTATTCACGTGGTCGAAACAAGATTTCTGAGTACGGAAGCCGCCTTGTTCTTTTCTGAGTTGTGGCAAAATTACTGCAGCAAGTCTTCTATTTATTATATGAGCAATAACTTTGTTTACCATGCTAAGTAGGGTAATGCCTCTCCAGTTTCGACGATCCGATCTCCGATCTCCTTTTTTTGGCAAGTTTACAATCACACCTTCTCCTCAGGGAGAATTTCATGGCACCAAAATTTGTTTACTATGGGTGATAGTAACTTTGCACTGGTTGTTGCATCTGCTGATAGAAGTTCGGGAGATATATTGTAAATGTCTGGTGATTTGTTATTTTTGAGAGATTTAATTGATTCTATTCTTTTTGAAATGCTTGGACAATCAGTAGATATATTTGTGTTTTGTAAATGAGCTTCACAGTTGCATATCGCGTTTTGTGTAGGATGGGGTGAGGATAACATATTTATATAAAATTCCTCCCAAAGTTTAAGCTGCTGTTCTTTCGATGTAATAAGTTCTCCAACATCGTTCTTTACTGGTTTGCCAGAGGGTAGTTTGTTAGCTTCTTTGCCGCACGATAAAGTTGTCTTCCACGATTTGTTTCTGGCGCAGCTTGGGCTTCTTTAGCGATGTTGTCTACCCATCTTCTTTTATCACGTCTGGCACTTCGTTTAACTTCACGGTTAGGATGATGATGCAATTGCATACTTAATTCTTTCTCCGAGCGCGTTCTACTTGAGTTGATTGCACCTTTAGCATCCTTTCTTTCCTTCACGAGCTTCCAGGTTTCATCACTTATCCACTCTTTGCGGATGTTACTTTTAAACCCAACGTGCACTTCTGCTGCATTTACGAAGATATTTCTCGTTTCATTCCAACTCACATTTTGGTTATCGGTGATTACTTGTAAAGAAGCTTTTAGTGAGTTTGAAACGGAGTTGGCAACAGTTCCTTGTTTCAATTTATCAGTGTCGAATCTTTTCTGAGAGACTTGATTTTGTTTTTTGATAGCCGCAACTTTGAGACGCATCGTCGCAATCACCAAATGGTGATCACTTGCCATATCGGCCCCTCTTTTATTGCGCACGTCTAAAAGCGATCCTCGCCATTTCTTGCTTATAGTAATGTGGTCAATCTGGTTCTCTGTGCGCTTATCAGGTGATACCCATGTCACTTTGTGTATTCTAGGGTGAGGAAACAGAGTGCCACCAATAACGAGGCCATTTGTACTGCAGGTTTCCAATAGAAATTCTCCATTTTCTGTCATTCGCCCCAAGCCGTGTTTCCCCATAGTGCTCTCGGTATTTGTGTTTTCGGTTCCAACACCACTGGATCGGGGTTCGGTACTTGGTTTACCAGAATAGATAAGAGTTAGGCCTTCGCCCGTTGAGAGTTCACCTGAATTACACCAGCGAGTTTCACAGACACCTAACATTGTTAGTTTATAGGTGACAAATTCTTTACAGAGTTGAGCCAGACGAGATTCTTCCAAAAGCGTCCTTACATTCCAGGTTCCAATTCTAGTCCTTGTTTTCATGCCAAAAGTCGTCATCGATAAATCGGGTTTAATTGTATTTTTCCTTGTTTCGGTTTCGGTAATCAGATTAGTTTAAGACGAATGACTGATTAGGCCATAGCGCCCGATCCTGGTGTTGGGGCTGCCAACAACGCATCCAGGCATGCTGTGATCGCAGCGAGAATTTAATTCGTGCAGAGTAATAGGGTTATTCCGCCCATGATCGGTCGTCAAAGCCTCGCTAGCATGACAGGGGACACCAAGTCCTTGGTGGACAGTGGGTGAGGTTGACATTTGAAAAGGATTGGCTATGTATACAAATTTGTATTCGCTTCACTTTTCCATTAGACCCCCAATGCAAGGGTTAAGGGAAAGAAATCTTTCTTGACCGTAGGAAATAGCTGCAGTCTTTTTTCAAATTTCAAATAGCGAAAACCGTTTAACCGATTTAAAAAATTAAAAATCCAAAACTTTGATTGCAGGGCGCACAGTGAGACAACGCCGGCATTAAATACAAGGAGTCATTGTAGAGCTCTGAAATTTTGCACAGGTTATTTTTGATGCAATTCCAGTTTTTTAAAAAAAAAAATATGAAAATACGCCCACTTTTACGCCCACCTCCCATACAATCGAAATTTGTAAAATGCCGTATTGTCCGTAATACTTTAGGTATAACTTTCAATTTTGGTATACTTGAATGTTATATTGTTACAAACATTATCGGAAAAAATTTTGAGCTTTGGCCCACTTTTACCCCCACCACCCATACAACCTCAACATAAAAAGTGCCATATTTTCTAAAATATTTTAGGTACAACCTTCAAATTTGATATTACTATAATTTATATCATTTTAAATGTTTCATGCAAAAATAACAATAACACGCCCACACTTTCCTCCCATGGAGATTAGGGCGTCCCAAAAAAAAACCTTTGTTCGATTTTCTTTGGTGCTCAAGCATAATTTGAAAGCTTATAGGGTTAAGTATTTTTGAGATTTTTTCAGATTTTTCGAAATAGTTTTTAAGGTCGCGCAAATCGATTTTGTGTTTAAAATCGGCTTTGACGACCGTTTTTTTAACTTTCTTTATAAGTTCGCCAATAAACACGATATTCTTTACTATTGAGTTAACATTTTTAAAGAAAAATGTCCAAACTTTATTTTTGTGTGCATAAATTAAACGTTTTGGCTACGCTTTTGCTCGTTTGGGTACCCTACATAAGGTTTTTTCGTAAATTTTCCACAAATTTTGAAAGTAACGTTTTGTAACTTTTAAAATTTCTATGAAAGTCAAAAAAAGTAACAATGCAGTTTGAAAGATCAAATAATTCTAAATAATTTTGAAAAAATAACTTTTGAATTTGCGCTTACCGTTACAGAGCAATACCATTTTAAAGATTTCTATCCATTGTACAAAAATAATAGTAAAATAATAAACTTTTTATAAAGACCTGAAAAATTCGAGTTTTGGTCAGTAACAGAAATATGAGAAGTTGGATCCTTAAGATTTTTTTATGGTGAACACAAAACTGCTTTTAGCCACTCCCTAACAAGTCACGTTTGGTGGTAATTTAGGATAGTAGGTCAAAATGTCCGTCTGTCCGGCTGTATAAGACACGATGGAGTCAAAAATAAAAGAGATAGACTCCTGATGTTAGGCACGAATATGTCTTATGGTCATAGGAAGGTTATCTTCATAAATGGGAAAAATCGGTCAAGGGGGAAAAAAGTTGCCCCTTGACGAATCAACAAATAACGAATTTTTTACATTATATTTTGTATTTTTGTTAAAAAAATAAAACTTTTATGTAAAAGAAGATATATAAAGTCATGTACCTGCGCCTAGGAAATAAGAAAATGCTTATTTTCGGCCCGCCCCATTTTTTGGGCGCGGATTTATTCAAATAATGATGAAAATTTAATTACTTCAGTGGAAAAAGCACAATGAATGTATTGGTAATATTTATCGCGAGAGGGAAGGTCCTACAGACGACGCAATATTATGCACAATATACCTACAGACGACGCAATATTATGCACAATATTTTTGACGTTTACCCACAATTGGCATACATAAAAATACTGTGTAAAATATTGAGCTGAAAAAAATACATGCAGATTGTACATAATATTGAATCGTCTGTAGAGGCCTTTACGGTCGCCGCTTGGGATCACCAAGACTGCCTTGTCAAAAAACATTTTTATAAATATTTTTTTTATATTTTTTACATATTGCAGGGCATAAAATATTCTGCACAACCGAATTTAACACTCTTGTTTGTTATTTCTGAAAGCTGCATCTCATAGTCCCGGTATTCAGCTTTTAAACCCATCATAGATAGCCTATTTATAAGTTTTTACCCTAAGATATTAAATAGTGGAAGACAATATCTTTTTTAAATTCAATATTTTATTTTATTATTAGTTTTATACAATGGGTTGAAAGCTTTAAAATGGTATTACTTTGAAACGGTATCAAAAATTATTGTTGCTTAATTATAAAGAATTAATTTATCTTTCAAACTGCATTATTACTTTTTTTGACTTTCATAGAAATTTTAAAAGTTACAAAGCGTTATTTTCAAAATTTATGGAAAATTTACGAAAAAATCTAATGTAGGGTACCCAAATGAGCAAAAGAGTTGCAAAACTTATATTTTATGCACACAAAAATAAAGTTTAGACATTTTTCTTTAAAAATATTTCCTCAGGAGTGAAGAAACTCGTGGTTATTGACGATTTTATAAAGAAGTTAAAAAAACGGTCGGCAAAGCCGATTTTCAGCAAAAAATCGATTTGCGCGACCTTAAAACCTTTTCCGAAAAATCTGAAAAAAATCTCAAAGATACTTTACCCTATAAGCTTTCAAATTATGCTTGAGCCCGGACAACTTTTTTTTGTGGGACACCCTAATGGAGATGCAATAAAAAATAAATTTTTTTTTTTCACTCTATCAATAATTTTTATACCCTCCACTTAGTGATAGAGGGTATATATAAGTTTGTCATTCCGTTTGTAACTCATCGAAATATCGGTCTGGGACCCCATAAAGTATATATATTCATGATGCCCGATCGATTTTAAGACATTCTAGCGATGTCCGTCTGTCCGTCTGTCTGTCTGTCTGTCTGTCTGTCTGTGGAAAATGCTCTCGCGGACAAAATATTGCACAGAGATGACTTAAACTTAACATATATATTGGAAGTTCTCCCGAGAAGTTTGGTATTGCATTTGAGCGATATCGGTTCAGCGGTTCAAAAGTTATGAACGAAAATGTATGCACACACGCAGAAAAAAACATGGTTGCGGTGATCATGATTTAAGAGCGTCATATTATGATTGGGAATATGATTGTAACAATAATGTTAATATGATTGAAGGCAACAAGGAATGTTGATCATTATATGATTGCGGCAATTATGGCGTAAATGTTATATAATAATAATAATATAATTCTAGTTTAATATTTTTTTTTTTTTTTGAAATTGAGAAAATATATTATGCTTTAACACCACATGTTTATCGAAATTCTTCAATACTTTTTTTTTGATAAAGTTCACACCAATAATTTATTTTTTGTTTTTAAATGTTGTTTTTATAAATATGAAACCATTTTTATTAATTTTGGTTCAATTTAGTGGCAACCTGCGTTTTACATCAATGATGTGCAATAAACTTATGGCATTTTTCTAAAAAAAATTTCATCAACAATAACATTTTTATCAGTTAACATTGGATGATTGAATAAACCATTAAGTTATTGACAAAATCATAACATATTTGCTACAATCATAACATATTTGTTACAAAATTAAAATTATTGTCAGCAATTATAACACATTCAGCAAACAAAAAATGCAAAAAAAAAACACTTTAATATTTTCGATTATAAGTTTTTATTTAAAACGGAAAGTTATTTTTAAACCGCACAATAAATAAATTATATAAAGTAGATTTGTATTTTATTTCCTTCTGCGTTAATCCAATTTTTTAACTCAAATTGCCTTAAATTTTTTAAAGAACTAATTGTAAGTCGCGTCTTTGCGACTAACTGCTTGCTGGCAAAACACTAAACTGATGATAAACCTGACAATGTTTGCAAAACTCAATTTTCATTAAGTTGTGATAATCTAATGATTGTTATAATCATAAAATGTTCAAATTTTTGGTGTGTCGAGAATATAATTAACTATAACATTGTTACAACAACCATATTGTACTTTTGGATGTAGCAATTATTTTTTCATGATTGAAGCGACTATTAAATGTCTAAAACAACCATATAAATGTTTAACTAAACTTTTAAAAAGAAAAACGTGATTGCTGCAATCATAACTGGGTTTAGAGATCATAGTATAGTTGCAGTGATCATGTCGCAACCATATTTTTTCTCTGCGTGCACCTCAAAAATTTCAGTACATTCCACATAACCTAAAAATACAGAATGCTTTAATTCGGCTTCTGGTTGACATATGTGAACATAATTGAGCACCAAATGGTATTTAAACAAGTACGAACATATTTTTTGACAAAAAAAGAAAAAAATCGCGGATTTTTTTTTTAACAAAATTTTTTTTCGCGGAAATTTTTTTTAATTTTTTTTTTTTTTAAGTTATTTTCTTTGAAATAAAGTTGTTTGCAATAATCTTTTTGAAATTGTGGAGGGTATCACTACATTCGGCAAGGCCGAATTTAACTTTTTTACTTGTTTAATATCATCATGGTATTCTAATTTTTTCAATATGTTAGAGAAATGCTAATCTCCTATCAAAAGAGATCATTACAAGAACACTCATTATTACTTAACCCAATAAATAATGCAACAACTAAATTCAATATATAACAATTAAACTAACCACATTAGAAAGTGATCATAACACAACTTAGATAAGAACAACAGCTTGCACTATCAATTTAAATTAAAAATTATGCAACTATCTAACCCAAAGTCAATGACCTTCAAAAAAATTATCAATCAAATGAATAATGTAAATAAAATAATAATAAACAATAAGTGAATATGTGTAAACAATTAAAAAAAAAACAACATCCCAGGCAGAAAAATACATACGGGCCAGATCTGGCAAAGTAATTAATAAGGTAGTATTAATACTGGCTAAGTACCTTTTTTTTGGGTTTTTTGTACTTGCTAAGATGCTAAATGATAACACCATTTAGTAGTGGCAAAGTAATTGTTGAATCAAAATAAAGTAATATAAGAGTACATTGAATACAACAAATATTGGGCTTTCCCAGTACTTTCCAGAGCGTTTCCTAGTAATTTCAAAAGTAATATCCGAGATATTTTAAAATTTACTTTCCCATGCATTTTAACCTAAATAATTAATTGAAAAATTTAAAATGTGTTAAATTAAATTATTTTTTATTTAATTCGTACTTACGAAATATTTTTTTTTTTTTTTCATTTTAAAAAAATTATATATTAATTATCCTTTTAAATAAATTATATGTTAAAGTTAAAAAATATTTTCGTTTAAATAACATTGCAAATGTTAATATAATCGAATTTGATTTAAATGGTTATGTAGTTTTATCGTATTTTTATCGTTCAGTTCGACCTCCGCATCGATCCTTTGCTGCGGATAGCCAGCGACTTATCTTTGAAAAAACTGTGGCTTCAGTTTCACTCGGAAACTGTTTCGTGAGGAAAGCTGTAAAAATTTATTTTAATAAACTTAAATGATTAGTGGAAAAAATTAATGTTACCGTTTAACTCAATATAAGTTTGCGTAGCTTTAAAGTTCAGCTTGGAAACTCCTTTGCATGGCTTTCCACACCCACTAAAACGTAGTTGTAGCTCTTGCGACATTACACTCGAAAGAAATCCGCCAATAGCATCTCCTAAACTTTTGGCTCTTGTTTTAAAAGTTAAAAGAAGGTGCTGTAAAACAAAACAAATAAATATTGTTGAGCAATGTATAAAAAAAAAATATGTTTACCAAAGCTTCAGCGAACTCTTTTTCTGTTTTTATTTTTTCATCAAAGTCCAAGAATTTTTGCAAATCCGAAATTGGAGCCTCTATATTTAATTTATGCTTTATGTCTGTAATGTTAATTGGTTGAATTGTGTTTTGGCTAGCAAAGTGCATCGATATTTTTTCGTCGAGTTTATTTATATTATAAAGAATGCTTCTACGAACACTTGAAATTTCCCCTTTAAGCACACTTAAGTTTTTCATTATATCGTCTTTAAATTTGATTAGTTCTGTAAAGGAAACATAATTTGCAAATAAAATTTAATATCAAAATTCAAAAAACCCTCTTAGATTCTGTGATGTTTTTTGCAATAACAAAGTCTCAGACATACAGGGTGTCAGACATTTTTTCTATAGAAAAGTCTCAAAATGGGAGACAGTTTTTCTAAAGAAAAAGTGTCAGACTCGTAAGAAATTTTTTCTATAGAAAAACTCTCCGACTACTTGACATTTTTTTATAGAAATAGTCTCAGACTCTTAAGGTACCTACAGACGACGCAATATTATGTACAATATTCAATTATATTGATGATGTGTGGGTAATATTGACGATTGTACAATGGTCAATCTTACCCACACACCATCAATATTATAGCATAACATAATATTGCGTCGTCTGTAGGTACCTTTAGACATTTTTTCTAAAGACAAAAAAATCTAAATCAGAGACATTTTGTCTATAGAAAAAGTCTCTGAGTCTGACACATTTTTTTCTATAGAAAGAAATCTCAATTGCTGAGACAATTTTTTTGTAGAAAAAGTCTTAGATTCTGAGCCATTTTCTGGTAAGAAAAATTCGCAGATTCTGAAAAAAAATTTCTTAAGGAAAAGTCTCTCAGACTCTGTCACACTTTTGATAAAAAAAAATTCTCAGAATCTGTCACTTTTTATAGAAAAAATGTATCAGAATCTGAGACAGATTCTGAGACCTTTTTATTGTAGTTTTAATGGGATTTAACTTACCATTTGCATCCAATGAGTTTGCATCCTCAGCGCTATCTTGTTTGCTAGGAGATGACAGGACTTCCACAGGTAAAGAATCCACTACATTATCATTTGTATCAATTGTATCTGAAACATAAAGTAAGGTTATGAAAAATAGTTTGTCATTTTTTTTGCTTTATATACCTCTTCGTTGCTTTCCCGGTGTAGATTCATTTTGTGTCTTTGGCGACGAGTCATCTAAATCTAGAATTAGCTGTAATGCGGCTTCTTGATTTGGCTCATTAGCTGAAGTCGATGCTTCTCCAATTCCCAAAATGGAATTAAATGCATCTTGGATGGCTTAAACAAAATAAATAAAATATATATGTATATGTAACATTAATATTCAAAACAATTAAATATTACCTTTATTATTTGCAACTTCTTTTTTTTCAGACTTTCTTTTTGGCATTTTTAATATTACTTTTTTTTTAATTTAACAAAATTATTTTACACGAAAAGACGCTTTTACTTTTTTTATTTAATTTAACAAAAATATTTTACACGAAAAGCCTATCTCATATAATTTTTTTATATAATTAACCGTTATTTTACCACATGAATTCTGACAAACAGTGTCGTATACTAGTACACAGATTTAACTGACGCGACACTTATGATAGATTTAAAAAACTAATATTGAATAGTTTTTTTTTTTTTGGTTTATGGTAGAAAAAATAATTATAACGAACCATATAAGAAAAATAAATGCCAGGTTTGTTTTTATTGTTGTTCTCATTAATGTAAGTTAAATATATTTTAATTTTTTATTAAAGGCCTCTACAGCCGATTCACAATATTTTTGACGTTAACCCACAAATGGCATACATAAAAATACTGTATAAAATATTGAACGAAATACATGCAGATTGTACATAATATTGAATCGTTTGTAGAGGCTTTAAAATCGGCAAAACAGTCTCTGTTTTCCCTATTTTTTTGTTGTAAAACTCTTCTGTCGCGTCTGTTTAGTCTATGTCTAGGAGTTGGATATAAATTACAATGGTAACGGCAAACGGGAAATCGCAAACATAAAAAAAATATATTTTACGAGGAAAATTCTTTATAAGCTTAAAGATAATAATCCGGGCTGTACTAATTGCAATTAATCCTTTAAATTAAAAAAAAAAATATATTTTTTTACAATTTTAAACTGAAGCTACAATAAACTATTTGTGAAATAAATTTTTTAGAGTTTAAATCAATTAACAAATATTAATAAAATTTAGTCATGTCTTACGAAAGATTAAAAAAGTACAGGGCATTGAAAAAACAGAGTAATTCTGAAAAATGTAAGCTATCTTTTAATCTACAGCAACTTCAGCATTTAATTATGTAATTATATAGATATGGAGGATAATATGGAAGTTTTTGAAGACTTGGATATGGATGTTAATGAAGATATTATTCCCTGCTTCAAAACCGACGTTCACGATGAATTTATTGATGCTCAAAATCTTGAAACAACGGATGAGGAAATTTTTTGTGAAGTTGACAGCGATGAGGAATCTAGTACAGAGGATTTTATACCTGAAACAACGGAAACTGATTTTAGCAACCTTATTAACGGCCATTTAGAGCTCAGGTTAAAGAATTGGGTTTTAAGAAATATAAAAACCCTAACTCAAAAGTCAATCGATGAACTTTTAATAGTTTTGAGAGAAGAAGGATATACGTCACTACCAAAATCCTCTAAAACATTGCTAGGAATTTCAGCTGTAAGCGGTTGCACAAAAATTATGAAAAGTTCAGATGACACTTTTGGGAAATTCCAGTATTTTGGAATAAAATCAAATCTTGTTGATATTGTGAACCCTAAACTGTATGTTGAGGCAGGTATATCGTTGATAATTCATGTGGATGGCATGGATGTCTTTAACAAATCCAAAAAAGGTTTTTGGTCTATTATGGGAAAAGTGTTTGCACCAGATTATATGAGTAAACCTTTTTTAATAGGCTTATATTACGGAAATTCAAAACCATATTCCTCACAAGAGTTTTTGGAAGAAGTCGTTGTGGAATCCAATTTGTTAATAAATGAAGGTATAATATTTCTAAAAAATGAATTTAACATTAATTTTGGTTTTATTTTTAAAGGTGTAAATATAAGTGGAAAACATTTTAACTTTAAAGTTCTAGCATTCTGTTGCGATATGCCTGCCCGTGCCTTTATTAGGTGCACTAAAAGCCATACTGGATTTTTTTCCTGTGAAAGATGCACAGTACGAGGAGAAACAGATAACAAAACTCGAGAATTTAAAGAAATTAACTGCGATGAAAGGACTTTGCAGTCATTTAAAGAAAAAATAAATTCAGAACATCATTTAACAAAGGAAAATAGCCCACTACTTGAAATTTTAAATTTTGACCTAGTCAAGAATGTTGTTCTGGATGAGATGCATATGTTGCATCTCGGCATAAGCAAATATTTGCTTCAAAAGATGATTTATAAGAAATCATTTTCATTTATTTCTACAGAAAATGTTGCTGTTTTACAAAAAAACTTTTTAAATTTGTCTCAAGATATTACATCAGAGTTTCAGAGGAAGTCATTCGATTTATATGATATAGGAAACTGGAAAGCAACACAATTCCGATTTTTTTTATTATACGGTGGAGGTATCATATTGAAAAACGTTTTAAAATCTGATCAATACAAGCATTTTTTAATTCTTTACACGGCATGCAGAATTTTATCATCAAAGAAATTGGCTACATTAAAAAATAAGTTTGCTAAGCAGATTTTAAGAACATTTGTCGAACTTATGCCAAGTTTTTACGGTTCTAATTCCCAAACAATGAACATCCACAACTTAATTCACATTGCAGACGATGTAGCTAATATGGGCGCCCCTATATCACAGTTTTCGGCATTTGATTTTGAAAACAGTCTTGGTTATTTAAAATCTATTATAAAATCCCCAACTAACCCTATTGCTCAAATCCAAAGAAAACTACATATTTTTCATTCCGATAACTCAGTTAATAATATTCCATTGCTATATCCGCTTAATAGAAATTCCAAATACTCTCTAGGAAATATAAAACAAAGCTCGGAATCAAAAGTTGTATTTTCTTTCGTAAACATTAAAGGTTTTAAAATAAAACCTATTCATCCAGATAACGTATGTTTACTCGACAATGAAAATGTTATTATCGTTACTGAAATTTTTAGTAGAAAGCAGTCTAAATACAAAAGTGATGATATATTTTTGAAAGGCAATATTTTCACTGAATGTAGCGATTTTTTTCAATTTCCACTGCCATCAAGAGAAATAGGACTCTACAATGTTAATAAATTAGATAAAAATAACATTGAAATCAGTATCAATATAGTAGAATCAAAATGTATTCTTACTAAATTTTATAATGACACCATTGCAATTGCTTTATTACATAATTAAGAGTTTTTTTAAATGTTAAAATTTAGTAAAATTATTAAAAAAAAATATTTCAAATAAATAATATAAACCGCCTTTAGTTTGGTAAAAAAGTGTTAGCAAAGTAATTAGTTCGGTAAAACCAAGTACTTTACTAAAAAGAGCTTGGTATACAAAAAAAAGTTGCTTTCCCAGTACTTTTTTTTTTGGAACGGTTGGCAATTTCTGGCTGGGATGCTATTGCATACTGACATACGTATAGCGACAGAATGTGCGCGTTGCAAATTTTTTGTATGTTTTAAAGTACTTTTGCAAACTTTTGCTATATGTCCTTTACTTTAAATGAAAGCTGAGACTTCAATCTTTCATTTGATATATTGAAAATCAAAATTTTAAATTTTTACACCACAATTCTGTTGTTAAGAAATTTTTTTTGTGTTTTTTTTTTTTAATTTATTTTTTTATCTACTCATTCTACAACAGCTGAATTAATTAAAAAAATACTTTAAAGTTATATTTATTATGTATTTTTTTATTAATAAGCTTTTGAATGTTACATATTGAACTAACATATTTCAAGCTCTTTGGCATACCTCAACTTTGACTTGCTCTAGACCAAAAAGTAATGAAGTTATGAGGCTGAAATTTCCGGGAATTGTTACTCATATATCTGTTAATATACTGTGAAAATTTCGTACAAATTGGACGACACGCCAAAACCCATTTTTTGCCGCGGTTACTATAGGGCTGTCTCACTGTGGGGCGCTACGGGTCAATTAAATCCGTTTGACCTCAAATTTGTGGTTCCTAGGAGAATAAAAATTTGCTGGACAATTAAAATTAGAAGAAAAACTTTTTTTCATACAAAAAAATGCTGATCTTATGTTACGTACATAATGACAAAATTAATATAACCCCATCTTTTTTAGAAGAGGTTGTAAAAACTAACTATAAAGGTACATGTTGTAGTTTTTTTGTTTTTTGTATTGGCCAAAAAATACTAAATCACGAACATTTTTTTTTAAGAATGTCGTAAATAGAGATTAATTACACACCACAGGGTATGGTTTAGATCAGTGGTCGGCACAAAGAGGCATATGAAAGTATTAGTGTTTTAATAAAAATATGCATGTGTTGGTGTATTTCTTCAACAAAGCGACATCAACCTGCTTTGAAGAAAGTCAGCTTGCTACTGAATAAAATATTTGTTTTTTTTATGCTCTTTGTTGATTTTTTGTTGACATTCGTGTTGTATACATGTGAATTGCCGATTGTGTTCGGCTCCAGCGTGCAATGGGTGCCGATCACTGGTTTAGATTGAGAAAAAAAAAAATAAATAAAAACAAGTAGAAAAATTTAATTCGACTTGGTCGAATCTATGAATACCCTCCACAATGTTATCTGATAGTAATTTTCTAAAAAAAATTTAAAAACATTGCATTACAAATTTTTTATTAGAAATATGTATATTATTTTGAGTCAAACTTTCTTTTAATCAATCAAATTTTTTTGAGTGTACAATTTTTTTGACTGTCAACATTTTTTTGAGTCTGCCATTTTATTCAAAAAAATAATAATGTGTAAATTTTTTTTTTGAGTGTAACATTTTTTTTTTTTGAGTGTAAATTTTTTTTTGAGTGTAATTTTTTTTTAGTGTACAAATTCTTTGAGTAACAAATTACTTTGTAAAATATTTTTGTTGTTTTTTACCTACATATACAGTGCCGGTCAAAAAAATAGCACCAATGACAAAATCTCTATTCATCCAATTAAAACAAAATATTATGTGTGTATTCGTTTAAAGTAAATATGTAATACTCTTATACTAAGTATATACCCCTTAAATGTTTTTACTTTTTCCAAAAATTGTGGACGGTTCTTTTATAATGTTCGATAATTTAAAAAAACTCTGAATCAGTGCAGTCAATAAAATAGCACCGAATGACAAAATTTTATTAAAAAAATTTATATTGTTTAAATTATTAAAATAAAAGTGTTAAATACTAAAGGAAGATAGTTTTTATTTACAAAAAAATTAATTCGTTACAAAATTTGATGTTTATTTTCATAAAAATACGACTTGGAAAACATTACACTCCTCAAAAACGTGCTTTTGTAAAAAATATAATTTCTGAACATAAACCATATTCTGAAACAGGAAAATTAGTTGGATGCGCTTATAAAATGATTAAAATTTTAACAAAATTAACTTTAGAGCTTGAAAAACTTAGTCACAAGCGACGTTTGTCACCATAAGTGGTTAGATGTTTGTAAAGACAATGGAAGAAGGCCCCATTTACGGCAGCTCTAGAGCTAAAAAAGGACAGCAAATGCTGAAAATGTTCGTCGAAGATTACAAAACAACAACATTAACGCTTGTAGATTCGAAAAAGTGCCCCTACTCTCACTTAAGCATGCTGTAAGTCGTTTGAAGTTTGCTAACAGTAACTCAGAATGACCAGCTTAAAAGTGGATCAATGTTCTATGGACAAATGAATACATTGTTGTTTTATTTGGAGACATGGGATTACATACCTATGTCAGAAGACCCTATAACTCGGATTTCAATCCAAAACTCGAAATAAAAATAACTTAAAATGTGCTTATGGTGTGGGAGATATTTTCCTACTGTGGAGTGGGGTTCATATATTGGACCATGGCTCACATATTGGACTAGGACAATCGTGGATATACACTTAACGTTTATATCCTCCAGAAAGTAATGTTACCATAAGTTTCTAAGCAAATGCCACTAATTTAGGTCTTTTAGCACGTCAATTACCCAAAGCATGACGGGAAATTGACAAAAATTGGTTCTGGACAATAAAGTAAACGTGATGGAATGGCCTGGTCAATCCCCAGACCTAGATCAAATCGACAGTTAATGGACAGATATAGAGAAGAGAGTGTCTCGAATACAACCAAATTGTAATGAAGCCCTTTGGGTGGCTGTTCAGCAAATCTGGAACTCAATTTCGAAATAAAGATCCCAAAATCTCGTGAATTCGGCACAATAACGTTGTACAGAGGTAATTGTCAACAATGAGCACTCGACAATTTTTTTTTTAATATTTAAAGATATTACAACAATACTGAATTCATAATCCATTCGTTTTTCAAACTTAAGAATTTAATTTTAATACAAAAAGTACTGTTGTGCTATTTTTTTGACTGAGTGTTTTTGAAGTTTTTTTAAAAACTCTGAAAATTTTTAATGAAATAAAAAACCAAATTAGCCTTTTTTTATGTAATATTGTTTCACACTCTTGTAAGTAACTTATGACACGTTTTCAGTGACATAAGTTAAAATTGTTAAAAAAAAAAACAGAGAAGAAAATTTTGTTTTATCCTGGTGCTATTTTTTTGACCGCAGCTGTATGTAATACAAAAAAAAAAACTATTTCACATATTTTCCTCTTTTTATATTACCATCCTTTTCTTTAAAAACCAAAAACAAATTAATATTCAATCATACACATACTTTATTTGATTTTTTCCCGTTACATACAGTTACACTAACAATAACAAAACAATAACAAATATTTACTTGTCTAATAACTAAACTGCACCCCACGACAAGAAAACAAACAACAACAAGTTTTACAAAACTGGTATTTCACCATGCTATTAAAACTTGTTTAACGAGTTTTCAACAGTTTAAGGTGAAACAAATCTGAAATTCAGTGCATTGCTTATAACTTTTGAACCACTAAACCGATTTTGCTGAAATTCAAAACCAAACAGCCTTGGGGAACAACAAATATATATGCTAAGCTTCAGTCCCCTCAGAATTGTCTTTCGAAAGTTATAGTGGTTTTAATCTTGTAAATTCGAAAAATACCCTTCCCGAAATTTACTATTTTGCTCATAACTTTTGAACCACTGGACCGATTTCGCTGGATTGCAATACCAACCTGACCCGGTAAATGAAGAACATATATGTCAAACTTCAGGAGCCTCCGTAAAGTCTTTCAAAAGTTAGCGTGTTTTCAACGGACAGACAGACAGACGGACGGACGGACGGACGGACGGACGGACATCGCTAGATCGACTTAAAATCGATCAAGGATCATGAATATATATACTTTATGGGGTCCTAGACCAATATTTCGATGTGTTACAAACGGAATGACAAACTTATATATACCCTCTATCACTAGAGTGGAGGGTATAAAAAACAACGACAATATGGCACGATTTTAAAGGCCTCTCACCCAATCAAAATTTTAGATTTAACAAAAAATAAATAATACGTAATGA
This sequence comes from Pegoplata infirma, assembly GCA_963921195.1. NCBI lineage: Eukaryota > Metazoa > Arthropoda > Insecta > Diptera > Anthomyiidae > Pegoplata > Pegoplata infirma. Next base: position 73,565,501 of record OY992537.1, on the reverse strand, counting down.
AATACATAAAAAACTAAAAATAGTTTTTTTTGCGAATGAATATTCGTTTAACTACAAAAACATAATTTAAAAACAAATCATAAAAAATTGTATTTAAATCACAAAACGATTTCGTTTTTTCTTTTTTTTTTTGTGGTGTTGAACATGTTTTTATTGTAACCAACCAACAAAACAACATTTGTTTTAAACATAAATTCTAACTAAAAAAGTTTGACAAAAAAGCAAAAAAAAAAATAAATAATTTTGCACCCCAATGATCAAGCAACAGCTTATGAGCTCACAAAACGACACAGTTTACACTCGATTTATGCTAGTTTTATTAAAGATTTTATGGACGGCAAAAAAAGTTTGGAAGCAGTGTATAGATCCACAGATTTCAGTTGGCAGTGGAGGATCTATGATTTGTTTTAATTATTGAAGCTGAAATTTCTGCAACAAACAAATTTTAAGTAAAAAAAAAGTTTATTGAGTAGTAACTCAATTTAAAAATTTGAGTAGTAACTCAATTTTTTTACTCAATTTTTTTTTTACCAGAAGTACACTTTTATGAGTATTTCAGTCAATTTTTAAATAATCAATTTTTCAAAATGGCGATTTTTTGAAGGAAAATTAAGAAATTAAAATTTTCAATTAATTTTGACTACACTCTTTAAATTTGTTTGTAAAGTTAACAAAAAAAATCACAAAATAATTTTTTGCTTCCTCCCATTTTACGAGATTTCCTAATAAAAATTATTTAATTTTTGTGAAAAGCTTGTAAAATAACAAACATTTTAAAAGCTTTTTACCATGAAATTGTAAAGTTACAACTTTTTTTACCGCGATAAAAATTACAAGGCCTTTTCGTGACTTTTACTAGATTTTGTGCTACCTCCTATTTTACGAAAATTTTTAGTTAAAATTACGAGCTTTTTTGTAATTTTACAAGCTTTTTACAAAAAAAAAAATTAATTTACAACCATTTTGTTGCGATAATACTTACAAGGAATTCAAGTTTTTATGATCATTATTTAAGAAGATTGAAAAAGTACCAACGTAAAAATTTTGCCAATTTAAGAAATAGAAAAAGTACAAATTTGTACCCCATATAAATCGGAATTATTAAAAGGTATCTTATAGGAATATTTTTTATTTTGCTTAAAAAATTTCTCGAAATTTCCAATTTCAAGTTTCTACACTGAAAAAAATAACTATACTGAAATTAAATAAACACTGTTATTAATTTAAGTAAACAAGTTTTTTTGAATTTACTTCAACTTATCTTAATATAAGGTGGTTTTACTTAAAACAAAGAAAATGAACTTGAAGATAGTACATGCAAATACTTAAAAAAACACAAGAGTTTTCCTTAATTTGTTTTTTTAAATTAAGTTAAATATTCTTTACATTTATGGCAAATTGATTGCATTTAAGAAAAAAAGGGTTTATTTAAAAATTTTGTTTTACTTAAAAAAAAAAAATTAAATTGTGTGCAAAAAAAATAAATAAGTACGTAGCTTACTTAAAAATAGTATAGACATTTTCAAAAACTTGTATCAAATAAGTACAAATCTTTAATTGCAAATCGCATTTTCTTTAATTTAATCAATTTTTGTTTTAATTTAAGACAAAAGTAATCTTTATTTTATTGATTTCATTGACTTTATTAAAATCCATATCTTCATCAGTTTAAGAAAGAATTTACTTAACTTAAGGAAAAAATACTTTAGGTATTTTGGGGACCCCATCAGGGGGCCCCATGTGGAAACCCCATGAGACCCTAACTTTAAATCCAAATTTCGATTTTCGCGGAATTTTCAAATGCCTATAACTCTGCAAATACTGCAGATACGAAAAAAATTCTAAAGGCATTTTTGTAGTCCTTTACTTGTAGAATATGAGCGCCGAAGACCCGAAAGCTCTCTGAGTTATAGTTTTCGAGTTATTTCATGATCAAATTTCTCAAGACCCCATTCCCATATCTCCAAAACTATGCAAGATAGAGCGATTTTGACCAAAATTTTGGATCAAAATCAATAGTGACCCTATAATAGTGTACGCATATACTCATGGGCGGACCCCATATATTGGGGGCCCGTAGGGTCCTCACATTGGGACTCCATAGGGTCCACAGAATCCGTAAAATTAAGGAAATTTTTACTTATTTAAAAAAAATATTTTTCCTCTTGATAAAAACAATTAAACTTATATTAAGTACAATTTTACTTACTTTTAAGATATATTTAAGTAAATGCATTACTATGTTTTAGGAAAAAATATACTTGGAAGAAGAATTAATATCTTTGGAGCCCTCGCATACCCTCCTTTTTTTAAATTAAGTGCAACATGCTTTAAAAATGGTAAATTTTTTTTTCAGTGTACGACCATTATTTTAGAATAAAGAAAAAGGTAACAGAATCGGAATTTTCAAAAACTCAGCCTTAATGGATTTTCCGGAAGGTAAATCTACATTCTAAATTTTATGTCTCGATCTTTTGTAGTTTAGGATGTGCGACGGTAAATGAATATGTTTGTCTGTCTCTTGTACATACATTTACACGGAATCTATATTACAGATATAGTGTTCGCGGTTTACAATTATATCGTAAACTAAGGATTATCTGCAGTTAGTTAGTACTTCAGTTACATTCATGTATTGTGTAAGTGAGTATAGTCCTAATATTAACAGTCATGTCCACTTCATTTGTGTCTTATTTCTATTTTAGTAACACCACACTATGGGCTAAAAAATTTTATTGATTGAAATATCAAATTCTATAAAAATAAAACTCGTTGGTCGCATCACTAAGAAACGGCTGGACCGATTAGGCTAAATTTTTTTTTTTAAATTGTTCGTCCAACTTTGGTTTTTACGTAAAAATAAATTAACCACGCCTACTTTTTTGATTTATGTAAGGTCGGAGTTAGACTGGACTGAGTTTACTAATTTTTTATTAAATGTTCGTCATATCTCAAATTGGGTTTTTACAGAAAGAAAAGTTTTTTCGATATATCAAAATCGAAGAACGGCTAAACCGATTAGAACATTTTCTTTTTGTGTAGATGTTAGTCATATTCCCACTTAGGTTCTTACGGAAATAAAACTTTACCACGCCCACTTCTACGCCCACTTTTTCGATATATTTTAAACCGCAAAACGGCTGGATCGATTTGGCACTTTTTTTTAATATTCTTCATGACCCAAATTAGGTTTTTATATAAAGAAAACTTTATTATTTTTTTACGCCCACTTCTACGCACACTTTTTTAGATATATTTCAAATCACAAAACGGCTGAACTAATTTAGTTATTTTTCTAATGTTCGTCATAGACCAACTTAGATTTTAATAGAAAAAAAATTGACCACGACCACTTTATTCGATATATTTAAAAACGAAGTTAGGTTTTTATATAAAGAAAATTGATCACGCCCACTTTTTTCGATGTATTAAAAATAGCAGTACTACTGGACCAATTTGACTTATTTTTTATTCAATGTTTGTCATGACCCAATTCAGGTTTTTATATAAAGAAAACTTGACCACGCCCACTTCTACGCCAACTTTTTCAGATATTCTTCAAATCACAGAACGGCTGGACCAATTTAGTTATTTTTTTTTATGTTCGTCATAGACCAACTTTGGTTTTAAACGAAAAAATCGCACAACGGCGGAACCGCCTTGGTTAATTTTTTTTTAATTGTTTGTCATAGCCCAAATTAGGTTTTGATTATTTTTTTATGTTCTTCATAGTCCAACTAAGGCTTTTTCGAAAGAAAAATTGTTCACTCACATTTTTATGTGTCGCAAAACGGCTGGATCGGCTTCAAATCCTCTGGTAGTTCTTATATATAAAAACGTTTGTTCCCGGTATGTGATTGTAAAACTTGACCAAGCCCACTTTATTGGATATATTTAAAATCGCAGAACGACTAAACAAATTTGGATAATTTTTCTTTTGTGTTTGTCATAACCCAAATTCCGTTTTTATTAAAAAAAAAAACATGACCACGCCCACTTATATTCCCACCTTTTTAGATATATATAAAATCGCAGAACAGCTGGTCCGATTTGGTTATTTTTTTTTGTAATGCTCGTCATAGTTCAACTAAGGCTTTTACAAAAAAAAAAAATTTCTCACGACAACTTTTACGCACACTTTTTAATATATCTAAAATTGCAGAACGGCTGGACCGGTTTCAAATCCTCGGGTAATCATTATATAAGAAAACGTTTGTTCCGGGTATGTTATTGTAAAACTCAAGAACCGCTGGACCGATTGACACCAAACAAGATATTAGTTTAGTCTGGGGTAAAATTTCTCTTAAGTTTAATCCCGATAGGTGTCGCTAGTGTTGGAGCATATTTTTTTTTTACTTATGGTACGATTTGGATCAAATTCACAAAATATATTTATTAAACAGAAATAACTTTCCTGATAAAATTTGGACCCGTTAGATGGCGCTGTTTTCGTGATGTAGGTAGATGACACTGGGGTGTAGTTATTACAAAATGCTTAATTTCAGTGCAATTTCAAGGCACTTTAAAATGTATGCATGCTTCGTTATTAGAAAATTGTGTGTGTATGCACGGACCCGATAGGTGACGCTGAAGTGAAGCTAGATATTTTCTGCTTAAACAACGTTTGCGGGTTCAGCTAGTATGGAATTTCTTGTAGGTCATATTTAGTTAATTAAGATTACTTAATTTTGATACTGTAGTTTTAGAAATGCGTACTAAAATATAATTAAGTAACATTTTTGTGCATTCTGACACCACACACCAATCAGTCGTACAGAGTTTAATGAGTTTTTGCAAATGTTTGTAAGTACCCGATTAGAATATCTAACCAAATATAAATTCAATCTGTTCATGTTTAGACCGAGGCCCCCGAGGCGGATCAATTTTCCGAAAACACTATTGAGTTCGGGACGGAGCACATAATGTTTGTTTTTACTTACCTGATTAGTGAGTGATCGTGTATAACCTAAAAATTTAAGTGAGTCGTGGATGATACGAAATGTTCTTGCGTTGAAAATTGCTCACGCTCCTATATCTGGTTAAAACTATGAAAGGCCGATAGTGCACTACTTACATTGGTAAAGTAGATAGTTAAACAAACTAATACATTGCAAATGTAGTGCACAGTTAATGCAACCATAACGCAAACCTAATAAACAACCTTAAATGGCTTTGTAAGTCTCCATACAATCATAGGTGCATTTTCATATTTGCATTTTCGTATTGCAATTCATTTTGCATTTTAGTAAAAAAAAATTTAAAAAAAAAAATATATATATAAAACAAAAATATATATAAAACAAAAATTTTGAAAAAAAAATGCAATTTGAACCATTATTGAAGAAGTTATGAGTAAAAGAAGTTTGAGTAAAGGAACAAACTACCAATTTTTAAAAATTCGATTTCTTTTGAACGGGTCATCAAAAAAATTTGAAAATTTACCACCAAGAAGTTTTCGAAGGGTACTAAAAACTGTCAACAAGTTGGGAAAATCTAAAAAAAATATTCAAAGTGTCCGATTTGACATGGAATGCCCCATATACAAAAAACTATAAACTAAACGAGAATTCAAAAAACTATGAGAGTTAAAAAAAATTAAAAAAAAACTATTAAATTCTTATTAAATTATTTACTTAAATTGTTTTTAAAAATATTAAGTAAATTTTTAATTGCGTCAATTAAAAAATTACTCAATTTTTATTTTTAAATTTAAACAAGTGATTACTCAAATTTGTTTCCTCCATATTTATTTCTGTGTAGAAAGATCACTGATCAATCATATCGTCATCTAAAATGTAAAAGGCCCTAACTAAGATTTTATTATTTGATTTTTTCTGTAAGTACAGATCGAGCACGGGCTCTAATTATATTTGTTATAAGGGGTCAAGTTGAAAAAATGCAGAAGAAAAATTGAATTTCTAAAAATTATAGACATTTCTGGTATTTCCTATACCGGTTTCAAACACCCCAGTTACTTAGTGTCATCATCAGTAGGATTTTAAATGTCGGTTTGTCTTGTTAATGAAAACTGTTTTTTATATACATATGTGAATATTTATAGTTTCTACAGAATAAATTTTGACAGTTTCCAACACTACAATTCTATTTCTAGCAATCTCAACCTCACTTCATACCTTCTTTCAACTTTTTTGTCTCTTACGTTATTTTTTGCTTCTCCTGTAAATTTTATTAATTTTACAGGAGAAGCAAAAAACAGTATAGAGAAAAATTTTGAATATGTTATTAACTTTGTTGGTTTTGATTGAATTGGTCTAAAGTTTTGTGAGGACGTACGTTTTATTAATATGTATCAAAATTAATCGCAAAATGATTAAAAATGTATTTCTAGTTGCGTTCATTTGGAGATTTCGCTATTCACATATTTTAAATTTTTGGCTATAAAATCGCAAATTTTTATTATATGGCCCTAATTTTTTGTAAGGGCGTGTAGGTTAATAAAATACACCAGAATAAATCAAAATACCGATTTGGAATTTTTTGTTAGTTAGGGCGTTTTTCACTTTAGGTTATGGGTTTCCCGACCGATATTTTGATGTGTTACACATGGAATGACAAAATGAGTATACCCCCACACTGTGGTTGGAAGGTATAAAAATTCAAAAAGTACCAAATTTAGTACCACTTCAAAAATAAAATTCTCCGTCCCTGATTGACACTCAACATATTCCAATATGTCTTGTTCTTGTGATCTGTATTAATTTTTTATGGTCAGTATTATGCAATAAACGTAAAAAAAATCCAAAAACCCAGTAATCGACTTTAGTAACTAATGTCCACAAGAAGCCAACGAAAAAATATGGAAGAAAATTAATCATTTAACACCTTTTTGGGTTACAAAACTGTCACGATTTTCTTTTAGTATTGCATGAGGCCAAATCTTATTTCTCAATAAGGATTTGAATTTTTCATATAAGGCGCATAAAGTCTTTTGATGTTGTGGGTGTTAAAATAAGATAATCATTGAGACTACATTAAAATACGTACTTGAAGAAAACAAAAACGAACAATAAGTTTGTGAGGTTACACTACTATAAGAGGTCACAGAGGAAACCTATTTAAAACTATGATTAATGGTTCGTGTTACGGGGATTTGCCTGAGTGACCAGTTTTTGCAGGATTTAATGAGATTATATTTGGCACATTAAAATACGTATGTAAATGATACAAAAACACGTAAGAGTACATAAAGTTAAAAGCAGAGATGCGCTCGTGACACGAATTTTTTCGTATTTCACGAGTAAATCAAGAAAACAGAATGTTAAAAGTATAGATGCGCTCGTGACACGAATTTTTTGTTATTCCCGAGTAAATCATGAGTGATCGTAAGTGAAATTTTGTTTTACTAACGTGATTGTAAGTGTGCGTGATTAGACAAAATAGTTTTATGTGAAATGTCTAACTGGTCCTAATAGATTTTGGTCACCTGATTCCAAATATGTCATCCAAATTTTTCTAACTCGTAACGTTTTTGAGATATTCGCTAAGTCAAAAAACCAATATTTTAGCACTTTTGGGGGTCCAAAATTTTACGTGATAGAAAACTTTGGAAGGCCGATTTGGAATATGGAGGTCAAAATCTATTTAATTTCAGTATTGGGATTTATGGGAGTGCTAATTATTATGAATTTGTTCTACAACGATATTAATAAATAAACACATCAGTACACTCAAAATATTTTGTTGGCAAAAACAAATGAAAAACGCATTTAAAACAAGTGATAAAACACTTGAAAACCATCCCAGTAATTTTTCATTTGTTTTAACAAACATCAACATTTATTTTTTAATGTTCATACAATTTTCTAAAATAAATAACATTGAGCATTAAAAATTAATGTCACTTCCATTTTTTTCCAACAAATTGGAAAAACCTACGAAAACATTAAAAGTTAATGAAATTTCTGTTATTTTTACCAACAAATTCAAAAACAATGCCAATCTTACAAAAACATTAAAAAATAATGATTCCGCAGGTTATTTTTACAAATTTCCTATTGAATTATATTTTAAAAAAACTTAATAAAATTTTGGGGAATCGATCCCGCAATCAACCATATTGGATGGGACTAATTAATTAAAGGGACCAATTAATTGATGGTTTAATTACCATTTAATTGATGTCAATGGTAATGAAAATTTTTTCATTACCATTGGTTGTATCAATTGTACCAATTAAATTACTTATCAATTTAATTACTAATGAAAATTAAAAAAAAAATAATTACCATTGGTATGGCATCATTTAAAAAAAATAATTACCATTAGTAAAAGTCGTCACAATATTGTCAAAATCGTTAATATTTGGAAATATCCGTTGTTTTTTGTTATATGGTGTATTAGTTTTTCACATTTTATAAACCAAACACACGTTGATTGCCTTTGTATAACACAATATTTGAAATTTTTATTTGTGTTTTGTTTTTTGTCTTTAACATTTTCATATTTTTTTTGTAAAAACATACTTTGATGTTTAAATTTTTAACTTTTCAAGAAAACAAAAATGTGAAAACCAATGGTTTTGAAACCAATTATAATTGGTGTTTTTCAACAATTGGTGCATTTCATTACCATTAGTAATTATTTTTTCAATTAAAAAAATTTAATTACCATTAAATGGTAATGAAAATTTTTTCATTACCATTGATATCAACCAATGGTAATTAAATTTCAATGGTAATTAAAAATTCCCATCTATGCAATCAACTACATTCAGACACTCTACCCATTATGCCAAAGTCACTTGATACTAGGGCTTCCAATCGGGATTGGTTTTTCTGAATCCCGGGATTCGGGATTGAAGAAAAATTTTCGGGATCCCGATTTCGGGATCTCGGGATTTTCGGGATATTTCGAATCCCGGGATTCATGGGATTTTTTGTAAATTTTCGGGATTTTCAAAAATTTTCAGTATTTTTTGTCACTTTAACAAATCCACGCGTTCGTAAAGATTAGCAAAGTTTTGTTGATGTTGTGAACTTCGGGATTCCTCTTGTGAAGAATATCCATATTCGGTTATCTTTCTTATCTTTCGTCGTGTCTCATTTTTATCAACTTTTAGTGAGCGTGAGTTGAAAGAAAAATTAAATGAATTTTCGAATTTTTGCATTAAGTAGTAATTCATTTTTTGCTAAAGCTTGCGTGATTTGATTTTTGTTTTTTAATTTATTTGATATTTTTTCATTTCTTGCAAAAAAAAAAAGCTTTGCAATGTTTTTTGGTAAAAAATGTGTTTGCGGGAGTGCGAGAGTAGAATTTGCATGACTCACGCGTGAGCGTAAGTGAGTGATTCCATTAATGTTTGCGTGAGCGTGACTGAGTGTGAGTCAAAACCCACTCACGCTTTTAAAAAATGTTTTAGTAAAACATAAAATTTAAAAAGTTTACAACTTATGGAGTTAAGATGTGTAAAAGCGATTTACGGCCCTTTTCTCCTTGCTATAACAAAAACATGGTATCTGACGGAACATTTGTCGACTTTTTTTATTTTTTTCCACAAAATTCATATTTTGTACAAATTATTTTAAAAAATCTAAAAATAATAAAAAATATTGAAAATAAATCGGGATCACGGAAATCCCGGGATTAAAAATCAGAAATCCCGAGATTCGGGATTTGCCGAATCCCGAAAATCCCGTTATTTCCGGGATCGGGATATCCCGATTGGAAGCCCTACTTGATACCAACATGTTTTTATAATTCTATAAATACTTTTTTGAACTTTTTTTCTACAAAAAAATAACCTACACAAGTAGGTAAAAACTAATGATTTCTCCTTAAAAAATGACAACAATTTAAAAATTAAATAATTTACACAAATCATTCAAAATTAAAGAAGAATCACTTATTTTTACTTACAGAACAAAAATAAAAATTGAATGCTTATGAAAGTCTTTATTTTTTATGTTGTTATTTTTGAAATAAAGAACAGAAATAGTAATTTGAAAAAATTGAAGATCAAACAAATGGTTTTTCTTTTAAAAAAGACAATACGTAAAACTTTTTAAATAAACTACAAACAGTTAATGACATAATTTTTTGAGTGTAATACAATGGGACACAGAAGGTATTTTCTGGCCAAAAGTCTTTCCACTTGTCGTAGCATGCCAAAAAATGGTATCTTAAAGTTTTCGGGGTCAACGATTTGAAATGGATAAAATATGGCGCGTCCACACAGAAAAAAATAAAAAAAAATTTTGAGTAAATTTTTAATACTATTGAGTAAAAAATTACTCAATTTTCCACCAGTAAACGATTTAATAGTATTGAGTAAACTTTTAATAAAAAATTATTAAATGCTTAATAAAAAATTTGAGTAAATTATTAATTCACACAATTAAATCTTTACTTAAAATTTTTTAATATTTTTAAGTAACTTTTTAATTGTGTCAAGTAAAAATTTACTCAAAATGTATCAAATTATTTTTTTAAAAAGTTTGAAAAGTTTCTAATTTTTTTTTCCAAAAAAATTGCTTTTACAAACTTTACCAAATATACTTATGTCTTCAAGACAAAGTAAAATTTTATAAAGATGATTTCAAACTTTCATATACATATACAAAAAACAATAAACTAAATGAGAATTCAAAACACCAAGAGAAAAAAAAATAAATAAAAAAAAATATTAAATTTGTATTAAATTATTTACTCAAATTTTATTTTAAATTTTTGAGTAAATTTTTAATTGCGTCAATTAAAAAATTACTCAAATTTTTTTTAAAAAATTAAACAAGTGATTACTCAAATTTGTTTCCTCCATATTTTTTTCTGTGCAATATAGCGCCGAAATCTTCAATAAATTGTAAGATTCGAATAACAATTTTTAAAATTGTGATCTTAATGTTTTCGGGGTCAACGACTTTAAAACTGAGCTCAAAAATACAAAATTCAAAATGGCGAATAAAATATGACGTCAAAGTTTTTTAAAAGTGGTGCGATCAAAAAGAAAATTTGTGTGTAGAAGGTTTCATAGTCGCTGAATCAAATTCAATGCTTAAAAATACCAAATTAAAAATGGCGAATTCAATATGGCGGCGAAATCTTCAATAAATTGTAAGACTCGAATAACAATTTTAAAAATTGTGATCTTATTGTTTTCGGGGTCAACGATTTTAAAAATGAACTTAAAAATACAAAATTCAAAATAGAAAATTTGTAAAAGTGGTGCAATTTAAAAAAAAACAAGTAGAAAAGTTAAATTCGACTTTGCCGAATCTATGAATACACAGAAAAAAATAAAAAAAAATTTTGAGTAAATTTTTAATACTATTGAGTAAAAAATTACTCAATTTTCCACCAGTAAACGATTTAATAGTATTGAGTAAACTTTTAATAAAAAATTATTAAATGTTTAATAAAAAATTTGAGTAAATTATTAATTCACACAATTAAATCTTTACTTAAAATTTTTTAATATTTTTAAGTAACTTTTTAATTGTGTCAAGTAAAAATTTACTCAAAATGTATCAAATAATTTTTTTAAAAAGTTTAAAAAGTTTCTAATTTTTTTTTACAAAAAAATTGCTTTTACAAACTTTACCAAATATACTTATGTCTTCAAGACAAAGTAAAATTTTATAAAGATGATTTCAAACTTTCATATACATATACAAAAAACAATAAACTAAATGAGAATTCAAAACACCAAGAGAAAAAAAAATAAAAAAAAAATATTAAATTTGTATTAAATTATTTACTCAAATTTTATTTTCAATTTATGAGTAAATTTTTAATTGCGTCAATTAAAAAATTACTCAAATTTTTTTTAAAAAATTAAACAAGTGATTACTCAAATTTGTTTCCTCCATATTTTTTTCTGTGTACCCTCCACAATGCATTTTTTTTAAAGGGTAGTACATTTTTAACGGAAAATATAAACAATTTTGGTTAGAAATATTTTATTTTGAGTAAAAACTCTTTTTTTGTCATTAAAAAAAAAAAAAAAATTACTATTTTTTTTTGAGTGTAAAATTTTTTCGAGTGTAATATGTTTTTACTGTAAAAATATTTCTGAGTGAATGCACGTACGTATGTACACAAAATATAGTCATTTTTGTAAAAAAAACTAAATTTTTTTTGTGTACATTTTTTTTTGAGTGTAAAATTTTTTTTGAGTGTAAAATTTTTTTTGAGTGTAAAATTTTTTTCGAGTGTTGTTTTTAAGTTACCAATGCTTTTGAAACTAAACAAGTTTAAAAAGCATTGCTTTAAAATTAAACAAGTTTGAAAAGCATTGTTTAGTTACCACCAATACTTTTAAAACTTGTTAAAACACGTGGCATTTTAGATGAAACAAATCTGAAATTCAGGGTTGTGCTTATAACTTTTGAACCACTGGACCGATTGAGCTGAAATTTAAAACCAAACAGACCCAGGGAACGGCAAAGATACGTGCCAAGCTTCAGTAGTCTCATTATTGTCTTTCGAAAGTTATCGTGTTTTTTATCTCGTAAATTCGCGAAACACCCTTGCCGAAATTTACTCTTTTGCTCATAACTTTTGAACCACTGGACCGATTTGGCTGGATTCCAATACCAACCTGACCAGGTAAATGACAAACATATATGCCAAACTTCAGTAGCCTCTGTAAAGTCTTTCAAAAGTTAGCGTGTTTTCTACGGACAGACAGACAGACGGACGGACGGACGGACGGACGGACATCGCTAGATCGACTTAAAATCGGTCGAGGATCATAAATATATATACTTTATGGGGTCCTAGACCAATATTTCGAGGTGTTACAAACGGAATGACAAACTTATATATACCCTCTATCACTAGAGTGGAGGGTATAAAAATAATCTAGAATGTTTTTCATCCGCTAACTCCAAATTCAATAATTAAAAATACAAAATTCAAAATCGCGAATCTAATATGGCGGCGGATACTTTGGGGCTATGCAGCTTGAGCAGGTGTAATCGTAATATTATAAAAATTTTAGAGGAACTACTTCCAAGTGTGGCTAACATAACGACATTAAAATTTTTTGCGAATTGCAAAAAGTGACTTTTGGCCGTGCAATAGAACAAAAAAAACTATTTATCAAAGAACATCCTATCAATATGGTATATCTCTTCTATTTTTCTTTGGCCAGCCCTTTTTGTGGGCGTGGTAATAAAATCATAATAAAAATAATGATATAATTCTGTTACAAAAGCATAAATATAATAATAATTGAATTCAATAATTTAAAATTAGTTTCATTATATTTGGACAATAATTCCAAAAAATATATTTTTCTAACAATTAGTATACGTACAATAAAGAATTGCAATAATTTTAAATTTACCGCCAATTTTAAAAACAAAAATAAAACCTTTCTAAACTAAAACATTTTAACAGATCAGTTACAACTTTTGTATGCATGTGCATTATTCGGCAACATTCTAAAGTAAATCCCAAGAAACATAAAAATAAAAATATTCCAGTGCTTAGTCATACATTGAGTAATGGTAATGTGTAGTCTACTAGCCAAAATTCTATTAAGCCAAAAATGGCACCGTCCACAATTGCAACCTACAAATGCAACTTAAAATACACCCAAAATAAAATTACAAAAAAAAACGTTTAACTGCAAAAAAATATTTAGTATATTTTCGTAAACAAAAATAATAATAATAAAAATCTAGGACAACCTGTGTTGTAATAATGTTACAAAAATACCAACATGAATAAATAATAAAATTTTAGAGTTCAAAATATTACAACATGTAAATAAGAATTATTGTAATAAAAAAATAAATAAAAGGTTCATTAGACAACATACGAATAAAAAGGCAGTGATACTTAAACTGTGATACTTCAAACTATAACTTTTCTTCCAAGCAGTGAGAACATCCGCTTGTCAAATTACAAGAAAATGTCTCGTTATCCTAATTTACCAATATTTAACAGTTTTCCTATATTTTAACAAAAAATTTTTGATCGAAATTTACATTTTTGTAGTTTTAATTTTTTTTTGGTAATTTTACAAATTTCCAACTAAATTTTACCAAAAAAAATCTAGTAAATTCACGAGAACTCCTTGTAAGTTTTATTGCGCCAAAATAGTTGTAAATTTACAATTTTATTGGTAAAAAGCTTGTAAAATTAAAAAATTATTGGTAAAAAGCTTGTAAAATTACGAGAAATCTTTGTCAAATAGGAGGTAGCAACAAATAAAAGTTTCAAGTTTTTCTTATCATTTTACAAAATATTTTTTGAGTGTAGTAAAAATTACTAGCCCTCTGTAAATTTAACAAGCTTTTTATCAATATCATTGTAAATTGACAACTTTTATGACGCGATAAAAATTTCAAGGAATTGTCGTGACTGTTCTTTTAACTGAATATGGCGGATCTGGAGAGCAATCTCAATTAAAAATTTATTTTCTTGTCAAATTGTTCTCAAATTTGACCTTTGACCTTTAACTGGGTCAATTTTCCATATCTCAATTTTGCCCTGATTAAAGGAATTGAAGTATTCTATATTATTCTGTAGTAATTTGGTAGAAAACATATGATGTTTGTTAAAAAAAAATAAAAAAATTAACTAAAAGCTAAAAAAGTTACCAAAATCACTATTATCTCGAAATCCGCCGAAATAAAATCGCTAAATTAGCCGAATGAAAAATGGAATGTCTACAATTTTTGTAATTTTTATTCCCTTATATGTGCTTAACAAAATCCTATGGTCCAATGGTCGATTTTTTAAAATTTATTTGCCAAAAAAAATAAAATTTAAAATTGGAGATTTGAAAACAGGGTTGAAAAATTTAGACCTTTTTACAATTAATTAAAAACAAGTTAGCATAACACAATATGAAAAATACCTATCACCTTAGTACATTGGTAAGTAAAGAATAAAAAAATGTTGCTATAGTAGATAATTTCAATCAATTTCAAAAATTGAACTCGAAATCTTTGATCAAGTGGTCTGCTACACTCTAGTTGCCTGGGGCAGTTGTAATAACTTGGCTGATTTTTAACCGATTTTAGTTTTTATTGCCTTATTACAAAGGTAATGTACTCCGCATCACAATTCTGTAACCATTTGAATTCAAACTTAACTTAAAATATCGAAAAAATTGAGAAAATGAGTAAAAAGTCATTTTTTCCCCTTGTAATCCGTTATTTAAACTTCAGGTCGTTTCCGCGTCCACTTAAAGTTATCGGATTAACTCCAAATTTTTTATTATTAAGTTTTTAGTACAAAGGAACAAAATTCTGCCCAGTGCCAAGCAATTAAAACATTTTAAATTTTTCCCTTACTGTTAAGAACACCCTTAATGAACATTTTTAAAAGCGATTATGAAAGTCGATGAAATTTCTAGTATTTTTGATGTGTTACTTCGTTTTTGTACCGGTTGCTTTTCGAAGTATAGGCCAATACCTTTATAATACCGTTTGAAACGGTATTTTAAAGGTATTGGCCTATATAACGAAATTAACCGGTACAAACACGAAGTAACACATCAAAAATACTAGAAATTTTATCTACTTTCATTATCGATTTTAAAAATGTCCATATCTTTATTGGTTGTGGAACAATAGCCAAATACCGTTATTCTGGGTGGGTATCGATTGCCAACCTTGATTTATATATAGAAAAATTTTTGATACTTATTTGACTCCGAATGAAAGAATTTTTTGATTAAAAAATTACCTCAAACTTTAGAAAAAAAATCTGCAAAAAAATTCACAGAATCGGACAACATTTCTTCAAAAAAACCCTCTCAGAATCTGAGTTTTTCTATGGAGAAATATATTTTCGATTCTTAAATTTTTGTATGGATCTTATAGAATCTGCGAATTTTAATATGTAAATTTTTCTCTTGTCCAATAATAGTTTTTCTATATGAAAAATGTTTCAGAATCTAAGAAGTTGCTGTAGAAAACATTATTGAACAATTTGTACAGCATTTAAGATTTTGCTTTGAGAAAAGTGTATCAAAATTTTTTTATTAAATGTTTTAGAAACTGATACTTTTGTAGTATCTGACAATTTTCTCTTACGAAATGTGTTTCAGGATCTGAGAATTTTTGTATAGGAAAAATTTGTTAGAGTCTGAGACTTACTTTAAAACGAGAATTATTTCAGAGATTTTTTATAAAAATTTTTTATCAGAATTAAAAAAAAAAAAAAATTATAGGAAGAATCTCTCAGAATCTTAGATTATTTCTATAAAATAAATTTAAACATCTGAGACATTTTCTATAAAAAAAAACTTTGATCTGAGAATTTTTATATCAAAGAGTTTTAAAATCTGAACATTTTTATATCTTAAAAATTGATTATTTGTCTAAATGAAAAATATTTTAGAATCTAAGAATTTTTCTGTACTAAAATTGTTGCAACATCTGAGCAATTTTGTGAAGGAAACATGCATAAAAATCTCATTCTTATTATATCAATATTTTTTTATTCAAACCTACATATAACAAATTTCAAAAATTTTAGATTTTATTTGTCAATTTTATAATCGTCTCGGTCTTAAAATTTGCAAATAAAATTTAAAATTTTTTAACGTTTTTTTGGTGGTGTTTATAGAAAAATAGTGAAGTTATGATTGTTCAATCATAAAAATTGGTTTATGGCAGACATAGTCATAACTGTGAATTGGCCCGTTTACATGACTATCAATGGCCTTATTTATGAAGTAAATCATAAAAAAAATTTTGAGCAAAAAAACTTCCCCAAATCGAATAGCTGGATCCATGTCTGATTTAAATTTTTTTATTGAAAAAACTTTATTTTTTGGTTTTCAATTTGTAACTCAATATTAAAAATATTAACAAAAATTCATACAACACCCCCCCCCCCCTCCATTCCAATTAAACATTAAATTTTTTTTTATAAAAAAAATCTCCCCCCCCCAAATGAAATTCCTGGATCCGCGCCTGATATGGGTTCAAGTTGAAAAATGTAGAAGTAAATTTAATTTCTAAAATTTATAGACATTTCTGGGGGCTTATCACGTAAAACGAAAACGATTGACGATGGATAAATGACATCAAAATACATATCGTTATGAAGGGAAATTTTAAAGTTTGTATTTATTATATTATTAAAGAGTGCTATTTAATCCAGAAACATAAAAAAATATAGAAACATTTGGTTTAGTTTAGCAGAAACAAGACTCCAAAACTCGACGATAGTTAACTATCGTCCGCGTATTCCTATACCGGTTTTAAATAGTTCCAGTTAACTGTCATCATCAGTAGGATTCAAATGTCGGCTTGTTTCGCTAATGGTATACCCCAACAATCGAACCAGGGATATTTTTTTTTCATATTCATACCATTAACAAACTGATTTGGCAGACACTTTAGCCCACACAACCACCGCATTGTTAGAATATGTTGTAGACAAATACCCGTTTTGTGTTCAACTACTGTTTTCTTTTCTTTTCTTTTCTTTTCTTTTCTTTTCTTTTCTTTTCTTTTCTTTTCTTTTCTTTTCTTTTCTTTTCTTTTCTTTTCTTTTCTTTTCTTTTCTTTTCTTTTCTTTTCTTTTCTTTTCTTTCTTTTCTTTTCTTTTCTTTTCTTTTCTTTTCTTTTCTTTTTTCTTGGCACCCACCGATTTTCCTGAGACTTGCATATGGGAAAGAGGGGAGGAAAATAAGAGTTTCCTGTCTTTCTTAGCTGCCCAATCTCACATTAAGCGGCACAGTGGGATGGGGAAATATTTTTTGTTTTTGAGGATTTTCCGCATTTCTTCAAAAAAAAAATTTTCCGAAGACATATCCAGTCGTATCCAAATTTGGCTTCATTAAGTCATTATTTTCAAAAATGTTAAAACTTTGGAGTAGTTTATATTGAGAGGTACGTCCGCCAAAATCATATATAATAATCTCTATTAAAATAAAGCTAAACCGTATTTTTGCAGATTTTTTCGAAAGCAAGTGGCAACCCTTTTTTAAAGTTTTTTAAATAGGTAGCTCTTATTTTTCTCTCCTCATTCACATATACAAGTTTCATGACAATCAGTGGGTGCCATTTAAAGACCTCCCTTGTAAGTGGTGCTGCTCGGGAACGTCTGAAGATTTATTTAGATGATGGTATTAACATCGAATTGAAAGAGGTAAAACACCCCCCAAAATGGGCCTCCGAAATAGATATTGACTGCACTCCAATTTTGCCGACCACACAAAGGGAAACTCCTCAACAGAAAATGAAAGCATCGGTACCCCCCTTCAAGGAAATCGTCTCTGGTACGAAGGCTGAATAGCGTACTTCCCTGAGAAGACCAACAAGTCCAACGAGATCCAGAACTGTGATCTTTTTGTTGAGTACTAATGCCTAAATACCAACAGAAGCGTGCCGCAAAACCTAAGCGCTAAAATGTCACCTTAATGGATTCTTTAGGTGAACCTTCACCATGCCAAAGCGGCATAACATGTGCTCAAGAGAAGGTTCATCAACGTTTTTTCATCCATGAACCTTGGATCAATAACGGAGTCATTAAAGGGCTCAGAGCAGCATGATGTATTAGGAATAATTTAACATTTTTTCCAATTTCAAAGTTCATTCTTGGGGACTTGGTGGCGATAATGGCTAATAGCTAAAGTGAATCAACCAGGGAAGCTTAAAAAAATCGGATTACAATAGACCTTACTTACTGAATACAAAATGGAAATCCGAAGGTGTAAAAGGGATACGTGACACAATTTCTAACATTTTTCAGAAAGAACTGGTTTAACGGGCGATAGATAAATTTGTATCTTTTAAATCAACTGAACCGAACGGTATCTGTCCATGTCTGTTACAGAAAGGAGGTAATCTAATTATTCCACAACTGATCAGTATATTTGGATCAAGCATTTTATTTGATGATTCACAAAATCATCTCAAATTGTACTAGCATAAAGAAAACATGGTAAGCTTTTGTAGTGTGAACGTGGGGTAAGTAAATGTACTCCAAAAAAGTTTTAGAACCTCTAGCTTTGTAGATCACTTACAACATTTATATTCCCATTTAAGTATGATAAAGCAAAATTCTAAAATCACAACACAACAACATACTTGCAACAATAATGCAGCGATACTTATTCATAACAACACAGGCACCATCAACAACATCGGCAAAAAAAAAATACGCCCAATGCTGTGTGTCATGGTTGTTGTCAGCCTGTAAAATGGGGACAATACACAACTGAATTGAATTTTATTGAAGAAAAAATATATATAAATATATTGAAATTTGTGGTATAATATCACACTCCATCCAATTCAATCCATGCTCCACTCTAATGATTGCATGAGGTCAAATTTATGGCTTATGTTGTATTTGTCATGAATTTTGGTGAATGCATTCAAATGTTGTTGAAATTGTCATTGTTTCCAATGTTGTCTGTAGGTTTTTTTTTGTTCACTACACTTGCATTTGTGGTATATATATAAGTTTGTCATTACATTGGTAACTTTTTGAAATATTGATCAGAATCAGTAATGATCCTCGATAGATTTTACAACTATATAGAAATGTCTGTTGAAAACACGCTTACTTTCGAAAGACAAATTGGGCGTATAGTTTCACACAAATTCAAAAATCGCGGTTTAGCGTTTCTAAAATTGCATAAGCGATTAGTTAAGGTTTTTATTTAATTTGGACAAATTGAGAAAATTTACTCGAAAATAATATATAAATTCCAAAAAAAGAACTAACAGAATTTTTTAGAAAATGGCGCCCAGCCAAGGGCCCGATTAAGAATCGGATAGCGGTAACACGGAAACTACCGCTTTTGGAGAAGAGACAAGCCAAATCCACTATACCAAAAAAAAAAAACGATTCAGCCACGTATTAATAAACATTGAGTACCGATTCGCACGGCTGGGCTTATTTAATCAAAAAGAAACAACGGCTGTAACAGTGTTGAAAGGTAGGAATAGGATTTTGTAATGAACATCGTTGCAGTTAATCGAGAAATGATGCACTGTCGATTTTAAGATGATCTAGCAATTTCTCCTCGTCCGCCCGTTTCTCTGACAGAGAGTCTCTGTCTCTTAAAAACACGCAAACTTTTGAAAAACAAATTGAAAGTTGAGCTTTTCAACATTCAATAAAAGGTTTGGGAAATTGAGAAATTTGCTCGAAATAAGCATATAAATTCCAAAAAGTTAAAAGTTAATTTAAAAAAATGTTCAAGAAATTTACGCTCGTCCATGAATCCGATTATGAATCGCAAAGCGGAAACTTATAAACCACTGGCAATGAGGATTAGTATGTAGGGTATACTTACTTTGTCATTCCTTGTGTAACGCATCGATATAATGGTCTGGGACCTCATAAAGTATATAGGGCATTCCATGCCAAATCGACCCCCTTCGATTTTGCTCATTTTTGGATATGTTTTAGTACGTAGTAAATGCAACTTGCATACACTCAAAGAAAAAACTAGGGCAATCGGTCCATGTTTGGACTGGAGACCAATTTTCCCGCCAACACTGGTGTAGGATAAAATAAAGTCTTTCTCTTCCGACTATAAATTTTTCTTGTCTATTTTTTTTTTTTTTTTTGGTGGGTGCTTTATGTAGACAATAGTTTTTGCATCAACAGCTTAAGGAGTCAAACAACCAAATAAGACAGTTAAAGTTCCTAGTCTAAAAGGTTCTACCAAAAATCAACAACCCGCCGTAACAAAAAAAAATGTATGTTAATCTTAAAAAAAATTCAAAAGGCGCGGTTAACGGGAAATTTACATATGTTGAAAATGATGTGAAAATTATAAGAAAAAATACTAAAAATTTTAAATGTTTCAAAAATTTGTTAGAAAACCTGTTAAAATTTTTTTTATTTTCAATTTCATAACTAAGAGCTATTACTTTTTAAGTTACAATATAATTTTTAACGATATTTTTTGTTATACATTTACTTTTTTGTTATATGTTAAAAAAAAATTAAAAATCTTGTCATTTGACATTGTTTTTAACATTCCTGTTTCTATTACTTAAAAATAAATTGAAAATAAAAGTAACAAAATAAAAGTGTTTTACAGTCAATAATTGTAACGCCAAAAAAAACTGTTTTATTGTTGTTTCTATTTATGATTTATAAGTCTTGTTTTTATAAAAAGTAGATCATTAAAATGTTTTTAATTCCATTGGATTCTATTGAATTTAACAGATTGTTACATAAATTTGCCATGTTAAAAGTATAAGGCAAGAAATTTGTGCAAAATCTATTGAATTTCGAAGTTTCTACGTGTAATTTGAAGATTCCATTTCCAACACGCTAATTTGAATTTAATTGTAATATAAAAATGTACATTTAAAATTCGCCAATTCCAATTGAAATTCTGCATAAAATTTATTATACGTAAAAAATTAATTATAAATCGAAAAGGATTAATTAAAATTATAAATTGAACACATTACAAGTCCTGCACTGTGGGCCAGCATCCCTGAATTTTGGCCATAAATAGACCGCTTAACCTATATGTCAAAAAAGTATTGCATATGGGTGTTAAAGGCTCGCTGATCACGATTCTGGAAAAAAAAATTCAAAATTCAAAATGGCGGATCCAAAATGGCGGACATGATTTTTTAATTCTTGGTTTATTGTGTTTAATATAATCATTATCGATGTATTTGGGGTCGTTAATAACGAATATGAGGTCAGACTTTTAAAATTCAAAATGGCGGATCCAATATGGCGACAAATTTAAATTTAAGATTTTTTATATGTTGTCTCTTTTGGCCAAAAACTTAGATTTTAATGGTTTTTCGGATGTTAAAACTGATTTTGGAATTAAAGATTTGAAATTCAAAATGGCGGATCCAATATGGCGAATATGCTTTTGTAATTCTTAGCTAATTGTACTTAAATTAGTAATTTTTGATGTATTTAGGGTCAGTAATTACGAATATGACCTCCGATTTTTTTAATTCAAAATGGCGGATCCAATATGGCGTCAAATAAAATATTTAGTTTTTTTTCTATGTTGTCTGATTTTGATGGTTTTTGGAATGCCAAATCTGATTTTAGAATCAAATATTCAAAATAGCGGATCCAATATAGCGGACAAGATATTTAAATTATTGATTAATGCTACAAAATATCACTAGGAAATGATTGCACAACACGAATACGAACTCAGATTTTTTGAAATCAAAATGGCGGATCCAAAATTTAGGACATAGCTTTTTAAAATAATGTACAATGTTTAAATTTTTAAATTTTTATAAATCCCTCTTTTTGGTTTTATCAGAAGATTTTAATAAAATATTTCTCTTTTAAATGCGTCAAAAAGTTCATATATTCAGTGGCTCATTTAAGAGAGAACTTTTTATTTCCAATAAGCATTTGCAATCCTAAATGTAAAAATAATGCTACAAGCTTACAATTTCATAAAAAATATTAAAAATGCTATTGCCAGAATATGCCCGCTTAAATGTGTTACCAGCTTTAATGTTTAACACTACAGATGGACGCTCGTCACGTGAATTACTCGTGATCGAAAGTGAGCGTGATTAAAATTTTTTGTTAGTGAGTGAGACAATTTTTTGCGTGAGTGATTCGTAGTGAGTGCAATTTTTTTGCGTAATTCAAAACTATTTAATTGTATTGATTCAGTTTTTACAATTTTATTCGTGTTTTAAAGGTTTAGCGTGAGTTACGAGTGAGCGTGAGTCACACGTGAGTGGTGTTTTGTTTACTCACGTAAATAGTGAGTAAGTGTGAGAAAAAACGATTGAGCAAATTATGTTTTTTTGCGTGAGTCAACGTGAGTCAAAATTCACTCACGTGCCCATCACCAGTTATCACGCCAATGTTGTCAAAGTGAGTCATTTTTTATTAGAAATCAATAGAAACAAAAATATCAAAAAAAATTTTGAAGTTCTATTTTAGGCCATTTCTAAACGTCATATTTTGGTTTATTGCCTCTAGATCAAAAGTTTATGAACGGTCGCACAGGGTTGCAAAAATGTGAATAGAATACATTGTCAGAGACAGATCGTAGTTCGAGGTTTGTCAATATCGTTTGGACTTTTTTGGACTTTGGTGTTGAAAAAAGGCGGATTTCAACAAAAGTATGAATTTCCATTATTTATTTAAAAAAAATATGCTTATAGCTTACTTTTTGACAGTTTTTATCATGTGTTCAACAAACATGTATGTCTTTAGGAGAACTTCACCGAAAATTTGAAAAAATATTGTGTTGAAGTACAAAAAAAAATTATTTGTTTCATAAATAAAAAATATAAAAAAAATCACAAACTTTGACTTTAACCTCATGCAAAAAAAAACTTTAAGGTATAATAAAAAGATATTAAAGATGGACAAAATTCAAGATGTCGACATTTCGAAAAAATATTTTTAAATATGTGTTGCCTTACAGACCTTATTGGCCAAAAAATGGAAATCCTGGCCCACAGTGTCCTGGAGGGAATTCTGCTACTAATGGGCAAGTTGAAAATTCAGTAAAAACTAGAGTTGTCAACCGATTAAGAATAATTCGATTAATCGATCAAATAAATCCAAACTCTTGTTCGATTAATTTAAAAATGACGATTTTCGAATAACGAATAAATCGATTAATTTATCTCAATTAATCGAACAATTATTTTTTTTATACCCTCCAACTACAGTATCGAAATACAGTTCAAAATAAAAGAGCTACTCCTGAAGTTTGGCACGATTATGTGTTATGGCTGTTTAAGCTCGGAGGCAAAATCGGACGAAGGGAAAAATGTTCCCTCTTAAAGAACTAAAACACTACCAGAAAAACACAATTTTTTTTATAAGATTTTTTTTTGTACATATATTTGTGTAAAGCTAAGTAAGTTGTTGACCGGTGAAAAAAAAACTGTTTCGAAACATCAATTAATTTGTAGCGAAAATTTGACAGTCATATGTTTGGTTATGTTTTGCGCGTCAGAATACACAAAATAACTTTAAATAATATTTTTTGGTAAGTTATGTGATATTATTAATGTTTACAGTCCCAAACACTTATAATGCCTGTTCGTTTACCTTACTACAATCTACTCATTTTTACTACTTTTACTACAGCTGGAAATTTTCAGTACAAAAAGTAAACAAACATTTCCAGTTGTAGTAAAAATAGTAAGAAATTTAAGTAAACAAACAGACCTATAATTGCTTCATTTTACATCTGAATGTTAAATTTCATCGCTTTTTAAATGGTCTGTACAATTTAAAAAAATGTTGCTTATAGTGTTGATGCGTATTGATGCAACATATACGGGGTTATTTTGCCGCACTGAAAGAATTATTGTTCATTCCATCTATGAACAAATTTCATAAAACCAAATTCATAGAATCTATGAAACAATTCATTGGCTGAATGAATATTCATTAGTATTCTGAAATTTTTCATAGAATTTTATTCATAGATTTTATTAAATTCATAGAAAAAATTCATAGAATTAATGAATGTCATTCATAGAAGAAAATGCCATCAATATGCCATTTATTTTTTTAAATAATTAAAATAATGTTACAATAATTAAAACAGTTGAATAAATTTATTAAAAAAATAAAAAAAAAAATAAAAAAAACATTAAAAAAAAAATTTTCATTGCTGCCCTGACCGGGGCTAGAACCCAAGACCTACCGGCTGAAGTGGCAATTGTCGACGCCTTAGCTATCAGCGCCACCAAAGAAGAAAAATCTCGCCAACTAACGCTTGGTTTTATAACGCTTCATTTTTGTAAATACACAAAATATTTCTTTTCTACAAACATACACACAGCTTTTGGCAGAGCGTTGTGACAGAGCAAAGACACAAACTTAATATGTTAGCAGAATATTATTCAAAATAGCTTTTAAGTGTTGTTACTTGTTTATATAATTTAGCTAAGTGGTTAGACATTAAGCTTCACGAACAAGAGGTTTTATGTTCGAATCTCGGTGGGGATAAGTTAAAAAAAAATATAAATTTTTAAAAATAGAAAATAGTAAATAAATGAAATAATAAAAATAAAATAAAAAAAAAAAAAAAATTGAAATAATAAAATAAATAAAAATAGAATTGAATAATAATTTTTTTTCCATAGCCTATGAACTTTTTCATAGGTTTCTGGTTTCTATGAATTTGATTCATAGATTCTATGAAGGGCATCATTGGCTCACTTCTAATGATTTTTTTCATAGAATCAATGTACGTTTTCATAGCCGTAATGAACAAAATTCTTTCAGTGCGGTTTTTCACCAGTGAACAGAATACCTCTTCAGCGAAATTTTTATGCTTTTGTAAAGCCAGTGTGAAATTTATGTTTTTTTATATGGAGTTTGACAGATTTTCACGTGAAAACCGAGCACCTTACCCACCTTAACTAATGAATTATTTTTATGCCATAAAAAGTTCATTGATCTGCATTTGGACCAATATCGTAAAAATGAATTTGTAAACATTTATGAAGAGGGAAAAGGTGTCCACCAACGTCCCCCGCCGAGTTCCACCAATCTTAAAATTATTACAATTTTAAGCTTTTCGTGCATTTTTTGCATAAACAAGTGAATTTAGTTCTTTCAATTTATATGTTTTTTACTTATTTTTTGTTAAAAAATATTAATTATTTTATTTTTAAGTTTTTTGTATGAATTGTTTATTTTTTGTTAGTAAAAATATTTTTCAATAATCACTTTTTTATTCGTTATTCTTCTCGATTAATCGAATAATTTTTTAGGTTTAATCGTTTGATCGAACGAACAAAATCAATTATTTGAATTATTCAAACAAAGTTAAAAGGCGAATAATTGACAACTCTACTAAAAACCCATAAAAATGTTCTTAAGAGAAGTTTAAATCATATACCAATATCCGAGTCCCATACTGCATTATGTAGATTTTTATTTTGATTACAGAAACACAGTACATTCTAGTAGGATAGAGAAGGGCATATTCGCCACTTTTTTTAGAAGTGCTGTAAAATATAAACCAGTAGACTTTTTTCCTAAATTCTTGTTGTTTTAAGAAGCACATATTTTAGCTTTAAAATGTATACTCCAAATGGGATTTTTCTGTTTGGCTTCTATTATTTTTTTTTTACATTTTTAAAGCAACCCAAATCGGCGAAACTGCCCAATCCATGGGGCACGTGCGCCAAGCTGATGAAGCACAATCGCCAAGAAATAAAATTAAATTATATTGTTAACGAATATATTTATAATATATTTTTCGGAAGAATTGTTATTACAAACATAATTTTATTAAAAAATATAATTTTATTGAAATAAACCAAAAAAGTATACTTCCCATGGGGCACATTAGCCAGCAAACTACCCTATTCTAAATGGCGTATCAACCGCATGGGGTACATCCGTCATCGGCGAATCAACCCCATGGAGCACTTTCGCCGGTAAAACTTCCTCTATTTTACGTTTACCCATGGGGTACATACGTCGTCGACTAATGTGTCCCATGGGCAGTGTTGACATATATCAAGATTTCCCTTTTCTTGCAAGTTTTTTGAGGTGCTAAAAGATTTCAAGATTTTTTCTAAAAAAACAACTTTTTTGGAAAATTATGCAGTTTTTTTCAAATTTTTCTTAATTAGGAAAAAAGCATCCATTTTGTTTGTTAATGCCCGAAATGTTGGTCCTAGACCAAACTTTAAGTATACCGACCGATTCAGAATCACACTACGGTTAAAATTCAATACGGCTACGATACAATTGGATTTGAATGAAAACTAAAGCATAAGCCTTACTTGGTCCAATTACGAAATTGGAAAAAAATGTTCCATGTTTTTTAATACTCTCAAAAAAAAAACCTTGGCAAATTACTAGAAAAAGTACCGTAATCTTATTTACCGGTATTTTACAGTTTTCCTTGTTTTTTAACAAAAAAAATTTCGATCGAAATTTAAATTTTTGTTTGTATTTTTATAATGTTTTTCGTAAATGTCCAAATTTCCAAGGTAATTTTACAAAAAAAAAATCTAGTTAAGTCACGAGAATTCCTTGTAAGTATTATCGCATCAAAAAAGTTGTAAATTTACAATTTTATTGGTAAAAAGCATGTAAAATTACAAAAAGCTCGTAATTTTTACTAGGAATTCTCGTAAAATAGGAGGTAGCACAAAATCTAGTAAAGTCACGAGAAGTCCTTGCAATTTTTATCGCATCAAAAAAAATGTAAATTTACAATTTTATTAGTAACAAGTAAAAAAGTTAAATTCGGCCTTGCCGAATGTATTGATACCCTCCTTAATGCAAAAATAATTTTTGCAAAAAACTTTATTTAAAAAAAAAAAAATTCTTTTGAAAAAAAAAAATTAAAAATATTTCAGCGAAAAAATTTTTGGAAAAAAAAAATCCGAGATTTTTTTCTTTAGTTGTAAAACATATGTTCGTACTGCGTCAATACCATTTGGTGTTCAATTTTCTTCACATTAGTCAACCAGCAGCCGAATTAAAGCATTTTATCTGAGAATTTTTCTTAGGGTTGCCATTCGTACTGTTTTAAACAGTACATGTACTGTTTTTTATAAAAAGTACTGTTTTATGCACACCACCTAAAACAGTACGCAAAAGTACTGTTTTTAAAGCGTGTACTGTTTTTGTACTGTTTTTTATACTCATCACCAAAATGTAACATTTTTCGAAAAATGTTTCATAGTTGACAAAATTTTAATCCAATTTTTAAAAAGGAGCTAAATGCAATTAAATTTTATACCATACTCAAAAAGAAAAATTATTTAAAAAGTGGGAAACTTAACTAAATTCAATAATGATTTAGCTCCATTGCCATGTTTCCTTCTTTTTATCAAAATTTTTCTGAAAAATAAGAAAAAGAAAAAACAAGAAAATGGGAAAAAAATTATTTTATTGAGTACATCTCATTTAAAGTTCCGATTGCGAGCAGACCCCATTAGGTTCGGAACCATGAGTCCAGACCACCTTAGGCCCAGTACCATTGGGTCTATTAAGGATCGTCATAGGTTTTGATTCAACATCTTTGCCCTTTTCGCTCCACCTTGGTTAGTTTTTAAGATACGGAAATTTAAGGGCCCAAAAGGGTCTTTAGAATCTTAACGGGATAACTAAAAAACTATTACACGGAGGGATTAAGACGGTCGTGTAAAGAACTACAAAAATGTATTTGGCATTTTTTGTTTCGGCAACATTTTCTAAGAAATGAGCATTTTTACATTTTGGGGAACGCCCAAATTTTTAGATCAATTTGAGGAGTCCATACATTTTAAGAGGACCGGTGATTCTTTAGAGATTTTTAGATTCGGAAATGAACACTTTTTTGCTCTTTCTGGCTTAGTTTTTGAAATTTTTGAAACAGTTTTTAAAAAAAAAAATGTTCCTTATACCCTATTCACACTTACAGTTTTAAACCGTTTTTAGCAATTATTTTTAGCATTTTCTGTCAATATACTGTAATAGAATAAAGAAAATGCTAAAAATATTGCTGCTAAAAACTGTTAGTGTGAATAGGGTATTAAATTGCATAAAATTTACTAATCTCGAAGAAAAAACTTCATCAATTCAAAGAAATTTCATAATTTTTATTAAATTTTACTAAATTGTGAAAAAAAAAAAACATTTTCCCAAAATTTAGTTAAGCCTTTATTTGAGTGCAATAATACCGTTTTCGCGTTTGCTTTTTAAAGTCGCGTTTTAATTAAAACACTATTTTATGGGCTTTTTCATATGTTTTTGATAGGAAGATCGGTGTTTTAGTTAAGCGAAAGCATAGACTAGAAAAGCTTTACAAGTAAGATATCGCGGCAACTAAGACAAATGCTCCAAAAAGTCAATCGCAATTTTTTTCAACACTGATAAAAAAAATAGAATAAATTTGAGACGGTTTACCTAAAATGTTCCCCCGTTCTGTAAACAATCTTTTATACTCGTTTTGGCTGAAATTTGTTTGAAATCAGGGTTATTTAGGCCTAATAATTTTTTTTCTTTAATCGATTCCGTGACAAAATACGGATTCAAACAAAATTTCACTTCAAATGTTGGTTGCAAATTGGCAAAAGTTTCTTAATCTAAAATTCCAATGATTTCTTCTTCACGAAATTTAGTATTTTATATTCAGAACAACAATCTTTATAGTGCTTAAACAAAAATATCGATATTTTAAAAAATATATAACAAACCTGGTTTTCAGCTTAAAATTTCATATATGAAGTAAAAGCCTGATATCTATCGGCCGTGAATAAAAAATATTTTGTAACGAACCTTGGCCGCCGCGAGTTCTATCCCAGCAACCAGTGAAAACACGTCGTTACAATGGCTATTTAATACATTGGTATTCTCATTTTGGCCAGAATGCCTTAATTTAAATAATTCGAAAGTTTAATTAAATATATCTTCAAGATATGATTTTCTTACGGTTGGCGTAGTCAAAATTATAAAAATTTTACAAAAAGTTATTAAAACCGCATTTGATGCAAAATCGGGTATTTCCGAATTGTGAACAATTTTTCATGGAGTGGAAATACGTCAATGAAAATACTAAAACTATGATGAGGTCCAATATTTCTACAAAAAATAGATTTTATGAACTTTCTACGTATATTTAAGAGGTTAGTAAAACTATTTTACATAAGAATACATCGAAAATGGTTTTAAATTGAAAAATACGACCATAATTTGTAATATAACAATTTTTATATGGTAAAGTTCAAAATTTGTTTTAATTAAAAAATTCCCGGGAATTCCCGGGAATACGATTTTTTTAAAACGATTTCCCGGGAATTGAAAAGTTCGGGAATTTAGAAACCCTAGTACTGTTATTCCCTATTTCAAATCTGGTAACCCTAATTTTTCTATACGAAAAATGTCATAGAATCTGAGAATTTTTTTATACGAAAAATGTCTCAGAATCTGAGAAATTTTCTATACGAAAAATGTCTTAGAATCTGAGAATTTTTCTATACGAAAAATGTCTTAGAATCTGAGAATTTTTCTATACGAAAATTGTCTCAGAATCTGAGAATTTTTTTTTACGAAAAATGTCTCAGAATCTGAGAAATTTTCTATACGAAAAATGTCTTAGAATCTGTGAATTTTTCTATACGAAAAATGTCTCAAAACCTGAGAGTTTTTCTATACGAAAAATGTCTCAGAATCTGAGAACTTTTCTGTTACTCACTCCATCGGGGTTTCCTTGTGAAAAAAAAGACATTTTTTTAATTGATCAACAAAATCGAACCAATAACATTTTATTACAAACTGCATGTTAACTTTTACAACTGCTCCCTTTAAAAATAAAAATTATTTACATGCATCAAAATAAATAAATATCTAATATTTTCAAAGAATACTTTTAGGCTTTCATCAAAAATATTCATGTATGAGTTATAAACACAAGAAAATAAACGTAAAAGATAAAGCGCAAAAAATAACAAAACAAGTAAAACAACAACAGCCGAAAGAATGGCAATGACAGCGTTAGTAAAGGCAACTAAACAAAAATAAAAAACAACAACAAATTTAAAAAATTTTAGTAAAAGGCTGATAAGCAACTTATGCACAAGTATTGAGGCCGGTCGCAAGTAGTAGAAAGACAACAAAACAAACAAAATAAAAATATACCCACAAACAAACACATGCATACACGAACTAACACATAGATTATAATAAAATTGTGACGAGAAAAATTTTAGATATGGCAGAGAATTGTTCTATAAATGAACGATACAAATGTGATGATGATGATAAACATCATTATTAAGTTTTTAAATGATGATGAATGTGATGTATTGTTTTTAAAAATAATGTTGCCAGATAAAAAAGTTTTGATGTTCAATTTTCTGTGGGATATTTTTAGGGTCTACAGTGAAACCTCATTCAAGTCATCTGAAGTTTGAGAATTGCCAAAATCAGACCGGGTGAAAAAGATTATCCTTAAGTAATTAAACCAATCTTTATAAATCACCATTTCCTCACAGTATTTTTTGTACACTCAATATATTAATCTGTTAAATACTCTGTAAAATGATTGTAATCTCAATTCGACAGATATTTGACAAAGTTATCTGTTGGTTTAGTTCTTTAAGGGGGAATCCCCCTGCACAGTGCTACATTTGGCCAATCTAGCACGACAACAATCAAAAAAAAAATTCCCCGATTTTTATGATTTGTTTGTATGTATTATAAAACATTCCTAATAACACGGAAATACTCATATAAGAACTATAAATCCCACCAGTATTGTTAATGGTATGAAAATATTCATGGTTCGATTCTGGACTGGGCATTGATATTAATAAAATTCACATATTAGAAAAACAATTACCATTAACAAAAACAAACTGGCATTTAAATCCTGCTGATGAAGACAGTTAACTGGAACTGTCCGAAACCGGTATAGGAATACCAGAAATGTCTATAGCTTTTAGAAATTAAATTTTTCTTCTACATTTTTCAACTCATACCCTTATAATAAATCTATTCGTTATTAAGATGTGGGTGCATAAAGTTGCATCTTGTAAAATCCTGAAAGTAGTGTTCATTATTTCGCATTAATTATTAAGTCGATTTTAAACTGTTGTAACTTTTTAACAAAAAAAGATATTTATACACTCTTTTTTGGTAATTTTAAAGGATATTTAAAGGCTTTAAGTCATATCTTTTCTTCTTTTTTTAAACAATTTTTCCTATTTTTTTATTAAATTTTAAACATAATAAAAAATTTTGAAAAGAAAATTATATATTTATTTTTTCTTATGGAATAGAACTTTTTTGTTTGGTCTCTATTGGTCGCCGGACTTTTTCAGACATATTGACCAATAACCATAGTACTTATTTCAACGGCTAACTTTTGCGACCGTCTGTGACGCCGACTACAGTGGGGCGATATGTAAACCTTGTTTTTACATATTTTTTTAACATATTTTTAAAAAGTGGGCGTGGCAGTTGTCTGACCGCCCCCTTTTTTGTGATAATATTTCTACAGTTTTTGAGAGTATATAAACCAAGTTTAAAGAAATTACAACCAAAATTAAAAATGTTTAAAAGAGTGGGCGTGGCCGTTAACTGGCCTCCCATATTTTTCATAATGTTGTTTTTGAAGTCAAAACGAACATTTATACCGAATTTCCAGTCAATATAAATAAAATTGGATTTTTGTCGTCCTAGATTGGCCAAATGTGGCACTGTGCCCTGGTCCGATTTTGCTCATTTACTAACTTAACCTGCCTAGGAACATAAGACATATTTGTGCCAAATGTCGGGAGTCTGGCTCTTTTATTTCGGACTGCATCGTGTTAACTACAGACGGACAGACGGACAGACGGACGGACGGACGGCCGGACATCGCTAGAATGTCTTAGAATCGATCACTGATGATATGGGGTCCTAGACCGATATTTTGATGCCTTACACACGGAATGACAAGTGAGTATACCCCCATACTGTGGTTGGAGGGTATAAAAAATATCTAAGTACCTAAAATCGCGATTAATTCGCGGTAAAAGAAAAGTTTCACAATTTTTTATAACATATTTAGGCAATGCGCGTTGGTATTACTGAAAAAAATCACGGAAAATCGTATCATTGTACCAGTAGTTTAAAAAAAATCGGTGATGCTTTTTTATAACAAGAAAATTTAATATGATCCAAAAAATCTATAATCATCAAAATGTTTTAACCCGCCTGTGATTTTATGATACATCAAGTGGCTTTCATTTAAAAAAAATTCATCCGATTTCGTGTAAAGCCTTGGATGTGCCAGATCAAAACAGGTTTAGATAAAATCATCACGCTTTCCGCTCAGAATGGCTTTAAGTAAAAAGCAAATCAGTTCTACTCGTTAAGGCACGTCTTTTGGTGTATTAAAATGAACATGATGCATTAATTGCTACTAAAAAAAATAGGAAACACAAAAATTGCCGCAATTAAAATTGCCCTATCTAAATTGGGACTACACTCAAAAAAAAAGTGAACTAAAATTTGGGAAAATTAACTAAATTTTGAGAAAAAGAGGGAATGATTTGGCTCCAAAGATTTTTTTTCTTGGTTTTAGTTCATAATTTTCCCAAAAATAAGGAAAACAAAGTTATTTAATTTTAAGCCAATTTTAACTAGAAAATGGGAAAAATTATATTTCACATTTTAGAAATAGATTGGGTCTAGACCCTGGACTCATGGGTTCTGACCCCATTTAACTCGAGACCCCGTTGGGTCCTTTAAGGGTCCCCATAGATTTTGAACCAAAATTTGTATCCATTTCGCTCTAACTTGCTTAGTTTTTGAGATACGGTAATAAGGGGCCTGATAGGGTCTTGAGAATCTTAAAAACCGGATAACTCAAAAACTATTAATCGGAGGGCTTTCGGGTATTTTGCGGAAGTGTTCTACGATTCAAGAGCTACAAAAATGACGTTGGACTTTTTCTCGTGTTGGCAGTATTTACCGAGATATGTGTATATATAAAATCTCGGGAATTTCAAAATTTAGATCTAAAATTAGGGTCTTGAGACCCCGACAGATATGCAGAGCTAGGCTATTCCATATTTTTCTTTGTTGTCTTTCTTTTGAAAATTTCGTCCGTTTCGCTCTATCTCGCTTAGTTTTCGAGATATCGCCATTTTGAATTTTTACCTAAATTCTAAGAAGTTATTTACTAAATTCTCAGAAGTTATTAACTAAATTCTAAGAAATACACTTCCTCAATTCAAAGAAGAGAAATACGATGATGTTTTTTTAGTAAATTTTAACTAAACTTGAAGTAAATTGTTTTTTAAGAAATATGTCTTAAAAATAAAGATACGTTTCTTAGATTTGTGGAAAATTTCTTTGGCAGTAAGAATTTTTTTCCTAATATTTAAAAATTCCATTTAAAGAAAACTAGGTTAGGTTAGGTTGTAAGTGGCTGCTGACGTTTTACGTCAACACACTTAGACTCTGAGGTCCATTGTGATACCACGGGATCGTAATCGGTTTCCCTACTAGTCCCTGTCGTTAAACCAGTTTGAGCTTCTTATGAAACTCCTTAGATGTTGAATTTTGACATCCGACAAATCAGAAAGATCGTACAGCTCCCTAGATCCCAGTGAAGCCAGTCGCTGACCAGAAAGTGCCGGGCAATGGCAAATAAAGTGTTCGATAGTTTCCAACTCCTCTTCATCCATGCAACTTCGGCAAAAGTCATTCGACGGCACATTTAACCGCTCTGCGTGCTTCCCTATAAGACAGTGTCCGGTAATTATAGAAACCACCGTCGAAAT
The DNA here is from genome assembly GCA_963921195.1 of Pegoplata infirma. Classification (NCBI taxonomy): domain Eukaryota; kingdom Metazoa; phylum Arthropoda; class Insecta; order Diptera; family Anthomyiidae; genus Pegoplata; species Pegoplata infirma. Next base: position 73,531,347 of record OY992537.1, on the reverse strand, counting down.
CTCTCCTCTTGGAAGCGATATCAGCTCACTTGTGCGCCCCTGATTAAGAGAAGGCCAAATCAGTCGTGTTGTCTCACACGTCCATCCATTTGCCCATCTTTGATTAGTCTCCGTCGCTGAACAAAGCCGTAGGTTTTGCTTGCAAGTTTCTAGAGGCATACCAACACATTCCAATTCTGTTGGAACCTGTAAGGTAGTTCCTAGTCTTGCAAGCTCATCGGCTTTGCAATTCCCTGGAATGTCTCTGTGCCCTGGGACCCATATGAGTCGTACGTTAAACTGCTTGGCCATCTCATTTAAAGACGTGCGGCAGTTAAGGGCAGATCTTGTTTTCAGAAACATTGAATCCAGGGACTTGACCGCGGCTTGACTGTCAGTATAGATGTTGACTGCGGTTGTAGACAAGACATTGCAGCTCAACCAGTCAGCCACTTCCTTTATTGCCAGCATCTCTGCCTGGTAAACACTGCAATGATCTGGCAATCTACGAGCCAGGCTCAATCCAAGCTCTTCCGAATAGACCCCAAAGCCCACTTGTTCGTGCAGCCTCGATCCATCTGTGTAAAAATTTATGGTAGCTCCTCTTCCCGGAGTATCCGCCATCCAAGACTCCCTGGATGGTATCATAGTGGTAAAGTGGCGCTCAAAAAGGCTCAAAGAGGGAGCACAATCCACATTTTGTGGTATTGTTATCTTTTTCAAGATCGCGCTATGGCCACAATCGCTGCTCCTCCATTGCAGCGTGCTATTAAGTCGAATTGCCGACGCAGCTGCATACTGCCTACCCAATATGTCCAAGGGTATCAGGTGAAGGAGGATTTCTAATGCAGCCGTAGGTGTAGTACGAAGAGCACCAGTGATGCACATTGACGCCATTCTCTGTACCTTCGTGATAAAGACACAGTTCGCTTTTGTTTCTAAAGCAGGCCACCAGACAATGATTCCATACAGCAAAATTGGACGCACCACTGCTGTATAGATCCAATGAACGACTTGAGGGCTAAAACCCCATCGTTTTCCAATGGCCCTTTTACAGGAATACAAAGCAATCGTTGCTTTTCTCACCCGTTCCTCAATATTACGCCTGAAATTCAGCTTCCTATCTAGAAATACTCCAAGATACTTGGCTCCATCTGAGAAGGTGATTTCAGTACCGTCCAGAGAAATAGGATCGAAAGCAGGAATCTTAATTTTCCTTGTAAATAAAACAAGCTCTGTTTTACTAGGATTAACTCCTAGACCACAGTCTCTTGCCCATTTAGACAGATCTTTCAGAGAACCCTGAAGAATGTCCCGCAATGTTGGCAGATGCTTCCCCTTTACCGCTATCGCGACATCGTCAGCATATGCGACAACATGACAACCACGTGCTTCTAGAGATAGTAGCATTGAATTCAGTGCCAGGTTCCAAAGAAGCGGCGAAAGAACACCTCCTTGTGGTGTGCCCCTATTGACAAATCGAGATATGACGGACGCTCCCAATTCAGACGTTATACGTCTACTGGCAAGTAGGCTTTCCACCATTAAAACGATTTCACGCTTTACTCCCAGACCAGACAATGCCAATATTATCGATTCTGGGATGACATTATTAAAAGCCCCCTCAATATCAAGAAAGGCCACCATAGTGTACTCCTTTATCGAAAGCGATCTCTCCATGGTACCAACGAGCTCATGAAGAGCTGTTTCCGTTGATCGTCCCTTGCTGTATGCATGTTGCTTTGTCGAAAGCAACCTCGGGTCAATCACTCTACGCAAATATGAGTCTATCATTCGTTCCATTGTCTTTAACAAAAAAGAAGACAGACTAATTGGTCTGAAATCCTTCGGGGCTGTGTGGGAACTTTTCCCAGCCTTCGGGATAAATACGACTCTGGTATCCCTCCATTTTAAAGGAATATACGACCAGTTGATGCATGCTGTGTATAGATTATACAGCAACGGGGCTATATAGTCCGACACTTGCTGCAACTCAGCCGGGATTATACCATCAGGTCCCGGGGATTTATAGGGCCTGAAGCTTTTTATCGCCCAGATTAATGTTGGCATATTTATTATTTCCGAAGCAATTTCAGATGCTTGGGCGTCAGAACGTTCCAAAGCTTGAAACGGCGTCATGGAATTGCCCGGAAAATGCGTGTTTAAAAGGAGATCCAGCGACTCTCCACTGGAGGAAGACCACACCCCATTAGGATCTTTCAGGTATCCCAGGGTGCAAGGAGAAGAAGCCAGAACCGTGCGCAGCCTGGATGCCTCAGAAACGTCTTCTATGTTTCCACAGAAGTTTTTCCAAGAATCACATTTTGCATTTCTGATCATCTTTTTATAACTCTTAAGTTGCAGCCTGTATGCAGACCAGTCCTCGTCCGCTCTTGAAAATTTAGCCTTATTAAAGAGCTTTCTGCAGGAATCTCTGCTCGTCTGCAACTCATTTGACCACCAAGGTGGCTTTTTTTTCCCTCTAGGCTTTGCAGAAGGGCAAGACGCATCCAGGCACCTATTACAAACATTTGTTATATGGTCAACCAGACAGTCAATTTCCGCCAAACTATGCGGTTCAGATAAGGGTACTTCATCCAAAAGCAAAGAAAAAGTCTCCCTATATTTCACCCAGTTTGTTCTCCTCAGATTTCTAGAGACTGTCTCAACCGGGGCACGCTCCCTGAGTAAAAACTCAATGTAGCGATAATCTGAGAAAGAATGCTCTTCCAAAACTCTCCAGTCATCAATTCTATCAGACAATGTATCTGATACAAGTGTTACGTCAAGAACCTCTTGCCGCGTACTTGTAACGAAAGTTGGTTCACCACCCTTGTTACAAATATACAGGTTAGTGCTTAACAAAAACTCCAAAAGTGATTCGCCTCTATCATTTGTGTCTGTACTACCCCATATCGAATGATGTGCATTAGCATCACAACACACTACTAACTGGTGTCCCCTAGATTCAGACTCCCGAATTAGACCGACAACCTTCTCCGGGGGTATTGACCCCGGATTAGGAAAATACGCAGAGGCGAGCCAAATAGACTTCCCATGAAGCTCTAAGCTAGCCGCTGTAACATCCATATCACTAAAAGTTGATAAAAAGAATATATTTAAGCCATTTTTTGCCAAGATGCAGGCTCTTGGTGAGCCCTCACCTTTGGCAACCACCAACTTAAACCCAGGGGTCTTCAATCCGCAAACCCTGCCACCCCGCACCCAAGGCTCTTGGATAAAAACCAAGTCAACTGCTCCTGTCGTCAGGCGCAGCAAGAGTGCAACTGAGGCTGCCTTACAGTGATGGAGGTTTATTTGTAGGAACCGCAACATCTTGTTTTATTTCCACCATCCTTTCCACCACCGTGTTATTGGCTTCATCCTCCGTGTTATCAAAGAGGTCGCATTCGTCCCCAGATTCGGTTTCGAATAAGCCAGATATATATCCCATCTGTTCTGAATCGGAGGCAACAGAACTCTCCGAATTCCTCACTGCATGGGCCTCGTCCTGAATGTCACCCATCGTGGCATCAGCTTTATCCTCCATGCCATCACAGAGGTCGCATTCGTTACCAGACTCGGTTTCAAAAATGCCAGATGCATCTCCCATCAGCCTAGAATCGGCCAGCTGAATATCAACCTTTTCCCGATTCTCCTCCTCAGCCGACTCTGCCACTGGCTTGTCTGCGTCCAAAAAAGTCTTCTGGTCGCCCTTGTAGACATTGACTCTTATATGAAAAAATCCAAATCTAATAATGCCGTCAGTCCTGGCTAAAAGCGGAAGCGATTCCTCATTAACCAAGACCACTGCTTGACGACGAGCGCCCTCCATCTCACCCAATCTGGCAATTTGCCAATTCTGAGTTGGAAGGTCAGGATTGCAGACTTTTATCATCTTAAGAATCACCGCAGTGTCATTTGTAGCCATTGGGATCCATGCATGAGCTCTGGGTTGCGAGGGGATATCATGTTTTTCCACAACGTCCAGTCTGGCTCCAGGCCATAACTCTCCCACTTGGCTAATGGCAACCTTAAACACGGCTGCGGATCTTTCGTTCCCAAAAGCAACGAGTTTTACTCGCCCCTGATACCAACCTGCGTTGACAGTAGTAGGGAGAAAATCAGGCATACTCTCAAGGAGCCTATAGTAGATTTCATTTAGTTTAGTTTCAACTAAACTCCACTTGTCCCTTGGAATACTACAATCCCCATTTTGCCTGTTTATCACAGCCCTAACGAAGTTACCTTTAACCACTTCACTAAAAGACTGAGTCCAGACGTTGCCGGTCACCTTAGATCTCTTAGGTAAAGGTTTCTCGTCGGGCGAGCGCAACCTTTTACCAGACTTCGATGACGAGGCCGAAACAGCGCTCTGTTTGTCAGATGCGCGCATTGCCGAAAGTTTGTCCTGTTCTTCAATGACTCCTTTCGCCCATGATAGCGATGCCCTCTCACGTTCGGAGAGCTTCGTTCCATCAAGTTGGCTAAGTCTGTTAATTATTTTCAAACAAAGCCGTCTCTGGTTGTGCCTGACCTTTGATGGTTTAAGTTTCTTTTTCTTTTTACCACCAATATTAGGCTGGGCACCCCTACCAGAATCAAGGTCGGACTTCAAGGTCGCAACCCTAAGACCAGTGCTAGGACCAGCACCAGTCGGTGAGGCAGAGCCTCGAATTAAATCGGTATCATTTGTGTCCATATTTTCATTTTCCTGGATGTGGTCATGAAAATATTACAAAAATACCTATTACGAACAATTTCAAAAAATTCAATTAATAGCACGGAGATAAATTAAAACACGTCCACACTTGTCAACAGTTGAACGATATATAAAGAAAACTATGAACTAATTATAAGTAAATGAACTAAAATTTTTTCCTCATAGTTAGGAAAATTTCTCATTTTTAAGTTAAATTTAACTAAATTTTAGGAAAATTCATGATAAATTTTCAAAGACATTTTTTTCCTTAATTTTAGTTATGTCTTTTTTTTCAGTGTAACATTATCGTATTTTTCTCGTCTAACAGTTTTCGTACCTTCTGTAAAAAAGTTCAAAATTTTTATGAGCGACAAGCGAGGAGCTTGAATATACATACTTATCTTATATGATATTTACATATACCCCGAAATCCGTATAAATTTGGATTTCAAATCCAATTAAAATCTATACCGTTTACATATGCTTTTTTGACATTTAGCGGGATTTTGTTTGTACTAACTCTGTATTTGCTTTTGATTTGTGTACAGGGTTGTTAGTTGGAAAATTACTCAATTTTATAAATATTTCTAAAAACAATGATTTTTCTTTGCCGTAGCCAATATTTTCAATCCCACTAGTATATGTTGGGACCACAATATCAAAAAAATTTTTTTTATATAGAGCTGCTTCTTAACATGCAAGAAAATTAACATTTTTGCCAAGTTTGGGGCCGCCACTATTGATTGTTTTTCTTTGTTAGGAAGAACTAATTGGTCAACTAAATTGTGCGTGTACCATTGCAATGGTAAATTTTAAATTAAACATTGCTAACATAAATGCTAGTTACCGTGTTGCAATATAATAATATAAAGCTGTGATATAATTTTAAGTTTGTGTTTAATGTTATTTCATGTTTAATGTTTTATGTTTGTCAACAACAAATTATTGTTTATTAAATGTAATTAAAAAGTTTTTTTTTTTTTTTTTTTTCACTACGGATCCCTTGATAAAGTGAACATAAAATTCACGAAACGTTGGGCAAAATATGAATTAAATGCATTTTTAATTATATGAGGAAATTTAGGCCGTATTAGCTAAATAAAATCAAATAAATGATTGCTAAACATTGTTTTTATTAAGCTTTTAATAGTTTTTAAAAAATTAATTTTTATTGTTTTTTTTTATTTCATAAAAAACAACAACAGCTGATAAAAAAAATCGTGTGCAGCGTTGTAAAAAGCATAAGGGATGATTATTTTGGGAAAAACCATAGTTGTACAATTAAGTAGTAAAAATTTTTTGGGATTTTGAATTGCAATTTTACGATTTTGGCAAAATCCATTTTTTTTGTATGGGATTTGACATTTGAAATCCAAAAAAGGAATGGGATTTACTTGGATTTTCATTGAAATCCCATTTCTCCTGGATTTCGAGGTATATGTAAATGGCATATTATGTTTTTAGGACTTATTGAGATTTTTAAAATATCTGGCAGCACTATTTTTTGTTAATGATTATAAAATGAATGTACGTTGGTTTGTTGTTGCTTTTAAGTTCAAATACAATATTGTAAGTGTATGAGTAAAAGAAAATATAGCAAAAGCTTATTTTTGTTATTGATGTTTAATATTATGGCGTCATTGGTGTTACAACAACATCTTTTTACATTCTCTGCCATCAAATACTATTAAAAAATTCTATGACCCCCGCCAAAAAAACACACACACATTGAGACATAAATTTAGTACAATTGTACGAATGTATAAAGTTTTTAGTCCCCGCAACAGTTTTATTCCCCTTGTATTAATTTTTTAGAACAAAAAAAAAAACTTAACATTTGTTTGTCAAACGCGTAGGTTGTTGTTGTTCGTCATAACATTTGATTGTGTTGCATGAGTTTCAAGTGCGTTTTATAATAATGTCAGCACATACGTTTGCATATACAAACATTTCACACACATGTACTCACATACACACACTCTCATATTTTTTTTATTTATAAAAATTTATGAGTAATCGAAAAGAGCGTATCATGTAATTTTTGTGATTTTCTATATGTATAGATGTGTTTATTTTGCTATGCATGTGTTAGTAAAAACATGTCTGTGTGGATGTGTTTTTTTTTTTTGTACGCATTGACAAAAGACTACAAAAAATAAGTAAGAAAATTATAGTCGGTCATGATTGTAGACATAATACCCTACACCAGTGGTCAACAGAAAGAGAGAAAATATACCCCAAAAAAACTACTTATACCCAATTCACACCTGAGCTGAAATCTCTTTCGATCATACGGTAGTGTATAAACTGATTCAGTTCCATATGATCGAAATCCTGTTCGAACGAGATTTTACCTCAGGTGTTAATAGGCCCTTACTTTTAACTCACAATTTAAATATTTTGGAATCTGAATTTTAAAAATTAGTTATGTTCCAAAGAATTATATTTAGATCCATAAAAATTACTAAAAAATCCACAAAAAAAAACCTATAACTCGAGACCTTAGAACAACAAGGTTCTATTTGCTTAAAGAAATAGGCACAGATAGAACCTTGTTGTCCCAAGGTCGCGAACCGCCTCGCAGTCTTCTATATATAAGACCGATCCGCATTAATTTTCGTCCCTTAACATTTTTTTTCTAATACATCTGTGGACCAAAATCGCGTTTTTAATTTTTTTTACTATTTTTTACATAACATACTCAACAGCTTGTAAACTTTGAAGATGAATTCGGTTAAAAAAATATTTTTGTCTTAAAAACCAGCACCTGTGGACCAAACCCGCTACTTCTGAACTTTTTATAAGCCGTTATCATTAATAAATCACGTTAAAAGTTTACCGATGTCGTAAATGAAATCATAATAATTCATTTTTAACAAAAAAGTTGTGTTTTTTTAGATAGAGGGTTTTGAGTATATGCCCTCGATATTACAGTTTTTTAATTATGCGCCATATTAGATTTAGTTGGAAGATCGTCCGCCATTTGGCGAATTCACCCGGAGGCAATAACCCATAAATCCCATCCATAGAGGTCCTTCTCTCCTTTCAATATTGCGTTACCTAAAAAGCTAATTTTTACGTTTCCCACTTCGACGCTTTAATGAATGACGTTAGTAGCCAAGGGTTTATACATCGTAGATCCTGCAAGACATACGAACCGAAACTTTAAAATATTCTACACCATTTACAGATGTAATTCGTAAAAGATCAATTGTAAATCGAAGATTCTACTTGTAATTCGAAGATTCTATTTATAATTCAAAGATTCCCTTTGTAATTCGAAAATTTTGCTTGTAATTCGAAGATTCTATTTGTAATTCGAAGATTCTATTTGTAATTCGAAGATTCCATTTGTAATTCGAAGATTCCAATTGTAATTCGTAAATTATCAATGGAAATTCAGTTGATATTTTTCGAATTACAATTGGAATCTTTGAATTACAAATGGAATCTTCGAATTACAAATAGAATCTTCGAATTACAGGTATAGTCTTCGAATTACAAATGGAATCTTCGAATTACAAATGGAATCTTCGAATTACAAATAGAATCTTCGAATTACAATTGATCTTTTACGAATTACATCTGTAAATGGTGTAAATGATAATGCAGGGCATTCACATAAGAAATAGAAGCTGTCCTCGACAGATTCATTGCACAACAAAAGTCCCTGTCAGAGATTTCCATACGCACGGTAATTTGCCCGGAAAAGTGCCAAAAGTACGAAGAATTTCTATCCTCTTAGGACTTGGTAGTGGACACAGGGTTTGCGATATCCTGCATTTAGTCAGTAATACTTCATTTTCAAATCTCTGATCGGCCAATTCGTTCCCAGCGACCTCACTATGTCAAGGGACCCAGATTACCTTGACTGTGTGCTGACTGATTCGACAAAGGGATTGTATACAGTTCCTAAAGATTCCCGGTTTTACAGTTTTTGATTCTAATGCCTTTAGAGCTACAAGACAGTCCACGAAAATTATAGTGGCGCAAGGAAGCTTTATCAATAGCAAGTACCTCAGCCTGGTTAACACTACAAATCTCCGGAGGTCTCAATGTGGCCCTGACTTCGAGGCATTTAGAATATTCTTTCGAGCCAGTGCATATCCTAAATGTGTCCGTAAAAATTGAGACTGGTGAGATATAGTCAGTTTTTAGTTCTAGTTCCGTTCCGCCCACTTTACTTAATATGGTCGAGTGTCCTCAAGAGCGTTGTTTAAGCATTTGCGACTCTCTTAACCTGAGAGCCGATTTTGCTACTGTTTTCTTGAGGGCACCATAAGTACGAATCCGGAAGTTCTTCTGCAGGTGTTAAAAGCACATAACAACTTTTTCATCCTTTCCTTTTGTATTCATTTCCAAGAAATCTTTGAGTCCAGGATCACACCTAGGATATTCGCCTCATTAGATAGTTCCAGAGTGATTCCATCTAAGCTGGGAAGAAGAAACCTGTCTATCTTAGACCTTTTTGTGAACAAGACGAGTTCAGTTTTGGCGGGATTAACTCTAAGGCAGTTAGAGTTTGCCCACGTCGAGAGTATCTGTAGCGCTCATTTCACGACATCGCTAACCATTGGTAAAAACTTACAAAGTCAAAACAACCACCTTGTTACCTATACTGTTGAGTGACTCAAGGATCTTATTTCTTACAAGATTCAACAAAAGGGGAGATATCACTCCCCTAGTGGAGTGCCCATTGTAACGATTTTCCTCGCTTCACCACAACCATCTTCGAGTTAATTGCTCTGCTTTTCTGCATATTGCACGTCCATAGTAAGGCATGAAGGATTTATGATATTTTATGATAAGAATGATTTTAAAACATACTCTTTTTTTCATCAATCAACCCGACAAAATCACTTTAAGCCGTTTCTGGAGACCCACCCCTTTAATTACGTATGTTGGGCCTCGCTGAAGTTGTTTGATGTAATAGTGCATTCACATTGGCATCGAAAGCCCGTTTAACGAGGTTTCGCCTCAAACCTCATTTGAAAGTACGTATTTTCCCATACAAATTGAAAACTTTTTGTTATGAGTTTTCAACTAAAGTACGTTCGAAAGCTTTTAAATTTCATAAAGAAAATAAATTAAAGAAAGTGTCAAAAATAAAAAATAAAAATATTTATATATATTTATAAAAAATAGCATTAAATCAAAAGATTTAAATAAATTATTGTAAATTAGTGCTAAAATTAATTAATTGTGTGCGATTAATGTCGGTATGTTCGCAAATTTTATTCGGTAATTTTCGAAAACGCGATAACCGTCAAAAATTTCGGGTGTGAACGGTTATGTTTTCAAAATGAAAGTACGTACTTTCAACGAGGTTTCGAGCTGAGTGTGAATGTACTATAAGTCGACTTCTCACATAAATATCTGCCAGTATTTCCAATATTTTCAATAACACGGTGACATACTGTAATCTGTGTGTCTGTAATCCTTTGCTTTGTAGTTTTTCTTTCCCATTTTGGGGATAAAGTCCACTCTTACCTCCCTCCTTTCAGAGGGTATATTCCTTAATGCCAGGCTGCCTATAAAGATGCGCGTCAGCCATGGCATACTTTTTTTAAGTCACTCCTGCAAGAGTGCCGGAAATATCCCATGAGGCCCTGTGGTGAAAGTGTACCCAAGGGAGTTTCTCTCTTCACCTCGTCCTTGCAATCCGGGAAATGGTCAATGGTTTCCTGACTGCTTTCTGCAAAAGATCCTTCGGGCTTATTAAGACAACTTGGTACACTGGGATGTGTAGAAAGAACATTACGAAGCCTAGCCGCCTTCGTAGTTTCTCTACAGAAGATGGGTCAAGAATTTTTTTTTTGCCTTTTTGGTTTCCATCTTGAAAGCATTTAATTTGAGACGATAAATCTCCCAGTCTTTCGTCGTATTATCTTTATTTACCTTATTAAAAAGTTTAATGCTGTCTGTTCTGAGAAACTTAAGTTCTGGCGTCCACCACGGCTGGTGGATCTACTTCGGAGACAAGTGCTTTGGACAGGATATAAAATAAGCTTCCCTAAGGGTGTTCGTAACTACACAAACAGATTACAACAAATCTTGTCTGCTGACAGGTTTATCTATTTCTTGAGGCAGTAGAGCTTTCACAAGACTTTGTTCAGTTCGTTTTTTTGGGGTTCCTATAAGGCATCATTTTCTCCTTTGAGAGATCAATGCTGAAAAGTATCCAGAAATGGTCCGAGAAAGAGCATTCGTGAGATGCAAAAAGTAATAAATTTTTTGTTATAGAACGTCGGCCTATTTCCCTTGTTACATATAACCAACTAAGTGAATAAAAGGTAATTAAAAAGAAAATCACCTAGCCTGTTTTTGTCGGTGTTTCCCGACAGTGTATGTTGAGTATGGGCATCACAACCAACCACAATATCCTTTCCCTTAGTCATACAAACTTCTATAAGAGATCGTAGATATTGTGCTGGGGGATTAAGTCTGGGGGATTGCAAATACATTGACGCCAGAGGCGGACGACATCTATGTTCATCCCAGGCCAAAGGCCATCAAAACCTTTGGTACAACTTTTATGACAGCTTAACGCTTAATCATTGCTTCCAAGCTCTTTGTCTCCCGCTCTTAATATTTTGGAACTTTTTAACAGAAGGTGCGAAAACTGTTAGACGAGGAAAATACGATAATGTTAAATTAACATTGTTGGTTTGACAAATAATGCTAACTTTTTACATCGAAAAAGCGCTTAATAAATTTTTAAAAAATGTATCAATTTATACATTAATATTATTTAAGAAATACCTTTAAAAGTGTTTAAAACAAATTGTCAGCAAATAAAAAGTCATTGGATTTCCCGATAATCCACAAAAAAAAACTTTTTTTACAGCTAGATGAAAAAAACGCTAGCTTTAGTCTGAAAATCGCCAAACTGCAACACTTTTTTTTTTATTTCGAACTTAAGGGATTTTTTTTGGTTTGATCAAACGTCCAGTTCGATGGCGGACTTAGCAAAGGGAATTTAAGAGAGGGTTTAACAGAAGAAGGGAGACTTCACATATCTTTAAGTATTGATAGTCTTTGTTGCTTCTGCCCATTATTTTGATGCCCTAATGCCCTTTGGCGTGATCAAACTCAGTGAAAGATCAACAGGGAAGACAACTATGTTCATCCCAGTCCAAAGGTCATTAAAACCTTTAATGTAGCTTTTAAGAAAGCTTAACGCTTTATTATTGATGCAGTCCATGATGCATTATAAAATTTGGCGTGATCAAACCACAGTACAGACTAGTATGCAAACAATGGTGCTAATTGCGTACTTTCCAATATGGTGGTATGGTTTTTAGTACAGAATTATCATCCCTGCCTAGTGTATGTGTGCCTATACCTGTGAGCTTTTGTGCATGTATTTATGTTGTTTGTTTACGTTTTGTATGAAACGTCAGAAGTTACACCGTGAGCTGTCACTAATACTTAAACACATCAAATGCAACTCTGTGAACCTACTACTCATGTACTGTGGATCAAACTCAGTGCAAACATCATCTTCCTCATTAAGCAGCCACTTGTCCGTAGTCATCCTGCCTTCTGGATGACTTCGGTCAATAATAGCTTCATACCTGCAGCTTAGATGCTGATTTTAAGCTGATTTATTATTTAAACCGTTTGCCTTCAGACACCTGCGTTTTATCGTATACTTGCCGCTTACCACCAAATTTGGAGGCGAAGATTTTGTAGCCTGCAGTACCAAATTTATTCGAGATATGTACGGCTTTTGCACTTTCGGTTTTCCGTCTCCATTTCTGGCTTTGGCGCAAATCTTGGTACATACATGCAGCCGCACATTAACAACCCCCCATGCCGGGGACATGCATGGAATTCATGCTTACGCATTTGACGATTGCCCCCTAAACATAGGGTAGCTGGAATACGAAGAGCCAACTTCCTCAAGTACCTGAGAGGGCGCCTATAACCTACAGAACGCTTTGGTTCATCCTTCACCTGGGGCTTTGGTGGCGGTGGCTTTACCAGCAGCAACTTTAACCCCTTTTTCGGTGCTGGAATCAACACCCTCCTTGCAAACCGATCTGGAGTATAGTAACAAGTTATCCTCCTTGTAGGTACCAAACAAGGCGAGTTCATCAAGGCCCGACAGTTGGCCATTGTTGTCACCATCTAAAGGCACATCCATGTTAGCTTGCTTGGTGAGAGAAGACGGTTTTTGTTTTTCTACCTCTGTAGCATGACTGCCATCCAAGCCTGAGGTAGGCGCCAATACAGTAGTTAGGGCCGACGAGTATGGGACCTTGAAATATTGCGCCCCGCCCATAGAACCTTAATGTGAGGCTTCTATGTGGCATCTACTTCCAAATATAAAATTTATAGGTGAATTCATCATCGGGAGGGATTGGTAGCTTTTGGTTGTGCCATTCGAGATTTTCTGGCTGGACGTAAGAAGGAGCGAATTTCAAAAACCGAATGTTTTTCCCTTATATTACAGGGCTATTGTCGCAATGTCATTGAATGATGTAGGGTATACGCATAGCAAGTAGAATAAGTTAGAAATGTATGAACATACGGATGTGTAGTATAGACTCTACTACACTTTAATGCTCACGTGATAGAAAATCATTGAAGAAACAAAAAAAAAACACAACCAACACAAAACGAATGAAAGAAAAAATTGTGTATGAGTTTCATGAATACATACATAGCGTTGCACACTCATTCCGACAACTTAAACGGGGGGTGGTGATCATATACCAGAGTCAGTCAGACAATCAAGTATGCATGCATGCATTCATACACGATAAAAAAAAAACTGACACACACACCCAGCAACATACATACGCCGTATGCTGAAAATGAATATTATAAATATGTATTGGTGGAATTGTCTGTTGTAAGTTATTTGTACAAATTAAGAAAACTTCGAATAAAGTAAAAATAAATAAATATTTTATGAAAATGTGCCCAATACACATGCATAAAATACAGAAAGCATTCAATTTTGAATAGTTCAATGTACCACTACGCCCTCAAAAGATGATCACTTTATGTGATACAGAGGATGTTTTTTTTTTTGTCAAAAGCTTGTTTACCTTCACACCGTAAACTAAAACTTTACTAGGAACTACTCTAAAGGGTGTTATAGTAGTAATGCATGCGATTTTTTTTTAACGCAGGTGCTAGGTCTTTTTATATGCCGCAATTGGGAATTTACGAACAATTTTCGGGATCCCGGGATTTTTAGGATATTTTGAGTCATGGGATTTGTGGGATTTTTTGAAAATGTTCGGTATTTTGCCACACGAAGGTGATTCAGTGTTTACAACTCTTGCTGGATTCTCCATTCTAACCATTCGACTCCTGTTGGCCATTACGTTGACTTATTCGCCGCGCATAACCATCTGTCGCAATAAGTGACTAAACCAACGCGCTTAACGAGCGTTAGGAACAAACATCAGAATACTCTCGACCTTTTTCTTACTTCACATCCTGACAAATATAAAGTAAAAACATTTCGGCGACACGAAATAACTCCTACGAAATAACTCCCAATGAAATAAATTCCACCAAAAATGAAATATGTCCCAATGGAAAAAAAATAGTAAGAAGTCTCAGCAAAAATTGAACAAACAATAAGGGGAAATGTATCAGTTAAGTCGAGCATGTGGATCCTGATCTTACTTCCGGTACAATACAAACATGTGATAATAACTGCCGAATGCGAAAGTTGACGGCTGATTTGGTTTTTTTTCAGAGTTTTTCGATAACATGCAAAAATACATTGAGTATTTTATTTGACTTGATTCGGTGACATACAAACATCGCGGCGATGTTTTGCACCAAATATTCAGTAACATACAAACACTTTGTAAAAAGCTCCGTAGACGAAAAAATTGAGGCGATTTTTGTTATCAAATTTTTCAGTAACATACGAACACTTTGTAAAAAGCTCCGTAGACGAAAAAGTTGAGGCGATTTTTTGTTATCAAATACCAAAAATCGCCGCGATTTTTGGTATCAAATTCTAGCCTGCGTCGCTTTTTACAACAAGTTGTGCTGTTTTCAACAATCTTGTATGTAATTAAAAAATTTTCCATTTTATCGAAAAACACAACGCGTTGGATAACTTTTGCGTGCATTATAACAATTTCGTATTCTAACGAAAATATTTTCGGATGCAGTGCGCTCCTTACTCAAAAATCCTTGCCAGTTTTGGTAGAAAAATTTCTGAAACATACATATTTCTGAAACACAACGAATTTTAATTTATTAATAATAATATTCTAAAGGTAAAAATGTTCCAGATACTTCCACCAACAATGAAACAATATTGGGAGTTATTTCATCGCTATTGTAGTGGGAGTTCTTTCGTATAAAAGAACTCCCATCGAAAATAATGAAATAACTTCCAACAAAAATGAAAAAAGTCCCACTAAATTGGGAGTTATTTCTTATGAAATAACTCCCAACTTTGTATGGAGTTTATTTTGGGACTTATTTCATTTTTTAGGTGGGAGTTATTTCATGTGGGAGTTATTTCGTTTCGCCAACATTTTACCTCTTGGCAATTCGGATTCTTGCACCATTTCCGCATCGTTCTCGTACACGGATCTTCGTAACGTTTCGACAACAGCTACAAAGCATTCAGTTTTAATATATGAGAAGCCTAGTTCGGCAGAGCTCAACGGTTTTTTCCGGTGATACAAATGGAAACATCCTGACAAATATGAAGTTAAAACATTTGCACCTCTTGGCAATTCAGATTTTTGCACCATTTCCGCATCCTTCTCGTACTCCGATCTTCGTAACGTTTCGACAACAGCTACGAAGCGTTCAGTTTTCATATATGAGAAGGCTTGTTCGGCAGAGCTCAACAACTTTTTCCGGCGTTTCAATTGGAAACATCCTTAAAAATATGAAATAAAAACATTTGCACCTCTTGGCAATTCGGATTCTTGCGTGTTTTTACACACGTAGTTGCATTTCGTGGTTATATTTTATTGGTTAAATTATGCTTTTTAAGTGAAAAATACAACCCTGAAAGTATTGATTAGTTACTTTTGAGTATTAAGTACTAGAAAAAATAGGCACTATTAAATACTCGGTACTCAAATACTCAATACTTTTGCAACACTACCACCTTGTGTTCACCGGACCGGTTGATAAGGCTAACCTGTTGGCTGGTATTTTTGCAAGATTTTTTTTTTGCCGGAAAGCGATAAACATAATTAGCTACAGCTAAACAAAAAATATTTTTTTTAACAAAATACACTACGATTGCATACTTAAACCGGTTGTAGGGAGGCAAAGACAGATTCAAAATTTTGTTTGATTATTTTTCCCATTATCAGCTCTGTAATACTCATAATTTTTTCGTTATTACCAAGCGAAATTCCAAAAAGAGGTAATACGAGGGTCGATCTGGAAAATGAAATTATATATAGACATTTTTTAAAAATATGTCCAAGTACGGGAGGCAAAGGCGGATTTATTTTTCCCATCATCAGCTCTCGAAGGAGCATCGTTTTATGCAATTACCTTAAAATTTATTTTTCGGGACAGGCTAATCCGCATTTTTTGACCTCCAACTCTTTTGACCACCAATTTTTTGTAAACAAAGAAACTATTTTATTGTTTATTAATTTTAGTACGCCTGAGTGTATTGTAATGAGATATTATAATAATTGAAATTTTTCATTGTTTAAAAAAAATTGGTGGTCAAAAGAGTTGGAGGTCAAAAAATGAGAATTTCATTTAAAAAATTTAATTTTTTGTTTGGGTTGTTCGAAAAACCAGATGGTAACTGAATAAAACTTATTGGATCATTTTCTTAAATTCCTAATGTTTTAACTTGAAGAAAATCGACTTAGAAATATTTTTTAAAAAATTTTCTAAAACATATCTATAAATAATTTTCCAGTGCGAAACTCGAATCTCATTTATTATTTGCTCAATCTGGTCGCTATCAAGCTTAAATTAAAGCTTGCAAAATTTCCTATATACCGCTATCTAAAAAAAAATAGTCGATTGATAATAATATGGTTAAGTATTTAAAACATTTCCTTTAAAGAACTGCTATTAAATATATGCTATTCCATTATTAGTTTAAGTCACTGTAGCTAAAACTTTGACAAGCTATTTCTCCAAAACGGGTTGTAATGTTGAATTTTGTATTTTTTGTAAAACATTTTTCAACCAAATGCACTTTAACCAAGTTCCCACGTTGTTTCTACGGTTTTTGAGAATTTTTTAACGTTTATTTTCTTAGAAAACTTTTTGAAAAAAAAAATATTCAACAATCATGATTTACCCTAATCCAAATTATTTCTCTGTGAGGATTTCGTCAGATCTCCAAAACGTTGAGTGTATACATATGGATACAATGTTGCGAAAGGGTTAACAAAAAATTTTAAATAACATTTTTTAGAGGTTAATTTAGATTCAAATGGAGGAAATTTTGGAAAATTCAAAAAATCAATTTTTTTAAAATTGGAAAAAGTCAAAAAGTCGATTTTTTGTTGCGAATATATAACTAGTACTTAGGGCCGCCTTAAACTTTGCATATGGGGCATTCCATGTCAAATCGGACACTTTGAAAAAAAAAACTTTAGATTTTCACAATTTGTTTACTGTTTTTAGTACCCTTTGAAAACTCTTTCGTTGTAAATTTTCAGATGTTTTTGATGACCCGTTGAAAAACTATCGAATTTTTAAAAATTGGTAGTTTGTTCCTTTACTTAAACTTATTTTACTCAATAATGGTCCAAATTTCAAATTTTGTTTCCTCAAAATTTTTGTTTTTTTACGTACTTTAAAAAAAAAAAATCCCAAAAAATTCTTAAAAGCGCTCTAGTAGGAGATTTTTAAGTTTAAACATTTAAATCTCATTTTTAAAACGTTTGTACACTAAAAAAAAAACTGCAAAGTTAGCAAAAAATTTAGTTAAATTTAACTAAAAAAGCATCTGATTTTGGGCCTACTAAATTTTTAGTTAATTTAACTAAAAATATTTAGCTCACTTTTCGTAGAATGAATGTAGCAAAAAAAACCGTAACTTTAACTAAAAATTTAGCTGAAATTTCGTAACGTTTTTATGTACATAATATTAACAAAAAAATTGGTTGAATTCAGCTAAACTTTTTGTTACTTTTCGTAAACTAAAATTTACAAAATATTTTGTAAAAAATTGTAAGTTTATTTTTTCTGTTTTTTCATCAGCTTAAGTATAACTTATGAGATTTGCATAGGAGGCTACAAAAGAAATTTCACTTAACAAATTTGTTACGAAAAATCAGCAAATTAATTAGTAAAAATTCGTAAACTCAGTTTTGAAGTCAACAAAAAAAAATTAATTCAAAATTTGTTCAAAGCTAGTATTTTCGTAAATTGAACTTAACTAAAAAAAGTAGTTAAAATGCTGATTTTAACTAAAAATTTGCTAAAAAGCCAGTAAACTCGAGTTAACAAAAAAAAATTTGTTAACTTTACTGTTTTATTTTTTTGAGTGTACTCTTCAATTTTTTTTTAATTTTTTTGTGTATAATTTCTATCGATTCTACAAATTTTTTGCCCAGCAGGATCGATTATTACTATTTTTTTAAATTTTTTGAAAAAATTTTATTGTAATTTTACAATCTTAAAATCCTTTCTACTGCTCCAATGGTGCGTCATAGAGGGGTCATTTATAAGACCGACCCCTATTAATTTTTACGTCTTAACATTTCTTCGCAACAAACTAATACCCTATCTCCAATTTCTAAGGGGGCTCCCACACAAAGCGACATTTTTAAAAATTTGCTCCAACCGCTCTAACTGCCCTAATAGTGCCCTTAGAGCAACAAAATGTATGACCGACCCACAATATTTTTTAGTCCAAACATTTTCCTAAACACACCTACCCTCTATCTCTAATTTTTAAGGCGGTCCCCATACAATTTTTTTTATTTTTTGTAAATTTGTTTTATTTAATCAGCTTCCACCGGTCCAATGGTGCGTCCGAGAGGGGTAATTAGTGAGACCGACCCCCATTTATTTTTACCCTACAAAATTTTTTTTAAACATACCTACGCCCCATCTCCACTCCCTAAGTAGGCTCCCATACAAATAACAGTTGGAGTAAATTTTATAAAAAATTAATTTTGAATGAAAGCCCACTTAGGGAGTGGAGATAGGGCTGTGGTATGTTTTACAAAAATGTTGAAGGGTATAAATAAATGGGGGTCGGTCTCACTATTGACCGCTCTCGGGCGCACCATTGGACCGGTAGAAGCTAATTAAATAAAACAAATTTACAAAAAATTAAAAAAATTGTACCGCCTTAACAATTAGAGATTGAGGGTAGGTGTGTTGAGACAAAATGTTTGGACTAAAAAAATATTGTGGGTCGGTCATACATTTTGTTGCTATAAGGGCACTATTAGGGCAGTTAGAGCGGTTGGAGCAAATTTAAAAAAATCACGCTTTGTGTGGGAGCCCCCTTAGAAATTGGAGATAGGGTATTAGTTTGTTCCAAAGAAATGTTAAGACGTAAAAATTAATGGGGGTCGGTGTTATAAATGACCCCTCTATGACGCACCATTGGAGCAGTAGAAATGATTTTAAGATTGGAAAATTACAATAATTTTTTTTAAAAAAATTCTAAAAAATAGTAATAATCGTTACCCCACGATCCTCCTGGGCAAAAAAGTTGTAGAATCGATAGAAGTTTTACACAAAAATATTTCAAAAAAATTGAAGAGTACAAACATTTTCAAAAATGAAATTTAAATTTTAAAACTTAAAACTTAAAAATCGCATACTAGAGCGCTTTTAAGAATTTTTTCGGGATTTTTTTTAAGAAGTACGTAAAAAAACAAAAAATTTGCAATTTGGACCATTATTGAAGAAGTTATGAGTAAAGGTACCTACAGACGACGCAATATTATGTACAATATTCAATTATATTGATCGTGTGTGGGTAAGATTGACCATTGTACAATCGTCAATATTACCCACACACCATCAATATAATTGAATATTGTACATAATATTGCGTCGTCTGTAGGTACCTTAAAAGAAGTTTGAGTAATTGAACAAACTACCAATTTTTAAAAATTCGATATCTTTTAAACGGGTCATCAAAAAATCTGAAAATTTACCACGAAGGAGTTTTCGAAGGGTACTAAAAACTGTCAACAAATTGGGAAAATCTAAAAAAAAAATTATTTAAAGTGTCCGATTTGACATGGAATGCCCCTTATGTTTTTTCTTAATTGAGTAGATCATAATTGTTCAAAATCGATCCAAATAGATATAATTGAACCTGTTAAACACCTTACCTGTCGAAAATCTCCTATATAAAGTCCAAGCAATCATTTATAAATCGAATCACACAAATTTTTTTTATGCAAAAATCATACATTTAACTTTAGACAAATTTTCTAAATGTTCCAAAAACCAACAAATTTCATTGTATGAGTGCAATTATTTATTTCACCACTACATACTCATCCAGTGCATGTATACAAATACACTAATACACACAAAAGTTATTTATAAAAATTTCATTCTCATCGTCTTGACAACAATAAACAAATGTTGCGACGAGTACAGCATGGCTGAATAACCAACACAAACAAAATTCTTTATTCAGCAAATTTAAACACGCACTTACACACACAAAGAAATTAGAACGAATGTGGGTAATTCCATAATTATTGTTGCCTAACAGTAAAAAGTGTGTGAAAAAGCAAAAAAAAAATTAAAGAATAGTGTGGGAAAGAAAAATTGAAAATGAATAAAAAAAAAGAAACATATTGAAATGTACAAGCATACATACTTACAAACATACATACTCGTTAATAAATTATTAAATAGGAAATTATGAATTTTTGTATTTTATGATGATATAAAGGGAATTTATGTTATATTGACCAATAACTACAGGTCCAATGGTTTTGTTAACCGTTTTAACTCACAATATCACTGTTATAGATAGACAACACGGTTTAAACTTTTTATTTACACACTCAAAAAAATATATTAGTAGATTAAATATTTGCATACCCCCACCACCGACTATATACAGACTCGACAGTAGAGTTTAATAACAAAAATGGGGAAAACTAAGCGATTTTAGGAGAAAACAGAGCGGCTTTTAGCTGGTTTTAAGCTAACATGGCAACACTTTCTACAACTTAGGAGTGAGTGAAACAATAAAAACAGATCTGGCATCCATTTTTCTTATGGCGCGTAATATTAGCTCTCTCTTTCTAACCTAATTCGTAGAATAATTTGAAATTATTAACCATATGGTTCACGACTACTTTTTGACACCTGTCACTTATGTCGAGTCTGTATTAGTATCTGCCCCCACTCTGTGGTACATGGCACAGTGGGCGATTTGGCAAAATTTTTTTGAAATAATTCAGCCATTCAGTAAGAACTGGACAACAGATAGCCATGAAATTTGGAATGGTCATAGCTTACATATTTTTGAGCTTATGTTTGGAAGTTGGAGCCCCGAACTCCTTAAAGGCTTGCCAATTTATTATTTGTTATCAGATTTCTTAAAAATTATATGTGAACAACGTGCAAGTAAAGGCAAAAAAAAAAACATTAGCATTTTTAAACAGAATTTGAAATACATAATTTTTTTTGCTAAATTTAAAATTGAGTTGACCAAATTTTTACAAGCTTTTTTGCTAATATGTATTAGCAAAAATAAATTAGAGGTATTCAGAGTCTTGTTGCCAGCCCTGGCAATGTAGCAAAAGAGTACTTCTTTCAAAAAATACATGTATTTTGAAAAGTAATTTTGAAAAGTGCTCTTTTACCACCAGTGCCAGGGCTGGCAAGCAAGACTCTGAATACCACTATTGTATTTTTTTTTTAAGAAAACTTATGGTGCACTATGGTTCCAAATCCATTTTTTTTGGCAGAAATTAAAAAATGGTTCCAAATCCATTTTTTTTGGCAGAAATTAAAAAAATAAAATTTAACAAATTTTCAAAAGCTTATACATTTCCTTAATGTCAACACTATAAGCTATCAAGAAAGTATAATGCAAGAAATTTGGTGCCAATACTTTCAGTTTGCTAGGCTTTCAAAGTTGAAAGTTTTAAGACGTATAATAAAACCGGAGTGAAATCAATATTACACTTATACAAACGGCAAATGGGAAAAACTAAAATTATAAAGAGGCTAAAGGGACAAATTGAAACCAAAGGATACTAGTTCTTATTTAAAATTCCTATTTTACAGTTAATGCATCCTTGGCGTTATCCTTGGATGTTTTGATTATGAGGATTTTGGAGCCAAAATAGCCTATATATTTCGTGGACAAAAAGTTGTGTTTGGGCACGAACTTGCATGAGTCTTTAAACGTGAAAGTGTTTTCAATATTGTATATTTAAAATTAAAATTTACATCTTGCCAGCATTTTTTGGCAAACTCCCACAATTTCCATTTTAGTTTAGCACAAATTTCGGCCAAATTTGCTGTTTTTTGCGTGACACGGTTTCAAATTATTTTATTTTATAACTGTTTTGCCTTCCGTAAAGCTAATTAATTAAGAAAAATATTTTTTTTTTAAAAAAAAAAAAAAATTTCCAAAAAAAAAAAAAAATTTTTTCCAAAAAAAAAAATTAAAAAAAAAAAAATTTTCAAAAAAAACATTTTTTTTTGACAATCGATTTTTGATTGCGCTAAGAGATAAAAATAATCCCAGAGTTAATCCAAGTGACCTTGCTTCATTTTTTGAATTTATGTCAAAAAAAATTCATTTGGGACCATAGTGTGGTGGTGCTATCTCGAAAACTAAGCCAGGTAAATATTGCCGACATAATCAAAGCTCTCCGAGTAATTTTTTTGAAGTTATCGAGTTTTTAAATTCTTAAAACCCCACTGGTCCCCTAAAATCTCGTATCTCAAAAACTAAGCAAGGTAGAGCGAAACGGGCACAAATTTTAAATCAAAAACTATGACGATGTTTAAGAAACCAACTAGGTCTATTCCCATCGGGGTCTGGACCTATCGGGTCCTAATGGTGTTTTTAATTGTGTATGAACTAAGTTGAAATAAAAAAAAATAAAAAAAAATTTCAATTATCAGATTTTTGGCAAAACATTTTTGCTAACTTTACCAAAAAAATTGTGGGTTCAAAACTCTTGTAGGTTTACAAGCTTTTTTGCTAACATTACAGTAAAATTATCAAAATAATAAGCTGCTTTTTTACATTTAAACAATTTTTAGTTTTAATTGTTTAAATTAGAGAAAAAATAAAAAAATGCCAGCAAAAAATGTTTGTAAAATTACAAAATAATCGTCTAAAATTTAAACAAAGGTTTTTGTGAAATCAGCAAACAGAGTCAGTAGAAATATATATTTATTTTATCGACTGGAATTGGGGCATCTTTGTGGAGCACAAGGTTTTAATGTTTTTGCATTTTTAGCCAGTCTACTATGACATATCCTACTGACCTAACCTAAGACCTATCAAAAGGACCTCTCCTAGGGACCTATCCTCGGACCTATTCCACACTCAAAGAATTATGAAGCTTAATTTTAGTGAATATTCACTTTAAACAAATGAAATTTTATTTTTTATAGAATGGAAATAGTGTTTTTAACATGTTTTGTAATTTTTTTTTTGGTAAAAGCAAAGAAAGAAATTTAATTTACAAAATTTTACAATACATATGTATAATATACATTGTATATGGGGCATTCCATGTCAAATCGGACACTTTGAATTTTTTTTTTTTTTAGATTTTCCCAATTTGTTTACAGTTTTTAATACCCTTCGAAAACTTCTTCGTGGTAAATTTTCAGATTTTTTTGATGACCCGTTCAAAATATATCGAATTTTTAAAAATTGGAGTTTGTTCCTTACTCAAACTTCTTTTACTCATAACTTCTTCAATAATGGTCCAAATTTAAATTTTTTTTTCAAAATTTTTGTTTTTTTATGTACTTTAAAAAAAAAAAATCCCAAAAGCGCTCTAGTATGCGATTTTTAAGTTTTCAAATTTAAATCTCATTTTTAAAAATGTTTGTACTCTTCTATTTTTTTTCGTAATTTCTTTGTGTAAAACTTCTATTGATTCTAAAAATTTTTTGCCCAGGAGGATCGTGGGATAACGATTATTACTATTTTTTAAAATTTTTTGAAAAAATTTTATTGTAATTTTCCAATCTTAAAATCATTTCTACTGCTCCAATGGTGCGCCATTAATTTTTACGTCGTAACATTTCTTTGGAACAAACTAATACCCTATCTCCAATTTCTAAGGGGGCTCCCACACAAAACGACATTTTTTAAAATTTGCTCCAACCGCTCTTACTGCCCTAATAGTGCCCTTAGAGCAACAAAATGTATGACCGACCCACAATGTTTTTTTAGTCCAAATATTTTCTCTGAATACACCTACCCTCTATCTCTAATTGTTAAGGCGGTCCCCACACAATTTGTTTTATTTTTTCTAAATTTGTTTTATTTAATCAGCTTCTACCGGTCCAATGGTGCGTCCGAGAGGTGTCATTAGTGAGACCGACCCCCATTTATTTTTACCCTACAACATTTTTTTAAAACATACCTACGCCCTATCTCCATTCCCTAAGTCAGAATACCGGAATGCCCGGGAATACCGGGAATGATTCAAGAACCGGGAAACCGGTACCATTTCCCGGTAATACCGAGAACCGGGAGTACCAGTATTCTCGGTACTACGGTACAGATCGTAGGCACTACTATAAACAGTTAATGACATAATTATTTTAGTGCAGGGACCTATCCTAGGACCTATCCCAGGGACCTATCAAAAAGACCTATCTTTAGACGTATCAAAAAGTCGTATCCTTGGAACTATCTTAGGGACCTATCAAAAGGACCTATCCTTGGAACTATCAGAAAGACTTATCCTTGGACCTATCAAAAAGTCCAATCATAGGACCTATCAAAAGGACCTATCAAAAAACCTTTCCTTGGACCCAACAAAAAGACCTATCCTTGGACCTATCAAAAATACCTATCCTAGGACCTATCAAAAGGAATTATCCTTGGACGTATCAAAAAGACCTATCCTTGGACCTATCAAAAAGACCTGTCCTTGGACCTATCAAATAGACCTATCCTAAGACCTATCAAAAGGACCTCTCCTTGGGCTTATCCCAGGGCCCTATTCTAGGACCTATCAAAAGAACCTATCCCATGAACCTATCTTAGGACCTATCAAAAGGACCCTTCCTTGGACCTATCAAAAGGAACTATCCCAATTACCTATCCTCGATCCTATCCTAGGGACCCATACTCGGACCTATTCGAAGACCTGTCAAAAGGACCTATCCTATTGGCCTATCATCGGACCTATTCTATGATATGTCAAGCATTTTTTCATTTGGCGTGTAAATAAATCTATGTTAGGTTAGGTTAGTGAGGATGACGCCAATCCCCAAAAAACAAATAGGTTTGGGAATGACATCCATAGTGGCCAATGTTTGGCCCATTATGATTCCTGCTATTGTTTCCTTCGTTCGACTTCGACGCTTTAATGAATGACATTAGTAGCCAAGGGTTTATACCTCGTTGGTCCTGAAGATCCTGTAAGACATAAGAACCTAAACATTTAAATCTTCTAAATGATAATGCAGGGCATTCACATAAGAAATGGAAGCTGTCTTCGACAGACTCAAATGTCGTTTGACATAACACCGATTCTTACCATGTGTTTCGCGAGTTTATTGTGCCCCGTGATAAGGTTTATCACTGATCTTATCTGTCTTCTTTCCATATCCAAAAGAATTTTGCTTTTACCTTGCCATTTTTCATCCCATAGCATTTTCGTCTGTATGCTATCATTTGATATCGTCCATCTATTAATCCACTTGTTTCTAGAGTCCAGCTTAATATTGTGAAAAATAAGGGAGAGTGGTGGAAAAACTCCCTCAACGGCGAGCTCATGTGGAAGGCTTGCGCCTGCCTTCGCAAGCACATCCGCTTTCTCATTACCTTTAATATCCTTGTGACCACCCAGGCAGAAAAATACGAACGGGAGAGCGCTGGCAAAGTACCTTTTATGGTCGCTTGTGTGCTGGGAAAGCATCACAGTTTAGTACTCTCCCAGCGTCCAAAATGATAACCACGGTAAACGGTATGCCGTTGCAATTTTAAAGCGCTTTGAAAACGCTTTAAAAACAAAAAATATGGTACTATTATAGCACTTTTAGAACAAAAAAATGGGACGTATCTAAATTGTATACATAAGTCCATAAGACACAACCTTTTTTGTGTTTATTTGAATAAAGAAATTTATTAAATTAGGATAAAAAAAATATTGACTCATTTATTAGGATAAAAAAATGTTGAACAAACTTTGAACAATTTTCTAAGTCCCGGAAAAAATTTGTTTGCAGTTTTCTTTGCGTTTTGGAATAAAAAATTTATTAAAAATGATTTTAAGAAAAAATTAGGGAAAGTCCCGAAAAAAAGTGGTGTATTGAACCAAAACGGTTATGTATCCTTAGTTTACGAGTGATATATCCGGAGTTTAAGACACTTCCTCACGAAAGAAACAGGTTTTTTATTTAAAAGGTGTCAAGTTTGTAATATGTAGGTCATTGTGTATAAGTGACATATCATGACAACTATCAAGGACCGGCAACTTATCCTCCAGGGAAATAAAAAATATTCCAATTTTTATGAAAATTAATAAATTTTAATAAAAAATTTATACTTTGAACGGATTTAAATAGAAAAACATTGGCAAAGTGCTTGGAAAGCACTTTTTCGAATTCATACTACCTTCTACACAAAAAATAAAGTGCTTTGCCGAGACTTTTTCTTTGGAACGGTTAGCAGTTTCTGCCTGGGCAGGTACCTAGCATAGTCGTATATTATGCAGCTCCCTGAGCAGTTAACGCCTTTAAAGCCGCTTGGCTGTCGATGAAGAAAGCAATATAGCTGTAGAATATAGGCTACATCGAGATTAGCTCAGCTGCCTTGGCGATCGCATAGACCTCGGCCTGAAAAATGCTACAATCATTCTCCAAGTAAGTTTCATCAATTAAATAAATCTAAATAATTTTATTTTTTTTTTATAAAAATTAAAAATTTTTTCAAACAACCGAAAAATCGTAAATTTCTAGCGACCTCTAAATATTTTCCGATTTGTCTGAAATTTGAAATATATGTTTATTTTATCGATTGGAATTAGGGCATCCTCGTGGAGCACAAGATTTTAATGTTTTTAAATTTTGAGCCAGTCTAATGTTTACGTGTCACTCACTTTTCTCTTCGGACCTTTAAAGGTAAATTGGGAATGTGATCATTGGTTGTGCCTATTACGACATATCGGCACAACCAATTAACAATACGATTTGCGATGAACAAAAATTTTTTGTTTTATTTTACGTACATTTAACACCCAGCTAAATTTTGTTTTCCAAATAATCGATTCCAGAACGCATGGTATTACCCTGCAACCGGTTCTACTTAACATTGCAATGATTTTTGTTTGAAATTGTCCCACAAGCAATCGTTTTTTAGAGCAAGTAGTTTTTTTGAAAAATAATTTTACATAGAAAATTTTGTTGTGATTACCGTAGAATATATTCAAGAATCTATTGAAACAGGAATATGTCCCAAAAAATTTTCCTGGGATATTTTTCTTTGTTTTTTATCTGCAAAAAATTTTAAAATAAGTAATATTCAGACAACCGAAACAAAACCGGTAAAAATCCGATTAAAGGTAATGGTTTTTTATCGGTAACGGTATTTAAAGTTTTTTATTTCGGTATTGGTAAAGGTAACCGTAGTCAATATTAAAGGGTTTTTAATCGGTAACGGTTTTGAAAGGGTAACGGTAGCCAACACTGATTATAATTGTTAATTTATCGTAGATTATGGAAATAAATAATCCAAATTTGTTTTGGTATGTTAAAATATTTTGTTTAACCCAAGAAAGATGTATAAAGGAATGCTTCCAAACAAGTATTTAGTTGGTCGCCATAGTTATTTTTTTGATTAATATCAGAACAATAATATTTAGGAATTTTTCAAGAAAACAAAAAAAAAAAACATTTCAAAATATTTGAAATTAGTTTTGGTTCTTCTAAATATTTAAGAAAAAAATTTCAAAAATGTAATTTGATTAAAAAAGAAAATAAATACTTAAATGACGTTATTGTTATTGTTCTGATTTACGTCGTTGGTAGCAGTCCTTTATAATTAGTCCATGGTTTAACCAAAATAAGATTAATCAGAAAATAAATCCACTTATTGAAAAACACAGCAAATATCAATGTTAAATAAAAAATAAAAAATGGGTGAATTACTACAAGAAATCAAAAAAATTAGTTTTGAAAGCAAATCGACATCGATAAATTTTTCGACAAAATATAGACCCGAAATAATAACAAAAAATTACTCATAACTAGAACGAAATGGACTCACTTTATCTACTGAATTAAAAACTTGAAATAATAAAAACAAAAAATAGACTTGATAACATATCGAAAGTGATTTATTTTTTCGTATAAGATTCGATAAAAGTTCGAAATAAAGAACCACCTCGAAACATTACATACTGGGAATGTCTGACAGGCTGCACTGCAGGCTCTTATGGCTTATGATGTGTCATCCGGACTGCTCATTTACTGTGTTAAATCCCTTAATTTCAGTAAAGACATCTATTATCGTTATTCAAAACGCCTTTGATATTTGAAAATTTCAGTGGGCCATAAAAAAAGAACTGGAGATAAGATTTTAAAACCCTTTTTATAGAAAAAAATACAACTTTTGGGATTATGATCAACTATTAAAGTGGACATAATCTCTGTAATGGGGATTATGGCCATTTGTTACGTGGTCATTATCAAAGTTATAAAGTAATACATCGACTATTTTGTAGATCTGCATCACCAAAGATCATTGGCGTAGGAAGCCAACATTTCTGGGGGGGGCTAAAGCCCCCCCAGATTTTTTTTTTTTTAATAGAAAACCCCAGATCTATTTCTGAAGCGTTCCCTATATCATGTGTCTAGGTGTCCTAGAAACGAATGCCCTCCGAAAGCGGTTAAAAATTTTTAATGTTTTTCCTATAGTAAAATCATTAGATTACTATGATTTTTTAAAAGAAAAAGTTCTGATGATTGCAAAAGTTGATGATTATTAGTCAAAATTCTCAGATTCTTTCTTCCAATAACTTTTGTCTATAAAAAACCACTTAGAAAAACTTTTTTAAATCAAAGAACTTAAAATGTTTTCCTGAAGTTAAAATCCTAAGATTCGGTAAAGTTTTTATTACTAATAAAAACATCAGATTCATATAAAAACTTTTTGCAATAATTCAGACTATTTTTCAATAGGAAAAACTATTAGATCTAATATAATAATCATTACGAGTCCTTAAGACTCGTAGAATAATCATAACGAGTCCTAAAGACTCATTATTATTATTTATTGTTGCAAAAATAAATGAAATCATTAAATTATTAAAAAAAATTGTGAATGATTAAAATTCTGGGGGGGGCTAAAATTATTCTGGGGGGGCTAAGCCCCCCCCCAGACAGGGCTATCTACGCCAATGCCAAAGATAATTGGAAAATACTGACAATGCCAAACTAAAATCTGCATTCTCACTGTAAAACTGGTATCTTCCATCTCGCTCACATTTCGATTTGTGATAAAATTTCGTAAACAATACCATATGGTTTTTGTTTACTACTTTTTCAAACGCCATTTGTTATCCTACTCTATGACTCTGGTCATTATCACCATAAATCTGGGAATTATGTCCGTTTTTTATTGGGATTATGTCCAAATTATTTTCGGTCATAGTCCCCACTACCATTATGGAGATTATGACTGAAATGAATTTGGATTATGTCCGTGGGGATTATGTAATTAACCTCGTTCAATTTTTGACGCCATTCTGATCTATTCTGCGCCGACCGTCTCCAGTTAATTATTATTTTATGAAAAATTTAAAAAAATCTTAAAATTTTTATAAAGGAAAAATGTCTTGGAATTTTAAAATATTTCTATATGAAAAAGTCTTGGAATAATAAGAAAAATCTGAGAATTTTCTATAGGAAAAATCTAAAAATTTTTTTTAGGAAAAATCTGAAAATTTTTTTATAAGAAAAATCTGAGAATGTTTTTTGTAAGAAAAATCTGAGAATTTTCTAAAGGGGAAAATCTGATAATTCTTCTTTCGAAAAAATATGAGATGAGTAAAATTAAAGAGAAAAATAAAAGGAAATTATGTGAACATTTTTTTTTTTATTTTTTTTTTATGAAAAATAAGTCTTGTTTTATAGGAACAATAAGAAAATGTTCTTCAGAACAAATTTGAAAATTTTTCTATAGGAAAAATTTATTAAAATCTGAAACTTTTTCTATAGGAAAAATTACACAGAATCTTTGACTTTAATTTAATCCGAATCTGAGATTTTTATACCCTCCACTTAGTGATAGAGGGTATATATAAGTTTGCCATTCCGTTTGTAACTCATCGAAATATCGATCTGGGACCCCATAAAGTATATATATTCATGATGCCCGATCGATTTTAAGACATTCTAGCGATGTCCGTCTGTCTGTCTGTGGAAAATGCTGTCGCGGACAAAATATTGCACAGAGATGACTGAAACTTAACATATTTATTGGAAGTTCTCCCGAGAAGTTTGGTATTGCATTTAAGCGATATCGGTTCAGCGGTTCAAAAGTTATGAACAAAAATGTAAGCACACCTCAAAAATTTCAGTACACGCAAAAAAAATCTGTGTCAGATTGAGCAATCCTACTTGGTAAAAAATTTTTCATACCAAAAAAAAATTTTTACGAAATTTTTGCTAAAATTCTGCTTGTCGATGTTAAAGTAACATAATTAGTTTTTTATGTAAAATAACCAAGTAGCTTGCACAATAATGCAAATTACTTGCACAAAAATTTATCGAAAGAAAACAACAAAAAAAACAAATACAGACCGCCATATTCATTTTGTATTTTTGTGTGCGTGCTTCGTTTATTTTTTGTGTTATAAAAACGTAAAAAGAAAATTGATAAATAAAATTAAAATAAATTAATAAATAAAACTAAATAATTAGTTTTTTAAAAGATAAATAAATGTAAGATAAAAAAATGCTAAAGTTAATTTTGCTGTCATAACTTAAAACACCATTCATTTAGCAAAACCAATGGAGTCCCAGACCACAGTATATACTGTGCCCAGACGTTTGTTTCAATGAATTACAAATGGAATGATAAAGTGAGTATACCCCTATTCCGAAGACACCAATAAGGTTTAATAGATTTTTAGTTAAAAATTAGTGTTTGGTAATAATTTTCCATTTTTGCAGGGTACTGCTAAAAAAATTTTTGAAGCTATGGCGAATCCTTCATTACAATAAAGAGCGTGGGCACCAGTCCTCCCTTTATTTGTAAAATTAAAACCTAAAAACTCATTTATATAGCAAAGCCAATGGAGTCCAGACCTGTTTTGATGAGTTACAAATGGAATCACAAAGTAAGTGTTCCTCCTAACCAAAAGACCAATGGGGTTTCTAGTTTTCTAAATTAAAAATTTATGTTTTGTAATGATTTTCTATTTTTACAGGATGCTTTTAAATAAATTCGTGAAGCTATAGCAGATCCTTCACTTCAAGAAAAAGCGTAGGCAGCAGTCACTGGAGAAAATTGTACATAAAGGGTCAGTTGGTCGGTGGTAAATAAAATCCTACTCAACATTTATTATATTAATATGGATTTATTCTGTGAAAATTTTAAATTCAACAAATATACAAATTTTTACATAATTTTATAGAAAATTTATTTTAGCATAAATGTGGTAATTTTTAGCATTATTTTCACCTTTTCTAATAATTTTGGTATATTTCACCATATTTCTTTTGGTATATTTTACCAAGTTTTTGCTTAAATAGCATTAGCATTTTCTTCAAAATTTTTTACATACATAAGTGTTTTGGCTAAATTACGAAAACTACTTCGTCGGTTGTAGTTTTAGCATATTCTTGGTAAAATTATGCCAGATTTTTGCTCACTCCGACACAGATTTTTTTTGCGTGTACATTCAACATAACCTAAAAATACAAAATGCTTTAATTCGGCTTCTGGTTGGCATATGTGAACATAATTGAACACCAAATGGTATTTAAACAAGTACGAACATATTTTTTGACAAAAAAAGAAAAAAATCGAGGATTTTTTTTAACAAATTTTTTTTTCGCGGAAATTTTTTAAAAAAAATTTTTTTTTTTTCAAAAGTAATTTCCTTTTAAATAAAGTTTTTTGCAATAATCTTTTTTAAATTGTGGAGGGTATCACTACATTCGGCAAGGCCGAATTTAATTTTTTTACTTGTTTAATTTAAAAAGTCTCAGAATGTAAGACTTTTTCTTTAGGAAAATTGTCTTAGATTCTTAGATAATAGACTTGTTTTTCGCAGACCGGATTAAGATTAGGATTAACTCTATTTAGTTAAAAACTGGGTCAAATCAAGTCCAGAATTTTTTTTTATATTTTTTTCTGAATCTACATCAAATTAGTAAATATATACCATAGAGTAAAGAATATATCAGAGATTTTGATAGGCCCCAAAACAATATGTCACTTTATATAAATTGGTTCTCTTAATGTTTAAGAGAGTTTTTACATACAATAGCATAGGCAACACTAAGAGAACCAACTTTTTGAGAGAGGAAATTAAATGGTAGCCAACCAACCTGATACCCACTGATATAAACAGGAAAAAAATTAAGCGCTGTCCAAAATATAAAATGGTATAAATAAATCTAAGTTAATCCTAGGATTTAACTAAATTTATTTTTCATTCTTTACATTTTGGACAAAGTTTAATTTGTTTTTCTGTTTATATTTACTAATTGTATGTAATTTCAGAAAAAAATTATAAAAAAAAATTCTGGACTTGATTTGACCCACTTTTTTACTAAAAAAAGTTAATTCTAATCTTAATCCGGTCTGCAAAAAACAGGGCTTATGTCTCAAAATCTAAGATTATTTCTTTTTGAAATATGACTCAGAATTTAAGACTTTTTAATAAAGAAATCTGAGACCTTTTCTATAGAAAAAACGTTTTAGACTTTTTCTGTAAACAGAAGTTTTCTATGGGGGAAAGAATCACTAAAACTGAACATTTTTCTAAACGAAGAAGTTATCTAAGATTTGTATTTTTTTGGTGGAAAATTTGCCTGATATCTGAGAATTTTTATATATAAATCTCTGAATTTTTCTATTGGGATAATGTCTAAGAATCATAAATATTTTCTATTAAAAAATTGTTGCAGAATTGGGGTCTTTTGTTGTCAGAAAAATATTTTAGAATTTCTCCCCCCCCCCCCCCCCCCCCCCCAAACCCAAGAGCTGGATCCGCGCCTGGTCCTATCCAAGATACAAAATCGTATTGCACAGTGTTTATTATAATTTAACACCTCTCTTAGTTTTAGTGATAAGTGGGGTGGCGAAAGTGCCCACTTGTGGAATCTGACACTCTACCCTACATATTTTCAAAGTTGTCTTTAATTAAGAGGATATAAAACATTGTATTAGTATTTCATTGCAAAGACAACAAAAATGAAACGCACAATTACCAACACATAGAAAATTGATATAAAATACAAGAAATTAATAAATGGCTAATTGCACTAATATGCTGTTAAATAAAGTTCATAATCATACAATATGATTTTTCAAACCATACATAAGCACAAAAACAAAAAAAAAAACGCAAGAATAAACTCCTGCTGATACAACAAAAAAATATGTACATTCTTCAATTTGTGTGAACAAAGCTGGTTATGCGGGCTTGAAAATAAAAATGTAAACAAAAAACAAAAAAAGAAACTTTATACTGGTTTTGAGACAACACTGTTTTCTTCGTCTGTCTGTATGTGTTTTGGACTGACTGCTGATGTTTAAATAAAATCCATACAACTGGAATAGAAAAGAAAGAAAAAAAAAAGTTCACAACCTATACTTAAACATTAAAATGAACATGTATGCATGTACATTAAGGGTGTTCTTAACAGTAAGGGAAAATTTTAAAATGTTTTAATTGCTTGGCACTGGGCAGAATTTTGTTCCTTTGTACTAAAAAATGAATAATAAAAAATTTGAAGCTAATCCGATAACTTTAAGTGGACGCGGAAACGACCTGAAGTTTGAATAACGGATTACAAGGGGAAAAAATTACTTTTTACTCATTTTCTCAATTTTTTCGATATTTTAAGTTAAGTGAATTCAAATGGTTACAGAATTGTGATGTGGAGTACATTACCTTTGTAATAAGGCAACAAAACCCAAAATCGGTTAAAAATCAGCCAAGTTATTACAACTGCCCCAGGCAACTAGCGTGTGGCAGACCACTTGATTAAAGATTTCGAGTTCAATTTTTGAAATTGATTGAAATTAGTTACTACCCAGCAAAAACATGGTAATGAGTTGTGAAAAGTAATCATTACCAAGTACATTATTTATAATGAGTACCCATTACCATTAACATTATTTTAAGCCCAAAAGTAACTACTTTTCAGTAATATGTTATAAAACAACTTCTAAGTAATAATATCTCCTTGCACTTGCAGTTTTTAACCTTTACAATTCAATTAACTTATAAAATACTTAAAAACTTTATAAAAAATGCGCAATTTTTAAGTTTTAGTAAAAACAAGTTAAATTTTAAATGTTTTAATTAACTAATTATTTTACTTCTTATTGGTAATGGGTTTTTACTCCTTATTTGTAATCCGAGGCAGTAACTACTTATTTATCTCCATACTCTTCACTAGTTATTTTTGTCTCACGCCCTTGTTAAAATAATTAGTGTTTCATTCAATAAGTAACTACTGATTAACATCTGTTTCGGATTACAAAACCCATTACTAGTAATGCCAATTTTTGCTGGGTATAGCAACATTTTTTTATTCTTTACTTCCCAATGTACTAAGGTGATAGGTATTTTTCATATTGTGTTATGCTAACTTGTTTTAAATTAATGTTAAAAAGGTCTAAATTTTTCAGCCCTGTTTTCAAATCTCCAATTTTAAATTTTAATTTTTTTAGGCAAATAAAATTTAAAAAATCGACCATTGGACCATAGGATTTTGTTAAGCACATATAAGGGAATAAAAATTACAAAAATTGTAGACATTCCTTTTTTCATTCGGCTAGTTTAGCGATTTTATTTCGGCGGATTTCGAGATAATAGTGATTTTTGTAACTTTTTTAGCTTTCAGTTAATTTTTTTATTTTTTTTTAACAAATTTCATATGTTTTCTACCGAATTACTACAGAATAATATAGAATACTTCAATTCCTTTAATCAGGGCAAAATTGAGATATGAAAAATTGACCCAGTTAAAGGTCAAAGGTCAAATTTGAGAAAAATTTTAATTTTTAAAGATTAACAATTTTTTTGAGCTAGTGTTTATAAAAAACCGACATTTTGGAAAACCGGTTTCTCGGTTAATCGAAAATCAGCTTTTTCGGTTAACCGGTTTTCCCGGTTAAACCGGAATAAAAAAACCGGTTAACCGGTTTTTTTTTCTTTAACTGAAAAAACCAAAAAATACTTGAAAATAGCTTATTTTTATTAAATAATAAAGCGAATATAGCTTAAGTTAACATATTTGTTTCTTTCAGCAAGGTTTGCAACTATTACGCTATAAAAAAGCGATAGTTAAATAATGTACTTTAATGGACCATATTCACTAAAACTTCAATTTAATTTGTACTGGTTTTATTTAGAAAAATTGCTGCACAAAAGATCATTCTGCTCGCAGTGCATAAGGCCTCTTTAATCTTTAGAAAAATACATTTATTCGTTATTAGTAAATTGCAGTTCCGAATTTTATTTTTATTTTCTTTTATTGACAATTTCGCCATTAACAGGGATTTTAGTATCTGGTTAACAGTCACTTATTAAGTTTTTCATGAAATTTTCAAAGAAATGCTTACAACGGTGAGTATTTCAAATTTTTATCAGTTTCAGAATAAAATTCCTATTTAGAAAATTGTTTCTTGAAGACAAAAAATATTTTAGACGTTCTTTCTCGCGGATTTTTAATGTGTTTTCAACGAAATTTTGAAAATATCATAAAAAAATAAGTGTAAACCCTAATATTTGCGAAAATATTCCGTTTTGAATGTATTTAAAAAACCGGTTAACCGACAGAAAAAACCCGGTTTTCGGTGCACCGGAAATCTTCAATTCCGGTTAACCGGTTTGCAAAAAAACCGAAATTTTAGGAAAAAAACCGGTTTTTCGGTTAACCGGTGAACCGGTTTATAAACACTATTTTGAGCGGATATTTATGAAACTTCTTGATGTTATTTTAATATGACTAAACATAAATGGTTTATTATTAAAATTCGGAAAATTAACCCATATGTGCTATTGGGGTCTATATATTTTTTTATTTAATGGAGAAAATATAAGTATATTATTTCATAGGGTCATATAGACCCCAACAGCACTTAAGGGTTAATGTTCTGAATTTTAATAATAAACCATTATTTTTAGACATATTAAAATAACATCAAGGAGTTTCATTAATATCCGCTCGAAAAATCTGTTAATCTCTAAAAATTTAAATTCTTCTAAAATTTGACCTTTGACCGTTAACTGGATCAATTTTTCATATCTCAATGTTGCCCTTATTAAAGGAATTGAAGTATTCTATATTATCCCGCAATAATTCGGTAGAAAACATATGAAGTTTGTTTAAAAATAATAAAAAAATTAACTTCAAGTTAAAAAAGTTACCAAAATCACTATTATCTCGAAATCCGCCAAAATAAAATTGCTGAACTAGCCCAATGAAAAAAGGAATATCTACAATTTTTTTAGTTTTTATTCCCTTATATGTGCTTAACAAAATCCTATAGTCCAATGGTCGATTTTTTAAATTTTATTTGCCAAAAAAAATAAAAATTTAAAATTGGAGATTTGAAAACAGGGTTGGAAAATGAAGACTTTTTTACAATTAATTTAAAACAAGTTAGCACCACTCAATATGAAAAATACCTATAACGTTAGAATATTGGAACTTAAAAATAAGAAAATGTTTCTATAGTAGATAATTTCAATCAATTTCAAAAATGGAACTCGAAATCTTTGATCAAGTGGTCTGCCACACGCTAGTTGCCTGGGGCAGTTGTAATAACTTGGCGGATTTTTAACCGATTTTAGTTTTTATTGCCTTATTACAAAGGTAATGTACTTACATCACAATTCCGTAACCATTTGAATTCAAACTTAACTTTAAATATCAAAAAAATTGAGAAAATGAGTAAAAAGTCATTTTTTCCCCTTGTAATCCGTTTTCCAAACTTAATGTCATTTCCGCGTCCACTTAAAGTTATCGGATTAACACCAAATTTTTTATTAAGTTTTTAGTACAAAGGAACAAAATTTAGCCCAGTGAAACACAAAAATCCGAAATAAAAAAATAAGGACACCCCTAATGTACATTGTACAATTGTTTGTACGTACATACGCCACGATTGCTTTTGCTTTAAACAAGTACGAAAAATATTTAAAAAAAAAAATCAAGCAAAAGAAGACAAGCAACAGTAGTAAATTTAATGGCAAGCTTAATTAAGGTGACCAGTTGTGTAGATTTTATTTGACTGAAAAATTTATGACGTCTATACAAGAGATGGGAACGTGAGTGACTTTAGACTCAATTTCGCGAAAAAAAAAAAAATGCAATCACTCACACTCACTTACGAACCACTGGACCGATTTGGCTGGATTGCAATACCAACCTGACCCGGTAAATGGCCAACATATATGTCAAACTTCAGCAGCCTCTGTAAAGTCTTTCAAAAGTTAGCGTGTTTTTAACGGACAGACAGACGGACGGACGGACATCGCTGGATCGACTTAAAATCGATCGAGGATCATGCATATATATGCTTTATGGGATCCTAGACCAATATTTTGATGTGTTAAAAACGGAATGACAAACTTATATATACCCTCTATCACTAGAGTGGAGGGTATAACAAATTATAAAACTAAAGCTGTTTTCGGAAGTGGAAGATACGAAACGAGCAGCCATTTTGGAAAGACAAATTCATTAAGGCTGGATTATTCAATGCTCCGTTATAAAATAACTCTCCGTTAAATTTAACTTTTTCATACAAATTTTGACATAAGGCTCCGTTAAATCGGCAGTTAGCAGCTAACTCTTCATTGAGTAATCCGCCCTTAAAGCACTTATTTTACAGAAATTTACCACAAATGAACACAGCACTTCATGGTAGAGATGGGCAAATAAGCAGATTAGAGCGTGATTCACGTGATTCACGCGTGTGACTGAATTAAATTTTACTCACGTGCCAACATCTCCCTTCGTGGCCAAAGGAAGTGGCAAAAGTATATAACACGGTTCAGGAAAGTTTCAAATTCGCTAGGCGTAATAATACACTAAGAAAAAAAAAATTCTCAAATCAAGCAAAAACAACCTCATATTAAAAATGAAACAGTGACAAAAGTCAACAAACTTTGTTTTTTCTCAATTTGAAAATGTTTATCGACACTTTTAATATGGCTTGAGTAACAACAAAAATTTTAAAAATGAAATGAAACAACGTTGATTTGAGAATGTTTTTATGTTCAAATCAAAAGTGCGCATAATCAAATTTAATATTGACAATTATTTATATAATTAAATTTTCAATGTAAATAAAACTATTGGCATTTTTTTATATTTATATACACATTTTATTTATTTTTTTTACTACAGAATAATTATATGTAGAAATAAAATAGTATATCGTCGCTGCTCCGACGAAAAAACCCATGCGATTTTCAAAAATTGTTGAAGACGTCTGCGAATTAAATTATTTTGTTAATTTGCACCGACGATAAAATAAAAATCAAGCAATAAAAAAAATCCGGGATGGCTTTCATAAAATGATAATTTCCTTATGGATTATAGGTATTCCACATTAATTTCTGCAAACAGGTACTCCACATTAATTTTCACATTAATTTTCACATTAATTTTCACACCCATTTTTTATTTATGAATGCATTTATTTTGACTTATTTATCACTTATTACACAAATTTAATTATTTTTTTTTTCTTAACGAAAATATGTATTTATTGTTTTTTAACTTAATTTTTATGAAAATTGAAAAATTTTCACTTATATTACACCACGAGACTTTTTTAAAATAATTGCGTCATTTTTGAGGCGTCGTTGTTAAAGTTGTTGAAAACTCATTTTGCTATTATTTACAATCAAAATGATTATTTTCATCATGTCACCATCACGAAATAAAAAGGAGTTTTTGTATATTTAATTCAAAAAATATGATTTTAAAATCAAGACCGAAACATATTTAATTTTATAAACTTCCACTTCATTATTAAAATTTGTT
This sequence comes from Pegoplata infirma, assembly GCA_963921195.1. Classification (NCBI taxonomy): domain Eukaryota; kingdom Metazoa; phylum Arthropoda; class Insecta; order Diptera; family Anthomyiidae; genus Pegoplata; species Pegoplata infirma. The sequence continues at coordinate 73,492,292 of OY992537.1, read as the reverse complement.
AAAAAAAATTTTGAATTGTAAAAATGAGTACGAAAATTTTTGATTTGACGACGATTTTTTCCCTGAGTGTAATGATAATAACTGGGCGCTCTAAAGAACAGAGTTATAGTACATTCACACTCAGCTCGAAACCTCGTTGAAAGTACGTACTTTCATTTTGAAAACATAACCGTTCACACCCGAAATTTTTGACGGTTATCACGTTTTCGAAAATTACCGAATAAAATTTGCGAACAAACCGACATTAATCGCACACAATTAATTAATTTTCGCACTAATTTACAATAATTTATTTAAATCTTTTGATTTAATGCTATTTTTTATGAAAATATTTAAATATTTTTATTTTTTATTTTTGACACTTTCTTTAATTTATTTTCTTTATGAAATTTAAGAGCTTTCGAACGTACTTTCGTTGAAAACTCATAACAAAAAGTTTTCAATTTGTATGGGAAAATACGTACTTTCAAATGAGGTTTGAGGCGAAACCTCGTTAAACGGGCTTTCGATGCCAATGTGAATGCACTATTAAAAGCTTTTAAGAAGTTAATTAGAAAATCTTAGAAAACCAGCTATAATAGGCCTTTTTTGTTGGCAAACTTAGATTGTCAACATGCATCAAAACGAAAAAAACGAAACGTTAACTTCCATAAATTTCTCAATTTAATTTAGCGTCGTTTGGAATAGTTTTGTAAAATATTACACATTTTCGATGAAATATTGATAAAATTAGTTTATTAAATGCAATTTAGCTTGAAAGCAACACAAAAACATTTATCTTTTTTATTAAAACCAAAGAGAGCCATTAACAATAAGAGAATCATTCACAATGTATGCAAGTTAATTTTTAACTTCTAGAATTTTGAGCGTTAACACTAATGTCAACTTTGAATGGTAGAACACTGATAATTATGCCAACAAAATACGCCTAATGTTAACCCAACGTTAAAACAAAAGTCGAGCGATCGTTGGCCACTGTTATCATTTCAACCTCGGAATGACGTCGTAGACTTAGAAACGGGTATGATTCGCCAACGTTGGCACCGTCGCCGCCAACTTCATTCCAACGTTAGCCCGTTTGTATTTTTCTGGCTGGGTTGTTTTCTTTTACCACTGACAATAAGTCAAAATATTTTCGACATTTTTAAAAACATATATAAAATTTTCGCAAATAATACGTGATGTCAATTTTTTCTTTGTGCATAAAAGTATGCAATCCATTTTTTACGGAAAAAATCGAAAACCGTTAGGCTCTGTGATATCGTCAGAATTGGCCTTGAGCAACAGCTCCAAATTTCGTGAAAAAAAAACTACCTTGTGAATCGAAAATCATTTACTTAATGCCTAAAAGTATCGTATTTGCACACCCTAAGGCGGCAACCAAAAATAAGTAGTCAAAACCTAACAAAAAAGGAAACCAGAATCGTCATTATTTTTAAATAAATTTCAGTAATAATTTTTGATTTCTGACTTATAAAAAAAAAATATGTTGCGTACTTTAAGGGCGAACATTTTTATAGGCCAATTGTCACCCTGATCTCACGTACAGCTAAAAGTGGTTTTTAAAAAATATTTTTTGCACTTTCTTTATTCTATTACAGATATTGACATCAAATTCGTTTTAATGTTTTTTAAAACGGGTTTTTGCTATTCGTAAGAACAGGGTATTACACGAAATAAAACGATTTTCACGTTTTGTGGAAATTTTAAGGATTTGTCAAAGCATAATTTTAGGTAAAAAGAAAACAAATTAAATTACAAAGGCAACAGAAAACTAGCGGTTACACTCAAAATAATAACTCTGTAAAATACTCTGTAAAATGACTGTAATCTCAATTCAACAGATATTTGACAGAGTTTTCTGTCAAAATACAGATTTAAAGAAACTACTTTGTATTTTGTTGTGACAAAAAAACAAAGTTTCCGTTTTTTTGGAAATTTTAAGGATTTGTCAAAGCATAATTTTAGGTAAAAAGAAAACAAATTAAATTACAAAGGCAACAGAAAACTAGCGGTTACACTCAAAATAATAACTCTGTAAAATACTCTGTAAAATGACTGTAATCTCAATTCAACAGATATTTGACAGAGTTTTCTGTCAAAATACAGATTTAAAGAAACTACTTTGTATTTTGTTGTGACAAAAAAACAAAGTTTCCTCTGTTACATTACTTTTTACTTTGTAATCTTCATTTTACAAATAATTAACAGAGTTTTCTGCTAAAATACAGATCTTAGCAAAATACTTCGTATATTTTTATAACCAAAAAAGTTTTTTGTTTTGAGTAGTTTTTGTTAACCAATATTTTATTTAACCAATATTTTACTAAAAACTCTGTAGATTAACCGTTTTTTTTGTCCAAATCATTTTACAGAGTTTTATAGTAAAACGTCAGAGTTTTCTCTTTAAAAAATTTTTCATATTTAACCAATATTTTACTATAATCTCTGTAAATTAACAGTTTTTTTCTGTCAAAATCAATTTACAGAGTTTTTTAGTAAAATTACCAAGAAATGTTATTAGCTGGAAAAGTATGGTGTACTCTGTTAAATTAGCAGAGTTTTTCTGTAATTTAACAGAGTTATTATTTTGAGTGTATGAATTTATTTTGAGGCCTAAAACTATGCAACAACATATTTAAAGCAGTAGTCAGAAATCAAAAGTATTTTTATTGAAAAGTGGATTTAAAACAACAAAAAATTATTAAGGGTTGTCCTGATTTTCTCCTCTTAAAGGTTTTAGGATGTTAAGG